>CM050528.1:23853628-24532665 GCA_027563665.1 Antrozous pallidus
CTAAGATGTGAAAGCCCCAGGAACAAACTGGGCTTTGGTGAATTCTGGGACTTTCCTTTTTAGAATCCGTGGGGGACCTGGCGGGGGATACAGTCCTCTGGGGTTGGTGTGAGAGGAAGCGCACTGTTTTTCCCACGGGAAAGAAGGCACACTGCAGGTGTGGGGCCAGGACAGCACCGAGAGCCTCAGTTCCATCTGCAGCTCTCCTGCCTGAGGAGCTCCCAGCTCCAGCTCAGAACGCTCCCAAGAAGCAGGGAAATACGTCCTTTCTTGCCCACACTTTGCTTGGTACAACTGATTTCTGCCTTCCCTCGCTATGTTCCAGCCAATTACTAAGGCTCATCATTTACTTCCAGCCGGCAGGATAGTCAGCAGAAAAAGAACCCACAAAACCACTGAAGGGCGCACTGAGCAACCTGAACTTCTTCCTTCAACATTCTCCTGTAACACTCGGTCCCTGACAACTGGGCCTGCCACCACTCCGCCTCCGGCCAGGAGCGCAGGCCCGAGCAGCCAGCCAGCCGGAGGCTCAGCCGCACACCTGCTTTCCTGCCTGGGGGCACCTGACCAGGGCAAGCCGGAGTCCGACTTTCCTGTGTGACCCTGACCACAACTGGGGTGTATCAAACTAGGGGAAACAGAGATGATAAAGCTAGAACTGAGTTCCATGAGAAATCCTGCATCACAAATATGTAGCTCAACTTTTTTATGTACTATGTTTGTCCCCCAAAGTAAGGAAATCGCATGTCTGTCAGTTGTGTGATTGAATAGAGTAAAAAAATGTAACCAAGTGAAGCCAGGAGGAACTGAAGCAATGTAGCCTCCTTTGGCTCTAAAGCTCTCGTAACCTAAGTCAGAGGCTGGCAAGCTCTGCCTAGGCCAGCAGCCTGTTTTCATAAATAAAGTTTTCATGGAATACCACCACGCCCATTTGCTCAGCTGTTTTGTAAGGTGCTTTGATGCTGTAACGGCATAGCTGAGTGCCGTTGACAGACATATGGCCTACAAAACTTAAAATACTTAACCATCTGGACCTTTTCAGAAAAAACTTGCTGACCCCTGGTCTAAATGGCCCAATATGGTCTGAGATGTTGTAATTCTGACAAAACATGTGGGTGTGATAATGAATCTTTTTTATTGGGCCGGCCCAACCCACACAGTGGCCCACACACATCGAAGATCAGCCTGGCTCTGCACAAGAGCCTGAGTTTACCATCCGGGGGAAAGCATGTAAAAGGCAGACCAGGGACAAACTTCACAGGACAGTGTGACCCTCCAAAGTTATATTTGTTTTATTTTTATAAAATCCTAATTTCTATATTTGAATTAAGGGATACCTTTATAGCTACTTTTTCCAAAGAAATTAAGGCACATTAATATGTTAAATCATTTGAATATCAACACACTTAATTTCTCTAGAAAAATACTAAAATCTCCACCTTAGGGGTAGAGTTGACTTTCCTGTGGTCCCCAAATTAGAGCCAGATCTGGAACCAGAACATATATAAATAAGTCTTGGGTATCCTGCTCAGCAGATCCCCTGGACTTCTGAGTTTGTCAATGAATCAAGGGAAGAGTTACATGGGAGATGGGGAGGTGCAACTTGAAAAGGGGTAACTAAGGGCAAGGTAGATTCATTGGGAGAACTTCACTGAAATTCAAGTTTCTAAACATTTTATTTCTAAAAGTATTACAACTATTTGGTTAGTATCAATTACTTGCTCCCTATCAAAAGCACATATGACATTTTACAATGTGTGACAATCCTGGGTCCGCCCAGCGTGGCTCAGTGGTTGAGCTTGACCTGAGAGCCAGGAGATCAAGGTTCAGGTCCCGTCAGAGCACATGCCTGGGTTGCGGGCTCCATCCCCACTAGAGGGCTGCATGAGGCAGTCAATCAGTGATTCTCTCTCATCATTGACGTTTCAATCTCTCCCTTTCCCTTCCTCTCTCTGAAATCAATAAAAATATATCTTAAAACAACAACAACAATGAATGACCTTGGCATTATCATTAAACTGACTATAGAAGAACTGAAAGTCACGCCAAACATACACACACACACACACACACACACACACACACACACACACGGAAAGCTACAAGACATTGAAAAAAGAGATAGTGGAAGATATACCCAAGTGGAAGAATATACCATGTTCATGGATTGGTAGAATCAACATTATTAAAATGTCCATACTACCCAAGACAATCTACAGATTCAATGCAATCCCTATTAAAATACCAACAGCATATTTCACAGAGCTAGAACAAATATTCCAAAAATTTATATGGAATCAAAAAAGACCCCAAATAGCTGCAGCAATCTTAAGGAAGACAAACAAAGTTGGAGGAATCACAATACCAGATTTCAAGTTATACTACAAAGCCACCTAACTACAAACAGCCTGGTACTGGCATAAGAACAGGTATATAGACAAATGAAACAGAACAGAGAACCCATCAATTGACCCAATTCATTATGCTCAATTGATATTTGACAAAGGAGTGAAGATAGTCTCTTCAATAAATGGTGTTGGGAAAATTGGACAGATACATGCAAAAAAATGAAATTAGACCACCAACTTACACCATACACCAATATAAACTTAAACTGGGTAAAAGACTTAAATGTAAGAAATGAAACCATAAAAATCCTAAAGAAACCATTGACAGCAAAATCTCAGACATCTCGTACCAATATGTTTATGGATACATCTCCTAGGACAATGGAAATTAAGGAGAAAATAAACAAATGGTACCACATCAAAATAAAGAGTCTCTGCACAACGAAAGAAACCATCAATAAAACAACAAGAGTGCCCACCCCATGGGAGGACATATTTGGGTTAACCTCCAAAATCCACAGGGAACTCACACAACTTAACAAAAGGAAGATAAACAACCCAATTAAAAAATGGGCTAAGACCTAAATAGACACTTCTCCAAAATGGACATATATAATGCCAAGAGAAATATGAAGTCACTGATCATCTGAGAGACGCAAATCAAAATGACAATGTGGTACCATCTATCAGCTGTCAGAATGGCTATCATCAACTCCACAAAGGACAAGGGTTGGCAAGGATGGGGAGAAAAAGGAACCCTCGTGCACAGCTGGTGGGAATGCAGACTGGTGCAGCCACTGTGGAGAACAGTATGGAGTTTCCTTAAAAATTTAAAAATGGAACTCCCATTTGACCCAATGATCCCACTTCTAGGAATATATCCCAAGAAACTAGAAACATGAATAGAAAGGATATATACACCCCTATGTTCATAGCAGCACAATTTACAATAGCGGTTCCAGCTATTTACAATAGCTAAGATTTAGAAACAGGCTAAGTGCCCACCAGCAGAGGAGTGGATTAAAAACTGTGGTACAACTACATAACGGAATACTATGCAGGTGTAAAAAAGAAAGAATTCTTACCATTTGCAACAGCATGGATGGACCTAGAAAACATTATACTAAGCAAAATAAGCCAGTCGGAGAAAGATGAGTGTCACATGGTTTCACTCATTTGTGGAATCTAATGAACAACATCCTATCTAATAAAGAGGGAATATGCAAGTTGACTGTCGTACCATCACAAAGATGGTAGTGCCCAAAGCCACAAGATAGCAGTGCTAGTCACCCCAGCCCTGCTGGAGTCCCCAGTCCTTTCAGCCCCGCCAGGGGGGTGGGGAGGAGGGTGGCAGGCGCACAGTGCGGCCAGACCTGCTCTCAGGTGGGTCCAGTGCTCCTTGCGCCTGCCTCTGGAACCCCACAATCCTTTCAGCCAGCTGGAGGGCAGCAGGCACATGGTGTGGCCGGACCCATCCTCACCCCTCAGCTGCCCAGTCGCTCAGGGCAGGCCTGAGGCTCAGGTAACCAGGGCTGGCTGAGGCTTGCACTGCCAGCAGTGGCAGCAGCAGAGGTGTGATGGGGGCATTACCTTCCCCTGATCTCTGGGTCACCTCCTACCCCTGAGGGCTCCCAGACTGTGAGAGGGGGCAGGCAGGCTGAAGGACCTCCCCTCCGTGCATGAATTTTCATGCACCGGGCCTCTAGTAAACTATAAATTAAAATAGACCTAGAGGCATAAAAACATCAAACAGACTTAAACCTCAGAGGGAAGGCAGTGGAGGGTAGGGAGGTAGGAGATAAACCAATGAACTCATATGCATATATGCATAACCCACAGACACAGATGATAGGGTGGTAAAGGCTTGGGGGAGAGGTGGATGGGAGAGGGGAATGGGGGAAAAAAGGACATATGTAATACTTTCAACAATAAAGATTTATTTTAAAAAATACACACAATCTTTCACAGCTGCTAAAATATATAAAAACTAGGGCCCAGTGCACAAATTCATGCACCTTGAACAGAACTGTGGGCCACAAGGCTGTGGTGGGCAGAGGGGCAGGTCTCGGCCCATCCTCTGTGCCCCCGCCCAGGCCCTCCTGCCGCGGCCCCCAGTCCCATCTGCTGGCAGCCCCACTATCACAGCCGCTGCTCCCATGTGCTGACGGTGTGGAGCGACTGCAGCTGGCGCCAGCATGGGATGCAAGTGGGGCTGGTGCCATCAGTGGGTGCGAGTGTTGGCTGCTACCCCGATCACTCCTCAGGAGCAGAGGGAGGTAGAAAAGCCCTGTGGGGCGATCGGGGCTGGCAGTAGCTGCTCACACCCACTGATGGCGCTGAGCGATCGGGACCCACATGGGCGCTGGCAGTGGGTGTGAGCAGCGGTTCCAGCGTTGGTAGCAGGTGCAAGTGCCAGGTGAAACCGCAGTGCGCGGGAGCAAAGAATTTTCAGTAACCACCAAAGACTTGCCCCAATGACAGTGGCTGGTGCCCTGCCTTGGTCTGGTGTCCCTGCTCACCTGCTCCACCATCCTGCCGAGGCCAACTCCTGCCAAGTTCCCCACTCTGCCACCTGCTGCTGACACCCGCCATGTTCTGGGTTGCGGGCTCCATGCACCCTCTTGTAGTCGGTGCACATCACACAAACCAGTTGGTTGGTTTTTCCACCATTGGGTCTATTTGCATATTAGGATTTTATATATATAGATAGATGCCACAATGTCCTTAACCATTCTCTCATCACCCAATTTGTAGCTATTTCTGATTTTTAACTACTATATAATTAATTTCATGATAAAAATCAGTGCATGTAAATAGATGAGCCCATTTCTGAGATTCCTAATGACTGGAAGGACATTTTTAAGGTCTTTGATACCTATTGTCAAATAGACTTCCAGAAAGAGTACAAATTTATCCCCTTGACCCCAACAGTGTACAGAGAACCCATCTCAGCAAACTCTCATCAGCTTTACCTATTATCAAGCAACATATTTCAGACTAAACTTCTAAAAAGCTTAAATCTAATATACAATTTATAAGAAATGCCTAAAGCAAAAACAAATGAAACCCTCAAGGGCATAGGCTGTGTTTGCTTTATTTAGGATTCTTGCCCCTAGCTCAGTTTTAGGCAAAGAAGATATGTAACAAATGTTGGCTGAATACATAACTGCAGACAGTTACCCTGGGACAAATGAAAAAATGCAAATGCCAGGCCAACTGACTGAGGGTTCAGAGCTTTCAGACACTGGGACCTGTCCAGCCCAAAGACAGAAAAATATCAGCAACTAAACGTGGTAGATAATGAAAAGATAATACCTGTTTTAAAACGGGCAGAGGATCTGAAGAGACAGTTCTCCAAGCAGATATACAAAGGGCCAATAAGCACATGAGAAGGTGCTCAACATCAGTACCCATCAAGGAAATGCAAATCAGAACCACAGTCAGTAAGATGCCATTTCTTACCAACCAGGATGGCTATTCCACAATCAAATGGACTAGAAATAACAAGTGTGGGGAGGATGTGAAAAATTTTTTAAACTCACACACTGCTGGTGGGATTGTAAAATGGTATAGCCACTTTGAAAAAGTCTGATAGTTCCTCAAACAGTTAAACACAGAAAACATATAAAATCATATTGAGACAGGCCAGTAAGGCAGGACAAATGGGAATAGGGAAATGGAGGCAGTTAGCTGCACAAACTAGCAAAGCAGTTTACAGTAGATAAAGAAGGTCACCTTCCTAGAAATAACATCTAGGCCTCAGCTGTATTTCACTTCCAGACCAAGAAAAGCAGCAAAACCAAAGCCTCTACCCCCCTCATACCCCTCCCCCTGCCCTAACACAGACCAATCAGTCAAGACCAGGAACCTGGATGAATATTCTGTAGAGACCTGCCCCTGAGACCTTCCTACCTTTGAGGAAGAGATAAAGTTTCAAGACAAAGGACCCAGGGCATTCTCTTGGTCTAGGGCCGTGGTCGCCAACTGGGGGTCCGTAGACACTGGTGGTCCACGAGGTCCAAAAGTTGGTGACCACTGCCATTCCCTTCCCCTTCTTCCTCCTCCTCTTCTTCCCCCCACGACCATGCATCTCCTACAACCCAAAGGAGCCACAAGACTTGCATCTGAGGAACAGTGAGCAGTGGCAGCCCAGTTGTCAAAGGCTGTTCCCCAGGCGCCTGTTCGCTGGCTCCCAGGGGCTAAGGCAGCCCACCTGGGCTCTCCTGTTCATCTTCAATGCTGAGTCCTTTATGTATCACGACCGCAGCTTTTTTTTTTTTAACATACATTTTATTGATATTTTACAGAGAGAAAGGGAGAGAGATAGAAAGTCAGAAACATCGATGAGAGAGAAACATCGATCAGCTGCCTCTTGCACACGCCCCACTGGGGATGTGCCCGCAACCAAGGTACATGCTTTTGACCAAAATCAAACCTGGGACCCTTTAGTCCCCAGCCAACGCTCTATCCACTGAGCCAAACCGGTTTCGGCCCAATCCCAGCTTTGATAAATGTTCCCTCATAGTCCTCCGGGCTCGTGTTGTGAAATTGTTCCTGCACCAAGAACCACCAATGGCCAGTCCCCTTTCTGGTAACAGTATGTCCACACAAAGGCTTGTACATCAATGTTCACAGCAGCATTCTTTATAACAGTCAAAGGTGAACACAACCCAGATGTCCACCAACTGATAAACGTATAAACATGTGGTTATCTCCATACAATGGGAGTATTATTTGGCAATGACAGGAAATAAAGTACTGATACATGCATCAACATAAATAACTGAAAACATTATGTTGTGAACGAAACCAGTCAAAAACATCTACATACTATCTGATTGATATGAAAAGTTCAGAATAGGCAAACCTGTAACGACTGGAAGTAGATTAGTGGCTACTCAGGGCTGGAGAGTAGAGGGGTTTGGAGGGTGCCAGCTTAGGGATGTGGGGTTTCTTTTATGAATGAAAATGTTCTAAGATTAATCATGGTGATAGATACACTCTAAATGGGCAAATTTTATGGTGGGTACATTATATCTCAATAAGTCTGTTTTTAAAAACTTGGGGCTAACATACTCTCGATGGAATTAGTTTTCCCACGTCCTGCAGGCGGGGCTCTGGAGTGTCCGATGAGGGATTCCTGGATGTCTGCCGTTTGCCCTCTCCTGTTCTTGGCAGGAAGACCCCAGAGTAGGTAGCAGTTTGAATAAGCGCTCTCGTTCCTCGGTTCATGAGGACTCCCTTGTGCCTTGGGGTGCAGAGTACTTACAACTGCTCCTCCAGCGGCCAGGGGATCAGCTTGACAATGCAGTGTCCTTGAGACCAAGCGAACCAGGAGCCATCTGGGGAGAAGGCGACACTCCAGGTTTCACAGCTTGACTTCCAATCGAACTGGTGGGGGCGCCCGGGCTTGAGTTCGGCCAGCAGCAGCGGTTCCTCTGGGACAGGAGACAGCATGCTTCAAACAAGCACTCACTTCCCTCCACACCTCCCTGACTTGGAGCCGAGAGCCACTGTCTCACCATGGCACGGGGTGGGGGAGTTCTGGGAGGGAACTGTCCCTTAAGTGACCTGGGGCAGTAACAGTAGCCAAAGGCCACGTTCCACCGTGATTACTCAGTTCTGGCACTCCCCTGTTGGTTAACCATGACTCAGTAACCTTTGGAAGGGTAAACCCAGTGACCAGAGGCCTCCTTTCCTATGAACGCCTAAAGGGAAGAAAGGAGGGGGCCAAGTCAGGACTAGCCCAGGCAAGGCTGTGTTCGATGGTGCAGATTAGGAGGCTTTCAAATGTATTTAGGTTCTCCTCAAAAGAACCCGCTCCCAGGAGAAAAGGCTTATCTGAAACTCACCCCCCCACCACCACCACCATCAAGACTACAATAAAATGTTTAGAACTTGCCCTCCTTCCTCTGGCTTAGACCAGTCATGCTCCCAGTAGCTCATGCCCATTCACAGCTGGACTCCTTTTCTGCTTTTGAGAATCCCACCTAGATTAGCAACTGGGAAGCATACCCTGATCTCATGCATTCAGAGCAGAACTAAGTCCCCCTCTGCTTATTTCTTCTCTCCTGTAATAGCCAATCTCCCCCTCGCCCCGCAGAATGTAAGCACCTTTGTTCAAAAACAGCAAGAGTTAATCTTTGTGTCTGCCGGGCCTAGTACAGCATGTGAGGAGTTAAGTGCTGGACAGGTGCGTCTTCGTGGACGGGAAGGGCAGTCCCCGGTTACATTTCCTGCTCCACTGGAAGGCTCTGTGGCTGGTGAAGCTCGTAAGTTAAAGGCCCTCAAAATTGATTTTCTGGCCACGATGATGTGCAATGGTGATACATACTAATACAATAACTGGCTTCCCTCCTGCATGAGGTCACTTCCTGACTGTGTTTCACTTTGACAGTTCTGAGACTTTGACCCTTTTATAGCTGTTACAGATAGAAACTAATTTAAGCACCCTATAGTTCATATATTCTAGGACCCATCCTTATGTCTTCTCACATTTTGACTCCATGAAATCAGGCTATGTCTTACATGTTTCATGGTTACACAGGCAATCTTTTTTCTTAGTGATACATAGGCCAATATGATCCATATCTTGGATTCAATGCAACAGGTGGTAAAGATGCATATATAAGTGCATATATGCATATAATCATATCAAGGCTTTGGAGGCTTTGCTATTTAAGGAAGTTGCCTTTATATTTACTCCCTGAGGTTCTATATGTAAATCTAGGTTTTAAAATATTAAGTCTAAACTGGTGTTTGTATAGGCCCCGGTAATTCCTCCTAGAAATTGGTGTTTGTGCATGTGATCCTGTCATTTATATCATTATTTTTCTATAGAAGCATATTCTTCTGGATGTGAATGTTTACATAAGAATATTTTACTGTATAGTTTAAATCCAAAACAGATCTCTCAATGTTATGCAGCAATCCTGCAACAGCTCCTTCTAGATATTTCCTTATGGTGACATAGCCCTAATATGTTAATGCCTTCTACATGTATGTAGCCCAGTGGTTCTCAGCTGGGGGTAATTTTACCCCCCCCCCCAGACACATGGCAATGTCTGGAGACACTTTTGTTGTCATAACTGGGGGGGGGTGCTACTGCTATGTAATGGGCGGAGGCCATGGGTGCTGCTGAGCATCCTACAATGCAGAGATCAGCCCCCACATGAAGAATTTTCTGGCCCAAATGTCAGTAGTGCCAAGGCTGAGAACCCGTATGTACACAATACTAAACGACACTAAATGACAAAGTTCATCACTGCATCCGGACCGTGTTGACACAGGGCTCGCTTCCTCCACATGCACTCACCACCCTTTGGAACACCACAGGAGCTCTGCATAACATGAAAAGGGGTCATCCCTGATTTTTCTCTTTTTTTCACCTCCCAATCCAAATCCATTAGCAAGTTCTATCACATCTGTTTCCAAGAGACTTGGCAAACCTAACTTCCCTTCATCTCCATGGCTACTATTCTAATCTATGCAACATCATCATCTCTCACTAAGCAGCCTTCCAACTGCTCTCCTAGAACTGGCTCTGGCCCCTACCATCAATTCTCCTCACCTTTCAAAGTAATCCGCTTCAATCACTCTTAGAGTAAAATGCAAATTCCTCACCCTGCCCTGGAGTCCTGCAGAAACTGGCCCTGCCTTGTCTCCCACCTGGCTTCTCTCTCTTCTTGCTCCTGGCTCCAGCATACTAACTAGCTTTCTCTCAGGTACTCCATTAGTCCCGCCCGGGGCCCGGGGCCTTTGCACCAGCCATTCTCATCCCCAGGAATGCTTCAGTGGCTGGTGCCCTCTCTTCATTCAGGTCTCGGCTTAAATGGTAGCTCCTGACAGAGCCCTTCTTTGAACTCCCAAAACAATCTCCTTCACAACCTCTTACTTTTATTTTTTTAGAATTCTTATTATTTTTATTCTTATTCTTATTATTCCAGAGAGGAAGGGAGAGGGAAAAGAGAGCTAGAAACATCATTGATGAGAGAAAATCATTAATCGGCTGCCTCTGGCACACGCCCTACTAGGGGTCAAGCCCGCAACCCAGGCATGTGCCCTTGACTGGAATCGAACCTGGGACCCTTGTCCACAGGCTGATGATGCTCTATCCACTGAGCCAAACCGGCGAGGGCGTCTCACTTCTTTACAGCACAATCGTTAATTTGATTATTAACTATCTTCCCCAACTAGGACATCAACTCCATGGGAGCAGGGACCTTTTATGTGTATCCCCAGTTCTTAGCAGAGTTCCTGGCAGAGAACAGGCAGGCAGTAAATATTTGTTGAACAAATATACATGATATACCTCAAATATAAATAAAATGATTTCCCTAAACTATTATGATGCTTGTGCCAAACATTTCACATGGAATGATTCTTAAACATGAGCCATTCCCAGATTTCACACTCTATTTCTGTGATTTGAGGATTTAATTCTTGCTATTTTAGGCTCAGGAATCCAGGAGCTAAAAGAAGGAAGAACCCAGTGACTCTTGTCTCTTCTTCAAGTCTAGAACGAAGGGAATTCTAAAGGGGGAGTCTGGGCCCCATACAATTGGCTGCTGGAACAGAAAGCCGTAATTAACGCAGGGCTTACAGCCCAGATGTTGGGATCCAGCTTCACCTGGGGTTGCACCTGCCAGGCCCTCCGTGGTGAAAAGATCAGGGTCTCTAATCAGACACTGGGACGTGTGTGGACACGGGCTGAGCGGAAAGGTCCTGACGATGGGCCTGTCTGCGGACGGAGACTGCCCCAGCACGGGGACGGAGGCAGCAGAAAGCAGGCCAAGTGCCGTGCCTCAGGAGCGTTACCTTAGCTGTCCCATCGGCCTGGAAACGCTGCCTGGCTGTTCCATCTCACCCGTCAGGGCCGGGTGCTGACGTCTCAGAGCCTTCCTGGCCCACAATCTAAATGGCCAGTTAGGCTGGCCGGCGTGGCTCAGTGGCTGAGTGTCAACCTATGGACCAGGAAGGAGGTCTCAGTTCAATTCCTGGTTAGGGCACATGCCCTGGATGCCGCTCGATCCCCAGTGTGGGTGGGGTTCGCAGGACACAGCCAATCAATGATTCTCTCTCATCACTGATGTCTGTCTGTCTCTCTCTCTCTCTCTCTCTCTCTCCAAAATCAATAAAAATATATTTCTAAAAGATAAATAGTGACCCAGTCACTTTCCTCTCACTCCATTAAATTATAACTATCGCTCATCTCTCTTTTCTTGATTACACTTGTCATTTTTATGTATTTATTATCCATCTCTTCCCCTCCCCAGCCCAAACTTATCTGTTCACTGCTATCGGGCTGCGCTGTCCAATACAGTAACCACTCGCCACACATGGCTACGGACCAATTAACATGTGGCAAGTCCAAATCAAGATTATGTATATAATATACATCTTATCTTGAAGATTCAATACCGAAAAAATCTAAAACATATTAGTAATCATGATTACATATCGAAATGATGTTTTAGACATGTTGGACGACAGATACAGTTTTAAAATTAGTTTCACGTCTCACTTTTTGATGCGGCTACTGGAACATTTTAAATTATATATGGCTCACATTTCACGTGTATTGGCCAGTGCTAGCACACAGCAGGTCCTCCACAAATATTTGTTGAATGAAGAAAGAACTCTGAAGATGCCCACTCTTGTCCATTGTAACCCCATCACAATAGGCTTTATTCAGTTTAAAAGAATGTAAAACTCTCAGGCTTTTTTTTTCTTAACAGTAGGTTGGCAGCTCTCAACAGCTCTGCCCACACCCTAAAACCCAGTGGTCAATCGTTAGGAAAAACCCAGACCTGGAAACAGATTCTTGCTAAAAAGAGAGGCTAGCTACAGATCACTTTCAGATTTAACTATGAAGGGGTCAATGAAAAGGACAGCGGAAGCTTACAGTCCTGTGGGCGACAGGCCCTGAAAGAAAGCCCTTATCTAGATGGGAAGGCAGCGAGAGTTCCTCTACACTTTCCATTGAATGCCTCGCTCCAGCACACAAAGAAATGGCATTTCCCAAATTAAAAAGTGACACCACCCCAGGGAGTACCCTGGGGTTTCAGCTACCCACCCTGCCCCATCCAACCAGCCAGGGAAACGGCGTCAGCACTCAGAACCCGCCGGGCAGGAGCCGGGGCCGGAGGAAGCCGAACTTCACGGGAAGGGGAACACAATGAGGCCCTGGAACGCATGCTGAGCCCTAGGCCTTGACCCTTAGAATCGTTGCTCTGGGAGCTGCCGTGACGTAAGTATGGGGGTGCACGAGAGGTGGGACTCCCACAGTAAACCCCCAACACACACCCGGTTTTCATACGGGTGGCTTTCAGGGCCAAGTGGCCGGGAGGGAGGAGGGCCACGTCTGGCGGTCTGGCCTTCGCACAAGGACACCCTTTCCTGCGGAGGCGACAAGTTCTGGGGTGGCTCGGGCGCAGCTACTCCCCGATCCACACCGTCCTCCGCTGCCAGCTGCTGGCCAGGACGGAACCTCTCCCACAGGGCCTCCCAACTCAACCCGCCACACCCGCACCGGACCCGCACCGGGACCCGCCCCCGGCCCCACCCAGCCCCACGAACCCTCTTCACTGGAGAGGCTCGGAATACAAACATTGCATGTTACATATGTGTTTCATGTGTGTTACTTTTTTATGTATTTGCATTTACTTCTGTTTTTTACCAGTAGGCAAGTTTGGGAAGCTCCCAACCGCCCACGGAGGCAGGCATTTTTCTACCCATTTTGTGAACGTAAAACTGACACTTGGGGGGTCAGGGGGACCCCGACCTCACAGTTCGTAAGGAGCAGCGCGACTCCCCAGACCTGCGCGTGCTGCACCCGGCACCGGCAGCCACCTCCTCGGTATCACCACGTCCCACCGAGACCCTCCTGTGCGGGGTGGGGGTCCCCGCCGCGGAGGCCCGAACCCCCGGTCCTGCCGGCGGCGGGGGACGCGGTGGCGGCGCTGACAGCGAAAGTGAAACAAAGCCGGGTGCCGCGCCTGCGCCCCGCTGCCCGCGCACGGCCCCAGCGGCGCCCCCGCGTCCCCTCCGCGGCCGAGCCCGCACCCGCCCCGCGCCCGGCCGGGCCCCGGGTCCCCACTCACCTCCGGCCTCCATGGAGGACGTGCGGCCGCGGCAGGCGGCCCGCGCCTCAGCCCCCCGGGCCGCCGGCCCTCATTCCGCCGCCCCCGCCCCGGCCCCGGCCCCCACCCCAGCCCCCGCCCCCGCTCCTCCGGCTCCCGCTCCCGCCCTGGCCCCGCCGAGCCCGCCGCCGCCCGGAGCGGCCATCAGCTGCTTCCCGTCACGTGGCGGCGCGGCGGGGGCGGGGCCTGGGCGGGGCGTGTTCGGGGGGGCGGGGGGGCCGGGGGCTGGGGTGGGGGGCGGGGCGCGGGCGGGACGAGGGTGTTTGAGGGCAACGCGGGGGGCGGGTAGGGGCTGCGGGAAAAACGGAGGGAGGTGGCGCTGCAGGAATGGGGGTGTGAAGGGGGACAGAGCGAGGGAAATGGGGGGCCAGGAAGTGGGGCTCAGGTGGCCTCCCACCGGTGAAAATACGGGGGGGGGGGGGAGCGGAACATGTGGGAGGGCGAAGCCCGAGGGGGTAAGGGACAGAGTCGAGGGGAACCGGGTCGGGGGGAGACCGAGAGGGAGGGCTGGGCAATAATACGGGGGGGGGGGGAGTACAAAAGTGGGGGGCGGCAGGGAGCGAGGGGAGGGCTGGGGCCCGGGGGTCGGAGAGGGGTGAGCCGGGCTGTTTTGTATAAAATAGGAACCAGACCAACCGATGAACATGTATGCACGGCCCGAGGACACGGACCAGGCGTGGTGAGGGCCTGGGGGGGGGGGGGGGGGGTTGGGGGGGCGGGAGGGGTTAATGGGGGGCCTATGTAATACTTTCAATAAAGATTTAAAAATAAATAAAATGTTTAAAAAGTGGGAACCAGGAAGAGGCCCGTGGCCCAGGGTTAACGCGGGCGGTGCAGGGAGGGCTGCTGGCCAGAGAGCGGGGCCATGGAAATGCGGGCCAACACAGGAGACGCTGCGGGAACGTGGGGGACCTCGGAGCAGGGCGGGCGGAAGGGGACGGAAAGAGGCCCTCAGGACTGGTGTGTATGCCCCCCTCAAAGGGAACATGGGCAGAGGTCAATGGGGGCTCGGAAGACGGCCTTGGGGTACACACATCACCAGGGAGGCATGGGTGGGAAATGGCACCCGTGGGATCCGGGCTAAGGTAGGAAACGTGGGTTTGGCTAGAAGGGAAGTGCACTTCAAATGGGGCCGCTTTGCTAGACCAGGGAGCTTGGAGTGAAGAAAAGGGGGTGGAGGTGACCTAAGAGGGAAGGCCTAGAACAGGATGAGGGAACGGAATTGGGCAGCCTCAGAGGGGAGGGGGGTGACACATTGTGGGGACTGCAGCTAGCGGAGCCCAGGCCACAATCTGCAAAGCCATCAACAGCGAGGACCCACGGGACCGGAAGGCTGCTGTGAATTGTGTTGTCAAGCGGCCCATCAGTGGGGAAAGCCAGTAAAAAAGGGGGAGGTAAACCCATTTCCCCAAATCTTTCAGGTTACTAATCAAGTCTCAATCAAGTACACTAAAGCTTTTATTTAAAAATAACTTTATTCCATAATTTTTTTAAAAAAAATCCATTATAACCTTAGAATGAATTTCTCCCAACCCACCTCCCCACATCAAATATTAAAATGTAAAGAATGCAGATCTGCTTATTTTTCTTTGCAGCAGATGCCAGCCAGCCCCATGGTGAGAAATGCCGGTTGGCACTTATTGCATCATCATAGCTTTCACCCAGCAAGGAGCCTGCCCCGGGTTTCAGTGCATGGGCCGTGGAAAATCCCCACCATGTGCTTGCCTGCTGCAGGAACAGGGCCGGTCTGTGCTGGGAGAACTGGAGCTAATATCAAAGCCACAGGATTGCAGGAGCCCTTTCCCCAATGGCCACCAGATTTTGAGAAAAAGAAATGTCAGTTGGGATAGCCCTGAACTCTTTATCTTCCTGGGTCTGATAAGGAGACCTGGTCTCTGAGTTTACAATGCATCCAGATAAGAGTGCAAGTTACAGCTTAATATGCCACACCATTGTCAGCAGGCTTGCTGATGGTCACTCACTTCTAGTGACCTCATTTGGAGATGGGTCATCTTAAAAGAAAAAAAAAAAAAGCCCTCTTTAAAAACCCTTAAAACTTGAAGATCCCCCAGGACCAGTGTTCTTAACTAACCCGCCATATTAAGTGTACACAGGGCTCATGTCAGTGAGCAGTCACAGCTCCATAGTAAAGGGTTCATAGTGTTTGGCACCAAGATCCTGAAAAGCTCTCATCTACTAGTGGGAAACTCCGCCTCGAAGATTGTGCTACCTCTCAGGCACGTGTGCAAGAGAAGAGGAAATGACAGAAACCTCTCAGTGATCTTGAAAAATCACCCGTGTTCCCAGCTAGGGAATTTTTTCCTACAGTTGCTTTTCTTTTTAAAAAATATTATTGCCTCTGTATAGTAGACACCTAGATTCAGAAGTGGAATTAAAAAAAGAAAGAAATGGAATTCATCTAGAGAGTCTAGCTCAGTGTTCAGTAACTGTAGAAGCAACCTGCCTGGTGTCCTGTCCCGTGAATGACACTAACTCAGACTGATTGGGATGGTTACATACACGAGATACCACGCAACAGAAGACCCAGCCCAATGAGACTGCAGGGGTCACGGCCGGTCCTGAGGGGTACACGAGTGCAGCCAGCTCCTGAGCTCCCGTGTTCTGAACTTGGGCGGCACTCCCTTCTAGGGACTTGCTTCGTTTGGTCCCTTCAGGAAAACGGACCGACCCCAAGCACACCTGCAGGTAACCAGCGTCTCACTTCACGAGTCCCCGTCCGTTCCTGGAGAGGGACGTTCTCCTTTAAGCTCTAGGTCTTGCCCAGCAGAGCAGAATGTGCAACATTCAAGAATGCAAATTCAAGTCAGATTTTTATACTTAGCACACACTCTTTGCACCTTTATAAGGCCCTGGACATTTTAAAAAGAGATCTGAGCGAAATCGGGGGAGGCGGGAGAGATCTCTGAACTATACTGGAAGCTTCAGCAGCTTAAATCCATCACAGGACAGTTTCATTAGAAACTCAGCATTGTTGATCAGTGTATCTTCATAACATCATTAGAGAGAAGATGGAAACCAGCTCTCCGTCCACGGCCGGATGAGCTTGTCTGCCTAGGGAGTACTCCCCACCAGGCACTCCCTCACAAAACACTTCTCCTGCCTTCTCGAGGTCCCGGAAGAAAGGAAGAATGTGAAAGCCGAAAGCTAACTGTCATGTGAGACGCTCTTGTCTAAATGTGAAGCTTTGCAAAATGTGAGGTTCTAATGAAAGGCACGTTCTCTTATGGGCCCCTTCCTCTTCTGACAACAATTCTCTTTCCAGGGAGGCAAACATCGTGGAGGGCTCTGGCAAAGCCCTCGCCTGAAACCATTCCGCAAAGAATGGCGGGTCCAGGCCGGAGCTCGCACCCGACAGGAGACAGGTTTTCCCCCACCGGGGAAGGCAAGGGAGCGGGGAAGGAGCATCTCGAGCACCTCTTAGGCACGTTCCCAGCCAGAGTCCTCACCACACCCCGGACGACAGGTGTGATTTCACCCATTTTACAGATGAGGACATTGAGGCCCGGGGAGAGGTAAAGACCTGCCCACGTCCGTGAAACAAGTCGCCCAGACTCAGTCCTGGGCGTCGCCAACTCCAAAAGCCTGAGCCGCACCGCGTCCCCCTGACCGGCGTCCGCGGCCGACACCTCCTCACCCTTTCCAGGGAGCGGACATTTACCGGGCTCCTTGGCTCACCTGGGCAGTGATCAGGAAGAGTCCCTGTCCCCCCCATCCTGCCCTGTGTGCCGAGGTAAGCTGGTTTCAGACTTCACTAGCGGCAAGGGCATGGTGGCCAAGGGCCGCCTCCCACTCCTGCTCCCCCAAACCGGCATTGGTCGATCTGGAGAAAGCCAGGAGTCACAGGGAAAGGGCACCAATGCCAACGGCAGCTTTCCCACACACATTGCCCTGTTCCTGACGTTTTTCAGCATCAAGAAAAGTTACAGCAAGTCAAACCAGCTTTTTAAAAAGGGACGGAGAGATGTGTGTGTGTGAGAGTGAGTGAGCGAGTGTGTGTGAGTGTCTGTGTGTCTGTGTGTGTGTAGGTGCGCGCGTGCGTGCTGAGAGCCCCAGTTTAAACCCTCAGGCAGGGGTGCAAGTCAAAGCGAAAGGAAAAGCTCATCTTCCATGAGGCTCCCCAGCTCCTCAGGCCCGACAGGAGGACGGCTCTCTGCTCACACTGGCCTGTCTTCTTCGTGGACCAGGTCACTCTGCTGCTCTCTGCTCTCATCTGGAGGGGAAAGGAGACCAGGTTCGGAATGATCGCAACAGAGGTGACCTGTTCCCATCAGCCTTCAAAAATCTCCATCTCCGGTCCTTCCTGTGAGCCTCAGAACCGGATGTCCTGCAGGAGCCGGAGAGGGGGCTGCGTGTTCCCTTTTCACCTGTTCTTCCCGCTCACCATCGTCTAGACGTGTTTGACACTGTCCACCCTTCATTCCCACAGCTCACGGACCCCCTCGCCTGGGATACCCCCTCCCTTCAGGCTTATTCAAATGGACTCTCCTGAGAGACTTGCTCGAGAGCCCACTTCGTCCATTAAGCCTCTCCTGACCAAGGAGCCCTCGAAGCTCTTGTCTGTCTCCGGAGGTCCTGTGACTGGTACGCAAGTCCTTCATCGGGCAAGCAACCCAGTTCCTCCTGCGACAGCGCCCACAGCCCCCTCAGAGCGTTGGTTAGGTCTTGCCTCTGCTTTCCTTGTCCCCCGTTTGAGTCTGCCCGCTCGCACTGCTCTCAGACTCGCTGCCTGCAGACGGCACCGGCTCCTTCCTCTTCTCCTGTCGCCGACGCGGCCCTTCCCAGAGCAGGCGCTGGCACCGGCTCAGCCTTTCACTGTTGCTGGCGCCTGATAATGGATTCTCGCCTAAACTTCAACCGTCTTCCCCAGCCTCCAGAACACCGGGGGGGGGGGGGGGGGGGGGGGGGGCGGGGGGGCTCCCCGGGCGGGGCTCCCTCCGCAGCTCGGCGGGAGCAGGGAGAGCACAGCTCACCTTGCAGAGGCGGGAGCCCGCTGGCCGTCCAGCCCACGTTGCCGTTCACCAGGGCGGTCACTCTGTGGATGTGGCCATGCTTGTGTGTTTCTTTAGGGAACGCCTCCCTCTCATTGGCCTCCTCCTCCTCCTCTCCCTCCTCCTCCTCCTCCTCCTCTTCTGCAGCATTTTCTTCCTCCTCCGCCTCTTCTTCCTCATCTACCAGAACCATGACGTCACCCATGTCTTGTCCCCTGATTGCCAAAGGGAGAGAAAGGGTCAGGAGACGCCCCGTTTTGCAACGCCAGCCTCGCTGACTAGGAAACACGGGATTCTTGGCAGCCCCCTTGGTAACGTGGGAAACTCGTCTGGCATTTAACCCGGTTGCGTCACGAGGTGACAGTGGGACTGGAACCTCTCCGAGACACAGCCACTGGTGAGTACAGATAATCTTATCTTGTTCTGGGAGTTCGGTCATTCCTCCCCTGCTGCAGGAGACGGTGACCTCATTGTCCCAGGCTCCTAACATTTACTCCCCTCACGCACGCACTCAAAACTGTTCCTTTCCTGAAGTGCCCTCATTTCTGCTCCGCTCACTGGAACGTCTCCTCTCCTCATTATTTGGGGCCCAGAGAAGGCCCGTCCCTGGCCCCTGAAGTCCGGCCTGAACTAGGATTGCACTTGGAGTCCTGGCCCAGGGGTTGGAGCGTGCAATCGCTCTTGGTTTCCTGCTGGGTTTGCCTCCCCGCAGATGGACGTTTCTTTAGGAAAGAAGAGCACGTGCCCCAGGCCAGGGACGGTCCTGGCACATCACATCCTCCTTTGGTCCTCACCGTCTCCCTCCGGGCCGCGGGCCACGAGGGCTCCCTCCGGTGGGGTTTGCCCCAGCACAGGGCTGGGGATGGCAGAGGTGCCATTTGAACCTAGGTCGGCTGATTCCAAAGCCTCTCCCACTGCACCTCACTGCACCCTCCTGTGAGGAGGAGACCTGGGCAAGGACCTCAAACACAGGCAGCAAAGGTTAACATTGTTCCCACGGAAAAAAAAAAAAAGGTCCCAAAACAATATCTCCTCACCATGAATGGTGGGCTGAGAATAATAACACCCATGGCTATTAAGGGGTAAAGAGAAACAGAGTCCTTTGCTGGGGAACAAAGTACTCGGTCCATCTAGCTGCTCTGTCCCTGCTGAGTGCCCTCCGGGGAGGGGCTCCAGGGCCCGCTCAGACCTGTTCTCCCAACCCGCTGTGGACCTCGGCTTATTCATCCGTTCTGCTCCGTTTAGAAAAGTGGGTGAGATAAACGCATGAGTAACTGGGCTGATAGGTACACCCTGACTTTATGCCTCAACGACAGCCAGCACCGTGCCTGCCCCGCCCTGAGGTCCAGCCTTGTAAAAGGAACAGACTTTGGAACTGTCAGCCCAGGTCTGAGTGCAGCTCTGCCACTTCCTTCCGGGACGAGACTGCAGAAATCCCTTCTCGGGCCGTCTCCCTGTCTGGAAAATGGAGATGTGCCTGCACCCCGAAGATTTATGGAGGGGTTTATAAATAATGCCGAGGGAGGCCCCCAGCCCCCTGCTGGCCATGGCAGGCCCTCTATGGGGGTAGCTACTGTGGTTATTAAGAAAGCAAACGAAAAAGCAGGGAAGGCAGATCATGGAAACGGGGTTTGACATGGGCCAGGGGAACACTCACCTGATAGTGTTTCCTACTAAGGGGAGAAAGGAGAAACAATTAATAGCAAATAACAGCCGCTTCACCTCCCAAAGGTTCTTAATCTCACATCGACCAAAGGAAGGATGACGGAACGCCGGCCCAACAGGGGGTGACGTGGTGTTCCGGATGGTGCTGATGGAACAGCTGGACCCCATGCCGAAGCCTGTGGGTTGGGACTTCCGGTGGGAGCCTAACAGCGGCCTCCTCCCTCCACACCCCCCACACACCCTCTCAAAAAGCCCCAAAGGGAAGCAGCAGGACCCCAGAAGAGCTTACACTTCCAGCAGAACACAGGGCTGTAATAGAGCAGGAGCCCCGAGGTAATGGCCAGTCCCAGCAGGAGGAGGCTCACGATGGTCCCCACGATCCCCACGATGTTCAAGGGTTCTGCAACGACACGGCGACACTGCGACTCCCCCCGCCCGCGGCACAGGCACGCGCCCCTCCTGCCGGTCCTCCCATCAGGGTTTCATGTTGGGCAGGGCAAATATGATCGCTCTGTAAAGCAGGATGGATATCTCCTCGCCCTCCCTCAGACCGTGTGTGGGAACCAAGTGAAGCATGCGACATCCTGGAACACCGGAAAGTTAACATCTCTGTGTCTGCCACACACCAAGACTGTCTAGGAGGCCACAGCAATTAAGAGTGCGAACAGAACAGAGAATCCAACAGCAGGCCCACGCAGAAAAGGAAACCTGACACATGATAGATTAGTGAGTAAACAGAGGAACTATTTGAGAAATGGGTGCTGGCATAAATTAGGGGTTAGGGGGAGGAAAACTGGATCCTGACCTCACACCATTCACAAAAAGCAACCCTGGATGGGTTAAAGATTTAATTGTGGAAGGCAAAACAATAAAACATTTACTATCATTGTGACTGTTGGACAGCTACAGATTTTTAAGATAAAACTGCTAATGATATAAAAATCAATTCATGAAATCATCTACATTAAAGTAAGAATGTTTGCTAATCACAGGATACCATGAAGAAAGTGAGAAGGACCAAGAAGGAACTGAAATAAGACACCTCTAACATAAAACTAACAAGGACTGGCATGCAGAATTTCTAAAGAATGCCTACGTATCTATAAGAAAGGGTAAGATATATCAAAAGATACAAATATGTATTTCATAGGAGAAACACAAGCAGCAAATAAACATGAAATAATGCTCAACCTTCTGAGTAATCAGAGAAATTCAAATCAGAACCACAGTGAGGGTCCATGTTACACCTACCTGATGGACAAAAATCATAAAGTGCCTGGTGAAAACGTGCAACAATGACGCTCATAAGGCAAAATATTTTTGAAGAAAAGAAACAGGGGAGAGTGATTGATATAGAGGCAGGGAGGCATTGAACAGGCTGTCAAGCTACAGGGGGAAGGCTGGGGAGGGTGGGGGGCATGTGCTGGGGGAGATCAACTGAAGGACTTGTATGCATGCATATGAGCATAACCAATGAATGAAAGACACTGGGGCGGGAAGGGGGGCAGGTGGGGACATGTGCTGGGGGGTAGGGGAGGCTGGGAGGAGGGTAATGGGGAGGAAAAAGGAAAACATATGTACTACTATTAAATCTAAGTTATACTGCAAAAATTAATTTAAAAAATGATGCTCATAAAATACTGTTACAAATGGAAACTGATATAATCACTTTGTGAGGTAATTTGGTTACCCCAAAAGATAGAAAATGCATATAACCTGTTATTCTTTATTTCTACTCCTTATACATATCCTAGAGAAATATTTGCCAGAGGGACCCAGTGTATATGTACACACAGGAGTTGGAAAATATTTTCATAGCAACACTGTTTGTTCATCAAAACAAAACAAAACAAAAAAATCAGAAATAACACAAACATTCATCAACAGGAAAATCAGTAAATAGTTGTGTAACAATGACACAATGGAAAGTTATACAGCAATGAAGAGACACATTGGCATGAATAAATCCAAGGAACAAAAAATGGGGAGTGAAAAAAAAAAGTCACAAAAGACTATATTTATATGGTAATGAGCATTTTTTAAAACTCAAAACCAGCTGAAACCGGTTTGGCTCAGTGGATAGAGCATTGGCCTGCGAACTGAGGGGTCCCAGGTTTGATTCTGGTCAAGGGCATGTGCCTTGGTTGCGGGCACATCCCCAGTGGGCAGTGTGCAGGAGGCAGCTGATTGATATTTCTTTCTCATCGATGTTCCTGGCTTTCTATCCCTCTCCCTTCCTCTCTGTAAAAATCAATAAAATATATATTTAAAAAAAAACAAAAACCTCAAACCAAAAATAAATAGCAATACTATTTAGTAGTGTGTACATACATAACAAAATTTTTTCTTAATCGAACATGAAATTAAGGAAATAGAGGGTACTTTTATTTTAGGAGGCCAGGATCCAACTAAAACAAGGCCTACAGGTGTGGTTGCAAGATAAAATACAGGCCTGGCTGGTTTGGCTTCGGGGCTAGAGCAATGGCCTACGGACTGAAGGGTCCCAGGTTCGATTCCAGTCAAGGGAACATGTGTGGGTTCGATCCCCAGTGTGGGCGTGCAGGAGGCAGCCAATCAATGATTCTTTCTCATCATTGATGTTTCTATCTCTCTCTCCCTCTCCTTTCCTCTCTGAAATCAATAAAAATATATGTTTTAAAAAACAGAAAAAATACCCAGTTAAATCTGGATTTCGTTAATAATGCTTTGGAATAAGTATGCCCTGTGCAACATTTGGGGTAACTTATACCCCTTAAAATTATTCTTTATTTCTCTGAAATGCAAATTTAACTCTGTATCCCGTTTTATTAGTTTTTATGTGTTTTCTAAATCTGGCACAAAGCCTACCGGTAAGCTCAGCAGTGTTGGCCTGTTCGACATCTTAAGTGGGATGCAGGTTCTTGGGTGGGGTGGTCATTTGCTACTATGCTTCACAACTTACATTATAGTTTTTATTTTTATACACTTCATATTTATATATATTTTCACAATATATATATATATATATTCATATATATTTTCACTCCATATAGATTTTTATATAGTACAGATAGGTAGATATCCTTGGATATAAAACAGATATTAAGCACTCTTATCACTGTGCAAATATTAGAGATTTAGGACTGGACACTCGTTTCTCCCACCCATCTTGCCAAGCCATAAGCAAGCAGCTCTGCCCTCTCCCAGTGGCAGACCACCCGCAGGGGCGCCCACGCTGAAGCTCTCCAGCTGCCCCACTGGCACCTCTCCTCTCACTCACCTTTCACGCTCAGCCAGATGGCCACTTCCCTCGCCCCCACAGGGTTCTCAGCCCGGCAGACATAGTAGCCCTCATCCAGGTCCTGGGAGCAGTTCTGGATGGTCAGGGTGGAGCCCTGGTCCTTCTGGGAGATGACGTGGTGGCTGCTGGGCCGGATGACCGTCTCGGGCTGGGTGAGGTTCCTCAGCCACAGGATCTTGGCAGACGGGTAGGCTCCAGACACCAGGCATGTGAGGGTCACATTGCTCCCCACGAAGCAAGTCTTCATGGGCTCCGAGAGGAGGGAGGGGCTCCCTGATGATCAGAAGATAAAGAAAGACAAACACTTAAGGAGATTCAAGCGGCCCTAACCGGTTTGGCTCAGTGGATAGAGAGTTGGCCTGCAGACTGAAGGGTCCCACGTTTTGATTCCAGTCAAAAATATATGCCCAGATTGTGGGCTCAATCCCCAGTAGGGGTTGTGTAGGAGGGAGCCAATCAATGATCCTCTCTCATTATTGATATATCTATCTCTTCCTCTCTGAAATTAATAAAAACATTTTTTTAAAAGAAGATTCAAGTGGTGTCCTGAGATTTTCAAGAATATTATCTCCTTTCTTATGAAGCAACTTCAGGAATTTCTGTACCACACCTGGTCATATATATATATATATATATATATAAAAGGCTAAGTGACCAGCCATCCGACCATCCGTTCAACTGACCAACCTGTTGGTACATATGACGCAAACTGGCAATCTTTAATAATAGAAGGGTAATATGCGGACAAAGCTGGGGCTGTGAGGGCCGAGGGCGGCCACTGTGGCGGCCAGGGCTGAGCCCCTTGCACGAATTTTGTGCATCAGGCCTCTACTTTAAAAATGAACATTGACTCGTGCATGGTGATATATGTAAAGCTCCCATCAAATTTCTTAATAGAATTACTCCTTCGGGAATGCTATGTCATAAATTAAAATTGAAAGGGGGAAAAAAGTTGAAAGTGGGTGCAATCATTATGCTACTGAGAAATCTTAAGAGTAAGTGGGATCTTTGTAATGGTATTAGATTTATTATCAAAAGGTTGTGACCTAACATAATCGAAGCTGAAGTATTAACAGGATGCGGAAGGAGAGGTTATTCTGATTCCAAGAATTGATTTGTCCCCATCTGACACTGGCCTCCCATTTAAATTAATTCGATGACAGGCTCCTGTGATGCCAGCATTTGCAATGACTATTAATAAGTCACAAGGACAAACTCTAGATAGAGTAGGAATATTCCTACCTGAACCAGTTTTCAGACATGATCAGTTATATATTGCTTTCTCTTGAGGCCAAAGAGCATGTGACGATAAAGTTGTAATTACTTCATTACAAGGGAAATTAGTCAAGCGCTCTGAAAGTGTTTTTACTCCTAATGTGGTATACAGGGAGATATTAGAATGAGTTTAATCAATTTATCAGTCATTGTTTTTATCAATGTTGTTTTATATCATATTTTTGTTGTTTTTATGTCATGTCTTTATTGTTATTCTATCCTGTTGTTATTGTTTATTTATTAATCAACTTATATATTCTTTTCATATACATTTTACTAATTTTCTTTCACCTCTGACACTTCTATTAGAGAAAGGGTGAATAGCGATATTAAAATATTTCTTCTAATTAATTTCCTTCCAATGCGCATGAATCCGTGCACCAGGCCGCTAGTATAATAATAAATACTAACACTTACTGAGCACTGACAACGGGTGAGGCAGTGATACATATTAATCCAATTAGTTCTCATTACAACCCTGTCATTAGTTCCATATTGCAGATGGGGAGATGAGGGCCTGGAGAAAGGTAAGTAACTTGCCCAAAGTCACACAACTAAGTAAGTGGTGCAGCTAAGATTTAGGGTGACGCACTGTCCTGGTCAAAGACTGAGGGGTCCTGGGCCATGGGGCTTTCAATGCGAAATCGGAGGAAGTCTTGGGCAGACCGGGGTGCGTTGGTTCCCTGTGTAAGACTGGAACCCACACAGTCAGGCTTTCGTAGGCCACATTCCTCACTTCTGTGCTGTAGGCTGCTAGGTGTAATAACCACGTTGATCCTATTTTTTTAAAAAGAGCACACAGCCTAACAAAACAAGGGCGTTCAAGGAGACGATGCGGCAGCGGTATCGGCTTCCTATCGCTGCTGTAACCACCTGCTGCACCTCGGTGGCTTAAGACAAAGAAACGTATGCTCTTACAGTTCCGGAGGTCAGAAGTCCAAAATGACATTATTGGGCTAAAAGCGGAGTATTGGCAGAGCTGGTTCCTTCCAGAGGCTCCAGGGGAATCCATTTCCTTGCTTCCCCAGCTTCCTGAGCCACTTGCCTTCCTGGGCATGTGGGCCCTTCACTCCGACCTTGCACATCTGATGTCACACACCTACTACTGAGGGTTGCCCTTCAGCCCCCCTTTGTGAGGCTTCTCGCGATGACGTTGGGCCCATCCGGAAATCTAGGACAACCGCCCCATCTCATATCCTTAGTCACATCTTCGAAGTCCCTTTTGCCACGGGAGGTAACTAACATAGGCTCTACAGACCAGGAAATGGCCATCGCGGGGGACCTTACTCCGCTACCACGGTTCTGTTCTAAAAAGGCATAGTGTGTCCCTGTGGCCTTGGGGTCTGACTGAGCCGGGCATGAGGATCTGTAAGGTGGACCGTAGTGATCCATTTACTTTCTCTGCACAAGAAACCTTTTCCCAAAATGCACCGCAATTCATCTCGGGGTTATAAGACCATGTTTTCGGCGGGGGAGACACAGCGGGCACACTGGGTTCCGCCTGGGAGGATGAAACGGCACACTGCCCCTTGGCAGTTGTTCCCAGAGAATCTAGGGTTTCGTTGCTGGCATCCTGGGTAGAGGGATGGGGGAGGGGGGACCAGGCCTCTCTGTAGGTCAGGCCAACAACAGAGAATCCCACAAACCTGGGTTTGCTCAGGACACTCACATGATAGCACCTGTTCTTGGATCAATGGTCAGGTCCCCCACCCCACGTTGCTGAATCACACCCCCCGTCTGTGGTTAACCTGCATTTCCTTCGGGGTCATGAAGCCAAGGGCAGTGTCAAGCCTTAGTATGTTTATATTTTGCAGGCCTCCAACCAAAGTTTTAGAAATGGCCCCCCATCCTTTTATTAAAAGCAAAACAAATAATTGGCTAGTCCCTTCAAACTCCCAAACAAAGATCATGTATATAAATATACTTTTGACAAACAGCATTCACCCCTCAAAAAGCTGAGTCACCCATCCACCTATGAATTCAACGAGTGTCACTTAAGAGGATGCTGTGTGCAAGGGTGGGGTCGGGGGTGGGTGGGATGCTGTGTACAAGAGTGGGATCAAGGGTGGGGGGGATGCTGAGTACAAGGATGGGGTGGGAGGTGGGATGCTGTGTACAAGGGTGGGGTCAGGGGTCGGGGAGTGCACAGCCCTCAGAGATCTGCAAGAGATGGAGCACATACTGGGTCCTAGGCATACTGGGCTGGCCAGTGCTGCAGTTATCATGGATTGAGTGGGGTTTTTGTTTGCTTATTTATTTTTCAGTTTAGGGACCTAGATGCTGTTTAAAGAGAGTTATGAGCAGCAGGACTCCCCAAAGGTATTACTTTTCATGCTATGCTGTTCTGCATTCCAAAGGTGGACATTGACATTACCTCTCAATGACTTACTAGTCCCCCAAGTGAATGATGACCCAGACAACCCCCTTTTGCCCCAGGGCCTTGCTACTTAAAGTGGGGTCTGTGGACCAGCAGCAGCAGCACTTGCTGGGAACTGATTAGAAATGCAGAGTCTCGGCCCCCTCTCAAACCCAGAGAGTCCGAATTGCATGGCCCCCAGGTCCCCAGGGGACTTGTGTGCACACCAAGGCTTGAGAAGCCGTGGGCTCGAGTGCCCAGGAGGGAATAAGGGAAAACTTGACAACGTCAGAATCCAGAAGGTTCTAGATTCTTGTGCTGCTTCCTAGGCTCCTGGAATTAGGAAACCTTCCTGACAGCTCCCTTCTCCACAAACACTGCCTGATCCTGAGCTGGTACAGGGTGGGGCAAGCGTCGGTCTCTAGTTGCTCATATGGAAGATAGTACAGTGATAAGCAAACAATAATACCAGATGTCATAAAGCCATGTCTTAATTAGCAAATAGAAAAAGCCTAGAACACAAAGGGTAGCACTTCCTGCCGGGGGAACTCTGGGAGGCGAGTAGTTTCAGTCTCTCTGGAGAGTGACTGCCTGGATGCGGGGCTGCTTTTGGGGATGGAAATTTCCTGGAATCAGGTCGTGGTGACAGCATTGTGAACAGAGGAAAGGAACAAGCAAACACTGGGCTGGCCCTGGCCGGGCAGCTCAGCTGGTGAGACCTGCAACGACTGCCTGTTTGATTTCCGGTTGGGGCACGGGTCCAGGTTGCAGGCTGGATCCCTCCCTGGGAAGGGGCATGCAGAAAGCAGCCAATCCATGTTTCGCCTCACACTGATGTTTCTCTCTCCCTCTCCCTTCCTCTCTCTAAATATCAATCAACTTTTTTTTTAAAAAACCACTGAATTAATACATTTTAAAATAGTAAAGTTTATGTTATGTCAATTATATCTCATTTTTTAAAGTTTGCAAAAAGCCACTTGGGCTGATTTGGCCCATAGGGCATAGTTTGCTGATCCCTGCTCTATCACAGACAGTGAGTCTTGGCCTGTGCTGTTGCCTCAAGCCGGGTACAGTATCTGACACAGAGGGACCCCTGGGGCATGTTTGCTTAATGCCATTTGAACGGCACGTGACCTGGAAAACAAGCACCTGCTGGTACGGCCAGGCTCCCTTCTCAGCATGTCAGCTCGCAGCCCGGCACCTCTGAAGAGGATCCTGATAAACCATGAGGAAGATCTCACCTTGGCCAGTAAAACCCAACACGCTCTGGTCCTTGCATACCATGGTGTTAGTTTCCTGAGCTGTTATAATAAAGCCACTGGGTGGCTTACGGCAACAGACTGTCTCTACAGTTCAGAAAGTCACAAGTTCAAAGTCAAGGGATCAGCAAGCTTGGTTCCTTCTAAAGGAGACACTATCCCACGCCTCTTCCTTAGTTTCTAGTGGCTGCCAGCTGTCCTTGGCATTCCTTGGCTTGTAGATGCATCTCATTCATCTCTGCCTCCATCATCATCTGGCATTCTCCCTGTGTGTCCATGTCCAAGTTTCCCTCTTCTTATAAGGATGCCAGCCATTGGAATAGGGCCCACCCTCATCCAGTATGACTTATGACCTGATCTTACCATAACAACATCTGCAAAGACCCTTATTCCATAGGCACCTGGGTTAGGACTTGAACACAACTTTTTGGGGGGACACAATTCAACCCCCCACACCCTCCTAGGCTCATTGGTACCTCAAGCACAATGCTCTGGCTATACTGATCTTCTCTAAGTTCCTCAAATGCCGAGTATGTTTCCACCTCAAGACCTTTGCATTTGCTGTCTCTCTGCCACAAATATTCAACCTATAGTCAACTTCACTCAGTCAACTCCTCATCCTTGAAATCTCAGCTCAAAAACTGCACAGGGTGGAGTAAAAGTAGGTCTACAGTTATTCATATGGAAAATAATACAACCTGTATATATAAAAGCCTAAGTGACCATTACGACCAGTTGACTAAGTGCTCAGTGCAGGAGCTGCCCCCATGGGGGTCAGTGTACTCCCCCAGCCAGCCTCCCATGGTCCCTTCACCCCTTCCCACCCAAGCCGGCCCTGATCACCAGGCAGCCTGACAGACCCCACCCATCCATGAATTTATGCACCAGACCTCTAGTAATTAATAAGCAATAATATAAGAATAAACTCTGTGTTTCCATACTCACAACTGTAAACCTACTTTTGCTTAACCCTGTATCACTGCCCAAGGAGACCTCCCTGCCACCTTCCCTAAAACAGACGCTCTTACAAACACCATCTTATTCTCATAATTATTCTCACCATCTGAATCTATCTTATTTGTTGTATTTTTTGTCTTCTTCCCATCTCCACTCCACCCAGAAGTTAAGCTCTGTAAAAGAGGAATACTGTGTCCAGAAATTCTTTGACACTTCTCCCTTCAAAAAGTGTTGCCTAAAAAATAAATAAATAAATATAGTGCCTAATTTCCTCCCCTCTCCTTGAAAGTGAAGCCAGACTGAGTGACTCACTTCAATGAACAGAACGGGGTGCAAGGGAAGCCATGTAACTTTGGAGGCTAGGTCATACAAAGGGTACCATCTACCTGGCTTACTCACTCTTGTATCACTTGCTCTGGGGGAAGCCAGCTGCCATGTTGTGAGGACACCCAAGTAGCCCTGTGGGGAGACCCACCTGGAGAGGAAGCGACTTGCCAGGTGTGAGAGTGAGCTTCTCAGAAGTGGATCCTTCGGATGGTTTCAGCCCCTCTAGTGAGTCTTGCAGCTGAGACCCAGGCATGGTGAAACCAAGACAAGCCATCCCCACTGTGCCTTCTGAATTCCCAACCCACCGAAATCCTGAGATGATAAGTGATTTGTTGTTTTAAGCCATTAAGTTTGGGGTGATTTGTTACATACAGGATCTAGCTAATAAAAAGCCTTGTTTGTCTTGTTCACTGGCCCATCTCCAGCACCTATAAACTGACTCATGTCCAGGGTGCTTAATTAATCTTTGTCAAGAGAAAAACAGCTCAGACCAGGACCAAGAAGCTTGGTTAAGCTTCAAAGATGGAAAGGAAGGAAACCCAAAGCAAAATAAATGAAGAAAGGGAAGGAATTTGGTTCATTCTGACATCCTTAGATTTCCTCCCTAGACCTTCTTCCAAATGGTTCTCCCAGAGGGCGAGCAGACCCCAACCCCGAGACAAGGCAGGCCCGACTCACGGATCTGTACCACACAGCTGGCTCCCGACTCCGGCCCTGTGATGTGGCTCCCCGCACACTTGAACTTCTTGCCATCTGACAGCTGGGACCGGTTCAGCACCTCCACTCCCAACTTCGACGTCCCCACAATCACACCTCCCGGCTCTTCTGTCCACAGGAAGTTCGGGTCTGGGTATCCCCCGTCCCAGCGACAGGTGAGCTGCAGCAGGAACCATCTTGGGGACATCTCTGCCCAGCACTCAAGGTCTGACGAAGGGGGAGCTGCAAAACACAGAGGGGGCGTGGGCTTCCTCGCAGATGCCAAGACCAGCACTGGGCTGGGCCGCCAGGAGCCAGGGCAGCAGAACCAGGCGGTGCACCTTGCCGGAGCTCCTGGCACAAATGAAGGCCTCTGCTGGGTGTTCCATCCCCGAGGGCATGGGCCTGATTGATCTTTGTATTTCCCACTAACTGCATGTGGCTATCTATATATGTTTACATTAACAAAATAAAATGACCAGTCTGGTTCCTCCATCACACTACCCCCATTTCAAGTGCTCAGTAACTACATGTAGGAGGTGGCTATTAGACTACACAGTATAGAACATTTCCATTATCACAGAAAGTTCCAGTAGACAGTTTCGGTCCCTAGAGGGGGTACTGGTGGGAGTTATTCATTCCCATCCCAACACAGACTTCCTGTTTACCATGTGCACATATTACTAAAAACACAACATTTTAACAAATTACAGACCTATAAGTCCAATGTAATCCACATGCTATTATATATCAATTTACATGTACTTGCAGTATATGCATTATATATATATATATTGCGTAATGTCACAGGAAGGTCATAGCACCCTGCCACCTGTGAGGAGTAAGTCCAAGTTGCCGTTGGATGTGTTATTCACAGAGGAGCCATTCTTCAGGCGGTCTGCTCTCTTCACACCCAATGCATATTAATTATGTATACGTATGACCATATATTTTACATAGTACACATAAATAGGAATAACTTTGGATCTTATATGTGGCATCTACCAGAAAAATGACTGGACATATGCCAAAATGATGGCTAGAGTACAAGTGATTATTTTCTTCTTTATACCCATCTGTGTTTCCTACGTCAAGCATGTGACTTGATATGCAATAAAGGTCACTTAGGATGGAGAAAACAGGCTCTGAATCACGCACGGATTAGTCGTGTATCATTATCCTGCCCACTGACTGACTGTGCGCTCCCTCTCACTGGCATGGGTGTGAGTGCGGGGAGCCTCCCTGCGTGGTTTCTATCCGTAGTGCACGTGGTGGTAGTGTCTTCATCCCCAAAATAAATGAACTGCTGGTCCCTAATAGTGCTGGAGGGCCCAGGGTTTGGGAAGACGATGCAGGAGCACGGATACACAAGTCCACACGTTGTAGTCCATCCAGGCAGTGGAGGACATCGGTCCATAAAAGGGAACGAAGAATGGCCTCACGCTATAACCTGGGCGACCCTTGTAAACGGGATGCTCAGTGAAACTGGTCACAACAGGGAACACACTGTGTGATTCCATTCATAGAAAAGTCCCGAATGGGGAAACGCAGCCCGGGGTGCGGACACGGGTGTTGAGGGAGCTGCAGAAGCGTGTTAGGACACATGCAGCGGGCAAGCCTTTGTGGACAAAAGCAAGAGGCACACACGTGAGGTTCACAAAGGGGGAGCGGGAGGGGGTGCTCCTCACGCACCGTAGACCAGGAGCTCGGTGGTCACGCTCCGCCGTCTCCCGCTCAGCAGGTTCGTGGCCAGGCAGGTGTAGTTCCCCTGGAGGTTCTGCGACATCAGGAGCAGCGAGAAGCGGCTGGCCGTCAGGTTGTTCCCAAAGGGCTCGGTCTTGGCACCCGAGGCCTGGAACCACCACTCAATCATGGGCGGGGGCCGGGAGCTGCTGGCGCAGCGGAAGTCCACCCGGGAGCCCTGGGTGGTGTAGAGGGTGCCGTTGGGGAGCAGGCCGGGCGCGGAGATGTTGACTTCGACCTGGTAGGGGCCGCCTGGGAATGACAGAGGGGGGAAGGCTGAAGAGTTCATTGGAGCCCCGCACCAGCCTCCACTGGTCCCATAACTGATCAGGAAGCAGCCAATAGGATAACAATATCGATCAAATACTTCCTCTATGACAAAGGCTACGCTAAGTGCCCTGACGAATTCTCTCACTTATCCCCCAGAAATTATGTCAGATTTACAGAAGAAAGAGAATGCAAATGGCTCCTTTTTAAGAAAACAGATGAGTGGAAAGGACATCTGTGCACTAAAGAGTTAACACAGCAGGCCTCAGTCTGTTTCCAAAAAGGCCAGCTTGCCCAGTGACTGGGAACTTGGATGTCAGGGGGTTCCCACCCTTCCTAGAACTGAGTGGGGCTCACTGTGCCTAAACTGCTGGTACAGACAGCGTTGTTTATAGCGAACCCCAGCTTTCCTTCTGAGAGTCTAGAGTTTGGGTACATGCTGGAGGAGGCCAGAGTGACCGGCCCCCAATAAAAACTCAGGGTGCAGAGTCTCTACTGGCTCCCAGTAGACAGCGTTTCACACGTGTTGCCTCACTTGTTGCTCAAGGAAACAAGCACGTCCTAGGGCAAGGACTCTAGGAAGCTTGCTCCTGGTCTTCCCTGGACTGAACCCCAAAAAGGACATCCCAGGTTTCTTTCCCCTTTGCTGATCTTGCTTTGTGTACCTTTGCCATGACCATGTTACATGCTGAGTCCTGTGAGCTCTGCTAGCGAGAACCCCCAGCACAACTCCACACTCAAAGGCAAGGGCAAACTACTCAGCCTCTCTTAGCCTCCGCTCCTCATCGTGAAATGGGGGTGATGCCAGAACCCACTTCGTGGGGTGGTGGTGTTAATTACATGAGTTAGTCCTGCCCAGCACTCAGAACAATGCCTGATTGTGGGAAGCACTTGATAAACGCTAGGTCTTATCTTCATTCCCCTCACATCTCTGAACTCTCTTGTCCTCAGAAATGCCCTCCCACTGTTGGTGCACAGCACACCTAAGATGCCGCGTCGCCTTTGGTGAAAAGAATGTATCTAACACCTACTTATACTACAGTCATCTGGGGGTTTCCTCTCCCAGAGGCTTCCTCTGAAGAAGAATCCAGGAAGATCAATGCTTGGCCAAAGGAATGAAACTATGTCTACAGAAAAATTTGAGCAGAAATAGGCCAGTGGGAAAAATTACTGGGGGAGGAAAAGGCTTTTCCAGAGCCCCTCACAGTACAGCACCTATTTCATTTATATCCGAAGCCATGGTAAAACTCTGGAAATTGTGGATTTCTGAGGACAATACCCTTGACCACATGCTTGTCAAGTTGGGGCTGGTTCCTAAGAGTTTCAGCGATCTGTTAGAATCATGTCCCCTCCCACAGAGGGCCTGGGGGGACTGCCCTGTGGTTTGGGAGGTGCTCACTGTCCCATTCGCTGTGGCTGGCCAGCTGGTCAGGTATGTGGACCAGCAGGTCCGAGGGAGTGCCCAGCTGGCAGAGGCCCAATTCAGCACCGAGTGCCTCCGGGGGCCTGTAGCCATGCTGGGCCGGTAAAGGCAGTGACTAGATTGGCCAGCCAGGGCTTTCAAATGGGGTTCCACGGACCACAGGAGCCTGGCACAGACAAGGTGGACTCCCAGACACTGGCTGGGAGCTTTGACCAGCACAGTTCTCGGCAAGAAATGGCGCTGGATACAGGGGCCAGATGAGAAGGATGCAAACGGAAGAGTTCAGACAAAAGTTAAATGAAAGGCCCGGCAAGCGTTGATCAGTTGGCTGGGCGTCTTATCGAGGCCTCGATCAAGGGCAGTTTCAGGTCTTGACTCTGTAGGATGGATGCCTTCGAGTAGTAGTTATGAGCTTGTGCTCTGCATTCAGACAGATCTGGATGTCAATCCTACAGCAGCTTATACATGGACCACCCTGGGAAAGTGCCCGCCCTCCTCATTCTCACTTTCTTGTCCTTTTTTAAGAGCTGAAGAGAACAGGAATAACTTCTACCCCTGGGTTTTCGAAGGATCCAATGAGATACCCGTAGCCCGGTGTCTGACCTGAGGTCAGTGGTCTGCAGGTGTTTGTCTGATGGTCTCGGCAGCAGTACACCTGCAGGATTCGAGACCACACATTGGCAACAGATGGCCCACTCTCTGTTTTTATCTGGCCCACAAGCTAAGAATGGTTTTTACAGGTGGATATCCGCAATTGATTTGATGAGAGAGAACACTGACTTTGAAACCCAATTAAGTGAAATGTTATCTCCTCCAGAAAGAATTCTGTTCTTCTCATTAATAGGCCTGTTCTGCCAAAAAAGGCACTCAGTTATCACTACATTTTGAATTTTGTCAATAATATGATGTAAAAGTTGGTTTTCTTTCTTTTTATGTAATTATTTACGTATACAATATCCTCAATTTTGCCCATTGGCCCATAACGCCCAAAATATTTACCATCTGGATCTCCACAGAAAAAGTTTGACAATCTTCCTCTGCTGCTGCCTTCCTCTCTCTGCTATCATTCTTGACATAGAACTCACTTCTCTCCTTCCCCTTTAACTACAGGTTGGCCAGTCAAGGCTCTCAAATGGTTAATCTGCATCTCAGGCGCCCACTTAAAGGGAGAGTCGCATCTCCGCACGCAGGTTCCTCGCCAGTGGGAAAAGCGGCCTTCAGACATGTACTCTAGTTCCCGACGTTTTTATCTGAAAACGACCCGAGAATCCACTGGGCAGTCCGCTAGCCAGTGGGCATACTGATAGTTCTGCAGGACAAGCCCCTGGGAAAACTCACAGAAACTGTTTTCCTACCACTTTTAGAGACTGAACATCGACACAAACACAGCCACCCCATCTCCCCAGGGACTGTCGATTCTCAGAGTGGGAACAGAGGTCTGCAGCCTGTTAAAAGCACCCGGCTCTGCTTCTGATGAGCTTGGCACGACTCCGATGAATAATCTCTGGGCAAGGATCACCTGTCTTCCGATGGGGGTCCAGGATCTGTCTCCAGTGGGCCCGGCAGTCCTTTTCCTGGGACCTCAGGTGGCGATGAGACCCAGGGTCACCACCGCCAGCAGGGAATGAGTGCCAGTGGGACGGGCCCAGTTGGCGAGGGAAGCACGGGGCTTTCCTGAGACTCTGTCTCCTGTAGGTCTGGAGTGACAGCCACAGACTGGGTAGAACAGAAGCCCCTCCATCCTCCGAACCCACCCAAATCCACCGGCTCTTGTGCCACCGGCTCCGATGCTCCCTGTACACTGGCTCAGCCTGAGAAAAACAGACAGTCTGGCTCTGTGCCCCCTGACTGCGGCCTTTCTCCGGCTAATCTCTAGCGGGATCACCGGCTCCCCAAGGCGTGAGAGATGGTATCTCGAGAGGAGCACCAAGTCTACTGGAACATGTAGAGGACGGGGCCACCACCCACTCCTCCAGCCTGCCTGCAGGTAGACACACAGCTGCTCTAACCTTACGCCCGCCCCGATCTGGAGGACGGAGGGGCTGAGAGGCAGTGACATAACCAGCCTGGCAGCCCTGCTCTGGTCCCTGGATTTCTGTGCTCTCAGGACAGGCCATCCCAGTCCTCGCGGCCAGACTCCTCACGGCACCACTATGTTCACCGGTCTCAGCACGGGGACTTTCTGTCTTGAGACAAATAACAGGAATCACATTGTGGTGCCCATTCCAAATGGCCGCACCAGCCCAGGCACACGGAAACCAACTGCTAGCAGGCAGACTCGCCAATGCCTACTGGTCAGTAAGCAAAGATCCAAGCGGGAGGCGGGGAGACCCGCCGCCCCACACAGCTGGCTTTGTGCTTCCGCAGTCACACACCCCGTCACTTACAGGTAACAACTGGTCACATCTCGGACATTTTCTCCCGAGCCTGCCTGCGAGGCCGTGAGAGAATGTTTCCAAACGTTTCTCCTGAAGAGACTCGGTTATCAGCCATGTCAGGGAAGAGATGGGACAAATGAGATCTGGGCACAGACTGAGTTCCCGACCAACTCACAGCAAGTAACTGGTGGCTGGGAACCTGAGATGCACTTTTTCCCACAGGAACTCCATCACCGGCCTAACCAGTGGGTCAAAGCAACGTGGACCACGTGTGTCCTGAATGGCTAGCTCTGTGCAGGTTTAGCTCATGAACAGGTGCAGTGAGTCTGTGCTTAGGTTCCACAGACAATAAAGTTAGGTTGGATGAGTTCAAAGTGACTTCCCCAAGGTAGCAAAGACAACCGCCAGCAGGACCTAGATGTAAACCCTGCCTACCCGCCCCCAACAAGAACATCGGCTCCAGGTGGGTGGGGACCTTGTCCCTGGCCCAGTGCCTGCAACGGTGCCTGGCATCAGGTTCTCAAAATATACGCGCTAAATAAAGGAATGAGTAAATGCTTTATTTTACAGATGAGGAAACTTAGGGAGCAGCAACGTGAGCATATGGGTTTTCCTACTGAACTACACAGCAAACTTCTTCTGTAAAGGGACAGAGAATAAATATGTGAGGCCTTGCAGGCCACACAATCTGTGTCACACCCCGTCAATGTCGCTGTCACAGCGCCAAAGGCAACGAGATAATATGTAAATGGACAAGTGTGGCTGTGAGCCAATAAAACCTCATTTTTGGGCCCTGAGATCTGAAATTCATATAATTTTCCTGTCACAGACATTGTTATTCTTTTGATTTTTTTCCCAACTGTATAAAAATGTAAAATAGTATGGGTAGTTTGCAGGCCAACCAAAAATAGGCAGCAGACTAGATAAGGCCCACAGGCTGTACTTTGCCAACAACATGGTCTAAAATCATGCATGTATATAGACACTACTTCTGGAAAGCACAGTAGTAATAGCAGCTCGTGCTAAGCTCTGTGCTAAGCACCACAACCTAAGAGCATATACCTGGTAAGATATGTGATGTATTATCCCCACCTAATACATTAAAAAAAAAAAATGAAGCTCAGGGATATCAAGCTCCTTATTAAAAATGATAAATGATAGCCACAGGACTGGAATTTCAGGTAGTCTAACTCAATTATGCTGTTATCTGATTTTGTTTTATAATAAAATGATATTAACAACAAGCTCAATGGAATAGCTAGCTATTATGTCAGGAAACATCTATAGCACTTTATATAGGTCGACTGGTATCTATTCATCACACAATTCTATGCAGCGAGAATCTTTTTATCCCCATTTTACAGATGAGAAAATACAGGTGCAAGAGGTCACTCAGCTTGCAGGTGGCAGAGCCCAGAATGAAACCGGGCCACTGACTCCAAAGCGCTCCTCCCCGCCACTGCTCTGGGCACCGCAGCAGCAGGTGCCAGGCCCCCCCACTCCACTTACTGGCCACCTGCAGCCACACTCGGAACCACCGCGTGTCGTTCAGGGCCTCCCAGCAGGTGTAGTTCCCCTCATCCTGCAGGCTCAGGGCCTCGATGCGCAGGGAGCTGGCGTTCACCAGGGAGAAGCGTGGCTTGGCGGGCAGGCGGCTGGCACTGGAGGATATGAGGAAGATGGGCTCCGAGTCATTGTGGTACCAGGTCACTACGCCCCTCGGTTCTGAGATGTTGCCACAGGGCAGAGTCACGTTCTCATGAACCTCTCCGATGGCGACAGCCTCCAGTCCTGCACAGGAAAAGGTCAGGCTATTACTACCTTTCTGGTGTCTGAACAACCTCCTCTGGGCACAGTCCCTCCACGTTAGGACTTGAAAAAATCAGCTGTAGGTTTTTGAGATGCAGTAACACACAGAGCCCCCTCCCTGTTGGGACGGTTGGCCAGTACTTGACATGAATCACAAACAAAGGCACAATAAGATACCGACCACTTCACAGCCACTAAAATGGCTAAAATCAAAGACAATAATAAGTGCTGGCAAAGAAGCGGACAAATTGGAACTCATACATTGTTGGTAGGATTTTTAAATACTGCAGCAACTGGGAAGACAGTTGGCATTTTCACACATGATGAAAGTTACCGTGTGACTCAGCGACTCCACTCTGAGGTGTGCACCTAACAGAAATGAAAACATATGTCTACACAAAAACTTGTATGTGCATGCTCACAGCAACATTATTCATAATAGCCAAAAGGCAGAACCAAATGCTCATCAACTGGTGAATGAATAAATGCAATGTGGTACACCCACACAACGGGAATATTATTTGGCCATAAAAAGGAATGAAGTACATGCTATACCATGGATGAATCTTGAAAGCATTATTTTAAATGAAAGGAGGCAGTCAAAAAGACCGCATCCTGCCCTAGCCAGTTTGGCTCAGTACATAGAGCATCGGCCTGCAGACTGAAGGGTCCTGGGCTCAATTCCGGTTAAGGGCACATGTCTGGGTTCCAAGTTCGATCCTCAGTGTGGGGCGTTTAGGAGGCAGCCGATCAATGATTCTCTCTCATCATTGATGTTTCTATCTCTCTCTCCCTCTCTCTGAAAGCAATAAAAACACATATATACTTGTGTGATTCCATTTATCTGAAATGTCCAATACAGGTAACTCTATGGAGATAGAAAATAATTAGCAGATGTCTAGGTCTGGAGGAAATGGAGCAGTGGGAAGGTCGGGAATGACTGCTAATGAGTATAGGGCTTTTTTTTTTTTAATGATTTTTTAAAATTGTTATTGATTTTGGCGAGGAAGGGAGGGGGAGAGAAAGGCAGAAACACCAATGATGAGAGAGAACCATCAAATCGGCTGCCTCTTGTAGCCCCCTACTGAGGATTGAACCCACAACCCAGGCATGTGCCCTTGACTGGAATCGAACCCAGGACCCTTCAGTCCACAGGCTGATGCTCTGTCCACCAAGCCAAACCAGCTAGAGCTAGGGCTTATTTTGGGGGTGATGAAAATGTCCTAGAATTAATTAGTGCTGATGGCTGCACAGTCTTGTGACTACACTAAAAACTATAAATTGTGCAACTTAAAAGGGTGAATTTTATAGTATGCAAATTCTATTTCAATAGTTATTATTAAGAAAAAACAAACACCTGCCAGCTGCCTCTGGGAATCCTTCCCCTTATAAAATAGTGACAGTTATCTGCACCCCAATCTTTTGTCTGGTTACATGGGACTCCATTTGAACGATGTGAAGCCAGCCTGGAACCACAGGATTTCTGATTCTCTCCCCATTTTGGCCACACCATGCTCAAAAGTCAGGGCAAGATGAAAATTTTTTTTAAAAATCTAAGCCACTTGCTGGAAGGCAAAGAATGCCATCTAATGCTAGAGATTCCAAAACGGCAAGAAAATGCATCTGGGGGAAAAAACAGCACTTTAAAAAGCAAGGGAGAATTATTTTTAAACAATTAGGCCTGGAAGCCCCAGTTCTCAGTGACAATTCCCACCGAGGAGATGAGCTGTAGAATTACAGATTCAACATGTGTTCATGAGACCTACAGACCTGCCTCCTTCCTGACTCCTGGCAAAGGGGGAAAGGAGCTTGGAAAAGCCCTGGTGAAAGGTTAGTCTCGGAACCAGAGTGAACAATGGTCTCCGCCAAGGAACAGGGTGGCACCATCACAGGCGAAACCATCTCAAGGCCCTTCCACCTCCCCTCCTGGCTTTGCTCACTCCATTCTTTCCAACTAATGAAGCTGAAGTTGACCTGGGAGATCTTTAGCTGTGGCAGCCCTGTGGGCTGGGTTAAAGTTGAGGCAGGCTGAGTCCTGGCTCAAGGCAGAGAGTACAGTCCTCGATTAGTGATGTCTGTGAAATAGATACTGAAAGGATGAGGGAGAGATCCCCTAGTTCCATGCCTGCTTGTCCTATAACCTTCATGTTACGTTGAGAAAACGGAGGTTCAGAAAGCGTCAAGTAATTTACTTAAAGTCCCTGTGAGTCACGGGGGAACATTCAGGTGCTCAGACTCCAGGTCACAGGGATTTACTCTGGGCTCCAACCAGACGGGCGAGGCAATATGACAGGGTCAGTCCGCGGTGTCCAGAGGGCCGGGCGTCTCCCAGTGGAACCGGGGGGACGCAGCAGAAGCAGTCATGGCCCAGCGCGGCCCTCATAGTATCATTGATAGAGTTGGAGTTGCACCCAAACTTTTTTTTTCCAGGATTTTTACAATCTGCAGCAACAGTGGAGGCATGAGTACTGTCTGGAGTTAAGGGACAGAAAAAAGACAAAATTTTCCCCCCAAGAAAACTCTCAATTTGGAAAACAAACGACAAAATATAACAACTGAGGAAGCCCTCAGCCCAGAACACAGAGGTGAGCTTGGCCAGGGCATCAAATCACTGGGCATGACCGCAGAAGGACGCGGTCCCGCCAGGTGAGCCGCAGCCACCTGAGGCTGGCTGGCTCCAGGAGGAGGACTCAGACCGGGATCTGAGGTCCAGCAAACCTGCAGATGGCTGGGGAGAGACAGCACGGGGACCATCGGAAGAGGGCCAGGCGGGTGCTGCCACAAGGAAGGAGACAAACCTGGGGGGTCATCACTGGGGAAAGGGGTGACCCCGCTCGGTTCCCGTAGGAAAGCAGGCTGTGCGCAGCCAGAGCTTCAGAATATCTTCCAGATAAACTGGAACCCAGGTTATAGGAGATGGGAGTTTCTAAATAATTGCTAAACACAAAACAAAATAAAAACTTGTGCGAGCTTAACAGGAACTTTTGGCACTTGCTGCTAGGAAGCTCAGGGAGCAATTCCTACAGGAAGCCACAAGAGATGAGCTGGTGTGCTGGACTGGGCGACACAGAAAATAGCAGGCCACAAGGATTCTGGCAAACTCCATCGCACCTGGCTCCTCTCCTGCCCCTCCCCCCACCCAACACCTCTCACTCCTGCTCTGCACACCACCGGGTGAGATACATTTTAAAATACATTTTCCATCTTTTTATATTCTGCTTATTTTTTGTAGGCAACCCCCTGCTCTTTACTGCTACAAGGTAGAGCAATCACGTCAAGTGTAAGAGGTCATGCCGAGTGTACAGGAAGTTGTTTGTAAGCCTGAAATTATTTCCAAGCAACAAAGAGCTAAGAGAAGGAAGGAAGCGCGATCCCCAGCAGCCGCCTCGGGGGTGCGCAGGGAAACCGCGGGTACAGGTGGAAGGAGGTTCATCCTCAGGCAGAGAGAGGGCCGAGCGGAAAACAGCCTCCACTCTGAGCACCTGCTCGGCAGGTAAAACCAGACGGGAACTTACATCCGACGCTTACAAACAACAACACTTTCTCCCTCCACGTGCGTCTGTCTCCCTTTCCCGGCGTCAGAGCCCCGTGTTCCTTTCCCCGCGTTCCCCACCTCGGCTCGGGCCTGGCCGCCGGGCCGCTGCCCGCCCGGAGCGGGAGGTCTGCCCTCCGTGGGCGCCGGGAAACTCTACGGAGGCCCGGGCGGGAGCTGGACACTGCAGCCCACCCCCCACCCCGGGCGGGAGCTGGACACTGCAGCCCCCACCCCACCCCGGGTGGGAGCTGGACACTGCAGCCCCCCCCACCCCGGGCGGGAGCTGGACACTGCAGCCCCCCACCCCACCCCGGGCGGGAGCGGCTGCGGCCACGATCGGAGCCCGCGGAGCCGGGGAGTTCGGTCTCGGGCTCCCCCTCCTCCCACTGTCGCCGGCAAAACTCAACTTTTCCCTCCGGATTGCGGCCCTTACCTGCGGCGACCCAGCGGGCCCACAGCGCCCCGAGGCAGAGGAGGACCTGGGGCTGGGGTGCCCGTGCGGCCATCTCGCCCGAGGCGCGCAGGGCCCTCAGGAAACGCAGGGTCTGGCCGGGCGGGGTGCGCCCCCGGGCTCGGGCCCTCGGGTACCAAGCGCTCCTCCCGGGTCCTCGGCGCGACGGCCCGGCCCCGCGGCCCGGGAGGGGTGCTGGGGGCGGGGGTGAGCCTGCTGCGGGGCTGCGAGCGGCGCGGGCTCCCGAGCGATTCTCCTCCCAAGCGCTCGGCCGGGGGGAGGGCGCACCCGCCCCCTGCGCCCGCCACCCACTCCGCTGGCGGAAACAACAGGAGCGGGGCCCCCACCTCCCATCCAGGCGGGAGCCCGACTTCCTCCACCTGGACCGGGGGGAGGGCTTATGCGAAGGGCGCGCCCGGGCTCCGGAGCCGACTGCGGGCCGGGGAGGAGCAGCGGCCGGCCCGCCCAGCCACGCCGCCCTGGCGGCCCCGAGGCGCGGGGACAGCGGGGCGGCCGAGCTCTGCAGCCGCCGCGGGACGACACCCCAGTCCGGCTGCCCGCGGCTCCCTCCCGCGCTCCGCCTGCAGCCCCCGGAGGGCCGCCTTGGGCCGGAGCGGTGGGCGGCAGGGCTCAGGGCTCGGGGCCTCTGGGTGTCCCGGCCGAGCCGCTCCAGGGACCCTTGTCTCCTGGGGCTCCCGGCGGCGCCAGGGCCGCCATCGCTGCCTTTCCGCCCTCGGCGGCCCGCAGGCGAGCCCAGAGCGGAGAGTGGGGACCCCGAGCCCGCCCTGTCCCGGGACCTGGCCCAGCCCGCACGGGCAGACGGCGGGCCCGGGAGCCGGCGGAACTCATGCTCTGGGAGCTTTTTGTTTGTTTTTCCTTTTCAGTCCTGGCAGTTTCCCGGAAAACCGCATTCCTCTCCTCCCGCCGCACCCGCCCGGCCTCGGGGCCCGGGGATCCTCGGGGAGAGTGACAGCCCCGCCAGGAGCTTCCTCTTCTGAAAGTGAACACAGAGAGGGGTCACTGCACCCCGGGGCGCCGCAATGTGGGTGTTTGTGCACAGCTTTCCTGCTTTGGAAAATCCCCCATCACCTGCCTCATCGTAAAATGTTGAGGGGAAAAACAAAAACTGCTGTAAAAAAAATCCCTCGTTCTGTTGAGCCCAGGCCAGTCCTGAAATACTTCTGCCATGATGGAATCCTCTGGAAACCAATAAGAGGGTGTGTTTCCCCCGATGAACGGAGCCATAAAGTCGCAGCCTTTTACTTTTCCTCTTCTGCTGGACGGAGTACCGCTCGGCCAGCTCCTGACCGTTCTCTCCCAACCCCTCAGCGTGGTTTCATCTCCTGCCTGGGGGAGGAAAGCAGAGTCCATCCCAGACAGGCTTCTCCTGTGTGCCCAGGGCTGGTTCACCCAACCTGCCTTTTTGTTGAATAAACAAATGCAAGTTCACTGGCTTTGAAATCGCAGTTCCTTAAGCTTTCCTGACACCTCCGTCCTCTGAAGTTGACAAGATACCGGTAAAGTGGATAGCTGGCATGGTTTCTGCCCAGGGTGGGAATTTTCTGACTGGGAGCTGGCCCTCCTCGTGTGTGTGCCAAAGGCTGGCTCTCAGGCCGCTCTCCAGCTCCGGGAAGACCACCTCCCCCAGGACCAGGACCTCAGTGCTGCCCGGACAGGTCACCCCCGCAGGCTGGGCCTTCTCCCTAAAGCCACTGTAGCATCCTAATCTCACTGGCCTCCCCACAACTCTTTGACCTAAGGAATTATTGAACCTCATTTTATTTGTTTGTTTATTATTTTTAAAACATTTTACTGATTTCAGAGAGGGAGAGAGAGAAACATCAATGAGGAGAGAGAATCATCTATGGCTGCCTCACTGAGGGGGGGGCGGGGGAGGAGGAAGGGCACCATCGGGCCTGTGCTAGACGGGAATCAAACAGGGACCTCTTGGTTCATAGGACGACACTCGACCCCTAGCCACACCGGCCAGGCCAATGAGAAACCCACAGTTCTGGAGAAGGTGAAGTTCTAGTTCACAAAGCCAGCTGGTGGTAAGGCCAGGACTGGAACCCATGTCTGTTCAACTCCAAGTCTTGTCACTTACACAAAGGCTGCCGTGTCTGGGTGCCCTGGTGTCATCAGGGTGGCAGACGGGCGTTCCTCTGGGCAGGGCTTGAAGGAAGCCTTGAGACTTGGAGGTTGGGGACAGAGCTGGCCCAGCACACATCCACCCTCTCTGCCCCTGAGGCAGGAGCTGTTGGGAAACACCCTGGCAAGTGCTTCACATACCACTGAGCCCTCACACCACCTTGAAGTAGGCATTGCCAGTCCCAATTTACAGATGGTCCAGAGAGGCCACGTTGCATAGCAAGTAAGTGGGAGAGCTCGGTCTTGAACCCAGCTGGTCTGAGGCAATGTTGTCTTGTCCAGTCTTGGAAGGAGGAACAGAATGGGGCTTCAGCCTGACTCCATAGCCCGTGCTCCAGCAGCCACCTGGTCTTTGAAGCCATCGAGCAGCCCATATGTCTGCCCCCCACTACCCTTCTTGTCATGTCTCCTCCCTAGAGGTGATGCTGAAAGGTCTCTTAGCAACAACCTGCTTCTCCTAGCACTATGCTGGGAGGTGGAGGTGCTTCAGAAAGGGCTGCCAATAGGAACAACTGAGGACAGAGCCTGGCCCCTCCGGTCCAGCCCTGAACCCCTCACTGCAACAAGTACTAAGAGGCAAGTGACAAAACCCTATGTGCCCCCCTTGGATGGGCCTGGGGCCCACAGGCCGGCACCTCAAAGAACAGGAGCAGGCCTGGCTGAGCCTCTGCAGAAGAAAGCCTGCTTAACCTTCCAAAACACACCTTCTCCCACCTCTCCTTGGCCTCCTGCCCAGAGAAAAGAATCGGGGTACAGATCCAATAGCAAGAAAGTTCCCGAACTCAGGCGAAGTTCCAAGAAGAAGCCAACAGGATGAGATGGAAAAATGGAAAGTGGACAGTTGTCAAATGTCTACTATCTTCGACTCCTTTCTGGACTGGAGACCAGGAGGTGAAGCTTGGGGTCTCCGACAGGCAGAGAACCACAGGACTCAGAAGGCAGATCCACCCGGAAGGGAAAATGCCACTTGCAGAAGGACCAGGAAAATGCTCCTCCAGCTCCCTGAGAAATGGGCAGCCAAGGGCTGAAGAGAGGCAGGTGGCCCACCCGCCCCAGCAGAGGAAGCAGCCCAGAGGTGAGCTGGTGAAGGACTGACCACCACCATGGCTCCTGCTGGTGAGGGTGGAGGATCTGTAGTGATCATGGTGGATCACTAACCCAATTTCTACTATCACCAATTTCCAGCTGTCACTTAAGGTTACTGAATTATAGGCACCATTAGCTCTCCGGAGTCAGTGCCAGGGAGCAGCCCCGCTTTCTACTAGTGAAGTGGGACACTCTGGGCAGGATTGCCCAGGGGGACACCTTCCGGGAGCCAAAGATAACTCCGGTAGAAAGCCACCTTTATCACTCTTATTCTTTGATCTCACATTCACGCATCCGATGCATTTGTGGGCCAAGATAAGTGTTATTTTCCTAACTCCAGGTGGGATACAGGAATTGACAAAAGTAAGTGCATTTAATTTATGAAGACAGAGGAACATAGTACACTCAGGGTACCCTGAGAAAGCTCAGATAAAACATGGTTTTCTGAGGGTGACATATCCTTTTAGATCGCATTATAAACATACCATGCTCTTCTAGAATAATGAGAAAAAATAGAAAATAAAATGTGACCATAACCTACCTAGAAATAATCACTGTCATTACTAGAAATTTCTCATATTTTCTGCTGAGCTCCAATGTGTGTGGTTTTTTTTCAAAGTTGTAATGAAAAAGCTTTGATTCCTGCTCTTTTTCCTTAACTTAATATTACAAGATTTGTCTTTTTAACCAGAAAAATAATAAAATAGTAATGGATATCTATATCTACATCTATATCTATATCTATCTATATCTATATATCTATATCTATATCTATATCTATATATCTATATCTATATATATGTGTGTGTGTGTGTGTGTAATCTTTGCAGGCATTATGCTAACTGAAGTAAGCCAGTCACCACAGGACAAATCCTGTTGATTCCACTTATTGGAGGTTCCCAGTGCACATTCCTAAAGACAAAAGGGCCTGGGGGGAGGGAAATGGGAGTTGTTTAAGTGTTGTGGGCTGTTGCAGTTTTGCCGGACGAAAAGACTCTGGAGACAGGGCTGGTGGTGGTTGCAGAGCCCTGTGGATGTGCTCAGTGCCACTGACTTGCACGCTTAAAAGGGTAAGACAGTACCTTTTGTTATGTGTGTTTTACCACACTTACATTTTTTAATGCAGAAGAAAACTGGCAAATAGGAAAACCACGAGGGAAAAAAGGACACCTCAGGGACAGAGAACACAGATTCAGTGAATTTCTATCTTGAAAGTAAGCCTTCCGCCCACCTCACCCTACGCCCCATCCTCTGCCCCAGGACAGCCAGTCTCATCCAGGCTTCAGGGTTTGCTGGTTGCCTGACAGGCACCTGTTGGAGAATTCCACCGCATTAACGTGTGTTTTCAGTGTTTACGTGGTGACAGAGGACCCATCTATGATGACTACCCAGATTTTTGATGTTCAATGACAGTCTTCTAACAGCTTTATCGAGGTATATTTCACATGCCATAAATCCTACTTAAAGTGTACAATTCAGTGGGGGTTAGTATATCATCACAGTCAACTTCAGATTTTTGTTACCCCCGAAAAAGAAATACCTTACTCTGTATCTATCCCCTTCCCCCTTCTCCCCACCTCTCCCCAGCAACCAGAAATCTACTTCCTCTCTCTATGGATTTGCCTCTTCTGGGAATTTCATGTAAGTGGAATCTAACAATATGTGTCATGACTGGCTTTCACCTAGCATAATGTTTCCAAGGGTCACCTCATTGTAGCGTGTATCTGTACTTCATTCCTGTTCACGGCCCAATTGTATTCCACTGTACGGAAACACCACATTTTATTCACCCATTCATCAGGTGATGCACAGCCAATACATACTTAAGCCACTGAGTAACTCAGAAGACTTGGGTCACCTCTTTCCTGGTTTCCTCTCTGCCTTCCCCTCACTCCTAGGATCTTTCTGGAAATAACGTGTCCTTTCTTCTCTGGCTGCTCTACCATGAGCAGAGTGGCTCTTTCCAGAAGCCTGCCCCTCTTCAGATTGGGCTCTGTGTGTGCCCAGGCACATGGCAGGGATTTGGTCACGTAGTATCTGATGCCATTATCCTTCCTTCTTCAAAGATTTCAGTGAGTGCCTTTGGGTGCATTAGTCAGGGGTCCCCAGCTTCTTAGGGTCCCAGCCTTTAAGCACTGTTTGCTTCAGTTCTTTCTCCCGACCTTGCAAAAGCTCCATCCCATTTTTTTCAAAGACAAACATACTAAACTTAATCCAACTCCACGTTTCTTGCATTCCCTTTCCAAGAGAACGTATCCTTGCTTAACCAGCAGAGGCATAGTAACTATGCACACTGGCTCTCCCAGCCAACGGCTGACGTCCTGTAAGATTTTGAGAGAAAGTTCCCTCTGCCCTTGCCAGGCACACTCTCCAAGGAATGTCTCCTTCCATTCTTTGAGCAAACCTCCGGAGGAAGTCCTATTCTTACCCACATTTCACCAAGCAGGAGGCTGAGGCTCAGAGGTGAAATAAATCCCCAAATGAAGGCACATTTTCTTAAGAGCAATAAAAACTTACAATGGGGTAGAGAGGATTAAGAAAGAATCTTTTAATGAAAACTATGTACTCTCTTTCCAAGAAAATGCACAAACTTACAACATTTTTTAAAAAGCGATTTTAAGAAGTTGGTGCCCTAACCAGGCTTGCCAACTGAAGGGTCCCAGGTTCAATTCCAGTCAAGGGCATGTAGCTTGATTGCTGGCACATCCCCAGTAGGGGGTGTGCAGGAGGCAGCTGATGGATGTTTCTCTCTCATCAATGTTTCTAACTCTCCATTCTTCTGTCTTCCTTTCTGTAAAAAATCAACAAAGTATATTTTTTAGAAAAGAAGTTGGGTTGTGCGGGAGAAATCTTGCAGGTCTAAGCTGGAATTGTAAACTGGGTTGGTTGAGTCCAGGAGGAATTAAAACACACACACACACACACACAAAACAATAGAAAAAAACTTACTTATAGTTGAATCACTAGGTGGCGCTCTCAACCCTGTATGGACTCTGGGTTCCCAGCCAAGGTCTTCTAAGAGATAAGAGTTGGTCTAAGCTGCGTGGGACTCAAAACAGTTTCAGAGATTATTGGTTTAAACAATAACTCTCACCGCCCAGAGAGGAGCAGGGGCCAGGGCTGTTCAGCAGCTTGTTCAAGGTCACATATCTTGGACACAGCCAGGACACACCCACATCGCCAAGGTCTGCTATTTCTGAAATGTATCACATAGGTCAGTCCTCTGGGCAGATCACAGCGGACACAATGCAAGTCTGTTATGATGAGCCACAGAGTGCGCTTTTGTGCATGTGAACATCGTGAAACTGGCTACTGTGCTGTGCTGTCTGCGGGAACGAGGGGGCCTGTCCGCTCCCCCCACAAACGGGTCCTGGGCTGCTGTTTCTTTTTTTAGTTCCTTGAGCTCAAGTTCTCCTATTGGTCAGGTTTGGAAAGTTATTTCTCCCTCTTTGAGCCTCAGTTTCTGGGGGTTACTGAGTGCCAATAAAGCACCAAACAGGCAGTAGATGCCCAATAATTGGTAATAATACGACTGCACTTTAGTGTGACAGTTTGACACTTTAATTTGATGCTTGCCAGTTGCCCTCTCTTAGACCCAGATAACTAAATGTATTAGAACTCTGTGTAAAAAGCGAGCATGGCTGGTCAGAGGGGCTAAGTCTCTAACGGCAACTTCCCCCAGAGCTGGGTTTGGGGAGGGCAGCTCTCCCCTGTGAGGTCTTGGGGTAAAGCCTTTGTACCTGCAGGGGGGCAGGCCTGAGAAATCACACTGAGGTTTTTAACTCACCTGAAAGCTCGATTGGGAACCCTCGCTTCTGACCTCACGTGGCAGTTGGTGGTTTCGGTGCCTGCGGGATATTGGACCAACGGCCTCGGATCCCCCCTAGCTGTTGGTCGGAGGCCACCCTCAGTCCCCCGCCACCTGGGCCTCTCCACCCGCAGGGCGGCTTATGTCATGAAAACTGGAAAGCTGAGAAGGCAGTAGAGAGCGTGTCTAGCAGGACAATGCACAGTCTGATGAGACCTAATTACAGAAGTGACATCCCATTGCGTTGCCTTATTTTGGGGGCCAGAAGCATTTAGGCCCAGGGAGGGGCTTATACAAGGCAATGGCTATCTATCAACACAAAAGGGTGAGTCTGCCTGAGATTGCAACCAGCCCAGGAGCAAACGAAGCTGAGGAATAGGGTGGGGACAGATTCTGATGGCACCACTCAAGTCCCCGCATCTAGACACTGAAGTCAGCCACCCACTGACCTCCCAGGACCCCAACTATAGTTTTCTTTCAAGATTCCAGTTTGTTTTGGGTTTTAGTCTCTTGCAACTGAAAGAGCCCCGATGAGCATTTTTTAAAATGTGGCAGGTTCTGTGCCTCCCGTGGGACAGAGCTGGGCTCAGGGCCCCGGAGCACCGTGTTCGCAGAGGGGGCGCTGGTGGCTGGGCCTGCGCCGGGCGCCCGCTGTGCCGGAGGTCTGTTCTGGAGGCTGGAGGTTCTGTCTCTCCAGGGGCCTGTTTCTCTCTGTGAATCTGCTGTTTCCCACTGCTGATGGCATGTCTCCTCCTGCATATCTTTTAACCAAACTGCCTGCTGCCTCTGATTTCCAGCTGCACAAGACTCTTCATGGCCCCTCTGTGCATCTCCTTTCTGCATCAGCTCCCACCATCCTCACCGGCCTGCTGCTCCTCATGTGCTAGCGTAGGTGCAGGAGGTCGGACCTGGCACAGGTGATCCTGTTGAGCCAGGCCAGTCCCCGGGTCACAGAGAAGCCCGTGGATTGGCTGCAAGGTGGGTCGGGTGGACTCATGAGGGCTTTCTCGGGGTTGCGGGCGTGACAGGTGTTCTGCAGTTTGTCTTGTCCAAGACGCAATGCAAACCATTTTTCATCAAGACGGTGAAGATTCTGGCCTAATGGTCACAGTGTGACCGCACCAACGCCTGAACGGATGCCGCTTACCTACTTTCAGCAGGAATCGGGAGGCCTGCTTTCTATTTCTAGCTCCTTCTGAATAAGCAGGTCCTGAGCAATAACCAAGGACTCTTTCTGTCACAAGTGAGGAACAACTTAAACAGGCACCCGTCCAAAATGGAATTTGCTGGCTCAGGTATTTGAAAAGTCCAAGGGTAAGTCTTGCTTCATGCTTGGCTCCATGCAGAGGTCAATGTCAATGTCATCAGACCATAATCTCTCTCTCTCTCTCTCTCCCTCTGTCTCTCCCTCTCTCTCGCCCGCCCCCCCCCCCCTCTCAGCTACTTTCCTCATTGTTGACTCCATTCTCAGGTACCCTCTTCAGTTGTGGTGGCAGGATGGACAACCAGCAGCCCCAGGCAGACATCCTCTCTCCTCAGCAGCACTGGCTGGAAGAGAGATTCTGTCTTCCCAGTGGTTCCAACCCAGGTTCCAGAACGGAGCCTCACTGGCCTGACATGGTTCAGCTGTACATGCCTGAACCAATGGCTAGGCCAGAGGGATCCAATGCTTTGAATGGCCAGCCTCAGGTCACATGACCACCCTGGATCCCTGCCCCTCCCAACCACATGAACTAAGTGACAGAGGGTGGTTCTCCAAAGGAAAGGTGGGGTGCTAGTAACTGGGGGAAGAGAAATGGATCCCGGCCAAAGCAACACCAGTATTTACACCCATTAATCTGTTCATTTCTGTTTCCACTCTCTAAAAGGATATGCTGTTTGCAGAGTAATTCTGCAAATAATCTCTGAGCCTACATACATTTTTTGCTTGTGACTTCCAAAATTTGCTTTAAAAAAAATTAAAGTGAGATTCACATAACACAGAATTGACCATTTTAAAGTGAACAGCTCACTAGCATTTAGTGCATTCACATTGGTGAGCAACCACCACCTTTGTCTAGTTTCAGGCATTTCCATCACCTCAAAGTAAAGCCCCCGGCCCCTGAGCAGTCACTGCTGTCCCCTCCGCCTTTCCCTTCTGGAACCCATCCGTCTGCATTCTGTGTGTATGAGCTTACTGACTGGACTTTTCATAGGAGTCAAATATGTGGCCTTTTGTGTCTGGCTCCTTTCACTTAACTCAACATTTTCCAGCTTCATCCACACTGTAGCAAGTGTCAGAACTTCATTCCTTGGGGTAGACTGAGCAATACTCCATGTGTGTATCCTATATAATAAAAGAGAAACATGCAAATTTGACCGTACCTTTGCTTCTGATTGGCTATGCTACCAGCCAATCAGGAGTGGGGACAGGGCCAAGGGGTGCAGTGCCAGCCCCAGGGGTGGAGATGAAATGGTGGCAGTGGCCGAAACCGGTTTGGCTCAGTGGATAGAGCTTCGGCCTGCGGATTGAAAGGTCCCGGGTTCGATTCCGGTCAAGGGCACGTACCTTGGCTGCGGGCACATCCCCGGTGGGGGGTGTGCAAGAGGCAGCTGATCGATGTGTCTCTCTCATCGATGTTTCTGACTTTCTATCCCTCTCCCTTCTTCTCTGTGAAAAATCAATAAAATATATTTAAAAAAAATAAAAAATAAATTAAAAAAAAAAAGCCGAAACCGGTTTGGCTCAATGGATAGAGCATTGGCCTGTGGACTGAAGGGTCCCAGGTTCGATTCCGGTCAAGGGCATGTACCTTGGTTGCACGCACATCCCCGGTAGGGGGTGTGCAGGCGGCAGCTGATCGATGATTCTCTCTCAATGATGTTTCTGACTTTCTATTCCTCTCCTTTGCTCTCTGTAAAAAAATCAATAAAATATATTTTTTTAAAAAAATGAAATGGTGGCAGTGGCAGGGAGCGCCCAGCCCCCAGGCGCTATAAGCAGAAGTGGCGGCAAGCGCCCAGTCCCTGGGGCCAGGTGGTCGCAGGCAGCTGGGGCTGAGCTGAGCAGGGCGATCGATGGGTGGGTGCCCAAGACCAAAAGCCTCACCAGAGGCTTTAGGCCTTGGGCAGGCTTGGGGTGAGCCATCAGTTGGACACCCCCTGAGGGCTCCCAGTATGTGAGAGGGGGCAGGTTGGGTTGAGGGGACCCCCCCCCATGCATGAATTTTGTGCACCTGGCCCCTAGTATACTAGAATATGCTTGTTTTTGTTGTTGTTGTTTTATGTTTAATTGTAGTAAAATATACAGAACACAAAACTTACCATCTTGCCCAGCTGGTGTGACTCAGTGGTTGAAAGTCAACCTATGAACCAGGAGGTCACAGTTGAATTCTCAGTCAGGGCACATGCCTGGGTTTCAGGTTCAGTCCCCGTATGGGCAAGCAGGAGGCAACGAGTCGATGATTCTCTCTCACCATTGATGTTTCTCTCTCTCTCTCCCTCTTCCTTCCTCTCTGAAATTAATAACATATATACCGTCTTCAGTATTTTTAAGTGTGTAGCTCTGTGGCATTAAATACACTGAGGCCTTTGTCTTTTTAAAAAATAAAAAAAACACAAAAACATTTTATTGATTTTTTACAGAGAGAAAGGGAGAGGGGTAGAAAGTTAGAAACATCGATCAGCTGCCTCCTGTACACCCCCCACTGGGGATGTGCCCGCAGCCAAGGTACATGCCCTTGACCGGAATCAAACCTGGGACCTTTCAGTCCACAGGCCAATGCTCTATCCACTGAGCCAAACCGGTTTTGGCGCATGGAGGCCTTTTTCATTTTTCACAACTGAAACCTTATAATCATTAAACAACAACTCCCCATTTCCTCCTCCCCACTCAGGCTCTGGCAACCACCATTCTACTTTCATCTGTAGGAACTTGACTATTTTAGATACTTCATATTAGTGGGATCTCATAGTATTTGTCCTTTTGTGACCAGCTTATTTCACTTAGCATAATGTTTTCAATTTTATCCATGTTGTAGCATGTAACAGGATTTTCCTCTTTTTTAAAGGTAGAATAATATTCCATATGTACTAGTATATGTAACATTTTCTTTATCCATCCATTGCTGATGAACACCTGGGTTGTTTCCACTTCTTGGCTATCCTATCTAATCCCACCTAATAAAAGAGTAATATGCAAATCAACCACCACTCTGCTATACCCACAAGCCACACCCACCAGCCAATCAGGAGTGAGTATGCAAATTGACCCAACCAAGATGGTTGCAACCATGGAGGGCAGGAGGCTTGAGTTTCCCTGGCAATGGAGGAAGCCAAACTGGCCGGCCTAGGCCTCTACTTAAGGCTACAAAAATTCAATTATAGAAGATAAATAAATCTTGGGTCACTGGGGTGTGTGGCCTGCCTGCAATCCACCACAGGCCCCTTGCCCAGGCTGCCCCATGCCCCAAGGAAACCTCCACCCTGATCTGGACACCCTTCAGGACAAACCAGCTGGCCCCCACCTATGCACCAGGCCTCTATCCTACTATCTAATAAAAGAGTAATTTGCAGATTAACCATTACTCAAACATACAAGATGGCTGCCCCCATGTGGTTAAAGATGGCTGCCCCATGTGTACACAAGATGGCCACCACAAGACAGCCAGCAGGGAAGTACAGTTGAGAGGGACCAGGCCTGCAAGGGAGGGCAGTTGGGGGTGATCAAGCCTGTAGGGGAGGGCAGTTAGGGGTGACCAGGATGGCAGAGGAGGAAAGTTGGAGGTGACTGGGCCTGCAGGGAAGGGCAGTTGTGGGGGACACAGGCCTGCAGCGAAGAGTAGTTGGGGTGGCCAGGCCTGCAGAGGAGGGCAGTTAGAGGCAAACAGGCTGGCAGGAGAGCAGTTAGGCATCAATAAGGCTGGCAGGGGAGTGGTTAGGGGATGATCAGTGCTCATCAGAAGTGGTTAGGGGCAATCAGGAAGGTAGGCAGGCGAGCAGTTGGGAGCCAGCAGTCCTGGATTGTGAGAGAGATGTCCAACTGCTCGTTTAGGACTGATCCTACTAGAACTGGGCCTAAATGGGTGGTCAGACATTCCTTGAGGGGTCCCAGATTGGAGAGGGTGCAGGCCGGGCTGAGGGACACACACACACACATTCATGAATTTCGTGCACCGGGCCTCTAGTCTATTTATATAAAAGGCTAAGCAACTATCACATCCAAAACAACTGAAAAGATGACCGAATAGGCTGCATGGGGCAACCAGGCCGGCAGGGGGGTTAGTGAGGGGCAACCAGGCCAGAGAGGGGTTAGTGAGGGGTGACCAAACGACTGAGCAGCAGGCTGTGTGAGACGACTAGGCTGGCAGGGGGTTAGTATGGGGCAACCAACGGCTGAGTAGCAGGGGTGACAATTAGGGGTGACCAGACAGGCAGAAGGGGGCAGTGAGGGGTGACCAAGTTGGCAGAAGGGGGTGCAGTTGGGGGCGACCAGGCTGGTGGTGGAGGGGCATTGGGGCCAACTACGCCTGTGGCGGGGGCAGTCAGGTGCAATCAGGCAGGCAGGTGAGCAGTTAGGAGTCAGTAGTCCCCTGAGGGGTCTCAACTTGGAGAGAGTGCAGGCTGGGCTGAGGGGACATCCCCATGCATGAATTTTGTGCTCCGGGCCTCTAGTTGTGAATAATGCTGCTGTGACCATGACGTGCACATGTCTCTTCAAGCCTCTGCTTTAAGTTCTTTTGGATATACTAGTGTACCCAGAAGTGGAATTGCTGGATCATATGTTAATTTCATTTTTTATGGAACTAGAATTTGCTTGTTTTTAAAATTAATTTTCTGGCTCTTTCCTAAAAATATTTTATGCAGAAGATGCCAGTAAAAATGTAAAAAATTTTTAAATGCTTTGAAATTCTTGAGAGGAAAAGCAAAGATCTCAATATAAAAATCTAACAAGTGGAAGCCTAGAGACCATTTGGAGGTCCATTTCAAGAACCGCGACTCCATCCAGATCTTTGGCTAAGAGCTAGCGCTGGGGCCCCCAGAGTCACAGGTACATTCTCTGCAGGGCTTGGATGGCTGTTTCTGGGCGGTGGCCACGGGATGGAGCTTTATTTTGTCCAGGCCTCCTGTCCCGTAAGAAACTTTCTCCAGCAGAAGCAGGACTAGTAACGCTGGAGGGACGCCATCCCATAAATTACCACATCAGTGAATCTCCGCCCCTCGCTCAACAAACAAAACATCCTGTGGCTTCCAGTTCTCTGGGGTTGGAACCCTCCCACAGCAGCACGGACAGAAGCTCCCCGCCCAGACACACACACAAATTACAACCCAGAACGCCCCCTATATGGTGGATGTGTGCCAACGTATAACATTTCTGTCCTTTCCTTCTTTCTAAAAATTGCTTTCCATACATGAACAGTGCTCTGAGTAACAGTAAATATTGAGCATCTGGGATATGCAGGAGCCCCTTACCTCCCTCAAGGCTGGGTTTTCACCTGGGTGTGTAGGGCTCTTGGTTTCTGGATAAAAACGAGGCTTTCTGCAGACATTTGCCGAGCACCCGGCTCCTCCCCCCTCCGTGTCTTGCCTCTGCCCCTGCCCAGACCTCTCCCAACTCTGCAGAGAGCTCTCACTGACAGCTTCTCTTCTCAGGGGATGGCGGCCTTTGGCAAGTGCCTGAGACTTTCTGAACTTCAGTTTCTCCGCTGTCAGAAAAGGGGTAAATGAGAAACAAGCTCAACTCTAACAGCACCTGCGGGACTAAAAATTCACCGTGCCATTGTACTGGGCAGTCGTTTAAGAGACGTGGATCACACATTCTACATCTATTGTCTGGAGCGTGAACATAAAATATGTGGAGACAGAAAGATTTGAAAACAAATGAGAGGGTAGCCCCGGCCAGTGAGACTCAGTTAGTTGTCTTGTTACAGAAGACAGGAGAAAAACCAAGCCACGCTTAGAGAAAGGGTGGTTACATTTTATTATAATGATGCACAGGCCCAGAGAAAAATGTGCCTTTCAAATTCTGGGCCCCCCACATGGAGGAAACTTTTTCTATTTATACTTTTCCTAGCTCTTTGTCTCCCAAATGTGAATGAGACTTCCGGGACCTTCTGAGAAAGAAGGCCTTCGTGCTGGGAAGGGGCTATGAGACCATATCTCAAGGTCTGGCCTGGTGTCAGCACTGACAACTGTCTGGGGCATAGTCCATGGCCTCTATGGAATGAGAGAAGTCTTATCTTATTTTCCTTATTATTTAAGCAAGCAAGCGTTTACAGAAGCCAAAATAGCAGAATTAAAATTTCAAACAGCAGTTTTTACATAAGATGGATGCTTCAGTGTATAGTTCCCATGTAGGTGGGAGGTTTGATTCTAGCCAGGGCACGTGCCCACTAGGGGTGTGCAGGAGGCAACCAATAGATGTTTCTCAAATTGATGTTTCTCTCTCCCTCTCTAAAATCAGTAAAAACAGATTTAAAAGAAATAAAATGGGGATGATGGTAAGTTTTTAAAAAAGAAAAGAAATGTGAGGGTAAACCTGGTTGATCACTAGGTTCCCTTTTGGCTTAAAGTTGATCAACCACAGAGGTCCCGCCCACTGTGGAGTTTGGTGTCCCCGACTTAAAATGTGAATAATCTTTGACCCAGTAACTCCACTTCTAGGATTTTATCCTAAGGAGAAAAACACCAAAAAGTACTTGTAAGGGACATGTAAAACAATACGTGTTGCAGAGATATTTCTAGAACATAACAGCGAAAACACTAAATATTGCTAAACGGGGGACTGTGTTGTAAACAAGTGACACCATAAAATCCCGCGCAGCCATTCAGAAAGCTGCGGTAGCCCGGCTGGCGTGGCTTGATGGCTGAGTGTCAACCTGACCCCCCTACAAGCACTGCTTCAGTTCCCAGTCAGGACACATGCCTGGGCCGCAGGCTTGATCCCCCATGTGGGGCATGCAGGACGCAGCCAATCAATGATTCTCTCTCATCACTGATGTTTCTATCTCCCTCTCCCTCCCTCTCTGAAATCAGTAAAAATATATATTAAAATAAAATAATATTGCAGTAGTCATTTGTTTATAGATATGATAGGAGGAAGTGAAGAAAAGCAATTTAAACAACAGCATGTATATATAATCTGGCCCCATTCATATGGAATACAAACTTTCATATATACGTATTCATATTTATATACTAGAAGGAAGTCTGGAAGGAAATACAGTATGATGCTCATTGCTTTGGGGTGTTAGGCTTATTAAAGGTCTTTACTTAATTTTATATTCACTTATTGATATTTATGAATCTATAATAATAAAAGCATAATATGCTAATTAGACTGGACATCCTTCTGGACGGCCTTCCGGATGAAGCTGGGGCTGGGAGGGAGGCCCGGGTCCCGGGTGCCTGCCCGGGGCCAGAGCCAGCAGCCGGGGAAAGGAAGGCAATACTCCTGCATGAATTTCATGCATTAGGTGTCTAGTTTTTATATAATGGACATGTAATAACAGTAACAGCTTTCTACTTGGAGGTACAGGCTGTGTAGGAAGCACATCTTATGTGTTTTATTTAATGTTCACAATGATCATTTCAAGGGTGTTGGTAAACCCATTTTACAGAGAGGGAAACTGACCCTGAGGCTTAGGATAAATCATATACTATACTAGTGGCCTGGTGCATGAAATTCGTTCGTCAGGGGCGGGGGGGTGTCCCTCAGCCCAGCCTGCACCCTTTCCCATCTGGGACTCCTCGAGGGATGTCTGACTGCCCATTTAGGGCCCATCCTGTGGAATCAGGCCTAAACCACCAGTCGGACATCCCTCTTGCAATCCCGGACCGCCGGCTCCTAACCACTCCACCTGCCTGCCTACCTGATCGCCCCTAACCACTCTGCCTGCCAGCCTGCTTGCCTCCAACTGCCCCGCCCCCCCCCCCCCCCCCCCCGCCAGCCTGCTTGCCCCCAACTACCCTCCCCTTCTGGCCTAATCGCCCATAACCTTTACCTCTGTCTTGGCCCTGCCATCATGTCCGGAAGGAATATCCGGAAGGTCTCCCAGTCTAATTAGCATATTACCCTTTTATTGGTATAGATTTTTTTTTAATTTTATTGATTTTTTACAGAGCAGAAGGGAGAGGGATAGAAAGCCAGAAACATCGATGAGAGAGAGACATCGATCAGCTGCCTCTTGCACGCCCCCTACTGGGGATGTGCCCGCAGCCAAGGTACATGCCCCTGACCGGAATCGAACCCAGGACCCTTCAGTCCGCAGTCCGACGCTCTATCCACTGAGCCAAACCGGTCTCGGCTATTGGTATAGATTAATTTCCTATTGCTGCTGTTTCAAATTATGGCAAACTTAGTGACCTAAAATCAACACAAATTTGTTATTATTTTTTATTATTATACTAGAGGCGATCCTGTTAGCGGTTCTCAACCTGTGGGTCACAACCCCCAGGTTAAGAACCGCTGCTGTAGAGCCTAAGACCATCAGAAAACACAGATATTTGTATTATGGTTCATAACAGTAGCAAAACTACAGTTATGAAGTAGCAACGAAAATAATTTTATGGCTGGGGGTCACCACAACAGGAGGAACTGTGTTAAAGGCCGCAGCATTAGAAAGGTTGAGAACCACTGCTGCAGACAATGGCATGGTCGTTAGTGGAATGCAATAGCATGCACTCGGTAAACAGGAGTGGTCATGACTGGAGCATGCTGACCTGCACACAGTAGGCACCCAGCAAATATGGTTTGGTTGGTTTCCAACCATTGTTTTAGTGTGAATAGTTCCAGTTCTCTCTCCTCAGTGGAGACAGAGAAAGGTACGGGCACATCCAGCTGGTCCCAATCACTCCCTGAGCAAGCCAGAAGAATCACCCCACCTTCCCCGGGCAGGTGAGGGAGCTAAGGGGAGCACATTAAGTGCTTTGTGCCCCACAGGCTCTCCATAAAGTGGCTCCCACTTATTAAACAGCCAGTGAGCTTCTGTGCTGAGTCCCGGAGAATGGTTCACAGCAAGTCTTTAAAACATCTCTTTCTGAGCGTATTCTGTGGACCTGCAACCATCGTTTCTGACCAAATAGCTGTTTTCTTTTTAAACACATAGCTTGTAGGACGGCATCTGTTACCTCAGGAGCATTTAATGAAAGCTGTTTAAAATGAACAGTGAGAGGAAAGGTGTTTTGCTTTCTCCAACTGCTGCAACACAAGGAAGTTGCTGTTGACATCAGATTAACAGGTGAAATAGTCTTTTTCTGAATGTAATATTTTAACAAACAAACGAACAGCAACAAACACACACACACAGAAACGAAGCTTTGAACCTAACATTACCATATGTTTTTAAAAATCACGTATCCTATCTAATAAAGAGGGAATATGCACATTGACCATCACTCCATCACAAAGATGGCTGCACCCACAGCTGAAGCCAAGTTCCCATAAGGAGCCTCAATGAACAATCAGCAGGGACCTGAGGCTACGCCCTTCCCCATCCCCATGGGGCTTGACAGGGGACCTCAAGCGGCACCCCCCACCCTGGCATCAGGCTGGGGAACCTGAGACCACGGCCCCCGCCTGGTGAGGCTTGACAGGGGACCTCAAGGGGCACTTCCCGTCCTGGTGCTGGGCTAGGGGACCTTAGGCCGCTCCCCCTGCCCCAGCACCAGGCCAGGGCACCTCAGGTCTCAGCCCCCCACCAGTTGGGGCTTGACAGGGGACTTCAGGCCAGGCTCCCAACCCTGGCGCCAGGCCAGGGCACCTCAGGCAGCACCCCCTGCCCCAGGACTGGGCCAGAGGATCTCTAGTCATCATTATAAGAAAATTAGTAGTCCTGTGCACAAATCCATGCGCCAGTAGCTTGCTGCCTCCCTCATATAGGTCATTATACCATGATTCCCACCCAGCGAGGCTTGACGGTGGACCTCAAGATGCATCCCCAGTGCTGGGTTTGGGGAACTCAGGCCATGCCCCCTGACCAGCGGGGGACCTGAGGCAACATCCATCCCCCTGCCAATGGGGCTTGATGGGGGACCTCAGGCCATGCCCCCCAACCAGCAGGGCTTGACAGGGGAATCTCAGGCCGTGTCCCCCACCTGGGGGGGTGGGGGCTTGACAGTGACCTCAAGGCATGCCCCGCATCCTGATCTGGGCTGGGGGACCTCAGACCACTCCCCCTGTCCTAGTGCCAGGCCAGGGGACCTGAGGCTACATCCCTTCCCTGGCTGGGCTTGACAAGGGTGGGACTGGCCAGGTCTAGATCTAGCCCAATGGGGATGGGGGCCAGCCGGGTCTGGGTCTCATGCAATTTTGAGGTGCATGTGGGTGAGCGAGGACTTTACTCTTGGCCCTGTGGTGTGCCCCAGACTCTGACAGGAGGAAGGTTTTCATATACATTTTACTAATTTTCCTTCATCTCTGACACTTCTATTTTAGAGAAAGGACAAATAGCAATACTAAATTATTTCCTCTAATTAATCCCTTTTAATGTGCACGAATTTCTCATACCGGGCTACTAGTCCTATATAATAAAGATGTAATATTCAAATGGTCATTATACCACAAAGCATAATGACAGGATCAGCAGGAGGGTGGGACAGTGAGCTACAAAGGGGCAGTGGCGAGCTATAGGAGGGGGCAGGGCTGCAAGCTGTTGGGGTGGGGGACCTACAGGAGGACAGGACAGCGGATAGAGAGCTATAGGAGGGAGGCAGCAAGCTACTGGCGCATGGATTTGTGCACAGGACTACTAATTTTCTTATAATGATGACTAGAGGCCCAGTGCATGAAATTTGTGCACAGGGGTAGGGGAGGATGTCCCTCAGCCCAGCCTACACCCTCTCCAATCTGGGAGCTCTTGAGGGATGTCCGACTGCCCATTTAGGACATCCCTCTCACAATCCAGACTGCTGGCTCCCAACTGATCACCTACCTGCCTTCCTGATTGCCCCTAACTGCTTCTGCCTGCCAGCCTGATCACCCCCTAACCACTTCCCTGCCAGCCTGATTGATGCCTAATTGCTATCCTGCCAGCCTGTTTGCCCCCAACTGCCCTCCCCTGCAGGCCTTGTTCCCCCCAACTGCTCTCCTCTGAAGACCTGGGTCCCCCCTAATTGCCCTTCCCTGCAGGCCCGATTGCCCCCAACTTCCCTCTTCTGCTGGCCTGGTCACCTCTAACTGCCCTCCCCTGCAGACTTGATTACCCTCCTTTGCAGGCCTGGTCCCTCCCAACTGCCCTCCCCTGCTGGCCATCTTGTGTTCACATGGGGGCAGAATCTTTGACCACATGGAGGCAGCCATCTTGTGTGTTGGAGTGATGGTCAATCTGCATATTACTCTTTTATTAGATAGTAGGATAGAGGCCTGGTGCATAGGTAGGGGCCAGCTGGTTTGCCCTGAAGGGTGTCCCGGATCAGGGTAGGGGTTCCCTTGTGGTGTGGAGCAGCCTGGGCGAGGAGCCTGTGGTTGTTTGCAGTCTGGCCATGCTCCCCGGTGACCAAAGCAGAGGCTCATGTGTCTGGGATTTATTTATCTTCTACAATTGAAATTTTGTAGCCTGGAGTGGAGCCAACCCTCCTGCTCTTTCCATGGCTGCAGCCATTTCTGTTGGGATTCATTTATCTTCTATAATTGAAACTTTGTAGCCTTAGTGGAGGCCAAGGCAGGCCAGGACTATGGAAAGCTTGGCTTCCTCCATCACTAGGGAAATCCAAGCCTCCCTCTTGCTCTCTCCGAGGCAGCAGCCATCTTGGTTGGGGTCAATTTGCATATTGCTCCTGACTGGCTGGTGGGCATGGCTTATGGGTATATCGGAGGTGCAGTCAACTTGCATAATACTCTTTTATTAGATAGGATACTATCAGGTATCAACTGTATCAGACACTATTTTAAGTACTAGGGGTAAAACCAGCCAACAAGAGAGTTTATATTCAAGTGGGCAGTGATGTTTCAGATAAGTTTGTAATTCCAAATGCTCTGAATATTAGGAAAGAGAAGGGACAGAACAGGTGTGGACACAGGGAGCAGCATTTCCCAGTCGTGATAGGTGGGAGAAGGTGGACATGATCTTTGAGATGAGTAAAGGTGAGCTGGATTATATAAGAGCAAAATGAGGATAAGGAAAAAGGGAATGAGGAGCAAAGTGTTCCAGGGAGAGGGAACAGCATGTACAAAGTCCCAGAGGTATACAGACAAATCCGACTGAAACAAATTAATAGTGTTTAGAGAAAAGAATACAAGGGAGGTGGGAGAAATCTGCAGGAGTCTGGATTTCACCAAGGCAATGGGGAGCCATAGAGGACTTTAGGAAAATGGAGGGATGAGGAGTAGATTGACCTGACTTACACCGAGCTAGGTGAACAGACTAGAAAGGAAAGCGGGAGGCAGTGGCAGAGAGTACTGCCCATCGTTCCTGGAAAGGCGGGGAGGACATGGACAAGCGGAGCCATTGGAGGGCATTAAAGCAGCTTTGGCAGAGGGGGAGCCACGTGTCAGCAACAAAGGGATAATAAGGTTTAAAAATATCACTTCCCAGGAATTTTGTTTGGAACAAGTTGGAGGGGGTTGAGAATCAAATACATCTGCAAATGTATTTGTTTCTAGAGAAAAATGCTCAAAAATTCGCTCAGGCCCCACCACCAGGTTACCAAAACAAGTGAGCATGCGCGAAATTACCAAGGGGCAGGGCAATCCGGCTTGTTTTAGGCAAGGTTTTACCAATTCTGAATTTAGACGGTCATGCAAAAAGGTTAAAAAAAAAAAAAAAGGACCAATGGTAGTTCAATTACATTTCTTGAAGCAACTGTTTTGCAAGCCTAGCCATATTTCCGGGGAACTCGTACGGCGGGGTGCAGATTCCCTTCCGGCAAAAAGAAGGGCGAAGCCGGCGGCGGAGGCGGGGGCTCGAGCGCGAGACGTCCCGCGCCACCAAATCAGAGGGCGGGGCGGGCGAGGGGGCGGGGCGGGCGAGGGGGCGGGGCGGGCGAGGGGGCGGGGCGGGCGAGGGGGCGGGGCGGGCGAGGGGGCGGGGCGGGGCGGGCGGCTGTTCCTGCGCAGGCGCCTCCCCTGCAGCGGCTCGCGCGGCCTCCGGTCTGTTCGAGAACCGCTGCGAGTCTGTGCTGTTGGCCTGTCCCGGCCCCCCGCCTCTCTCCGGTAGACCCCGCTCGGCCCCGCCATGCCGGTGGACCTCAGCCAGTGGTCCGGGCCCCTGAGCCTGCAGGAAGTGGACGAGAAGCCGAAGCACCCGCTGCAGGTCAAATACTCCGGAGCGGAGGTGGACGAGCTGGGCAAAGTGCTGACGCCCACCCAGGTACCCGCGGGCGCGGGCGCGGGCGCGGCTGCGGGACGCGGAGGCCTGCGGGCCGTTGGGGGGAGGGGGGACCCGGCGGAGGGGGGCGGACCTTCCAGCCGGCGTGCGTTCAGGCCCCGGAGGGCAGAGGTCGGGCGCCCACGCTGCAGGCCAGCGGTTACCCCGAGCAAGGCAACGCCGCACAGGGCGGGCGGGAGGCGGGGCAGGGAGGCGGCCATGCCCAGAAACCAGTCAGCCTTGGTCGCCCCGCGTCCCCAGAGCCTCCCCTCGGGCCTGGGGACTTTAGGGCTCATTTTGGGGCGCAGAGGCCCCACCCGAGGACGTGTGACGCGTTATGTAACTGGCGATCTCGATGCCCCACGCGGCCTCCTTTGTGTTCCCGGGTCTGGGCGCGGGGGTGGCGGGCAGCTGGAAGGCTGGAGGACCAGGGCCTGGCTTTAGCTCGGCCTCTGACGCCCGTGGTGGAGGCGGGACCAGATCCGGCGCCTGGAAGCGGAGGAACCCGAAAACCAACCTGACCGAGCTCTGGGGCCGTGGTGTGAATACCGTTGCTATCGATGACACTTGATTGTTTTGAAATGGACAGTGCTCATCTGGCAGCCTCCCCTTTTCCTCTGGCCACTCGTTTTCTCCTTTTCCGTGCACTTTTAAATGTCCAGTTAATTCACATTCCACGTTAGCGGGTGCAGGTGACCTGGTCACCCAATCCGGAAACCCTGTCGTTTCAGACAGTGTAAGGTGTTGATAAAAGAGGAGGCCCGGAGCGCCAGGGCTGAAATCCCGGCCCCAAATCTTTCTGCTAAATAACACGCTAGTTACCAGCCTCGTATTGCTGTTGGGACTAAAATAAATAATGGGAAGAGCATATTAAAGTCAGCTCCTGGCGCTTAGTAGAGTCGATACACGTTAGCTTTTATTCATATTCTATTCTGTTGGGAATTTGGTGGTTGGTTACTTTAGCATTTCTGACTGGTTTTTTTTGTTTGTTTGTTTGTTTTTTTTAACTCCAAACTGCTCCCTTCCTACAGGTTAAGAATCGGCCCTCTGGTATTTCATGGGATGGCCTTGATTCAAGTAAACTCTATACCCTCGTCTTGACAGACCCAGATGCTCCAAGCAGAAAAGACCCCAAATTTAGGCAAGTTGGGGAACTGCGGGTCATTTAAATAGCTGGTGCTTCTCGCCGGTGTCAGCCCTTCACTGGACAGTGCTGCCAGGCCTGGTGGGGATGTTCGCATCCAGCTGAGCCAGAGTGCATTCTCCACCGCGTCCCTCCCCAGAGAGAGATGGGAAACTACTGAGAGCCACATCTGCCTGCGGCCTGCTTTTCTACAGCCGCCCGAGCTAAGAATGCTTTTTATGTTTTTTTAAAATATGTTTTATTGGCTTTTTACAGAGAGGAAGAGAGGGACAGAAAGCCAAAAACATCGATGAGAGAGAAACACCGATCAGCTGCCTCCTGCACACCTGGGGATGTGCCTGCAACCAAGGTACATGCCCTTGACCAGAATGGAACCTGGGACCCTCCAGTCCGCAGGCCGACACTCCATCCACTGAGCCAAACTGGTTTCGTTTTTACATTTTTTAATAATTGGGGGGAAATTGAAGAAAGAAGAATACTTTGTGACATCTGAAAATGAAATAAATTTCACCTTTCAGTGCCCATAAATAAAGGTTTATTGGGACATGGCCACGATAACGTAAATCTTGTCTGTGGTTGCTCATGCTATCGCTAGGAAGTTGAGTTGTTGTGACCAATACAGTATGAACTACAAAGCCAAAACATTGACTGTCTGGCTTTTGACAGGAAGTTTGCTGCTTTACACCAGCGGCCGCCAGCCTCTCGGACCTCAGGGACCGCCGGTTGGTGACCGCTGTGCCAGACAGTCTCAGGGAAGGAGGTGCTGGGTCCTCTGGTGCAGGCACATGAGCTTTGCGAAGGCCAAAAAGGCAGGACTGTCCAGTTCAGGCTGCACCCTGACACGGAACGTGGGCTTCACGCACGGTTGGTGGTGCGGTGGGTGCGTGCTAATCGCCCCTGGTGGTGACGCTCCTCTGTTCTCTCAGGGAATGGCACCATTTCCTGGTGGTCAACATGAAGGGCAACGACATCAGCAGTGGCACCGTCCTCTCTGATTATGTGGGCTCTGGGCCTCCTAAGGGCACAGGTCAGTAAAGACTGCTTTTAGGGGGATCGCGGAGGGGAGCCTGGGTGCACGTTAGGATTGGCCTGAGAGTGTTGCCGATTTTAGACTGATTCTTAGAGCTTTATTCTTTTATTTATGAGAGCTCTTACCCTAGTGGAGGCTTCAGGCAGTGCAGTTCACTTCCAAGGCAGTAGAGTCGGGTGGCTAGAACCTTGGGTTCAGGTCAGATGGACTCTGTTAGTGTTGCCTCTAGGCTGCTAAGCCTTTAGTAATCAGGGAAGTTTGTGAGGAGATACTAAAGAAGCAGTGTTGCAGGATGCTTGAAATGGCTTCCTCCAGGGGCTGTGTATGGACTGAACACAGTTAAACCATCTAAGTTCTATTTTCAACTTTGGCCCTGTGGGATCTTTGAGCTTTTAGTTCCCATAAAAAGTCTAAGAAATGATCATAGTTTCCAAATTAATTATTAAAAATTGGCTCTTTTATTTCTATAGCTTCCCTTTTCTCTTGAAAATCGAGTGTGGTGTCTTGAAAACACTCTGCCCTTCTCATTCTCACGCATTCATAAAAGGAAGGTGAAGGTACCTCTTTCTCAGGGATCTATTAAGTTCTCTAGGGCAGTTACAAAATTAGGCAGTTTAATTATGGTAAGTACACACATGAGAACAAAGCAATTCTCTCAAGTGGGAGTTCTGTTCTCATTAACAAAAAAAGCTTCAGTAACTCATACTTTTATCTTTTGCTTTTGTTCATAATCTTTTAGTAAGGTGTAACTTACATATAACACCACCACAGATTGTGAGGATCTAGACAACGGATATTGATGTGTGCACGTGCCTTTTTAAGTTAACTTATCCCAGAGCTGACCACTTTATGACACTGCTCTCCATCAATGACTTTTGTATTCATATAAATGAAATGCAGTATGCATTGTTTTGAGTGATTGGTCTCTTTCACTGGAGGTCATGTTTGGGACTCATCCATGTCGCTGTTTGTGTTAGTAACTGGTCCGCTGTTGCTCAGTAGTATTCCATTGTGAATATGCCGGTCTGGGCACCCATTCTCCGGTGGGCTGTTGTTAGTGTTTGGATATCATAAATAAAGCTGCTGTATACATTCTTGTCGTTGGTGGGCATGGGTGTCCATTTTTCTTGGAGTAGAATTGTCGGGTCATAGAAATTGCCCAAGAGTTCCCCAAAGTGATGGAAAATTTTTACACTGTAATCGGCATTATATGAAAGTCTCAGAAGATCCATATAAGATTCATGTAGATCCCTATCAAAATTCATCCATGTTGTAGCATGAGACAGGATTTCTTCCTTTTTTAAGGCTGAACAATATTCTGTTGTATATTTATACCATGTTGTGTTTGTCCATTTATCTGCCAGTAGATATTTGGGTTTATTGTCAACCTCTTGAATATTGCGAATAAGCTGCAGTAAGCATGGGCGTACACGTTTCTAAATAGCTTGTCTCTCATAAAGCAGCTCATGGCACCCATGTGAGTGCAGTACCTGATTGGAGCTTATAGAAAGCTGCAAGGTTCAGAGGGTGCTGCTGGCTTGCTTTCCTACGTGCATTGCTGCTTAGTTGGTTAAAGTGAATTGAGCCACTTCTTTTAAAGCAGATCTCTTGTCTTTCAAGGAAGTAAGTTTTGGAGATAGAAAGGTGATGTTCTCCTGTATCCTGTGCAGGTATAATTGGGGTCTGATGAGCCAGGGATTTGCTGTGCCCTTCCTCCATTTCTCATGCATTTTTTAGCATCTCCTGCCTGCCAGGCACTGAAGTAAGATAGGTTCTAGGGAGATAATGGTCAATAATTCAACACCATAGCTTTACGGGGCTCTCTTTTCCATGAGATGGTTAAATTAACAAGTAAGCATTTTAGATAGCCATGCTGCTGTGATGGGAGTAAAATGGGCATGCTCATGGGAGTGGTGGGAAATGGCTGGTGACCAGCTCCTACTGGAGATGGGCGGGCATCCTGGAGAGGGGTGAAAGAGGAGCAGAGAGCAGTAGGAGGGTCAGACCCTGTCCGTGAAAGGCTGGCATGCCGGGTGTGGACTACATACCACTTGCAGTGCAGTGTCACTGGATGCGCTTCAGCAGGTGAGTGATCCGACTCATTCTGCCTCTCTGGGTTCTCAGCATCTTTGCAGATGGGTGGTCTGGGTCCCTCCGAGTTATGAGAAAGGGTGATGCCTCCACCAGATGCTTAGCTGTCTGTGTATCTTCCCTCCTGCCTCTCCCTCCAGGCCTTCACCGCTACGTCTGGCTGGTTTACGAGCAGCCCAAGCCGCTGAAGTGTGACGAGCCCATTCTCACTAACCGATCGGGAGACAACCGCGGCAAATTCAAGGTGGCATCTTTCCGCAGAAAGTACGAGCTCGGGCCCCCAGTGGCCGGCACGTGTTACCAGGCGGAATGGGACGACTACGTGCCCAAGCTCTATGAGCAGCTGGCTGGGAAGTAGGGGAAAGCCAGGAGACAGACATGGCCCGGGAGCCCCAAGCAGTGTTCTCCAGTTCAGTGATTCATGTTTATCTCTCTTCCCTGTTCCCACTCTCACAGGCCAGACCTGAGTAGATAAAGCTGCAGGGTGACTTTTCCTTCTGCCTGTTCTTTACATTGTACAGGTCACACACCCTGGATTTATGTTTTGATCAAATTTGAACTCCATTTTGGGGGCTATTTTGGTACTAGGATGTTGTCAACAGATTAATACAAGAATAACAACCCAGAATTTAAAGGCGTATCCTCTGAAGAGCAGTACTGGAAAAGCAATCTGTAAGAGTCCCTTTCCTGTTACGTTGCAGAGCTGGGTGAGGGTTATCTGAAATCCGTTAGTCTGTGCCTGTTAAGTGTATCACTCTTGGAGTTGCTAAATGGAGTAGTGTTAATTCTGCTATTTGCTTCCAGTTGAATAAAAATAAAAATTGTGTGGAAAAACTGAGCCTCTAGATATTTTGCCCTTTTGGATATGGGGTTTCAGAAATAAGGGAAATTAAGAGACTACCTGGAAGGGTGGATATCCCTTTCGCCAACCAGCTGAAATGACTGGGACTTGATTCAGGGACCCACACGTGCCATTAAACTATAGCAGGAACAAGCATTCATTTAAATCTGAGGGTTTGTTTATTTTTTAAATCACAAAACTTTAGCCAAGTCTCTTCACCCACAAAGCACCTTTGCTTTTTGTAAGTGGTTCCGGGCCATGGTATAGTGTGTGGACACCGTAACAGTTGGCTATGAAATGGCCTACACGCTCTTGTTTGACTTATAATCCATATGGAATCAATACCGAAAGGGGGCAGGGGCGGATCGATCACTCACACGGTTTTTGTCCCAAAAGAAAGCTATTTGAGGTCCACATCACTGACCTGGTCTGTGGTGGGGACAGGATCCCGGGTTAGGCCTGGCAGGCTCTGAGCCAGACTGGGCTTTACTCCCTTTTCGCTGCTGTCCTTTTCCTGGAAAATTGTTGGAAATGTTGCCTCTTGTAATCTCTGGGGGCAGATAAGGTAGACAGTAATTTATTTTTTACTTCAGGGCTTTAAAATTTATTTTAAAAATAAAAGTTGTAAAGAAAACTATCCTGTTGACCTTAAAAATAAATGTGAAAAGTAATGCATCTGGTTAGACAAGGCAGACAATGTAGGAAGAAAATACTTTTCCTCTTTCTGTCTCAACTGCAGTTACCGGTTTTTGTTGTTTTTTTTTTTTACAGAGAGGAAGGGGGAGGGGGAGAGAGTCAGAAACATCGATGATGGAGAAACATCGATCAGCTGTCTCCTGCACACCCCCTACTGGGGATGTGCCTGCAACCAAGGCACATGCCCTTGACTGGAATTGAACCTGGGACTCTTCAGTCCATAGGCCAGTGCTCTATCCACTGAGCCAAACCGGTTAGGGCTACCGGTTAGGGTTTTCTATCAGAAGAAAATGTAACAGTATATTTATACTAGTGGCCTGGTGCATGAAATTCGTGAACATTAAAAGGGTATTAATTAGAGGAAATAATTTAATATTGCTATTTGCTCTTTATAATAGAATCAGAGACTAAATAAAATTAGTAAAATGCATCTGAAAACCTTCCTCCTGTCAGAGTCTGGGGCGCACCACGGGACCCAGAGTCAAGTCCCCACTCACATGCACCTCAAAATCACATGAGACCCAGACCCAGCTGGCGCACGCCCCCCCGCCCCCTCATTGGGGTAGATCCAGACCTGGCCAGTCCCACCCTTGTCAAGCCCCGCAGGGCAGGGGGTGTCTTCGGGTCCCCTGGCCCAGCACCAGGACGGGGGTGTGTGGCCTAAGGTCCCCCATCAAGTCCCACCAAGTGGGAGACACGACCTGAGATCCCCTGTCAAGCCCCGCTGGGTAGGGGTCATGGCCTGAGGTCCCCCATCAAGCCCCAGCAGGCAGAGGAGCATGGCCTCAGGTCCCCCTTCCCAGCACCGGGAGGGAGGCACAGCCTCAGATCCCTCATCAAGCCCCACTGGCACAGGGGCGCAGGCTCAGGTCCCTTGTGAAGCCCCGCAGGGTGGGGGCACAGCCTGAGGTCCCCTGTGAAGCTTAGGCAGGAGGGGCACAGCCTCAGGTGCCCTGACCTGGTGTTGGGGCGGAGGGTATGGTCTGAGGTCCCCCAGCTTGAGGTTCCCTGTCAAGCCCTGCCAGGTGGGGGCGCAGCCTGAGGTCCCCTGTCAAGTCCTGCCAGGTGGGGAGAACAGGCTGAGGTCCCCTAACCCAGCACCAGGATGGGAAGCACACCTTGAGGTTCCCTGTCAAGCCTTGGTAGGTGGGGGTGTGTGGCCTGTGGTCCTCTGTCAAGCCCTGCCGAGCAGGGGGAGCAGCCGGAGGTCCCCTAGCCCAGCACCAGGATGGGAAGTACACTTTGAGATCCCCCGTCAAGCCCCACTGGGTGGAGGACATGGCCTCAGGTCCCCTGGCCTGGTGCTGGGGCAGGGGTTAGGCCTGAGGCCCCCTGTCAAGCCCTCTGGATTGGGGGAGGGTGTAGGCCTCCCATCCCACTGCCACGACCACCTCACGCTCTCCGTGAGCAGGTATGCACAGGGAAGGCTGGGCCAGGATAATTGGGAGGGGTTGATGAGGGGCCAGCATCCTGGGTGAGCTGGGCCTCACCACCTCTCTGCTTTAGCTCCCAGCACCCCAGACTTAAGGAGTAGTGCTTTCACGGAGGCCTGGCAAGCACTGGATATGGCGATGCCTTAAAAACAGAAGAAGCCCCCTTTAACTCTGGCTGAAAGCCCCCTTTAACTCTGGGAACTTATGGTCGGGGGAAGCAGCCCAACATCAGGGCTGAAATAAGACCTTGGGTAGCCTCCAGAGGGGTGACTTCAGTCCTTCGCCCCGGCCACACACCCCGCCGGCCTCCTGTCCTGCCACAGCCCGGGCCTCCAGCCCTCCCGCTCCTGATTGGCTGGTAGCATAGCGAAGGTACGGTAATTTGCATGTTTCTCTTTTATTAGAAAGGATATTTATCTTTAAATTAGAGTCTTGCAATACAAACTGGTATACATAGTTTTGTTCTGTCTTTTCCCAACTAATGTACTTTCATGCAGTTTATATTCAGTAAACAGGTCAGCACAATTCATGTCAGTTTGAATAAATACTCTATTTTATGGATGTTTCTTAATCAACTGCTCCAATTCCTGCTGTGACTGGATTATTTCTGGTTATTTGATATTATAAACAGCTTCAACAAACCTCTTTTATCTATATAAAGTGCTTTTCAAATAATTTAGTGGAAAAATTTTTAGTATTGAAATATTTCAAAGACCATATACATTTTCAGTGCTGATACTGACCAACCACTCTCCAAAAATCTCATACTGATTATATTCCTGTTAATGGTATAGGAAAGTAAATTTTTCCACATCATTACCAGTTTTCTCACACTTTAAACACTTGACAATTTGATATTTAAATCATTTACTGTTTCTCTGAACTATTTTCTTTGAGATTTTAATCTTGCTAACCATAGTACTTTCTTAGTTATGAGGAATTACAGTAATCTGTTTCCTTGTCTAAAATAGATACAAAGTCATGATTCTGAAAAAGGTCAACAATGCAGCCAAGAGGTGAAGTGTGTGCATAAGAAGTTCACATTAAAAGAATGAAACACATGAAAAGATACATTAGTAACCTGAGAAACAATGGGACATCGTGTTTCACCTATTAAGTTGGAAGTGGAAGTGACCTTGCCCAAGGGCACCTCACTAGGAAGCAGGTGTTGTAAGATCCGAACCCAGGTCTGGCCTCAAAGCCCAGTTCATATCACCATGTCCACTTACAAATTCTCTTTGCAGCTCAGCTTCCTCATGTGAAAAATGGGTGGGGAGAGTCCTTCTGCCATATTTACCTCAGGGTTGTTGGAGAACAATGATTTTTTGTTGAGGTGAAGTGAATGAATATATGTAAATGATTAACTTGACCTGACAGACAGAAACAAAGTCTACAAACAGACACTTTCTTCAAGGCAGTTTCCTGTCTGGTCACAAATTTACCAAAAGCGTGTTTATAAGGGTCTAGAATGAAGAAACGGGGGTCCACTCTATCATAATGCAGCTTTAGCAGCCCCACTAGGCCCCAGTATTTCTAGCAACTCTGGAACCTTGGGAACTGCTCATCATCCTGACTTTATGGCAGAACATAGTAAACATGACAATAATCTAGAAGGCCCTCGTTAAACCCTGATTAATAGGTGAGACCAAATATGAGAAACACAGGATTGATATCTCTCTAATCCTTAAACATTCACAGTACATGGCCTAAATCCTCTTCTTCATCAGGGAACACGGGACTTCTGTTCTTATATTGTCTACTTAAAACTTCCATTTTCGGTTGCTCTGGAATATAGACCAGGTCCTCAACATGACCTGCCAGACTGATTTCACCATTAGCCTCTCGAGCTTCCTGCCACTTGTCTTCTCATTAAACTCCAAACTTGCTGGCTTCCTCTCAGTTCCTTGAACATGCCAGGCTACTTCCAGATTTGGTGCTTCACAAATGCTGCCTGTGATCCTGTCTCTACCCCCCACTTCCTTGGACAACATCCCTTTCGCTTTCTCAGTACCTCTTAACTCACCTTCCGGAATCCTTCCCTGACTAGGCTAGGTTCTCTTGTACTACGCTAAGACAACATTACAATTGTAACTTAAAAATATGTATATAATTTTACATTTAATTTTTTCTCTTCTATTAAACTGGACACTTCATGAAGGCAAGGGGAACCAATCTCTGCCTTTTAATTGGACTGTCTAGAGGCTGTTAATGTTTAATGTAATTATTGCTATGGTGAGATTTATTTCTACCACTTTATTCAGTTTTGCTTGCCCCTCTTTCTCTTGATATCTCTAGTCTCCCTTCCCTCCCTTCTTTTTTTTTTTTTTTAAATATATTTTATTGATTTTTTACAGAGCAGAAGGGAGAGGGATAGAAAGTCAGAAACATCGATGAGAGAGAGACATCAATCAGCTGCCAAATTGTACCACTTCACATAAAATTTAGAAGCATGGCAATACATATATTTCAAAATAGTTCAAAGAATATGAGGGAGGCAAGTCTTACATTTATCTAGATATTTGCCATTGCTTGCCCTTCTTTCATTCCCAGAGATTCAAGTTTTCTTTTGATATCATTTCCCTTCAGTATGAAGAATTGCTTTAGCATTTCTTGTAGATAGTCTGTTGGCAATTAATTCTCAATTTTTCTTCATCTGAGAATGGTTTTACTTGCTTTTCCACAACCCAGCTGCTTTTACTCTTCAGTGTCTTCAGTTTATCTAGTTTTTTATTGTAATTAGCAGGAAGGGTCTACACAGCTTTGCTAAACTGGAACAATACAAATGTGATTTCTTATATCTTGTCATTTCTATGGCAAAACATATCACTAAATTAGAATCAGAGGGCATATGGAGTTTTTACAGGGGCATGCTTTCAGTTGCCCAAGAATACTTTTCAATCGCTATATAAACCAATAATTGCAGAGGATGGTAAGTTCAAGAAATAAACTGACTCGGTTCATCAGACCTCACTGGCAAGACTTCTCTGATGCCTCTGTGACTGATTGTTGCAGCTCCTTCACAATCTTGGTGGCACCAGTCCCTGCATTGTCAGGCCTCGTCTTGCTCCACTGTTAACTTAGTCTACTGCTGATTCACTTGCTTCAGTAGAGATTTAAACCATGAGCTCCAGCAAAGTGATCCCATCCATCCTTACTGCTGCACTCCCAGGCACACAGTAGGTGCTCAATAATTACTTCTCGAATGTGTATGCTGATCCTGGCACTTCTAATCCCCCTTCCCTACTTTTTCCTTTAGCTACAGCACTTGTTACCACGTCAGATCGTTTATTATAATGATCGTGTTTTCAGTTTCCTCCCACCCCCGCTGTACACTATTAGGGGAAGGATCTTTACCTGTTTGGGATACATTTGGCCTGGCACCTGACATATAAGGTCCTCAGTAAATATCATTGAATGAATCATTGCAAATCAAAGGTAAGCAGCCCTTACTAATATGTATGATGAATCTTCAATAATTATTTTCTTTTTAACTCAAGGGAGTTTAGTGTATGCTGAAATTATAGGACACAGGCTCTCTGTTGCTATTGCAGCAACGTGTTCATACCTGTTCTCTTGCTGCCATTCTGGTCCTTGTCTATTCTCACTGCTTCCTTGTGAAGGTACTAGAGTTGACTCAGTGTGTCCCAGGTGTTAAGAGCAGGGACCCACATTTCTTCCTTCTGGTAACTCTTACCTTGGAACACATCCCTGACAAACTTGTGAAGAGGGAAATTTTATAAAGATCAGCACTTGTCATCTCATGGACATAAGGTCTTTACAAAAGCTAGTAAGACTTTTTCATTATGGAGACAAATGGATGAAATAGACTTCATGAAGCTTTCCTGCCTTATTAAAGACTTAATACTCTGATTGACAGGATGACCTGTGCTTAGGAGGGTGTGTTCTGAAATCAGGTCTCCATTCAGTCTCCACTACCACCACTTATGCTGGTCTGGGCTTATTTCCTCATCTATAAAATGCTTAGTGTCCCATCACATGGTAAGCATAAGCAGGAAATACAGGTTATCTATTTTTCGTGGGTCATTATGAATCATCTTTCCAGCCTTCCCTTTATTATTTTCTGTGCACTTAACAGAAATCTCAATGAACTAAGCTGCTTAGGAAACCAGGTGGTGGCTAGTAATGGCTTTATGGTTGGGATTAATCCATGGAGATACATATTTTGTATGTTTTTAGTATATACCTCTGCTATAGTTTATTATAGTGAACATGACTGGTCACATGTGTCTGATGACTGAATGTTCTGTAGAATATGAGTCATCTTCAGGTCATCATGCTCAAGTTAGATTTTCAATGCCCAGGACTTTGAACCCTAAGAATATGAGATCTTACCAAAGCCATCTTATCTAATAAAGAGTAATATGCAAATTGACCATACCACCACTATACCCACAAGCCACGCCCACCAGCCAATCAGGAGCAGAATGCAAATAAACTCAGCAGTTAATTTGTGTACACAGGCACTGAGCGGCCTGGGTCCCAGGAACATACTTGGGACCCAGACTGCTCCTAGCTTGTAGGCTTGCCCTTAGGCCCTGAGTGGTAGGGATCCCAGAACACCCTCAGCCACTGAGGGACTATGGGTGCAGTAGCCAATAGGCTGGGGGAGGGGTGGGCACATCCCTGCATTGCAATGAGGGGATGTTCCCGCCCTGCACCCAGCCACTTGCGTATGCTCTGGCACCAAGCAGTGGTTTGGGTCCACGCCCCCAGCCCAGTGTCCACAACAGGGAGCTGGCTGCTGGCCTCTGGAGCATGCAGAGACCCTGGTGGCCCCCGCGCTGTGTGGCCCAGAGATCCCTGCATGCCCCCCAGCCTGGCACCCACGATGGCGGGGGGCAGGGGGAGCTGGCTGCCAGTTTCTGGGGGGTGCGGAGATCCCAGTAAATACAATGCAGGGGCCACATGAGCTGCAGAGGAAACACCATTTAAAAAATATATATATTTTTTATTGACTTTTTTTCACAGAGGGGAGAGGGATAGTTGGAAACATTGATGAGAAACATCGATTAGCTGCCTCCTGTACACTCCCCACTGGGGATCTGCCTCCCACCAAGGTACATGCCCTTAACAGGAATCAAACCTGGGACTCTTCAGTCTGCAGCCCCACAGTCTATCCATTGAGCCAAACCAGTTCCAGCATAAACACCTTTTCTGACTGCTCATTGGCTAAGCTCCTGTACGCCACCACTTGCAGTGTTTTTGGTAACTTGGGTTATAAGAATCTAAGGTGATCTAGGTTTTTCCACCACACTCCTGGAGGAAGAAACAAAGGTCCGCTCCTGGAGGGGCTAAGAAATGTCATATCCTACCCTAGCTGGTTTGGTGCAGTGGACAGAGCCTCGGCCTGCTGACCGCAGGGTCTGGGTTCGATTCTGATCAAGGGCACACACCTAGGTTACAGGCTCCACCCTGGCCAGGGCTCATGCAGGAGGCAACCAATCAAAGTGTCCCTCTCACATTGATTTTTCTGTCTTTTTCTCTCCCCCACACTCTAAAAATCAATGGAAACATATCCTCAGGTGAGGATAAAAAAAAAAAAGGCATCCTATGAAAGACACATACTGAAAATGCCTAAAGGAAGTTGTCATTTTTTCACAGTGAAGGGACTAGAATCTGTGTTGATGAAAACACCTTGGTGGCTGCAGCAGCAGGGTAATAGGGCTGGCACCTTCCCTTGATCAGCCCGGTCACCTCCCAGAGGGTGGCCAGACTGATGGGGAGTGGGCCTCAGCCGTCAGTAGGACATCTCCTGAGGGCTCCCAGTCTGTGAGAGGGGGCAGGCTGGGCTGAGGGAACCCCCCACCATGCACGAATTTCGTGCACCAGGTCACTAGTAAAAGCATAATATACTAATTAGACCTGACAAAGCCGTGACAGTGGGGGCCAAGCCCCTTACATGAATTTTGTGCATCAGGCCTCTAGTTATTCTAATAAAAGCAGAATATGAGGCGGGGGTCTATTACAGTGGGATCATTTCAAATATCTGGCTATGATGTTCTTTTCATAGCATGCCCTTCTTTAAGGGTGCCCAATTTCTCTCTTTAGCAATATGTACTTCTATGCACGACTGGCACATTGGTGTGTGTGTATGTGTGTGTGTGTACTCCTGTGCCTTTTTCCATTCTTAAGGATAAAAAGGTACCATTGACCACTTTAAATAGTGCAGCACTATTTTCAGTCTCGTAGAACTTGGAAGACACAGCTTTACCTGAGGATCTTGAATGGCTCTTCTTGGAGCAACCAGGGCCATGGAGAAGGGTCTGTGGAGGGTGGCTCTCCATCTCATTATGAACTGGGAAACCTGGAAGGGAAACTTCCTGCTACAATAACACAGCAAGGCGATGTGATGAACACTTTTATTTACAAATATAATTAAAAGCTCTGACAGTTATCATGCTCTTCCTTGGAACCTGAAAAATGTTTGTTTTTTAAAGTGCATGCAAAAGAAGTAAAGCCTTTTTTTTTTCATCATTTTTTATTGTAAGAAAATACACAGTTTGAAAGTGTGAATAATGCAATATTTATGACCAAGATATGGGACTTCGGGAGGGGGAGGGGAATAAAGAAAAAGATCCAGATGATCTGATTGAGAGACAGTGTTGAACTCCAAATACTGAATTGGAAAAAGGAGGGAGGTGGGGAGGAATAGGAGGAGGAAGTAAAAAAATTTGATCAGAGAACAGTTAAAATACAATATGAAAATAAGTAATACCTCTCCGTAAATTCCTTCTATACACAAAATACACGATTTGCCAAAGCCCAATTTGTGCTACTGGGATTCTGTGAGCTCCTTAAGTGTATTCACATCCTCTGCAACAGCAGAAAATGATTATGATACAATCAGAATATGCTGAAGACAAGTTAAACTCTTGCCAGCAGGTTCTTAAAAATCACAAGATCTTTTCACCCCACCCCCACCCCCCATCCCCAAAAAAGTAATAATATGTCACCACTGATATGTACATCACAATTATTCTGTAAAATGTATCAAATTTTCAATCTTTAATAAAACTTTGTTTTTTTTTTTAATTCCTGATGAATAAATACCAAAAAAATAAAATAAAATAAAATAATGCAGCAGCTAGTTAAGGTGTAAGGCTGCGGATATTGTGTCTCTCTCCCCCTTGGCATTTATTAGTTTTTGTTTTTTTTTTTTTGCTTTACTTTCTTAGATTGGTGGTAATGAGTGATTGCTTAGAGCAATATAATCCCACATTTGTTGTTGTTGGTTTATTGGTTTTTTAAAAACTGTCTCCAAAGTTTTCACTGAAACATTTTAAACCACATCAATACTGTGACGTGTACTATGAGTAGAAGAGACGCCAGTTGGTGGCCAGCACTGAAAGTGGACACGGGGGAGGAAGGGCCCTGATGGAGTAAGAATAAACAGGCACTGGTCCGACACGATGTCAGTAAGAGAGAGAGAGAGAGAGAGCGAGAGCAACGCCCGTTAAAATGGGGAATGTGGTTTTGCAGGGTCTGAATTTTTTTGTTTTATTTTTATTTTTTTGTAAATGGCAAAAAAATTTAATCTCATCTATAGTCCTCCTTAGGAAAATCTAATGTAACCAAATTCCCAAATCCCATTCTGAGGCTCTCCATGTCAAAAGTTTCAATCTCTCGCTCTTGCCTTTCCAATAGATACTTTATTCTCTCGCTGCGTTCCTTCTGAAGGGCAGCCAGCTCTTCCTCAATCTGAAATAAGCACAATGAGCAGGTTGTTAATAGAAAGGATCTCCCAATAGGTCCCCACATGCACACGTGCACATACACCCACACATGACACAGAGACCCACAGGAACTCAGAGTAAACTATATGGGGGCAGGCGGGAGGGTCTGTGATACATGTCTTGTATCTAATCCATTATATCTAAAACTTGCTCACAAGAATAAAAAATGTGTGGGGCTGCCTGGGGCTATAGCTCCACCATTCTAGCAAGCTAAGCTGGGCTGATGGAGGTCAGTGTCCTGTCTCAGCGGGAGAAAACTCAGAAGTAAAAGACACTCAAGCACAATTAGACTGTGCTGCTATCCCATGGAGAGCCCAATGCACCAGGGTTCATCAGCAATTTAGTTCCAGAAAGGAGCTGGGACGGTCTTCGGGTTGGTCTCAGGGAAGTACTGGAAGTGCAAATAAATGGTCAACAACAGCTTGGAGATGCTTTATGAAATCTTTTCCACTTCCTATTCCTCAGCAATATTTAAAGCAATGAATATTTTAATTCAGATAACATTTATTTATTGCATGGCAATATCAGCCTCTCTTCATTTCAATGTTTTTTTTTTACTATATTTTATTGATTTTTCACAGAGCGGAAGAGAGAGGGATAGAAAGTCAGAAACATCGATGAGAGAGGAACATCGATCAGCTGCCTCTTGCACAGCCCCTGCTGGGGATGTGCCCGCAGCCACAGTACATGCCCTTGACCGGAATCAAACCTGGGACCCTTCAGTTCGCAGGCCGACGCTCTATCCACTGAGCCAAACTGGCTTCGGCTTCATTTCAGTTTTTTTAAAAGAGCCTTGCTGGTGACTTCTTTTCATTCAGAAATAGCTAAAATGAAAGCCAAACCTGCATTTGGCTTCCTAATGCTATTTAGCAGCCATGTTATCAGCTCGCAGTGCCTTTTACACCTCATATCAACTCCCCAGTAACCCATGTATTCCTCTGGCTGGAAAGGTGGGGATTCCTAGCAGAGTAACAGAGGGGGCTTAGGCTCTGGGATCGGATTTATGGGCGTAACCTAACCATGCTGAGCCTTAGTATCCTGCCCGTAGAGTGGAGATTATGCCTACCTCTCGGGTACTAGGAGTGTAGAGGCAGGTAGTAAGTGAACAGTGTCTACTCTAATCCCCCAGCGCACAGGAAGGGCTCAGCGAAGGGCAGTTTCCTAGGCGGTGCCCCTCCTCCACCCAGCTGCACAGGACCCACAGGAACTCTCATACCTTCTGCTCAAGATGTGCTCTGCGCAGAGACACCCTCTGCTCTAGCTTCTGGAGCTCACGTTCATGTTGTGCCTCTGTTTGCATCTTGATTTTGCTCTGATAGGCATTGAGCAGCTCCATTTCCTGCTGGAGCTGTAGCCTCAAGGCCTGGCATTCTGCTTCTTGAGCCTCATCTAGCCGTAACTGCGGGCACAGAAGACATACACTGTAATTCACGCCTCGCTTACAGCGTGTAGCGACTACGGGAAGATGTTTCGGTGTTCGGATTGTAACAGGTCCTCTCAGAAAAAAAAGAGAGATGCCCTGGGTACATCCAGAGTACACTCTGCCCAATGGGCTACACACTTCTAAAAACACACCCTTAAAACAGTCTTTCACACACACACACACAACCACACCAGTCAGGAATGCTTTACACTTCAGCGATTAAACTTGGGGCATTAGAGACAGACACCTCAGCCTAAATTTGAGCTCCACAATTTACTTAGGTGTGTTAATTTGGCAAGTTAAGTAACTTCTCCCAGTCTCTCTCTCTCTCTTTCTTTCTTTTTTTTTTAATCTCAGGAAAATAAGTTCTAAACAACAAGTGTCTAAGATTGGTATGAAGATTAAATGAAAGAATCCATATAAAATCTTAAGGCATACTCCTTGATGTATACCAACTATTAATAGTTATTGTTATTATGGTTTTGACAAACCATTTCCATATTTAGATATCTTTAATCCTAAAATGATAATACATTTAGATAACCTTAGGGCTAAAAAATACAATGAGGCCACTTGAGGAATACACCATGCTGCCATTATGCTCCTAGCAAGTCATGTTGGTCCCTGTGGTTGGCTAGGCGTTACCCTGCTGGCCAGCCAATCTAAAACTCAAGTGACTCAAAATCTCTTCCCCACAGCAGTAGCCTTGATCATCTTAAGGGGCATATTCTGGTTTGAAGCAGAAAAGTCAGAGCATAAATCAGCCTGACCGCTTGCTTCTCTTGCTTCCCTGTAGCCCCTGAACTTTGTGTTTGGGATGCACGATGATACCAATCCCGTGTGGGGAGTGGGCCCAGCCAGCCAGCAGAAAGACAACCTTTCGGTGAGCAAGTTGAGGATTGGGGCCATGAGCAGGAGTATGTTTAGGGATGATGACCCTCCTGTCTCAGGCTTGGTTTTGTCTAGATTTGGCAAGCCCTTGGTTCGGCTGGGAACTCAGGAATTAGAACACTTGAATTAGACATTTCTACCAAGTTTATCAGCACGTATCCATACACACAGACCACCTTGCCAAGATAGTTATCATTCACCTTATGCTTCCTTCACTATCTTCACAATGTTGAGATACAAAGATGAACAAGACAATTACCAATATATCTCAATATGTTGATTGAAAAATGACTCTCTGAAATATTAGAATAGTTTTAGAAAGTTACTTGCATAGCGTCTTCTTAAGTGCTTTTGGAGAAATATGCTATATAGCAAATGAATAATAATAAAAAAATAATGTAACCATTTTCCAAGGTGCTTTCCAATAATTCATCTTAACCAGCTTTCACTGAAACCCACTAAAGAGGATCTCTCTCTTCTCATTTTCCCAGTGAGAAACGAAGGCAGAAGAAATACTAGACCAGTGGTTGGCAAACTGCAGCTCGCGAGCCACATGTGGCTCACAAGCCGCGGTTTGCCGCTCTGTTGACTAATGAGTTTGCCGACCACTGTACTACTAGACAAAAGAACAGTCAATCTGCAGCAGGAACAGCCTTACAGATAAATGCCAAAGGGTTTACTGACCCAATGAGATTGTTATCAATTCCCTCCTCATATGGGAGGCCCCTTCCCAATAAAGGGAACGAAAATCTGTCATTTCTACTCGTCTGTGTTAACTGCTATAATCCCTGGCCACTCGGGGGAGTCTTCTCCTGTGGGCACTGGAGACCACTGAAGAAACACTGCCAGCTCCTCTGATTTCTGGCATTCTGTTAATGTCAGTACTGTGTTATTCTGTACCAGCTCTGACTCCACAGAAGTGCCAGTCTAGAAATCAGAGGATATTCCAGTATTTGCTATTGATCCCCCAAAGGTGCACATACAAAATCCATCACTACGTTTTATAAGTAAAAGTAGAAGTAAATATCATGTCTGTTTTGTAAAATGAATTAAACCCAAGAAAAGGATGTGATGGAGGCAGCATAACGTAGTAGCAGCCAAGCATACAGGCTTATAAGCTCACCTGAAAATAGGTTCAAATCTTAGCTCCTGCTCCAGTTAGTCATGTAACCCTCAGTCAGGAGTTGGCACACTACAGCTCAAGGGCTACACCTGGATTGCTGCCTGTTTTTGTAAATAAAGTTTTGTTGAAGCACAGACATGCTCATTCAGTTTGTATTGTCTATGGTTGCTTTTGTACCACAATAACAGAGTTGAGAAGTTGTGACAGAGATCCTGAGCTCCACAAAGCCTAAAAATATTTATACCTGCCCCTTTACAGAGAAAGTTTGCCAACTCCTACCCTACGCAAGTGGCTCTATTTCAATAAACCTTAGTTTCCTTATAGGTAAATCAGGGTTAAAACAGTAATGAGTTCAAAGGAGTTTCACAAAAATGAACTAACACTTAGAAAATACTTTAAACTGTGCCTAGCACACAGTTAGCAGTCAGTAAATGAGTGCTGTAATGATCATCTATGTTTTTCTCTCCTTCCTGCTGCAGAGAAAAGGCTATTTTCCTTCTTTTATCCAAGGGCAATCTTGAACCTACATTCCTGACACATTATCTTCCACCTTCTGTAACAAGCGGTTATCGAGCACTTGCTGTATGCCAGGCACTGATGCAGATGCTGAGTACAAAGATGAACTAGATGAAAATCCTCTCAATCTTTATGTCCCTATCAGCTCTCTCCCCCTCCCTCCCTCAGCCCTCTGCACACCCATCTTGCACTCCTCATTCTCATCCTACTCCTCTACTTATTTGCTCACATCAAGGTCACTAATGAAGGCTCTTCCAAGCAGCGTTTGATATTATAGATTGCCCCCTTTTCCCCTGAAATCTTTCTCGTCCTCTGATACTACACACCCTCTTGGTTTTTCCCTCTCACCTCTCCTTTTCCAGATGTACCTTACCTTACTGGACCATTAAATATGGGTGTCTCTCAGGGCTTTGTTGTGGGCACTCTGCTTCCTCTAATCTCACTTCCTAAGGAATTTCTTCTATTCCAAACACTCCAATTACCATCTGCATGCAAATAGCTCCCACAGTGCTATTTCAGACTTCTATATACCTCTATTTCAGACTTCTCTTCTGCGGTCCACGCTAGCTTATCACCTACTAGAGACATCTTCACCTGGGTGTCTCCCAGGCCATCAAGCTCAACATGACAAATATTAACCATATTTCCCTTCCCTCTATCCCAATCTGCTCCACTTTCCTTTTATTTTTTTTAACCATATAGGTGAATGTTAGTCCATCTACCATTCTGCCCAAACTAGAGAGTCGGAGTCATCCTTAATACCTCACTCTCCACATTTAATGTTTCTAAGTGCTTTCAAATCTGTCTTTTGCCTATATCTCAAATTTAGTCACTTCTCCTTCATCCCAACGATCCCTCTCTGGTCTAGCTACCACTCCCTCACGCCCATATCCTTATATATCCGCCCTTGCCAGCTCTCAGGACATCCTCCACATATCACCAAAGTGATTGTTCAAAAAATGCAAATCTGACATTAGACCCCTCCTTAATACTCATTAGTGGCTTCCCATTGCTTCTAGGATAGAGATAAAAATTCTTAAAGTTTGCAAGCCCTTACATGACCTAGCTCAGTGGTTGGCAAACTCATTAGTCAACAGAGTGGCAAACTGCGGCTCCCGAGCCCATTTACCCTCATCTTCTTCTCATTTAGGCTTTTGCTTCTTCTCTACATCCTAAACATAATGGACTTGAATTCTAGAACAGTGCCACTGTCTTTCCCATCTTTAAAAATGCTGTTCCTTTTGCCTGGAATGTGCTTCTTACACTTCAGCTTAAATGATCACTGTGTCATGTTACCTCTCCTAGTTTACACTCTATTCACACACCACACTTGCTCTGCCATTACAATAAATAGCCTTTCCCTCCACTCTTATATCTGTTTTCTCCACTCTTCTTCAGGTTCCATGAAGACACAACTGATGACTGTCTTATTCACCACAGTATCCAGGATGCCTGGGGCACAGTATATAAACACTCAATATATACTTATTGGATAAATGAATGAATGAATACATGGCTCCTATCCTCATCCTAAGGACATGTTTATTAAGCTTTTCCCAATAAACAGAAGTCATTCTTTTAACTGTGTGTTCCTCTAGCTAAGTTCTTTCTCCTTCCCTCCACCGATGAAGATCTGGGAAAAGCATTTTCACCTACAGTTTCTCTCTCACCTAACAACTTTAAAATATATATATTTCTATTGATTTCAGAGAGGGAGAGATAGAAACATCAATGAGGGAGAATCATTGATTGGCTGCCTCCTGCATGCCCCCTAGTTGGCATTGAGCCCGCAACCTGGGCATGTGCCCTTGACTGGAATCGAACCCAGGACCCTTCAGTCTGCAGGTTGATGCTCTATCCACTGAGTCAAACTGACTAGGGCTCGCCTAATCACTTTTCAATGCACTATGTTGCCTTCCATTCCCACCACTCCACTGATTGTGACAATCAATGGACAAATCCACTGCTAGGTCCATCTGGACTTTCTGCAACATCTAAAATAAACTAGAAACATTTGTTCTGGCTTCTGCGATATGCTCTCTCTGGTTCCCCTCCCACACTGCTGATTATTCATCTTCTTCGTTCTACTTCTACTCAGCCCTCACATGTTGGTCTCCTCCCTAATACTATCTCCTGTCCCTAGATCTCTGGTATTCCTAAAGCTACAACTGCCACCATATAATAATGATGCCTAACTTCTTGTCTTTAATCCTGACACTCTCTTGAATTCTAGAAATCCATACCGACATAGTTTAGGTAACATGTCCACATCTCAGCCAATTATCTACCAGGCACCTAAACTTGCCCCTTCTTTTATTTATCTTGGTAAAATGATGCCCTATCCCACTGTTATCAAATCTATCTTTCAATGGTCACTAAGTTTGATCTCTTCAATATTTCTATCCCCTAAATATTTCTCAAATCCTCCTCCTTCCTCCCCATCTCCATTAGCATGTTCTCTCTTAGTTCAGGCCTTTATGCCCTTTTCCCCTGGACTATGACAATAGCTTCCTAACAGGTCTCTTTGCCTATATGTGACACATTACTGCCAGGATTTATCACACAAATCTGACCCTGTCGTTTTCCTTCTTAAAATAGGCTTCAGGGGCTCTCCATTGCTTCTACAACGGCTTTTGAGGATCTGACCAGCTTCCCCTTAAACTCCTGTTATATCTACTGATTGTTCCTCAAAGTGCCATCCTCTCTTGGGATTTTGAATCTTTGCATATACAGTATCCTCTGCTAGTAATAACTTTTCCTCTTGTCTGTTTGGAAAACTATTATTCTTTAACAACTCATCTCCTTGTGAAAACTCCACATAATTACCAGGCAAGCTCCCATCTCTGGCTTACCAACACGTTTATGACCTCTCTATTTTAGGCTCCCACAATGCTCCTCCTTAAATTTGGACTCACACCAAAGTTCTTTCAGTCCCCAAATGCATACTTTACAACTTTTGGACCTTTGCTGATGTAGGCCCCTTCCCATGGCACCTGTTTACCGCAGTAAGTTTCTTCAGTCTTCTTGGCTCTTGATGAAAAACTTCCCCTAGACTACATTAGTTGTTCCTACTTACCATCCACAGCCCCCGCTCACCTCCCACTTCAAAGCATTTATTATGCTTTGTTTTTATTTTATATTGTTTCTCTAGCTCACCACTCTCTGAGCCCAGCAGGGTGCTGAACACAGATGCTAGCAAAAGTTTATTGAATGAATGTGTCTGTGCATCTTACTCATTTAGGCCTCATTTAGGTTGAGCAATTTTTGACGAATGAAAACATTATATGCAGTATCTATCAAATCTTGACCTCAGAGTCCCTATGTGCCACAGATCTGATTTAACTTGGTATTCCTTGAGTTCCATCTTATAAGACACATTCCAGCAAGTATCCGAATCGGCTTGGGTTTATTCAGTGTCGTCATTTCCTCAGTTCTCTGGGCAGAAAAACACCAATATCCTAAATTTGCGCAAGAATCATCTTGAGAACAAAAGGCTGGATCTTGAGTTTTCTTGATTCCCAAAACTCTTGAAGCCATGGCACCAAACCTAACCACTTACCGCTTGAGAGGCCATCATTTCATTTATACTCTGTTCATACTGCTCTGCCAAAATGGCAAGTTTTCTTGTCTGCTCATCTTTCAGTGTCTTTAAGATTGTTTTGTGCTCATTCTTTGGAGTAACTTCCAACTGGTGATTCTTGAGTGCTTTATACTGTTTGGTCTGTACTTTGCAAGTGTCCTGAAACTGTTTTTTAATTTGCATTTCCATGGCCTGTGTGATAAAGTGACAAAAAGAAAATAAAGATACATCAGTAATACTGGAAGTTTTCCATTGTAATGATACAATACAGGTGCTAGGACCATCTGTCTTTTTGTACAGTGACCCACACCACTGGTCAAAAACAAATAATACATATGACACAGCAAGAGTTAACTCTACCAATACTTTTGGTTTTATATTAAACTAGAGGCTGGTGAACAAATTTGTGCACCACTGGGGTCCCTCGGCCTGGCCTGCAGGACTGGGCTGAAACTGGCTCTCTGACATCCCCTGAGGGGTCCTGAATGGTAAGAGGGTGCATGCCAGGCCAAGGGACCCCAGTGGTGCACAATCGGGGCCAGAGAGGAACTGTGGGAGGGCTCCAGGGCATGTCCGGCCCATCTCACTCAGTCCTGGTCAGCCTGATCCCAGCATCAAGCTAACCTACGGATCAAAGATTCTTCCCCCTGGTGGCCAGTGCACATCATAGCAACTGGTTAATCGGTCAACTATCTGCCTCCTTGTGGTCAATGCACATCATAACGAGCGGTTGAGTAGCCTTAGCATATCATTAGCATATTATACTTTGATTAGTTAAAAGGCTGACTGGTCGACCAGACACTCAGCATATTAGGATTTTATTACATAGAATAAATAGAAATAATTTTGAATTTATGAATGGATGAAAATATGAATTGTTACAAGGGGATCACAATTCTAAGCAGATCATGGCATACTATAAAACTCAGTTTGCTAAAAGTTTGTTCATTATTTTAATGGTTTCCTAGTCAATATCTTTAGTGTCCTCTATTATTTGTTGTTGTTATTCCCCTTTTGTTGCCCTCCCTCATTTCCAAGTAAGAAAAAAATATGACAATGTATAAGCCAGCTCTCACTGTTCTGTTTCCTTGACAATTACACTCAATTTCAGCGTAAATAAAAGGGAAAAGTGATTTTAGTATTACCCCTGCCCCTATTAAGAGGTTATACTGCATGAAGCAATATAAAATATGCATTTTGGCAAGGAGAAGGTGGGGTGTATTATAAGTCCAAAGGCATTCCATCAGTTTGCCTCACAATCACATGTGTATTTCTTGAACCCCTGGAGGAGCTGTGATTACAGGGATCACTATTTGGACAGGCTAGGATTTGGCTAGAGAGGAGCATGGTCAGAGTGATCGAGTGGTTCAAATCTGTGTCAAAACTGACAATGTCTCCCTTGACACAGAGCAACAGTCTGGTCTGTAGAGCCCCTTTAGCAGTCAGCCACATGATCTGAAGGCAGTTAGGGCCGGAGGAGCTCCATCTCTCTAGTGCAGGCACATCTAGACTCATTGTTGATCCCCATCAACATGGCAGATGTCACACTCTTTCCTAAAAGCTTGGTGTGCTTTAGAGTCTTTTTCAATACAGTCATTTTCAATTGGTAGTGCTATTACCAATCATATGACTGGTCTGACAGATGAAACTTATCTTCTCTACACCTGCCAGGTAGCTTTCTTATTTCCTGGTTTTAGAACCATGGGCTGCTGTTGGTCCGTACATTACAATTTTTCAAAGGGCACATCATGAGAAAGTCAGAGAAATTACGTAATGGATATAAAGAAAAAGGGAAAGATCATCTTGCAGAAAGGCTTCCAAACCAGCCTGCCCAGCAACGTCTCTTCAGGAGTTTGTTCTATACAGATTCTTGTGCTTCACATCTGGAGAGTATCATTCAGTAGATGCAGGGTCCAGAAATTTGTAATTCTGAAATGCCGCTCAGATGATTCTGACTGTCATCATCCAGGTGTAGGAGCCACTGGTCCAGGCCCACTCAGTTCTGGAGCACAGACAGGGAAATACTTCCGTTTCCTCTTACCTTTAAGTTTTTTGGCTGTTGCCGAAGTTCCATGACATGCTTTCTGTGCAGTTCCCTTTCCCGCCTCTTATTGTACTCCAGCTGGTTTTCCAGTTCAGTCTGGTGCTGCAGACGGATCAGATCCATGCGTAGCTTCTGTAACGTGTGCAGCTGCCGGTACTCTAGCTCTCGGGTGGACTCGTCATGCCGGATCAGCATGGCATGCTCCATTTCCTTCTGGGTCCGCTTTTTATTCAGTTCCTGCATTCAGGAACAAAAGATAAAGGGAGAGAGATCAATGGAGACATCTGAGTGGATGGAATTCACAGCTGAGTGAGGGAGGACAAGGAACAGCACTACGAACTCTCTTAATTAAACCTACTAGGGTTTGGCGGCATAACCTAATGAGATTAGATTAACAATCCCTGGAGATTTAGGTTCTGTACGTGGGGCCACCATTTTTACAAGATGGGCAACTTCCCAGCCATCACAATGACTGTCTGGAAAACGGGAATTCTACCCAATCCCTTCTTACCTCATAGAGCTGTTGTGACCCTTAATTAGATGGTGTGACATGCACAGGTCTAAATACATGTTTCTTCAGTAAAAACAGGGGCTCTCAACCCTGACTGCCCATTAAAATTACACAAGGAAGCTTTTAAAACATAAGACTGAATCCCACAACCTGAAATTCAGATGATTGTCTGGGGAGGACCATGACATCAACAGTTTTAAGGGTTCCCCAGGTGATTCTAATAGACACTCAGAGCTGAGAATCACAAGTAAACGGATAATGTCTGCAGTGTTCTTATGGGAAAACACCCCCCCTTTTTTCGGTATGTATCAGAAGCAGGCCGATTATTTTTTTTCAGTCTCAGTGTTCACAGCATGCTGAGGAAAAGCAGAGATCTCTCTCTTTCATCTTGTACATTATAGTCTGTTTGATCATTTCTAGTTCTAATCATCCTGTTCTTACCACTTCTGCTCATGCCTTTCTTTTGTTGAAGTGGGAAAAGAAAGGAAACTAGGAAAAAAGGAGGGATAAGTTAGGTGAAATTTTTTCATTCATCAGTTGAAGAATATTTCCTGAATGGCACTGTATCAAAAATCTGAACCATGTGCTTTGGGTGCATAAAAATGTTTACTAAGCCACGCTGTCCTCAACTATCAGACATGTATGAAAGTATATGTTCAGCTCACAGCTAAATGAATCAACTTATTTTCTCTACTAGGAATTTGAAATTGAGATTCATAAACAGTGAATCTTTATGTACAGCTAGAATGGAGTGGCATATAAAAACTACATATGTGGTAGCTACCTGCTGCTATGAAGGCTGAGTGATTAAAAAAGCTGGGCTTCAGAGCAAAAATAAAAAAGAAAGAAACAAGAAGTGCAGGGAATATATTGATGCCCAAGTTCCTGACTGGTTCTAAGTACTCCTGTAGATTCAGCTGTACTATTGCTATTGGGTTTTATGAGACATTCCTATATTTCCGTAGTAAATTCCCTGCTTTTGGCTTAAGCCAGCTCAAATAAATTTTAGTAATATGTAAACCAAGAACCTTATTTCACACAGAGAAATAAGTTTATGTATAAACTTAAAAAAAGACAGAGCAAGGCTGGAAGTGCTAAATGCTATAAAATAGGTAAAAATCTTATGCTGTGAGATTTCTGAGAAGTGTAATATTACTACAACTTAAAAAGGCCAAGGGGAAATATTTTGAGCTGGCTTTAAGTTAGAATGATAGGTTGGCTCTCTTCTCTAATGGGACCCATTATGGAAGAAAATGCAAGTCATTTATTTCATATAATTATCAATAACATTTACATATTAGTGTGGAAGAGAATACCTTGCATAAAGGGGCCTTCTATCCTGAAGAGAAGTCCTTTACACAGCATAGCCTCTATTACCTGCGCAAAGTCACTAATCATTCATTAATGTATTATACAAATTACTTGTTGAGCATACCCTATGCGTCAGGCACTGTTGTAGGCACCAGGGAGAGTGCAGTGAACAAGCACACCCCCTTGTGGAGTTTATTTTCTAGTGGGGAAATAGCAGAAGTGCAATTTACATTTGTTTTAAGGAATATAATAAAATATCCCAGAGCATCTCCCTGTATCTCCTCCTGCTTTTACTTTTCCTTGTTTTATTTTTCCTCTTTGCCTGGGCCATCAAATGTCATCTTTTAAAAAACCACTAACTGGCCCCTAGGTGGCACTAAAGAACAGAGCCCTTCCCAGAGACTAAAGCTATTCCAGTCCATTGACCAAAGGGAGCCAAGAAAGTCCTTGAAATGGGTAAATATCCTGTTCCTAAGTTACCATGTCATGTTGAACCTTTGAGTACCAGGCCTCCCAATATTGGGCACTTATACATTCCACACTTTTCCAAACTGAGAAGTCCAACTGCATCTGAGCTGCCCAGAGCTCTGAATCCTGGGGTGGGGGTTATGGAGGTCAGGGGGGAGAATGGGTGGGGAAGGGAAATAAAAGATCAAAGCAAACCATACTATCAGAAGAAATCAAATGCTTATTTTTATGTTTAATGGAATGCGACAGGATGTTGTTCATCAGAAGTACCTGAATTACAAGCTATTGGTCTTACCCAGCTAATTCTGACATATACTAAAGTTTGAGAATCAACAGAAAAATATTCAGGGTGTAAGTCAGTTTCAGCTCTTCCACGAACTCATGGACGGCTCTAGGCAGGTATCTTAATCTATGTTTTGTTTTCCACAGGTGTAAAGTGAGGACAACTTTCCCACCACCAGCTACCATTCTTGTGACGATGGAAGAACTTAAAAACATGTTTCAGAATACATAAATATGTCATTATTATTTTTCTCTATTCAGAAGTTAACGTCTTAAAACTAGTTTTTACAAACCACTAGAAAGTGGTTTTTCTGTTATAATAGTAGGTTGCTCCCTTTACCTTTAATTCATACATCTGAGTTGCTGAGATGTAAGATGGTAGGCTGCCTATAATATTTTAAAACATGGGGGGGAAACATTACCCAGTGCTATGCCTACATAATAATGTGGAATGTACTTTCAAGTTTTAAAAATGACTTCATATATTTTAATTCTAATTGCAATCCTATGTGGTGGTAATATTATAAGGCTTTACCCCTTTTATACATGATAGAAAGGAATTTGGGAATTGAGAGACTAACGTAAGATCATTTAACTTCTATAAAGCAGAACTGATGCTACAAGTCAGGTTCTTAGATTTTCGACATTTTTCATTAAAAGATGTCCCAGTGAAGGCTTATATTGTTCTGTTTTATGCTTTATCAATCTGTGGTACAATATGTGGAAGAATTCCTCTGTGCTAGTTAGACACTCTGCAATGGTTGCTTCATCTGTACAAATGAAATAATTTAAAGTAGAGCCATGCCAAGTGCACACCTGTAGCTTATACAAATTCAACAAAGTAAGCAAAGGAAAAATACAAAAATAAATGTCAGGAACAGGTGATTCTGCCCACCAGTGTACTCAATGTACACAGCTTGGAAGAAGTGTGAAATGGGAAACATCACATACTTTAAGCATCTCGCCAAGTTGGGTTTGAGCTTAGTACTGAAACAGGTATTTTCATATACCATGGCCTCTAAGCACATCACCAAACTTTATGCGAATGTACCTCCTGTGTAAGATGCGGGTCCAGGGTATATCTCCTAATTGACCCTTCGTAACCGTGGCCCAATCATTCTATTTTATTTAAATTTCAGTGGAAAGTGCTACTGACTTCTTTAAAAGCAGTTGTCCTCATGCCCACCATTGAACTAGAATTCAAAATTTCAAATGGAGCCCTATCTGGTTTGGCTCAATGGACAGAGAGCATTGGCCTGCAGATGGGTTTTTGGTTTGATTCTGGTCAAGGGCACTGCCCGGGTTGCAGGTTCTATCCCTAGTAGGGAAGGTGCAGAAGGCAGCCTATCAATGATTCTCCTTTATAATTGATGTTTCTCTCTCCCTCTCCCTTTTTATTGATGATGAAATCAATAAAAATATTTTTAAAAAAGGAAACATTTTTAAGTGGAGATGCTGTTAGCCTAATCATTTAGTGCTTTCTTGGTTTCAGTTTGTAGTTTCATAACTGCTTAGAAAACAGTGGACATCTGTGTGCAGTGATAATAGTGGAAGAGGCTCAACCTAGTCTTTTAAAAATGATTTTAATAATTAAAAGGATTGCTAATACTCACTTTTGGCAAAGATATAGAAAACAGGTACTCTTTGTTAGTGGGAGTATAAACCCTTTTAGAGGGCAATTTGACAACCTATTTAAAAATCTACATGTATACACTCTGACCCGAAAATTTCACTGGTGAGAATGTACTGTACAAAATACCTGCATATGTGTAAAAAGATCTCTGTACAAAGATGTTCTCTGGAGCATTGTCAATAACACTGTGAAACTTCAAAATATCCACTGAGAAGTACCTCATTAAATAAATAATCTCAGAGAGATACTAATGGTTGAAAGACTAAGGCAGAGCTGTATGTCCTAGATAGTAAATGAAAAAAAAAGTTACTAAACAGTATAGTGGACATATGGGGTTTCTTTGGTAGGTTCAGTATCCTTTCATCTTCTTTTAAGTCTCCCCTTTCCCCAAAATGCTATTCCACCCTTTGTGAAATCAGAAATTAAAAGAGTAAGCACATTACCCAATCAAATTCTCTCTCCTAGAAATCTGAATTGGAAGCAACAATTAAAAATTAAACATGGTTGGAGGAGATACATTCAAAAGGTGATGCTATGAGCAATGTCCATTGGCGCTTGCTCTCTGGGTCACGAACGTTGCTTTTCCAGCTTGATTCTTCCCTCTTTTCCAGTGTGATTTTCAGCTCTGTCTTCTATCCCGTTATCCTTCCAATGAGTTCCTTCCCATGCTAAATCAGCCAGTTTGTTTCTATTGTTTTCAAGTCAAACACACCTCTGATACTAATGTAACCTTATTTTTGTAACGTTCCATATAATATGTGAGAGTTCTATATAATATATAAGCTTTATGTATGCATACATATGTACAGAAAAAAAACAAAACTGGAAATACGTGCCCAAATTAACAGTGACTGTCTCAGGGTAGAGATTGGATAGGATGGGAATATCAAGAACTTTCATTACCCAACTTTGTATTTTTCTATATTTGTATTTTTTTCAATGTTCTTTGGTTACTTTTGCAAACAGAAAGAAAAACTGAACATTTTCATGAAGAAGGCTCTGGAATAAGACTAAACAAAAGAAAATCTAAATTCTTAAGAAAAATACCCTCATAGAGCTATTCTTTGCACAGTTGTTTAGAACTTGATAGTAACAAAGTCATGAATATAATTTCTATCATTTTGGGGGAATAACTGTCTTCTATAGCTTTTATTGGTAATAACTGTCCCCTTAGCCTCAGATTTCTTCCAAATATGTGCTATTAGAATAACTAATAATTGCCAGATGAAAAGAATCCCAAACATGTTATTTCCAACTGGCTATTGGAGTTTTTAATTTAGGCTTTTTTGCCTTCCAACAAACTCAGCATCCCTAGTACTGCGTTAATCAGATTCTTACCAACATCTTTCTAAGCTGTTTCCATCCAAATCTGCATTTCCCCAAGTCTTAAACCTTAGAAATAACTCTGATTCCACCTTCATATTTTCTCTCATATCTTATTGTATGCCAAGTCCTGCTGATTTTATACTTTAAAATAGCTATCTTTTGATAGCTACCACCACGTTTGTCTATAGCCTATTTCCTACCACCAGATCTCTGCTTTTCATTTACTCCCTCTAATCCAGTATTTCTCAACCCTTTTCCCCCATTACTGCCCCCATGAGAGCCTTTTTAGATTTCCCCTTCCCTGACTATCTCTACCCCTAAAATGTTAATACCATAGATATGCTGTGTATCTGTTTATGTACTGTGACCCTTCAGAGGGCCTCAAATTGTTGTAATATCTAAGACTCTTCCACCGCATGATATGCTTATAATGACTGTTAATAAAACTTTAGAAAGAGCAAGGATACAGGAATGAAAAAACTGTGATCCTCAGAAGGCTTGCTGTCCCACAAGTAAATGACAATAGGAACATAAATACCTCCCGAATGTTCTGCTGCTCCACCTCGTGCCGCTTGATCATTATTTTCCGCTTGAAGAAACGACAGTTTTTGTCGTAGTACAGTCTCTGCTGAGTGAGAAGGTGGGCTTCCTCTTCGGCCTGTGTGTGCTGCAAGTTTTCTTTATGCTTGGATATCCGCTCCTGCTTTTCTTTCTTGGGTGTGCTATGGTCCTCATTCATCTCCTTCACAAGAAAAAAAATAAGGGGGAAAAAACCATGCCAGTCTCATCAGCCAAAGAAATTATAATAGTTTATTGCAATGGTAGATTAAATTATTTGGAAAGTAAATGAAAATGTAAACACAGGCTGACTTGATATTGCCCCCTTCCCCCAAACACACACACACACACACACACACACACTTTTTAAAATCAATTAATTGAATATTAAGTGAGAGGAAGACATGTTAGTTTCCAAGTCTCCGACTTCTCAACTGTCAGAAATTGTTTGTTCACTCATCAATCAAAAACATATTTACTGAGTTCCCATCATGTGATAGGCACTGTGCAAGGCATAAGGAATCAATGGTGAACAAAAGAACATGGTATCTACCATCATGGAGCTTTTCAGTCTAGAATAAAAAACTAAACAAAGAACCCTATGAACTAAAAATGACTGTGACAATTGCTTTGAAGGTGAGGTTTTGGTTTTACAAGAATGTTTAATAGAAACTACCGAACCTCGGTAACAGCTGAGCTGAAATTTGAAAAAGCATAGGCATTAACCAGTCAAAAGGAAAGGGAAGAATAATCTGGTAGAGGAAAGAGCATGTGCAAAGCCATTAGGGTGGGTTAACTGAAACATGGTGTGTGTACGGTCAAGGAACTGAAAGGCCCGAGTGCGGTGGAGAGTTATATGAGGTGAGGCTGGACAGAGAGACAGGACCGCTAGGTTAGAGGCTTATAGGCTGAGTTAAGGATCTTCAGGATTGGAGAAATGGATTTTATATGGTGATGGGTGGTTATCATAAGGAGATGCATTTCAAAAAGATGACTGGCTGCTTGTGGAAAGCAGAATAAAGAAGGCAAGATTGTGTCCATGGAGACAGGTAGGAGACTGGGGTAAAGGTCCAGACGAGAAATGATAGCAGCTTGGACAAAGGAGGTGGGAAAAGACCAAGAGAAGTAGACAGGTTTTAAAGACAGGAGGTAACTCTGCAAATGTCACTCATTTGAATTTTAGGGAAAAACAGTCTTCATTTGGAATTATAAGCCATCTATATTTTCAAAAGGACAAAAATCATTACTATTTCAGGCCATAATAGTAAAGAGAAGAAAGCAGTGAATCAGAACTGTTAAGAATATGTTAATCGCTGAAACCGGCTTGGCTCAGTGGATAGAGCATCGGCCTGCAGACTGAAAGGTCCCAGGTTCGATTCCGGTCAAGGGCATGTACCTTGGCTGCGGGCACATCCCCAGTAGGTGGTGTGCAAGAGGCAGCTGATGGATGTTTCTCTCTCATCGATGTTTCTGACTTTCTATCCTTCTCCCTTCCTCTCTGTAAAAAATCAATAAAAAATATATTAAAAAAAAGAATATGTTAATCTATGGGGAAAGTAAGATGACCACTTTTATGGAATGCACAGGGTACTGTTCTTTGCTCATACTGTCCCGTTGGACAAGCTTGACCTATAACATTTGGTTAACTACTCAGTGAAATACCCTTTAATTGCCAACACCTCTTTTATTTGAAGTTTTGTGATGCAGACATCACACACTATTTAGATTATTTTTATGCTTACTCAAGAAGTCCTTGTAAATCAACTAAGGAAGTCTTAAGTGAAATATGGAATCAACAGGAGCATGTGCTGTTTCCAACATGGAGTAGGCCAGGATCGCAACAGGAAAGCTGGTGACTCATTTCTTAATGTCAGAACTTGACTACTAGGTTTAGCATTAGCCACTACATTGCACACCCAAATCCAAATATGCTCATTAAAATTCCCTCCAAGGTCATGAATAAATTATTTCTGGACCATCCATAATTTTGTATTACTCAGGCCTCTGCTATCTATCAGTAGTTGGAATCATGGAGAATGTTTTGACATTTCAAGGACAATTCCTTTAAGTATACCAACATCTAAATATACATGTCACTTTAAACAGTGTGAACCAAGCTTTACTTCATAAGGAATAATACTAGCTTTGCACAGAAAGGCTTATTGCGGCTATCTCAAATTGGGTTTAGGCCAGTTTTTCTTGATGAGTGTGTTGAGTGTCTTGTAGCCTCCTGCACTCAAAAGTCTGAGCATGGTGGACTCCAAACAGTCTTATGTCTGAAGACTGAGTGGGGACTCGAGTGCTGTACTGTGGCAGAATCTTCTAAAGGTGGAATTTATGCAATCTCCAAATGCCTTAGTATTACAAGAGCTCAAAATGGAGGCTGCAGTCCTATTGTGTGACCTCCAGAACACGAGTAAACACACAGTTTTAGAAATAAGAAGACATTTGCAGCTGAGAAAATTTCTTACTTAAAAATCAAGGTTATCTCTGTGATCCAGAAACATCCTTCTATGGTGATGTAACAATTATGGTCAAGCAATAACTAAGAAAATGGAGAGAATGTGAACCTTCTTAGTTGGACTATTTTTTTCTACCGGTTGGTTTTCTGGACTTTTTGGTGTCAGAGGTTCCTCCTATGCAGGCAGTGAGGAGCAACTACAAGTTTCTGTCAGGTCCAACAGTTACCAGTGGCACAGCTAGGCGGGACCAAAGATCCCAAGGCCCCATCCCAAAACACTTGCTGTCACTTCCCAGTTTAAAAAAGAAGTGAAGCCGAGACCGGTTTGGCTCAGTGGATAGAGCGTCGGACTGCGGACTGCGGGGTCCCGGGTTCGATTCCGGCAAGGGCATGTACCTTGGCTGCGGGCACATCCCCAGTAGGGGGCGTGCAAGAGGCAGCTGATCGATGTCTCGCTCTCATTGATGTTTCTGACTTTCTATCCCTCTCCCTTCCTCTCTGTAAAAAATCAATAAAATATATTAAAAAAAATAAAAATAAAAAAGAAGTGAAGAGGCACATTGCTAAGTCTCTTGCTGTTACCTTAGAATCTGAGCTTAAATGAATTATTTCATATACTAGAACAATGCCCCATGTTGAATTTTATTAAACTTTAATACACTAGTAGTTGACAAATAAGAAATCCTAAGTCTCAGAAGGAAAATTTATGGAACTCGAGGCAATTTACCTGTAAGTGCTGGTAAAAGGAGAACTGAAGAAATTTGAGTTTTCAGGCCCTCTTAGGCCACACTAGTGGTCTTCAACCAAATATTCAAGAATTAATAATTCACTTATCAAATATTCACATGTACCAGACACAGGGATACCAAAAACCACACACAACATGGGCAAAAAAACATCTACAACAACAACAACAATTACTACTACAAAACAGTCATGGTCTCTACCTATATCACTTACTGGCGAATAGGCCAGTAGGGAAAGTAGTTCAAAGAATCACTAAAAAAAGAATAAAAAAAAAAAAGTGTAATTGAAAGCTAGTGTCATGAAACTAGAGGCACCTGCCCTGGTCAAGGCAGTCAGGAAAGGCTTCCCTGAGGAAGTGATATTTAAGTTAAGGTACTAATAAATGGCCCTAAATCTTATAAGGAAGAGGAGTAGAAATAAACAGCAGAATTACAGTCAGGGAGGGACTGATGGTGAGGCATGCGGAGAGCATCCTGATGGAAGAAACACTATGAGCAAAGACCTTGGGGAAAGGCAGAGTTTAATACACTTGAGGTAATGTTGTGGCAGGAGCAGTGAAGAGTTGGGGGTCAGGTAAGCAGGCGGGGAGAACACTGGTGTGAACTGAGATTGGAAGGGAGGCTGGTGGTAGACCACGTAGGGACTTCTAGTATTTTGATCTCTATTAATAGTAATGGGAAGCCAGTAAATATTAAAATCAGTAAGTGATATGACTGGATTTATGGTTTGAATTGGTGATATAAATATTGGTATTCTTACCTCTTTTATTTTTTCCTTACAAATCTTATACTGCTTCTTCTGACTTTCTAAGAAAGTTGTCAAATCTTTCTTCTGCTGGGCCAAGATCTGTTGCTGAAACTTCTTCTCATCTGCTGCAGCTACCTTTGCCTGCAAAAATAACAAATATGATCTTGGATGACTTGTTCTTCACACAGAATTTAGCCATATATATTCTCTAATGCAATGAAAGAATCCATAAATGCTGAATAATGTAATTTTTTAACAAATTATTCATTAAACAAAATATGGAAATGCCTGTATCTTCAAACAAACATTTTATGGGGAAAAATATGAAGGAAAACCATAAACACATACATGAAAATACATGGGATGAAAGGTAAACTAATAATGATTATAATAATTTTTTTTCATATCGTTGATAGCTGAAGCGTTATATTATAAAGATGGATAAACATAACTGGCCAGTTTTATTTCAAGAATCTAACTTTAATTGATTAATTATTCCAACTATCAGACTTCACATCTAGTATACTAAGCAAAGCTGATGACATGTGATTTCTTAGATACCTGTCAGAATTCACAACAATTAGACACCAGGACATTTGGGGGCTCCTTAGTGGATTTGAATGCTGACCAAATAAAAGATAACCCAATAAATATTGGTTCCTTAGAGTGACCAAATCTAAGTTTTAGGGAACCATTCAATGAAGCACTTATGTAGATAAGGTGCTTAAGAATCATGCTTCATGGTTCTTTTTAATATATTTTATCTAATGTTTAGCATCCATAGACAACCATTCTTCCATTATGAATAATCGTCCCCACATATTTACCAAGTCAAATTCCCAAGAAAGAATCCGACTGGTTTATTTACTCAACATCCATGAAACCCTCTCATGGACAGATAGCTGTTGGGGGAATGCTTCTTCTATAATTCTGATGTTTCCTTTCAAATGGAGAGAGAAAGCCTAATTACTGAAACAGCCCTGGCATCCTGTCCCCAGTCACTTCACCCCCATGGAACACATGTTCACTCTGCTTTTCCACACTTTGTAAATCTTATGGGAGGTGGCGGGGAGGCGACTCGTTTAGTACTCCCAGGGCCTGGGTAGGCAGGCCTGGCTAACTGTTTAGTAGGATTAGGCCAATTTTTCTTCAGATATAAAACACTTCTCCCACCTAACATTTACTAGCAATAAAGATGATAATTTTGACTATCTGCCTTATCCACTCCTCTGTTTTGAAAATTAGTTTAGAATCAGGATGGGGAAGATAAAATGTTCTCTAGAATACTTAAACAATAGCCAGACGAATTACTTGCTGCAGTTAGTCAGGTGCCGATCCTGAGTCCAATCAGCTGTAGGCAAGGATTATCACCTGCAAAAGGGACTATTTGTAGGGGAGTTTTCCTTTGAAGGAGACTGTGGGTCTGGCAGGCAACATCCAAATTTCTATAGGTTAGAAGCATCCTGTGTGTGTGTGTGTGTGTGTGTGTGTGTGTGTGTGTGTTTTAATTTTACCCAGGCTCATAGCAAAGGATTGATGCTCAGAATATATTTGAATAGACAAGAATGTGGGACACCCCTTTAGTTACTATATTAACTTTTAATGATAATTTTAAGTAGCCCCATAAAACCATCCCCACTCCCTCACCAAAGCAATACTGTTTCTTTATCACCAAAAATAACACCCCTCTTGTCTCCTGCTAACTGGCTGGAACAGGCTTGGCATGACCATGGTACGAAAGCATGCGTACACAGACTGACCTCCTTTTCTATGATAGCCACTTGCTTCTTGGCCAGCTTCTCCAGCTCGATGGACGAGTTGTTGGCATGCGTCTCCACCTCCTTCTGTAGCTTGAGGCGGTGCTCGTCCATCTCAGCCTTCAGCTTGTTCTCCAGGGCGATCAGCTGCTTCTGGTGCTGGCGCCGCATCCGCTTATATCCTGACATCTGTTCCCGCAACTCGTTCTCCTGCTCATGCTCATGGATCTGCCGTGTAACCTGATTAGGGTTGGGGAACAGAACTCAGGTGACCAGGTTCACAAAAGGCAAACTTTCAGGCAAAGGAGAAGAACCCTCTGGCATAGTTTTATTTATGTACTATTTCCTGAACACTTACCTGTACCAGGCACTGTGCTGGGTGCTCTTTATATACTTTATCTCTAATCCTAAAAACCATCTCACTCACTCATTCATTTTATTCATCTATGAGGTTGACTGGCATTACCACCCCGAGTTTATCGACAAACAAAATTAAGACTTGTGGGGAATTTTTTTATTCATTTGTCCAAAATAGAGTTACATGTTTTTCATTATATACAAGAGGTGGGCAAAAGTAGGTTTACAGTTGTGGGTAACATTCTTTTGTGTTAATAAAGCTGTTTTAATAATCATAACCTGCATGTGTTTTTCTACACAAACAATTATAAACCTACTTTTACCTGCCTCTGTATATGCTCAAGGTCACGTCGCTAATGAGAAGCGGAGCTGGGATTCCGACCCATTTCTGTCTGATTCCAGAGTAATGCTATGTCCACTGTACCAAGGCTGCTCAACCTTGGCACTGCTGACACTGACTGGATATTCTTTGTTGAGGGGCTGTCCTGTGCATTGCAGGGTGTTTGGCAGCATCTCTGACCCACCCACTGGAGTCCAGCAGCACCGCCTAAGTCAGGATGATTAAAAAATGTCTCCAGACATTGCCAAATGTCTCCTGGCCAGAGTGGGGGTGGGGTGGGGCATCACAATCCCTCTTACTGAGAACCACTGCACCATATCATACTGCTGGGTTGTTTGTTAAGAATAATGTTTCTAACAGTCATAGGAATCTTGAATACCCTGAAAAAAAAAGTTAGAACAATATTGGTTTCCTATTCTTAATATGAATCAAGAGAAAGAACTCTCTCCCTTAAATCTTCAGAAGAGATGCTAACAAATTACAATACATCTACTTGCTGTCCTAAAGAAGAAAATGACATTTCTGTGATTTTTGGACGGCCACTGTTCTCATTAGTTTTCCTTAACCCATTCACAAGTGAACGGCCAAACTGAACATTGCAAATGTGAATGTTGATATCTCGTTTCTATCTATTTAACCTATTCTGATTTTTCAGTCCTTCCTTCAACTTATCACCCCTTGTTATTTTCCCATCAGATTCTCTGTCACTTTCTTTGCTCGTATTTATTTTAGAAAAATAGTTTTGTTTCCCACTAAGCAATTTAGTCATTCTTATGTACTATTAGCCACTTCTCCTCAATCTAAACCTCAAACAAGTTTTACTGGAAATTTTCATGCTGCTTTTACTTCTACTATTTTCAGTTTATGGGTCAAAGTGTATTTTATACAAAGAACAGTCTGTTTCTCTCCTCTTTTTAGAAGGTGTCCCTGCATATTAGACTGAGTTCTCACTATTGAGAGTGCCTGTAACTGGATAGTATTATCAAAGTACACATTAAACATTTGCCAAACTTTGAAGCCTTTCCAGCTGAAACTAACACTGTTTCATATTCATTTCTTTTTTCTAAAGGACAATCCTCTCTAAAGTATGAGGAATAAGAGCAGACAATATTTCAACACCAAAAAAGAGATATCATCACCAAAGAGGTACCTAACACTCTAAAGATTATTAATAATCTTTTTAAATCACAATTATGTATTTTCTAATGGACTTATTTCATGATAAAAAAGAAAAGAATAGTTTGAAATATATGTGTATATTGCACTTCATGTTTGTGCCTTCCTGAAGTTCAACTGTAAGGATTAAAAACAATTCCAATCAACAGAAAGGATACCATTTAGTCCTTTCTGAACTCACTTGTTTTTCAGACTAATATGACAATAAAATGTCTGTTTAAAGGTAATGAGTTTCAGAGATGATTTATCTGTCTACTTTTTTTTCCTTATTTTAGTATTCCTTCTTTAATCAGGCATGGCATACTCTAAAGTTATTGAAACTTGACAGCAGAAGGTTAGACTGGTTTGTGGTCAATAAAATAAAACATGGCCATTTCCCTAAACCAGATTGCCTAAAGATAAAACAGAAATGACTTGTGTCAAGAACATTTTTCTATCCTAATTGGTGGGTGAATCCCTGTGAAAAGAGTGGTCCTACTGCAAACCATATCATACTATGATGTGGCAGAAACAAATTACAAAGCTCAACATGCTAGCATTGTGCAGCATTACATTCCAGGAGAGACACTTTGCTTTTGAATGCTTTCCAGAATTTAAAAAATCTCCTTCTTAAATTCCTACCATCACCTTCTATTTGTACAATTAACTTTCTGAGTTACAAAGTCATTGTCTTTTTAGACACAGATAGTGATTGTGTTACATTGTAAATAAAAGTATAGCCAGATGTTTCATTAGTAAAGTCTAACATAAAATTTATTTTTAAAAATGTTACCTATAGTTATGTATCCCTATGCATTTTTTTAACCACTTAATTTTTTAAAATTTAATTCTAATTATTGTTGAAAGCATTATATATGCCCTTCCCCCCCCATATACCTCTCCCAGCCTGCCCCTGCCTTTCAATGCCTGTGCATTTTAGGTTTAAACCTCAAGTCTTATGAATAAGCTATTTTGTCAATAAAATAATAAAGCTCATAATTTTTATTATACTTTATGCTTTAAGATGTGTTTCTCATGTAATTTACCTCTTTAATTTTTATAAAGCCTGGAATTTGAACTAAGATTCTATGGCTCTGACATTGCCTAATGAAATTCATATCATCAAAAAAGAAATGAAAGAAACTTTCAGTTATGAAGTAATGAAGGGAATCAATACCCCCAAACAATCAAAGCTGAAGAAAGTGGTAAAGCCAAGTAACAAACTGAATAAGTCTGAAAATGAGAGAAGATTATAGAAATTTAGGGACTATAGTTTTCACAATCCTGAACTCAAAAATGTGATCAACTAAAAGTGAACAGTTTCATCTTGCACACCCCATAGGTTGTTTGGAAGCAAATCTTATTCCATCCCTTACTATGTAACTGACCTTGGGCAAATTACTTAAGTTTTTCAGTTTTCATATGTAAAGAGGAACCATCTCTACGATGAGATCACTGATAGATAACACTGTGGTTCCCTTCTGCCAGCCTCTGAAGTAATCTGTCTCTCTTCCTCTCCACCTAAGCATTGCTGGTCAGAAGTGGGTCAAAGAGAAAGGGCAAGTTGAACAATAAAACTGTACTTGTATCCAGCTTGTGGATTATAAGATAAGGATGTACAATTTCTGAACTGTTAATTATTCATAGACCTGGAATAATATGTAAAAAAAAAAAAAAAAACCATAAAGGAAGACTGGACGTTTTTCAGAAACTTTTTATAGCTATTCCATTCTACCTGGTGTAATTTCAGCAAAACATGGATTTACAACACACCACATCACCGGAAGTGTATTATATGCCGACCAAGGACAGACATTGCGCTAGTTGGCTAATAAGCAACTTTCTGAACACAAAAGAGGAGCTTAGTGGCTGATAATGTTACTCTCTTAAGAGATCAAAACCAATTTATAGGATTAATTATATGTAAGAATCAAAATAATGCTTATGATAAAACTGGCTACCATCAGAACTTAGAACAAATAAAATTTATAGCCAATTTTTAAAAGATTATAGTGAGTACATTTTGGCATTAGAATGTTGACATTCCACTCTTTAGGATACCTAGGGGGAAAATGTTTTATGTTCAAGTGAAAAGTAACAAGCAATTCTGACTTATGCAGAAAAACTGACAAGAAGAACTTTGAAATGCACACTTATAAATCCAAATTCTGATGTGGGAGCAGGGCTGAAATAGACTTCATTCATTCATTCATTCATTCATTCATTCATTCAACACATGTTTATTGAGAGACTTGGGTCATGTGAAATAGGCATACAGATTGGGCAATACAAAAAAATGGTATCAGTAATGATCTTAGTGAGATTAAGAAGCCAACAAAAAGGAAAGGGCAGATATGAAATATTTTGCTAAGCATCCTCTGATACACTATTCAGAAAGAGAACACCTTTTCAATCATTTAGAAACAAAACATTGGGGCTCAGGAGAGGTGAAACAGTAGCATTTATTGCTGAGGCTCTAATACTTTTTATGCTTTTTTTTTATCAAACTCATTCAGGGACACAATTTCACAATTAGCTTAATAATCAGTCTGCATTTTTAAAAAATCCAAATAAAGACTCCATTTTTATATGAGTTTTTCTACTTAATCTGTAAAACCAATGTCAAATAATGTATATTTGCTTAGATAGAACAACAACCACTTTCTCCTACACGCTTTCCTGGCGCTTAGAAACTAAGAGTTGCATGTTCTTTTCCCTAATGTATATTCTAATATAAATTTACCTTTGGTAGCATTCCAGTGAGAATTCTTTCATGAGACCAAAAGCTGAATTGTATGATAGCTATGGTCTTGGTGCTCTTTATATTAACATCTACTATGGGAACAACCAGTGACCCAGGGCATTAGGAAATTTTAAGAAAAAAATGACATCAGATGTAACATCAGCTGAAAACACTCTCATGGGTCACTAATCTAATTAAAATATTAGGATCTCCATTCACCAACAATAAAAACTCAAAAGGCATGTCTCAAAGGCCCAAGAAGTCAGTAATTTTGAAGAACTATATAAACAATTCCCTTTTCCAGATAATGAATCAGCCAGATAGTAACTTTCTTACAGAAGAAAGGATAAAATTTAAAAGATTCCATGAAATGCCCTTACTTTTCCTAATTTTTAAAAAATAAGTTCAATAATCTTTCCCTGAAATGACTATTATTACATATATAGGTCTAAAGTTTCCTTAAGGTTTCCTCTGGTATCAAGGTTTGCCGTCCTTGTTTTGCCTTCATTAGAAATGCAATTGTATAGTCCATGGGCTTCAAATACCTGTCAATGACCCAATTCGAAAGCACAATATAGAAAGAAATGCTCAGGGAAACCACAGAGCGAGGGTTCTGTTAGGTGTGTAGAAGGTACAGGCTGATAACACAAATTTGAGGAACTGTAATTTTTTTTTCAATTTACAAGTCTGTTTAAAACATTTATATATCACTTATTTATTTGGTAATTGAAAAACTCATTTCTAAATTTCTCTCTTGCTGCTCACTTTTGGATCACTCTGTGGCTTACTATCACTTCTACTAGAAGATTGTAAGGAAAGAGTAAAACCAAAATCAATTAATATACTGTTGCTACTAGTTATGAGACATGAAGAGAGGGTTCAACAATGATTTGTTTATTATACTAGACCTTCATTTCCCTATGATCTTTCTCTTACTTTTATGTCACTTAAGTCATTTTAATCCTTTTTCATTTGGGTAGGGATCCATGAAAAATGGATAAGATTCACAATATATTTTTAAAGATTAGTCTTCTTTTTGATATTCCAGTGTCCTAATTTATATATTCCTATTGAAAGTAGCCTTTAATATAATATAATCGGTAGTAAAACTGAAGTACTTGGTAATATACATTAAAATATCCATGCCAATAGTTAGACTGTCCAAAATGCAATGTGGCATCATACATCATACTACTTTTCCCTTCCATTAATTTTTCTCTCTCTCTCTAAAAACCACTAGATACAAATACCACCAAATTTTGATAAGCTCCCATCAATCCCACTGTGATTCCCAAAACATTACATTTGAAGAGAGTTTTCCACCAAAAAATCCCACCTTACTTTGTGGCTACAGCAACAGCCCATTGTACTCTTTTTAACCTAATATAGGGGCAGGGGCCTTTTAGCAAATCAAAAGTCCACCAGAGACAGATGCCAGCTGCTCTCAGGAGGGGCACTATGAAGCCTGTGGAAGTCAGAGGGTTCCTGAGGACTCTGCCCACAGCCCTGAGGTGGCCTAGTAGGGAAGCAGCTTTCATTTTCCACAGAGAGGGAGACTGTGATGGCTGATATGTACACAGAGCAGCCCCGGGTGAGCTCACAAGTGCAAGTGTGAGATTATTCTGGCATGGCAGCAGTAGTATCTTACTTCCTAGGAAGTAGGAGAGGTCATGACTATATGATGTGGGAATGAGGGTGTGGCAAGTGAGAAGAGCAGAGCAGAAAACCTGCCCTGGAGAGGGGAGATCCACTTGGTATAATGTCTGCTTCACATTCAAAACCTGCTGATGGTGCTCTGATTCTCAGTGGTTGTTCATCTTTTTCCTCTCATTTCAACATGAACAGGTCTGAATAAAGGTTACAAGTCTCACAAGAGTCAGTGGTAAGTAGTAACATTCCATAAATACTGTATTTCTTCTTTTGTCATATATCATGGCATGGAGATATTTATTATTCAATATTTCATGCTTTATTTAGACTCAGAAGCATGTCTTTAAGGTGCTTACCAATCACTAGCAAATACATAGTGGACATTTTAAGATCTCCATTACACAGTACAGCATTCATTTAAAATGAAAAATTGTTCATTAAAGAGATTACAAAAAACTTCTATACAAATAAACTTAAAGACAGGTTTATATTATTGATAAGGAGTCTACATTACATTGCTTGCTTTTAAACAGCAGCAGGCATAGCAATATGTGGGTGCTTTAACTCTCATTTTTCTTATATTTGGGATTTTAAAGATTATAATCCATTATTAATTCCAAAGATAATCAAAGCCTCTTAAAAGACTTGAGAAATAAAAGGGAAATTAGGTTTAAAAAATAGGACAAGAAAAATAATCATTTCTGGGTCGGCCTTGGATGATGTCATCATAGGTTCTAAATGTAATAGCCAGGCAGTGTACACTAACTCTTCCTGCACATGTAACCTCTAACATCAATTTGGGCAAAACAACTAATATTTCAACAATTTTCTGGCTGAGAAGTGAGATTCAGAAGCAAAAGATTAAAGAGAGTTTAGAGTGCCAAGGATGAAACGTTATGAGTGTGTGTGTGTGTGTGTGTGTGTGTGTGTGTGTGTGTGAGCGCGCACGCGCACGCGCTGGGGACCAAGGGGAGGAGGCATGAAAACTAACTCTTCCAGCACACACCCCTTTTGCTACTACAAGGGCATCCAGCAATCACATTTGCAATAGTAAAAATGCTGAAGGATCCTACAGTATTTTTTTTCCCACAACCATCCCTATCCTCTCCTACAAAGCCCTTCTTGCTTTATTGGTGCCAGGAAATTCTTCAGGGGTTAAATGGGGAAGTGCAGGCACTACCATTGTTGCAATAAATAAATGAATGAACCAGAACGAACCAGCAATCCATCCCTAGGAAGCAAGTTATCTTATTTTCTATAATTATACACAGTAGCCAGCAACCATATATTTTAAAAAATTGTGTTTTATCTTTTGATACCTGTGTATGCATTATAGATATACATGAATCTATATTAAAAAAAAGCTTAGTGCTCTGCATACACATACATCAAATCCCTCTAAAATATTTTTTAGTATTATTATTTTACTGAAAAGACAAACAGCTTTTTAAAAATTAGATATAATAGCAACTTCATCTTAAAGGCCTTTTATTTTGCACATACAACATATATAAATACACACACACACACACACACACACACACACAAAGGTTCCCCCCCACACACACCCCAAGCCGTAGACAATGCTAAAATATCTGAGATCAGGTTGCTATGCCAACAGATTTTTTCTAAAATGAATAAAATTATTAGGAGGGAGAAAACATTCCTGACTCCTTTCCTCCCATCCATGAAGCCGAGAGAGGCTCAGGGAGGGCGAGAGGCTGCCAGATGGGGAGGAGGGGAAGGAAGGGAAGGTGAGTAGAGGGGTGTTTGCTTACCAAAGATGCTGATTTGATCGTGGCAAAGCGCTCTCTGTTCCGGTAGTGGAGGGCCTGGCTCTGAACTGACTGGGTAGGCCGTGGCTCAGGCCTGGGATCGCCGTGGCCCGCCTCATCCCTTATGAATACATGATCCTGCAGAAATGGATAAAAACAAGGAGAAAGTCCAGCTGTGCTCTTTCCTCGCCGGCTGCCTCTCTCTCACCCCTCTTTCTGCACAAGCACTGCTGTTTGAAATGCATAGTTTAGCTCTCTGCTAGTCCCCGCAGCTCCCACGGTACAAAATGAATAAGCAACACATTGCAGCCTTCAGTTAGGAATGTCAGCTGATCGCTAGTGGGATGCCTTCTGAATCCCTGGCAGGCTTTTTCTTTACCTCCAGAATCACATATATGCAAAAGAAAAAAAGAATAGAAAAAACAATGCAATGTACAGACTCCTTAGAACAGTTTGTTTAAAACGCTGTAACCAAATAATTCCTTTAAAAATGTCATGTCCATGTCTAGCAAGGAGAATGCTGGTTGCTTTTAACATAAAAGCGAGCCTCCGCCTCATTCCCTTGAAAGATCTGCTTTCTCAATTTAATTTTATTTGCGCTCTGTTCGGTAGGATCATCGTTCTGCCTAGAACCAGTGTAGGCTTGTGCTGAACTGCCTCTCTATCTTGTGCTGAGAAGATTCGGCAGTCACTGAGGGATCCTGCTTTCCAGTCATGATCGTACACAGTTCTAGCACCTTCTCTTTACAGCTTCTGAAAGGCTTTTTTTTTTTTTAGATTTAAAGAGACAGGCATACAATTTTAACCAAATGATACTTTCACAAATTCTTCCTCAACTCAAGTCTCGGTATGCTCACCAGTGTGAGAGAAGATGGAATTTAATGCCCTTGACTGATTTAATCAAGCCCATGCTTCTTGATAGGCAAAGGTGATTAGTCTTATTGTAACACCCAGTGAAAAATAACACTCCCTGGAAGGATAGCAATGGATGTTTCTTAAATGCAACTGAGATGACTTTTAAAGGGGAAAATGCTTTCAAAGGGTGATGTGTCTCGCTATAAAAGATGGAGTGGCCAGTCAGTAAGTAGGTCTAACCCTGCAGAAAAGAAGATACTATAATAATTAATAGCTCTAAAACATGTACAACCATGGGGGATTTTTAAATAGTACATGTTCAGGACAGTGAAGGAGAAATTAATTCTCTTATTTCCCTAGGGGTTTAGGAGAAACCATTTGTGAAAATTCAGTTTTGCATTTTGCCCATGACTACTTTAAATTTTTTAATAATTGCCCTTTCCTTTATTAGCAAAATTAAAGGTTTAGAAAATATAAAATTATATTATATACTCTAAAATGTTGATAAGTTCAAAACACATATATTCCTTGGAGGGATATTAAATTTTACATCCAGGTTTTTATATAAAAGCCAAGAGCCAAGATTAAATTTATCATTGGGCTGCTTTTCTTTATCCATTTATAAATTTAGAATGCTTCAGAATGTTGGGATGGTAGCTCCCATTATATCTATATTTAGAGATTTTTTTTTCAATTTACTGTATTGTGGTCTATTTAAGAAATAATAATTAAGGGACCCTAAATGCCATCAAGGGCACATATATCAAATTTAAGGGATGTTCTACTATAGTACTGTGCCATAAGATAGCCACTAGCCACATGGATATTTAAATCAAGTTAAAATGTAAAATTCAGTTCTTAAGTCACATCAGCTATGTTTCAGGGAGTCACTAATTATGGCTACCATATTGAATGGTGCAGATATCATTTCCATCACTGCAAAAAGTTCTGTTAGTGCTGAAGACTAAAAATACATTTAAACCATATTTTTCAATTTTGTAGAATAAATAGGTCAGTTAAAATTTTTTTTCTAAATATATTTTTCTTGATGTTTTACAGAGAGGAAGGGAGAGGAATAGAGAGTTAGAAACATCGATGAGAGAGAGAAACATCGACCAGCTGCCTCTTGCACACCCCCTATTGGGGATGTGCCCGCAACCATGGTACATGCCCTTGATCGGAATCGAACCTGGAACCCCTCAGTCTGCAGGCTAACACTATCCTCTGAGCCAAACCGGTTAGGGCTCAATGTTATTTTCTGGGAAATCTGAACTCTTATTTCACACAGAAAAGAAAGATTAGGTGTTGAACTGAAATTTATGCACTAAGTTTAGGTTCTAGAGAGAAAAGCTACCATTCATGCTGCTGAATATTCATTAACAAATTACATTTACCTCCAAAATTTATCTTTCTTAATATTGCAGTACCAGAAAAGCAAAAAGCCTTTAAATTCCAGCAACCAGAAGAGATAGACCAGGTAGAGGCCTAGGAATCAGATTTTGGTGAGGATTAGTTAGGCAACATTAAGTGCATCAACTGAGACCTCAGTGATGTAGCAGCCATTGTTTCAAATTGTTATGACTTGATTTACAATGATAACCAGTGACACTGGAATCCACACTCCTCACATAACAATAAGACAAAACAAATTTATGTGTAAATATGTATAATTTAAATATTATTTCTTTAATTTCTATCATATAAAAATGAACACTTTTGAATTAGGATCCTGCTTATCAAATTAAAAGTCACATTGTATCAGCTAAGTTTTTAAACTCAAGGATCCTGGAATACACTGGACCAAGTTAAAACTCAGAATCATAGTGAGTTTGGTTGACATATTGCTAATTAACCCAGTAAGGTCTATTTTTATAATAATGTTTATTTTTGAAGTTAGTCTGAAGAATAGGTACAAAATTTTAATAGACTTTAAATATAATGCTGTTTCTTTACTTAATACACACACACACACACACACACACACACACACACACACACATATATATATATATATATATATTTTTTTTTTTTCCTTTTACAAAAAGGAGTGTTTAGTTTTCATAGCAGTTTCGTAACAGATCACATTAAGGTACGCATGAGAACACAAAGTGGGGAGAATGAGTAGGATTCATTTCAAGTACATAGGAAAGTGAATTTTAAAATAGTCAATTCCTTTGCATAGAACAAGTTCAAAACTCTGAAGACAACTTAAATAATGAAGCCATTAAAATGGGGAAATGTGACTTGAGAAGCAAGTATGAGCAGATTAAACTATCAGCTCACCAGGATATACTGTCTGCTGGTTATTGTGCCTTTAAGTAGTAACCAGTCCCTTTGAAAATGACTATACTTGGCTCCCAGAATTTCTGAATTAAACACATTTTAAGACGAATAGTGGAAAAGGTCAGTTTGCTATTTATGCAGTTAGGCACCTATGAAGATTATTTACAAATGATGGGAGGGCCATCTTCTTTGATGTTGAAGAATGATTTTAGCATATGAAGGACAATTATCATGTTCTACTTTATCAAGACAAAATAGCCCTGGCCAGTGTTGCTCAGTTGGTTGGAGCACTGTCCCATACACTGAAAGGTTGCAGGTTCGATTCCAGGTCAGAGTACATTCCTAGATTGCAGGTTTGTGGTAAGGGCGTTTTTGGGGAAATCAACCAATGCTTCTCTCTCTCTCTAAAATAATAATAATAAGAAGAAGAATTAAAAAAAACCCAAGCATATCCTTGGGTGATTTTAATTGTTTCCAAAACGATTAAACATATTGCTTAAAAAACAAATATCTTGGTTATAATTTATCTTTAAAAACATTATCATCCAGAAACAAACAAACTAGCTTTTTGAAATACCAGTATGATCTGAGACCAGTTTTAAGTAAATCTATGTTATCTTGGTAAATTTATAATATTCTTTCATCATAAGAAATAAAACTTCTTCAGATTAAAAAACAAGCTGGTGTAATATCTGTTCCCAATCTTTAGTCAAAAGAATTGAACTTGTTTTTTATTGTTTAAAGTATTACAAATAGTAGTACATATGTTTCCTTTTTTTCCTCCCTACTGACCTCCCCCCCACCTCGCCGCCTCCCCTACCCCCCAGCACATGCCCTCACCTGCCCCCGTCCCAGTGTCTTGTATCCATTGGTTATGCTTATATGCATGCGTACAAGTCCTTCGGTTGATCTCTTACAGCCCCTGCCCCCTAAAAAGAATTGAACTTTTATACAACATAGTGAAGTATGTGAAACATGAGGCATGCACTTTTTACTATTATACCCTGGACAAGGGGCTTTACTTTTAGTTAGAAGTTTTTCCCTAAGTGTCTGAATAGTTATGCTTCTAAAATGAAGATTTATGGTGTAGTCCCTTGTTTAGAGCTTTACTTGAAATTAATTCTAGAAATCACTCCTATCAACTCTAAGTTTTGGGCATGCCTTTATCACAGTCTCAACACCTTTACTTATCTATGCAAGAAATTGTGGGGGTTTTGAAGGCAAAGTAAATGTGATTTGAAAAATCTCAGTCACTCTAGCACCTAGTATATTTCTTGATAACTAGTAGGAATTTAGTTTATGTTTGCTGAATAAATAAGCTCAAAAACATAGGTCTGAGATGTTAGAAAAATGGCATTTTCTCTTACATTTTATATCAAAATTCAAATCTGTATTTCACAAAAACCTATCACTCTACACTACAAGAAAGTTGTAAAATAGTCACACACACACACCTTTACATGGGGGAAAGAGGGGAGCCTAAAAATGGGTTTTATCTGATGACAAGAAACCTTTATATAGATTCCAACACTTTTCATGCTGTGGAGAAAGGATCAGCAAACCCACCATCTCTTTTGTTTTGTTCATTTCAAAATTATTCAATTATTTCCTAAGCAGGTGTAACTGTCAAAATCTGGGGATAGAGGAAGGGGAGAAGATGGGAAAGGATACCTCAAGCTGGAAGGATAGCCATTAGGAAGAAAAATGACTGGCAGAACACTGAGGATACAGATATTACTATAGTGAGGGGGTTTGCAGAGTGATCTAAGAAACATTACCTTCATATGTTAATTTACTTTTACTTTGTCAAATGTGAGTTGAAGAGTCAAAGAACCCATCTTGCTCTTCAGCAAAAATAATAGGAAAGGCTACTGAAGCAAGGGAAAATTAAACTAGAACATCCTATTCCCTCAAGGACATTTTTTTTCTTCCACAAAATTGATCAGAGCTGTTCTTTTTTTAAAGAAAGGAAAAAATTGACTCATAAGAAGGGCCAAGGAAAGCTTTAGGAGTTAGGATAGAATGATTTTTAGAAATAATTGCTGAAAGGGGGCCATGATGACTAAAGTTCTTTAGGGATATCTAAAATAACAAATAAATGCAGAAAAACTTTTAATATATGAAAGTGTAATGAGCTATATGAATAGAAGGCAGCAGCAGGCAAAGATTATAGACCTTAACAAAATAAAGTATACCTTTTAGTTGACAAATTAAGAAAACAGACGTTGTTGCTCTCTCTATTCCCACTTAAAATAGTGGCTTAGACTTTGTTGCTTAGGATGGTATTAAAATCTGTTTGCTACTGCTATAATACACAATGATTTTAAGGAGTAGAGGGAAGGCTCAGAAGCAAGTTAGGTGACAGCCAAAAACTAATCTGGATTAAAAGTTTGCACTATAACCACTTATGAGTAATCAAGAATTGAGGTGCAATGTTGTGTCCTATAAAAGTTCACCAAACATTTATTGAGTGCTTACTATGTGACAGACACTGCTGGGCAGTAGGTGATGAGAGAGGTCCTTGAGGAACTGCCAGTCTGGAGAAATGGTGATATTCTTTTAAAAAATATATATACATTTTATTGATTTTTTTACAGAGAGGGAGAGGGAGAGTTAGAAACATCGATGAGAGAGAAACATTAATCAGCTGCCTCTTGCACACCCCCTACTGGGGATGTGTCCGCAACCAAGGTACAGGCCCTTGACTGGAATTGAACCTGGGACCCTTGAGTCCACAGGCTGACGCTCTATCCACTGAGCCAAACAGGTTAGGGCGGTAATATTTTTGTTATTGGAAAAAGCAGAGTGGCAACACTAGCAAGGGGAAAATAAGTAAGTGTGTAAAGTTTATTCTGTCAGATATACTTTTAGATTTATCAAATTATTCTTGCTCAAAAGGAAGATTTGATTAGAATCCTTTCAGGGCCTGGGACAGACCAGAGTAGAGGGAAAGACTGGAAAGGAAAAAGAAACCTGAAATTCTGATGTCAGAGGAAATTTTCAGTGTCCCACTTTACATTTTTGGGGCTTAATCTGAGATAGAACTGTCCTGCTAAAATCAGGGCATCTTTACAGAGCAGTTAATTGCAAGTCACATTCTTACTAGGTATATGTGGCCTTTAAAAGTTTACTTCCTAGCTTGGCTGGCATGACTAGGTGGTTGAGTGTTGACCTATGAACCAGGAGGTCATGGTTCGATTCCTGGTCAGGGCACATGCCTGGGTTGCGGCTCGATCGCCAGAAGGCAGCTGATCAATGATTCTCTCTTATCATTGATGTATCTCTCTCTTTTCCTCTCCCTTCCTCTCTGAAAGCAATAATAATAAAAAGTTAGTCCCTATATAAAATGATAATTTATTTCATATCTATGACTTGACTAATTTAGGGTATGTTTGCTTGACTGCAACTATCCATTGGAGCAAAAAATTCCTCACCCTTATTCTTGGATGTTCATATTTATTAGTAAGTTCTTATTGAGTATTATTACTGGAGAAACTCTATTCACTTAAGTCTTTCAAACCATAAAGATAATGCTTAAGATTATTTAACCCTTTTAATTCATTATACTCAGTGAACCAAAATAGCATAACTATCAGTGAATGTCTCTCATAATTGATGCTTCTCTCTCTCTCCTTTCTTCCTTCCTCTCTGAAATCAATAAAAATATATTTTTAAAAAATGAAAATAAAATGAGATAAGATAATAGAACACTGTTTATAATATAATTTAGTGGTATATAAGCTTTACTAAGATTCTGGACCTGGATTCATACAAAACGGGTAAATCTTTTGCATAAGAATATTGATTGCTTTCTTTCTAAGTAATCTTTGCGGTCACAAATAATGACAGCCTCAGAAGTACACCACCTCCTTTAGGAAGGACAGACATGCTGCTCACAGTGGTCTTTGGCTGTCAGCTCTTGAAGGAACTGCTTTGGCTGCAGAGGGCAGCTTTGGCCAAGTTCATACTCTCCCCAGGTTGCTCATTTCATTGACTGATCTAGGTTGGGGTATCAAGGCCTGGCCATTCTGGCCCAACTTTAAAGAACCATTTTAACTTCAGAGCTCCCTGGGGAGCTGATTGAGGCTGCCATTGGGCCTACATCTCAGTTCAGCTTTGCCCTCTGATAAATGTTGCTTCCTTCTCTTCCCTTCCAGAGGTATTCATCCCAAAAGAAACGCCTAATAAATTTAAAAAACTTGTTGTGATAAATCATCTCAGCTCTACTTCCTGGAGAATCTAACCTGTGACATCGATGTTACTTACATGTAATATATTGTACTTAGTATCCCATCTGCATGGAGAAAAAGGGACAGGAGTGGCTTTTGGAAAACAAAACAAAACAAAACAAAAATAAAAAACCCAACGCTTTTGCAAGTGAAATATTAAGTGGAACCCAAATATATAATGTAAGAGATGAAGCAGAATTTGTCCTGGGTGAGGTGTGGATAAGGCTTGTTCCCGAGGTACCTCTACGAAATAGCTTGAGGGTCACATTAGAGATTTGTTTCTTTAAATATTACAGAAATTGAAGCACAAAATTTTAGTGTTGGAAGGGATCTTTGAAATCTTATAGAATAACTCCTAATTTTACAGATGGAATAACTGAGGCCCAAAGAGGTTTGTGACTTATCCAAAGTAAAGAAAAATTAACAATGACGGATAGAATTATAAACTAGTTTCTTCATTGCTATAGCCCATTATATAAATGTTTTCATTGAGAGTTTCAGATCCTATTTCACTTATATTCTTAAAGTGAAAAACTTCTAGGAATTCAAGTGAACCAACAAATATAAACTATCTAAATATTTTTTGTTTCTATTGTGTTTAAAGATGAAATATTTTTAAGCACAGGTATAACATATTTAACATTAAAGTTTCATATATAGTGTGCTCTATTTTATAGTCTACTTATATGTATTTTCCTATTTTTATTGTGGTAAAATACATATTAAACTTACCGTGTTAATAATTTTTAAGTGTTCAGTTCAGTATATACTGTACTGAAACTCTATACTCAATTCAACAACAATTCCTGATTTCTCTCCTCTCCCTAGCCCTTGGCAACCAGCATTCTACTTTCTGTCTCTATGATTTTGACTATGCTAAGAACTTTATATAAGTACAATCATACAATATTTGTCTTTGTGAGTAGCATATTTCACTTAGCATAATGTCTCCATGATTCATCCATGTTGTGGTGCATGTCAAGATTTCCTTTCTGTCCTAGTTGGTTTGGCTTTGTGGCTACTGCGTCGGCCAGTGGACTGAAGGGTCCTGGGTTCGATTCCAGTCAAGGGCCCATTCCTGGGTTATAGGCTTAATTCTCAGTGTGGGACATGCAATGATTCTCTGATTCTCTCATCATTGATATTTCTGTTTCTCTCTCCCTCTCCCTTCCTCTCTGAAATCAATAATGTGTGTATGTGTGTGTGTGTGTGTATTTCCTTTCTTTTTCAAAGCTGAAGAATATTCCATTGTATGTGTGTACCACATTTTGCTTATCCATTCATCCACTGATGGACCCTTGGGTTGCTTCAGCTAATGTGAATAATGCGATTATGAATAGGGGTGTATAGACATTTCTTTGAGATACTGCTTTCAATTATTTTGGGCATGTACCCAAAGTAGAATGAGTTAACTCATTCAAAGTTTTATTTGAAAAGGTTTTTCAATTTTCTTCCATCACATTTCCTCTATCTCATAATAAAAAAAGAAATACATTATATAACTTAATTCTACCTGACAAACATTTTTGTGTGTGGAACAAATACAACTACCTTTTACTTCAAAATACAAATTAACATTTTTCTTCTTAAGTGATTACACCAGGGAGGAAAAGGTATTAAAAGACCCACATTATCATAAGAAAGCTCTATACCAGCATGCCAAAATTAAAATGAAAACCCTCAATGAGTTTGAGAGCAGGATCTTCTTTCTTATTGATTATACCAATAGCATCTTTCTTCTTATTCTGGGTTCCCATTTAAGAGGTCCTGGAGTAAAAAAAATCCAACAGAATGTCTCATCCTTTGCTATCTATACCCATGGAGCCTCAGAGGAAATAGAAAGAGCCAGATGTCAGCATCCATGAAAGTTCCTTCCAAAAAGCGAGCCTCACAAAACCTTCTTTTCTACCCTTCAAATATATGATCACTTGCCTGTATTCAAAAAAGGCCAGTTTAGCCCGTCTCTGCATCTGTCTGATATTACTCCTTTCCATGGCTTCCTGATAATCTGAGTCCTTGCTGTCTTTCCGGTCTCAGCTGACTCTCCACATAGCTCACCAAGCTCTAACCTCTCTGACCTTTCCCCTCTTTCTTGAACATACAAAGTTCTTTTTGTCTCTAGTACTTTGCACAAGTTGCTTTCTAACTCACCTCCACTGTTCACCCCAAGTTACCAACTTTCCACTTGTTCTTAAAGTTTTAGCTTAAATGTCACTTTATTAGATAGGCTTTCCACTACTCCCTGCTAGATTAAATCCTCCTTTTACCCAGAACAAGTTTCATAATTACATGATATAGTTATTAGTATGATTATTTGCTTAATCTCCCCTACAGATAATAAGCTCTATGAAAACACTTTGTCTGTTTTATTTCCTCTGTATCCACAGGGCCTACCATAGTTCCTGGCACATAATAGAGGTCCCCACCAGTATTAGTTTAATAAATGAATAAGTTAATCAATTCAGAAAATAAATATGTATCCCTCCATTATTCACAGCCAGGGACCAATATATTTTCTTCTGCCCATCATCCTTACCTGCTTAATTTTCTTTTCTCCCCAAGAATAATGCACAACAAATGGAAGTGAAAAAATTCTTTAATATGCTTTCTCACTAGAATTAGAATGTTATTGTTGCCATTTATTAAAATAAGTACATACATACCTCAACTATACCTAAAAAGGCCCTGGCCAGTTTTGCTCAGTGGATAGTGTTGGCCTGTGCACAGAAGGGTTCTGGGTTCAGTTCTGGACAAGGGCACAGACCTTGGTTGCGGGCTCCTTCCCAGCCCGGGGCCCTGGTTGGGGCTCATGCAGGAGGCAACCAATCGATGTGTTTCTCTCACATTGGGATTTCTCTCTGTCTTTCCCTCTCTCTTCCACTCTCTCTGATAATCAATGGAAAAATACCCTCGGGTGAGGATTAAAATATTTATATACATAGTAAGAACAAAATTTAAGGGATTTTTCCCTCTACAATTCCATTCGGTGCACTTCTTCCCTAAGGTCACTCAGAACACTTTTGGGAATTCCTCCAAAAAATTATTGATAATTCTGTGAAACACTCATGTTACAGAAATTGCTTTGAAAGAAGCTTAAAAAATTTTATAAAGTATTTCAACTCATGAATCATGATAAACTTGTATGAAATGAGGCTCTTTAGTTGGAAAAGTAAAGTAAAAATAAAAAACAGAATCATTCTTTCAAAAGTGAGAATATAGTATTCAAGGTGACAAAGAACCAGTCTTAGAAGAACTAGAAACAATACAGACAAGAAACAACAGAAAAGAGTAGAAAGTGTTTCTAAAATACATAGTATCTTGTGAATATCCATTAAGAAATATACTCTGCAAAAGCATTCTTCTAAAAGGGCACACCCAAAGGTTTTACACAGGAAACTTCCAATGTCTGCAGTATCAAGGTTATTGGTTTAGAGAGGGACTTACTGGTTTCTTTGATTTGGAGATTTGTGGATTTTTAAATTTTTACTTATTGATGGTTGGTAGACTTCAGAATAACAAGGAGAGGAAAATAAATAGGTACAGATGTAGCCTACATTGTCCTTCATTACCTTTTTGCTATAAGAAAATGTGTCCAATGTTAGGTTTGGTACCAGGCTTCAGTTGTAAAAAATGCCAAGTGACCTGAGGTAGCTTCACTATGACTGACAAAGCCTAGAGCTCTGAAGGGGACTGTGAAACCTACCTTCTTATGCACAACAGAGGAACTGGAATTTACTGTGCTTTCGTCATCATGCATCATGACAAGCTCAGAGCTGCTCTCATCCATGTCCTCCTGCATGCTGTTCACACTGCTGCTCTGGCTGCCTGTGCTCACAGACATGCTTGGGATAGAATGGTTGCTCCCCAGGCTGTCCATTTCCCTGCTCAGGCTGATTCCATGTTCGCTGTCCTATAAAAAATCGGGCATTTGGGTTGAAAAAAAAACATGACTGGAGATAAAGCGCCAATCCATTGACTAAGCTATTAAGCACACTCGATTTTGCAGTGGCAGGTTGCTTTTCTGCCAAATCTGCAAAGATAAACTTTTTATGTAGTGGCTCCACGACTCCCCCACTATTTTCAGACATCTCAGATTCACTCTGTGCCTTCCCCAGGGGCCATTCTGGACATGAGTCGTAAGGTTCCAACGGCTGCTATCCCAGGGCTTTCCCGTCATATGCAGCTAGCATACGGTTGTATTGCTGTTTAGTAAGCAGAATCCGGCCAGCTTTGTAAGAGACCTCCACCTCCAGAATCACCAAGGTGCTAGAGAAAAACTGCAGGCGACAGGTGATCTCTAGGATATCTGCAAATACGGCAGTGGTCACTTGAAACTAAAATAAAATAAGAGTTTTCAGAGATTTGACAAGCAACATACTCCTTTGAAAGTCATTACTGAGTAACTTCATAGCTAAGCAGAGATATTATTAATTCTACTGTCCTGGATAGGTAATTAAATTATGCCTCCCTTAAGCAATTCTATCATGCTTATCTCTGTAATCTTATTAAATATATCTGTTAAATAATACTGGTATTCATCACTACTAGTCTAAAGACTACTATTTGAGAAGTGGCAAAATAATCAGAACATATAATTTATCCATCACAATGGGATATCTTTTGATATAAGATTAAATAGTATAATTAAAGCAACTTAGTTCCTAATAAACCCTATTTTTGAAGAAGCATATGTATATATATAACTTTAAAGAACTGTTACTTGGCAATGTAGGGAATCACAGGCATAGGTTGATAATGGGGTAATTTAAAATGTTAGAAAATACATTATATTTTTAATAGATTTATTTTCCCATTTAAGGAGAATCATTTGTATATATGCAATCACGAGAGTTTATAGTCCAATTCAGCTTTCTGGATTTTATAATTATTGATGTAATGATTTTGTTTTATTTTATATCAGAAATCTAAAATAAGACATCATTCCTTTCCTCCCCTTGATCTAGTTTTGGATAGGCTAATCCATTCTCAAATACTCTTGCTCCCATACTAAGCACTTCTTGAGATCCCACTTCTTTAACTTTCCTCTATCTTTGATGCCTTTGGTTTGGCTCCTTCTCCTTTGCATATGAATCTGAAAAGCCCTGCCCCTTATTTATGTACCTCTCTACATACTGGCCTTTGTCACTTTTTCTTCTCAGCCATATTTATAAATCTTAAAACATCCAACTTCTGCTGTCTCTATTTTCTCACTTCCCATTTATTCTAAACAGTAATTTTTCTATTTATCCTATTATTGCAAAACTGCTTTTATGAAGATCACCCAGAATGCCCTGCTTGTAAAACACTTAACATTTTTTTCTGGTCTAACTTGACCTCTCGGCAGCATCTGATGACACTGGCTGTTCCCTCCCTGAAACTGTGTACTCTTTTAACATCTGCAAGGCCTTTGCTTCTTAGGTCTTCTTTTTCTTACATGGAATTCTCCTTCTACAATCAACTCCTCGATTCATGATAATTTTAGACCTCTTGACCCCCAAGCAACTACCCTTTATTCAGACTTCTTTCCTATGTTCTGGATTTGTATATCCCAACCAATTGCTAGACACTGTTCAGGTGTCTCAATTGTCATTACCCTTGTCCCAACCAATCCTTCTCATGTTATTTGAATGAGAAACCAGAAAGTTCTCTCTCCTTTGAAAACTCCATTTGCATACCATGCCAGTGGCATACGATGCTTGGCCCTTAAACTCCATAGGCACCTAACTGAAATAATCTTAAACCTACCCTTTCTCCGTGGTTCCTTCTGTTCTTGGTATTGATATACTCATTAAGGTCCTAGCATTATCAAACCTACTTCTACAGTGTTTCTCAAAAGTGTTTCTTGTTCCCCATTCCCTCTGACACTGCCCTTTTTACTTTGTGCATGAACTAGTCACTCAATGAAATCCATCTTACATTCTGTTGGTAGGATAATCTTTCTAAAGCATAGCACTTTCCCGACTCTAAATGCCCTATGCTCTTCTGTCAAAAATCCCCCATATCATGTCTTCCATATAATCTTCACTAATCCCCACCAGCAGACTTATCTTCCCACTATGGATCTCTGCATGGTGATATACATCTAAAGCATTTTTCAAATTTTGTTTTATGTAAGAGGTTTTTCATGAATGTCTTTTTTGCAACTCTGTGTCTCTTAAGGAAGAGAGCAACCCTTACCTTTTTTTTTTTATCCTCAAAAGTGTTTTTTACAGTGCCCAGTCTAGACTTTTTCACATAGTAGGCATTCTATAAGTGCCTGTTAAAATAAATGAAACCTACTTCTTCATCCTCCTGTGATTCATGCAAAGGTCCATTTCGTGTCTCTTGGAAAAGGATTTTTTTCATTTTGCGGTATTGTAGGTTATCTAGTTCACGAACAGCATCTTTTGTCCTCTGTATGAGGTCAATTAGGACACGTAGTGGCCGATCTCGTCGGACAAAGTCATGCTAATTGAGGGAGGAGAAAATAGCAAAAAATAATAATGAGAAACGTATTTTTAGATGCAAGATGTAGATACAGTAGATATAGAACATAAAACAGTTCTATGGATTTTGCAGAAATAACAAGATATGATTTTCACTCCATATTGTATTAATTTTAAGAAAGATAAATATAATTAATGCTTTTCTCTTCATCAAGCCCCATTTTGTGGACTTTGTCCTACAGTTTACTTGAGAATTCTTGATGTTAACCTTATCTTACAAGTAATAACAATGACTATAATTTTAAATAGCAGCTGAGTGGCTTATAACTTTCAAATCTGAAGCTATATAGTAAAGCGAAAGCAATGCAGAGTACATACTATTCTTATTAGAACTTATCTCAATCCTTCTCCTTACTCTACACTACTGTTGCGTATATTTTGTTTTCTATTTTGGTGATCATATATAGTGTATGTCTGAAAATGCGATAGGTGTTCTGAGGTCAGAATTCTGGCAAGGTCAACTCCCCTTTGCAGAGTCGTACAACCAGGAAAAAGGGAGAAGGGCCTCTGAGGAGTGAAAATATCTGCCCCAAGTCCATAAACTTTTCTGGGCATAAGTAGCCCTCACTTTCAATATCATCAGTCATCTCTAACACATACTCCCATTTCCTGCTTTCTCAGTCTATAGCAGCTTAGAAAGAGGGAATAAAGGTGGGAGAAAGAGGATTGGGAACTGTAAGAGGTAGAGTTATTTCCTGAAAAAGAAGTGCACTTTGAAAGTTCTCTGACAGCCTGACAGTAGAGAAAGAGAGAAATTCCATGATTAACATACCTACCACCAACCAAATGAAAATGAACAAAGGTTTCTGGGCTATCTGAAAAGGCGCAATGCCCTCATATACTCCAAGAGTTTGCAAACACTACTGTTAGTTATGTTCATTATACATTCTTTAGAACAGTGGTTGCCAACCGGTGGTCCGTGGACCACTGCGTTAGAAGGTAGAGAGGCACATCTTATATTTTAACACAGAAAATGATCAAAAGTGGGAGGAATAGGTTTTGTTTTTTAAAGGAAAAGGTTCAGTTATGTGGAAAATTCACTTATGTGAAATTATAACTTAAAGATATTGGGAAAAATGAAAGAAATGTGGTAGGCCTTAGATAATGGAATGGATTTCACTTCTTTGTAAGTTTAAAAAGATATAAAGAAGAAACAAAATCATTTTGAGAGAAAAAAAATCTATATGTCCTGTGTTTCTTCACCCTGACTTTGGTGTCAGGAAAACTGTGGCCTTTGCTCCTATATTTATAAAATATCTTTTCTACTAGGAAAAAATGGCAGCGGGATAGACAGGTGTGTCCTGAGCCTTGTCCTGGAGCACATAGAAAGAACAGCTGAGGGTCACATGGGAAGTGTTTGTTGGTGAGTTGAGGGACAGCTATACTCCAGAAGACAGTGGGGGACTGCTGGATGGGGCTCCCCTGACTGGGCAGACTCCACTGCTGCTGGGTTTCCTCCTGGAGCGACCTGCTCGGACGCAGAGACAGCGCACATTGAAGGGGAAAGTGGATGTTATCGGAAGCCTGAAAATCTACAACTGTGGCACATCCACAGAACAGCTGCGAACCCCACCCAGAACACCGATCCCCAACTGGCACAAACGCATGGATCCAGAGAAGCTTTGCACTCCGCCACGGAAAGGTCAGATTTTGCCTGGGATAAGGTGAGGTCTCTGGTCCCGGCAGGAGAGAGAAACGTGCACACTGCGGGAGCTGGAGGACCGGGAGAAGTCTGAACCTACAGAAATCCGTGCCTGTTGATCTGTGAATGTGGAAGGGGTCCTCAGAGTTGCTAACAGGAAGGAACTCTAAAAAGCAACCAATTTTGATCTGACGCAAAAGGACAGCCTAAAAATTTTAAAAGTGTGCCGGCTGCTTAGACCCAAGGGGGAAAAAAGATTGCATAGACTTGCGTGCAGCCCCAGAGTTCGCACACTTATGCTGGCTTTTTTTTTTTTCTTTCCCCTGTTCCTCTTTAAATCCTTGCTTCTGATTACTAAGCCCAATACATAGGATCATCCAATTGGGGACACCCTAAGAGACAGCAGGGGAAAGTTGTTTTTCTGGAACCTGGGGATCAGAGTGGGGAATAACCATTGGAGAACCAGCTCTGGGGCAACCTACTCCCACAAACCGGTACTGAGTGCCACAGGGGAAGCAGGGTCTAAACACATGCTAGAGAGGATCTATAGACCCAGAGGTCAATCCAGAAACACTGCCACTCAGAGGTTGAATCACAAATTGACTCTTGTGTGAACACAAATAAAGGAATACAAGAAATTAAGACACAATGCTTGCTTAAAAATCAGGACTGGCTTACAACACTGAGGAGCAGTGGAATGCAGGGAACTGCAATACTGTCCTGAATGGGAAACAGGTGTGGCAAACAGTAGAGTAGAGGAAGTGAATGACCTTCACTACTGCACATTTTTATTTTTATTTTATTTTTTTCATCGTCTACTTAAGAAAATATTTTTTTTTGGTCACTTCATTTTACGTTTTTAATTATTATATTTTATTTTCAATCAGTATTATTTCTCTCCTACTATCTTACCTTTTTAAAAAAAAAGTATTTTATTTTCTCTTTATTTTACTTTGGGATTAGTGTTCTACCTTCTATTTTCATCTTTCCTTTCTCATTTTACTTTATCCCAACTCTACCTTTATGCCATCACTCTCTTCCTAACTTTTCCCCTTTTGTTGTCCTGTTTCTCTTACCCTTTTCCTGCTTTAGATTTTCTCTATTCTTTTTACCTCCTGACAAAATTTTACCCTACTTATAAATCTATATCCAATCCACTGCTCCAAGTCCATAAACACTTATCTCTTCTCTGTCTTCACTATTCAAAAAATTGTTTTTCTCTCTTTCCTTTAGTTGTTGTTTGCTTGATTGTTGATTATAGCAATATTTTATGCTTGTTTGTGAGATTGTTTTGTTTATTCTTTTTGTTTGTTTGTTTTCATTTTTTTGCTTCTGTTTTCCCTCGCCTCGCTTGATGTTAGTTATTGTCTGTAGTTTGTATTAATCTCCAGGTACTTCCTGCTGGCATTTGTTGGGATTAGTGGCTATTTTATTGGAGTTTCCACTCATATATATAATTTGTTTCCCTTTTCTTTCTTATTGTCTTTCTTTTTTCTCTTATTTTTTTTTCCTTTCCCCATTTCATTTTTGCACTCCTCTCTTTCTCTCCTATCCTCTAATTTGCCTTTCTCTGGTTGTCACCTTTATTTGGGGTTATTGATATTGTGAATACATTTCTGTTCAGTGCCTTGTACATTGTACCTGGCTGTGTTGTATTTTGTGCCTTTAAATCAATGCAGGAGAGAGAGAACTACATAAACAGACACCCAGAGAAGAGAGACCATTGGAAGACAGACAGCCTGCATATGAAAGAAAAGCAGGCATAATCAGAAAAGAAAGTAAACGAAATGGAGGCAAGCAACCTGCCAGAGAAAGAATTCAGAGAAATGGTCATAAAGTGGCTGAAAAGAGTGGAAGACAAATTCGACAATAAGTGTAAGAACCAAGAGGAAATGAAGAATAACCAAGAAGAAATGAAAAACGACATCGCTGCTGTAAAGAACTCAATAGAAAGCATCAAGAGTAGACTGGAAGAATCAGAGGACTACATCAGTGAGCTAGAAGACAAGGTAGGAAAAAATACCCAAGTAGAGCAGCTTCTAGAAAGAAAAAATTAAAAAGCAGGAGGAGAGCCTAAGGAAACTTTGGGACAACATGAACTAAAACAACATCCGCATAATAAGGGTTACAGAAGGAGAGAAAACTGAGTAAGGAATAGAAAACCTGTTTGAAGAAATAATGACAGAAAATTTCCCTGATATAGGGAAGAAAAAACCCACACAGATTCAAGAAGTTCACAGCGTCCCAAGCAAAATGAACCCCAAAAGACCAACGGCAAGGCACATTATAATTAAATTGGCAAACACCAATGACAAAGTAAGAATCTTAAAAGCGGCCAGAGAGAGACAGAAAGTTACCCTTAAAGAAAACGCTATCAGACTAGTGACTGATTTCTCTCTTCTTCTTTTTTATCTTTATTGTTCAGTTTATTAATTATATTTTCCCCCTATAGCTTCCCTCCACCCAGTACCCATCCCACTCTCCGCCCTTACCTCCCCCTCACTGTTCTCTCCCATAGTTGCATGATTTTTGTCCAGTCTCTTGCTGCACTTTCCACACCTCTTTTCTCACCAAGAATTGTCTGTCCATTCCCTCTCTATGTCCATAATTCTGTTCTATTCCCCAGTTTATCCTGTTCATCAGATTGTTAATTCCCTTGATTTTTAGATTCATTTGTTGATAGATGTGTATTTGTTGTTCATAATGTATATTTTTACCTTTTTCTTCTTCCACTTCTTAAACAATACCTTTCAGCATTTCATATAGTATTGGTTTGGCGGTGATGAACTCCCTTAGCTTTTTCTTATCTGCGAAGCACTTTATCTGACCTTCAATTCTGAATGATAGCTTTGCTGGATAGAGTAATCTTGGTTGTAGATTCTTGCTATTCATCACTTTGAATATTTCTTGCCACTCCCATCTGGCCTGCATTGTTTCTGTTGAGAAATCCGCTGACAATCGTATGGGTGCTCCCTTATAAGTAACTAACTGTTTTTCTCTTGCTGCTTTTAATATTCTCTCTTTATCTTTTGCTCTTGGCATTTTAATTATGATGTATCTTGGTGTGGTCCTCTTTAGATTCCTATATTTTGGGGGGTCTGTGCACTTCTTGGGTTTTTAAGTCAATTTCTTTCACCAGGTGGGGGAAGTTTTTGGTCACTATTTCTTCTAGTAGGTTTTCATTATCTTGCTCTCTTTTTCTGGTACCCCTATAATTCGGATGTTGGTATGCTTGAGGTTGTCCCAGAGGCCCCTTATACTATCTTCAGTTTTTTGGCTTCTTGCTTTTCTGGCTGAGTGGATTTTGCTTCTTTGTATTTCAAATCTTTGACTTGGTTCTTGTGGTCGTCTGGACTGCTTTTAGGACTTTGTATAATATTTTTTATTTCAGTCAGTGTATGGTTAATTTCTAGTTGGTCCTTTTTCATATCCTTGTAGGTGTTGTTCATTTCCTCATAAGTGTTGTTTATTTCATTGTAGTTCTCATTAAGTTCATCGGCCTTTTCTAGTAGCCTCTTCATAAACCTAATTACTGTGGTTTTGAACTCTATGTCTAGTCATCTTTTTTCCTCCATTTCTTTCACAGCTGAGTTCTTTCCTTTTCTCTGCATTGTGGTTGCTTTCCTGAGTTGGTCCCTTAGCGGTGTGTGGTAGGTATATTCTAAGTGGCTCAGCTTCCTTATGCAGCGTCAGCTCCGCCCTAAACAGCGTGCTATGGGGTGTGCGGCATCAGCTATGGGGCGCGCGGAGTCAATGTCAGCTATGCGGCTGGTGGGTCTCAGTGTTGGGTGGCAATGGTGGGCCCCTCCAAGAGGAATCCACCGCTGGTCTCCCCATTGCCAGACAACTCTGCCTCTCCCCAAATGAGTCTGCACAGCCAAAGTCTCACTCAGTGTTGCAAAACAAAGCAGTCCAGTGGTCTCCAAGCCAGTGAGCAAGTCACGCGTCCTCTGCCCAGTCACGGACTCCAGGAACTGCTGTTCCCATTTACGCACGCACTCTCCCCAAACTCCCAGACCTCAGCCACGCCCAGGGTCTTCCTTTTCCCGACCTGGGTCCTCGCCTGGACCTGGGGGGTCAGTGCTGTGGGAGGCCTTTGTCCTCCCCGTTGGAGAAAACCAGCCGGGCTTGCTGCCGCCCGTCCCTCACCGCTCGCTCGCGAAAGGCTCCTAACCTCACTCCTCGCATATCTTCAAAGCTAAGCACTGCTGCTCCTCCTGAGTCACAGCGTCTCACCTTTACTTTTATCTGTGGAATTTTCACTCAGCCAGCTTTCCGATGATTCTGGATGATGTTTGTTTTGTTGTTAAGTTGTAGTTTCGGAATTGTTTCGTTGGGCAGCAAAATAGGTGCTTACCTATGCCGCCATCTTGGTTCTTCTCCTAGTGACTGATTTCTCAACAGAAACTCATCAGGCCAGAAGGGAATAGAATGAAATATACAAAGACATGCAAAAGAAGGGTATGAACCTAAGAATACTGCACCCAGCAAGGCTATCAGTCAAAAGTGAAGGTGAAATCAGGAGCTTCACAGACAAAAGAGGATGAAGGGAATTTATTACCACCAAAGCAAAAAATGCTAAAGGGTCTGGTGTAAAAAAAAAAAAAAAAAAAAGGAAGAAAAGAAGAAACATAGGGGTAAAGAATAAAAATGGTGAGAAAAAAAAGCACTTATCAATAATAACTTTAAATGTAAATGGATTAAATGCCCCAATAAAAAGACATAGGGTAGCAGATTGGATAAGAAAACATGACCCATATATCTGCTGTCTACAAGAAACCCATCTCAGAAAAAAAGATGCACACAGACTGAGAGTGAAGTGATTGAAAAAGGTTTTTAAGGTGAATGGAAATGAAAAAAAAAAAAAGCTGGGGTAGCAATACTTATATCTGACAAATTAGATTTCAAAGTAAAGGACCTAACAAGAGATAAGGAAGGCCACTTCATAATACTAAATGGAGCAATCCAATAAGAAAAAGTAACTCTGGTAAATATATACATACCCAATACAGGAGCACCCAAATATATTAAAAAACTCCTGGAGGATATAAAGAGAGAGATTGATAGCAATACAATCATAGTAGGAGACTTTAATATCGCACTATCACCATTGACAAATCCTCTAAACAAAAAATCAGCAAAGAAACATCAATCCTAAAGGACTCACTAGACCAGATGGAATTAATTGACATATTCAGAACATTTCACCCCAAAGCCACAGAATATACATTCTTCTCAAGTGCACATGGGTCATTTTCAAAGACAGACCATATGTTGGATCATAGGCAAAGTCTTTTCAAATTCAAGTAGATAGAAATCATATCAAGCATCTTCTCAGATCACAGTGGCATAAAGCTGGAAATCAACTACAATAAAAACAATCCCCCCCCCAAATTAAACACATGGAGACTAAGCAGCATGCTATTAAACAATGACGGGGTTACCAGAGAGATCAAGGAAGAAATAAAAAACATCATGGTAAAAAATGACAATGAAAACACAACAATCCAAAATCTATGGGAAACAGCGAAAGCAGTCTTGAGAGGGAAGTTCATAGCTCTACAAGCCTACTGCAAAAAATAAAAAAACAATGGTAATAAATTACCTAACCCTACAACTCAAAGAGTTAGAAAGAGAGCAACAAGAAAAGCCCAATGTAAGCAGAAGGAAGGAAATAATAAAAATCAGAGCAGAAATAAACTACACTGAGACAAAAAAACAAAACAAAACACAAAAGATCAACAAAACCAAGCGCTGGTTCTCTGTAAGGATAAACAAGATTGATGAACCCCTAACCAGGCTCACCAAGAAGCAAAGAGAGTGGATCCAAGTAAACAAAATCATAAATGAAAGAGGAGAAATAACAACAGACCCACCAAAATACAAACGATTGTTAAAAAATACTATGAACAACTCTATTGCAACAAACTGGACAATCAGACATATACCTAGAAAAATACCACCTTCCAAAACTCAATCAGGAAGAATATAAACATCTTAATAGGCCAATAACTCTGGAAGAAATTGAAGCAGTCATCAAAAAGCTTCCAGGAAACAAAAACCTGGGGCCAGACAGCTTCACAGGGAAGTTTTACTAAACATTCAAGGAAGAACTGAAACCTATCCTCCTCAGACTATTCCAATAAATTCAAGAGGAAGGAACACTTCCAAGCTCATTCTATACAGCCAGCATCACTCTAATACCAAAACCAGATAAAGATAACACAATGAAAGAGAGTTACAGGCCAATATCCCTCATGAATATAGATGCCAAAATCCTCAATAAAATTCTAGCAAATTGGATCCAGCAGTACACCAGAAAGATCATGCACCATGACCAAGTAGGATTTATCCCAGGAATGCAAGGATGGTACAATATCCACAAGTCAATGAATGTGATACATCACATAAACAAATTGAGAGATAAAAATCACATAGTCATATCAATTGATGCATAAAAAGCATTTGATAAAATCCAACACCCTTTCTTGATAAAAACTCTCAACAAGGTAGGAATAGAAGGATTATACCTACGCATAATAAAAGCCATATTTGAGAAACCCACAGCCAACATCATACTCAATGGGCAAAAACTACAACCATTTCTCCTAAGAACAGGAACAAGACAGGGTTACCCACTCTCACCACTCCTGTTCGACATAGTACTGCAAGTATTAGCCATTGCAATTAGACAAGAAGAAGAAATAAAAGGCATCCAAATTGGAAAAGAAGAAGTAAAGCTATCCTTATTTGCAGTATGACATGATATTGTACATAAAAATCCCGAAAGACTCCATAAAAAAACTAATAGACTTAATAAATGAGTTCAGCAATGTAGCAGGCTACAAAATTAACAGCAAGAAATCTATGGCATTTCTATACACTAATAATGAACTTACAGGAAGAGAGACTAAAAAAGCAATCCCATTTACCATCACACCAAAAAAGTTAAGATACCTAGGAATAAACTTAACTAAGGAGGTAAAAGACCTATTCACAGAAAACTACAGGACAATAAAAAAAGAGATAGAGGAAGATGTAAACAGGTGGAAGAACATACCATGTTCATGGATTGGGAGAATCAACATCATTAAAATGTCCATACTACCCAAAGCAATCTATAAATTTAATGCACTCCCCATTAAAATACCAATGGCATATTTCACAGACCTAGAAAGAACTCTCCAAAAATTCATCTGCAATAAAAAAAGACCCTGAATAGCCACAGCAATCCTGAGAAAGAACAAGGTAGGTAGGATCTCAATACCATATTTCAAGCTGTATTACAAAGCCACTGTTCTCAAAACAGCCTGGTACTGGCACAAAAACAGACATACAAACCAATGGAATAGAATAGAGAATATCGATATCAACTCAAACCACTCTGCTCAGTTAATATTTGACAAAGAGGCATGAACATACAATGGAGAGACTGTCTTGACTCCATTGGTGTTGGAAAAATTGGTGTGGGAAAAATTGGACAGATATATGCAAAGAAATGAAACTGGACCACCAACTTACTCCATACACGAAAATTAACTCAAAATGGATACAGGACTTAAACATAAGATGGGAAACCATAAAAATACTAGAGGAATCCACAGGAAGAGAAATCTGAGACATATGCCGAAAGAACTTCTTCACTGATACTGCTTCTAGGGCAATGGAAGCTAAAGAAAAAATAAACAAATGAGACTACATCAAAATAAAAAGCTTTTGCACAGCTAAAGAAACCATCAACAAAACAACAAGAAAACCCACTGTATGGGAGAACATATTTGCAAATGTTATCACTGATAAAAGTTTAATCTCAAGCATCTACAGATAATTTATACAACTTAATAAAAGGAAGGCAAATTATCCAATAAAAAATGGGCAACGGACCTAAATAGAATCTTTTCGAAAGAAGACAGAAGGAAGGCCCAGACACATATGAAAACCTGCTCGAAGTCAGTAATTATCTGAGAGATACAAATCAAAACGACAATGCGGTACCATCTCACACCTGTCAGAATGGTTTTCAACAAGTCAACAAACGACAAGTGTTGGCGAGGATGCGAAGAAAAAGAACCTTAGTGTACTGCTGGTGGAATTGCAGACTGGTGCAGCCACTGTGGAGAACAGTATGGAGTTTCCTCAAAAAACTAAAAATGGATCTCCCATTTGACCCAGTAATCCCTATTCTAGCAATATATCCCAAGAAACCAGAAACACGAATTAGAAAGGACATATGCACCCTGATGTTCATAAGCAGCACAGTTCACCATTGCTAAGATTTAGAAACAGCCTAAGTGCCCATCAGCAGGTGAGTGGGTTAGAAAACTGTGGTACATCTACACAATGGAATACTATGCTGTGGTAAAAAAGAAGGAGCTCCTACCTTTTGCAACAACATGGATGGAGCTGGAGAGCATTATGCTAAGTGAAATTAGCCAGGCAGAGAAAGATAAGTATCACATGATCTCACTCATTTGTGGAATATAATGACCGACATAGACTGATGGACTACAACGGATCCAGAGCCTGAGAAACGTCGATCAGAATGTCAAACCTCAGGGTAAGTGGGGGGTGGCGGGAGTAAGGGGGAAAGTCAATATATTTGACTTCTTGAACTAAGGTATGTAATTTGTGTTTTTACCTCCCTGACAAAGTACATATAAAGTTGTAAGAAAAAATTGGCAACTAGTTTGAGATTGAATTGACATGGCCTAGAGCATGTCATCTCCTATGGACACCAATCCTTAGGCTAGGCTCCCCCTTAACCCTCTGTAACACCATAATATCCTTACATTATATTATTCCACAATGTCATTCTAATTTTTGACATTTGACAACAGCATATTGTATAATTATCCCAAGGAAACTTACAAACTAATTCTTTGAATGTTTGGCAGCAATTTAAAAAAGGACAGGAAAGGAATTAATCCCTTTTAGAAGGAATTAAGGCACTGGGAAGGCACTTGAGCATTCTGTATTGGCCCCTCTTGCCCTTTTTGCCAAGAGGGACCCTCTTCTCACAATTCAAGTGCACACAGCTGTTGCCTGAGCTTTCAGTTCAAGCTGAGGTTGAAGCCTCTGGGTGGCTGGCACCATGGATCTGTCTCTCTCCCATTGGGGTGAGCTGGGCACTCCCTGGAGAAAAAAACCTGAGTCCCCCGAGATATGTGACCAGTAATGGGACCCCACCAGCAGGGGAGGGGATCCCAAGGCAGGTGCTGGGCATGGAGGCCATGGGGGCATACATTACCAAGGAGACAGAACTGAACCTTACATCACCCTGCTTGGCCCCAGAGGATGACTGGTTAGCCAGAGATGGGTAAGATTCCTCTGGAAAGGAACAACCTAAGACAGGCAATCGCAGAGGGGTCATTAGGAGAGAACTTAAAGATCAACAGAGGTAGGGCGCAGACCCTCACTCCCATAACTTTGCAGGGGCCTGAACTCTCACCCCTTCTGAGGGAGGTCTATTCTTTGTCAAAAGTTAAAAACAGGGTTGGGTATAGAGAAAACTATTCACAGGGAATACATGTATGGCACACACATTGAGATAATCTTGTTATTTCTATGGCTAGCTACTATCTCTGGATAAATGACAAGGCAGCATCTTGTAATTCAGTTGTCATGATAAGCTGCCACAAGAATGACTTACTGTTTCACTACAACTTGACTTCAAATTTCCCTCTTAAATAGAAATTTGAAAAATTATTTTATTAACCAATGTCACCCAAGAAAATTCAGCAAAAAAATCATATCATAAATAAATAAGTTTAAAAGATGAAAAAAAAAAAAGGAAAAGAAAAACTTACTCGTAATAGTTCCGCTGACGTTGGTCTTTCCTGAGGTATTTTCTGTAAGCAGTAATCAACAAATATTCTAAAAGAGTCAGTCCTGTGTGTGCAAATATGTTAAAAGAAAAAAATATCAAGGTTTGTAGAACACATGGCTTACTTAAAATAACTTTCATTCCAGAGAAAATTTTACATTTTATATGTTTAATAAAACATTTTTGGAATATCAGGAGAATTAAATTTTCAAGTTTATGATAACTAAAATTAATTATTTTGGCTAATGAATGTGGATAATTCAAGTTAATTAATACATAGAGATTTTTAAATATATAAAGGTCAAATCATAATATATATCAGAAAGTAAAAATACTATATTTACATGTAATAGTTTTAAACATATTTTATCCCCAAAGATGGTAATCTCATAGGTTTCAAGCCTGTATTCTTCATGACCAGTTGGTAATGCCTCCATCACCCACAACCTATAACCAGGTAGTAACATTTGAAGTATAAAAGTCAGAAAACCTAGGAATATGCTTCCAGGATGAAAATACTTCCTGTCTTGAAAATTCCATTTTGACTACTTTTCTTTAAAATTGCCTTTTTCTAAAACTCTGTGGCCCATATAGTTATCAAAATGTCATAATGCCTAGCTGAATCTGGCTCAATGGATAGAATGTCAGCCTGTGGACTGAAAGGTCCCAGGTTTGATTCCAGCCAAGGGTACATGCCTGGTTGCAGACTCGATTCCTAGTAGGTGGTGTGCAAGAGGCAGCCAATCAATGATTCTCTCTCATCATTGATGTTTCTATCTATCTCTCCCTCTCCCTTCCTCTCTGAAATCAATATAATATATTTTTTAAAAAGTCATAATGGCCCTGGCCAGCATTGCTCAGTGGTTAGAGCATCAGCCTGTACATGGAAGGGTCATGGGCCTGATTCCAGTCAAGGGCACATACCTGTGTTGCAGGTTGTGTCCCCATTCCAGTTGGGGCATATGCAGAAGGCAGCCAATCGATGTGTTTCACATCGATGTTTCTCTCTCTCTTCCTCCCTACTCCCTCAACCCCCCTTTTCCATTCTCTCTAAAAATCAATGGAAAAATATCCTGGGGTAAGGGTTTAAAAAAAGTCATAATGTTCAGCAAGGAACATTACATTTTTGGAATCTATACTAATAAAAGCCTAGTGGCTCCTGTGCCCTTGCACGACGCCCTCATGTCATCACAAGATGGTTGTTGCCCCATGTCATCACAATATGGCTGGCCCCATGTTGTCACAAGATGGCTGTCACAAGATGCCATCAGGGGAGGGCAGTTGTGGGTGATCAGGTCAGCAGGGGAGGGCAGTTGGGGGGGGGGACCAGGCCTGCAGTGGAGGGCAGTTGAGTCAACCAGGGCAGTAGGAGAGAGCAGTTGGGGGTGACTAGGCTGGCAGGGAAGGGCAGTTGGGGTGAGATCAGGCTGGCAGGGGTGGGCAGTTGGGCACGATTGGGCCTTCAGGGGAGGGCAGTTGAGGGTGATTGGGCCAGTAGGAGGGATAATTGGGGGCGATCGGGCTGGCAGGGAAGTAGTTAGGTGTCAATCAGGTTGGCAGGGGAGCTGTTAGGGGGCGATCAGGCTGTCAGGCAGAAGTGGTTAGGGGTAATCAGGCAGGCAGGCAGATGAGTGGTTAGGAGCCAGCAGTCTCAGATTGTGAGATGGATCTCAAATTGGAGAGGGTGCAAGCAGGGCTGAGGAACACCCTCCCCCCCAGTGCATGAATTTTGTGCAGTGGGCCTCTAGTATAATATATGTTCTATCTCAATAGATTTAAATATACATATAGTAAAGAAATGACACCTGGAAAAATAATGATATCAAAGAGTACTTTATCTCTGTTTAGAAGTGATAAGAGCTGAGATGATCAATACAAGACTGTCTTGATTTGAGACTCTAGTTGCTAGGAAGGTAGCAGGGCATGGTTCCTGTAGAATTTTAGTTACTATCTAAACACTTTAAGAATACAGTACAAGCCATAGTGAGGGCAGAAATTAAATATGTGTGTGTGTGTGTGTGTGTGTATGTGCAGTTAATGCCAATGTCACTCTATAATGTATGATGAAGAAATGAAATGGGATGTGAGGGCGATCTGGCTGTGACATCTGTCACCCCACTGATCACCAGGGTTTATTCAGCTGATCTGACTGGCTAGGTGGGTGACCCCTCCTCTCTCACTGATCCATGTGTGTCCCTCCCTAAGCTGTGCGCTCTGTGGAAGAGGACAACCTTACCCCTAAAGGAGAGGACTGGTCTTCAGTCAAGGGTATATGAGTAGCACTGCTCCCCTGCTAGAACCTCCAAACAAGCTCTCAAGATATTAAATGCTTTCCAGTCAAATGTTTAAAAATTTAAAATGAAATGTAATGAAAGTGCCAAAAACAATGGCAATTTTTTTTAGAGATTTAAAATCATAAAAGAATCTTACCATTCATTAGACTGTAATGTTGGGGAGTCATTCTGGGCAATGTGATATAAGGCACTCATTGCATTCATGTTGAAAAGAGGGGGCTTCCGTTCCGCTGAAAGGAAACGAAACATGATAAAGCAGCTCTTGAAAGAAATCAGGCAGATAGGGAAATAAGAAACTATGAGCAAAGCATTGCTGCTAAACTGATAGCTTGTTACTGTCATCATGCCACATAATCCACTTATTTGAATCGCTTAGGTCAACTTAGAATAGCCATTCAAAAGAAGCTGCTGAACATCTTAATATACATTAGCAAAGCTTCTAACAGCTCCATTCTAGAGAGTGAAAAAATTTTATTATGTTTTTCACATATCTTCAAAAGGCTAGTCTTTGCCTATCTTCTCACAATAGGTATGAACATGGTGAACTTGAAGAAAGGGGCTATGTACAAATCCTGACAGGTTCAGGGGGCTATGCAGCAGGTCGGACAAACTTAGTGGTTAAAAGTTACCATAAAGATGATGATCTGATCATAAACTACTATGTAGGCAGGGCATGGTGGGTAGTGAAGCCTAGGCTTATAGCTTCCAAAGTAAAAGTGAGCCCTGTCCATGGTTCTTGTGCATCTATGTTGACATACTTTTGAAATGCCAGAGTAACCTTCTCTTCTAGACCCCCCTGGAAACTTAACCACACTTACAAGAGCAGGTACACCAAAATTCTTATCTTATTGCCCCCATACCATTATTTCTTGGAAATGTTAACTAACTATACCCACCAATGTACTAGTAAAAGATGTGTTTCTACATTTTGCTTTTTATCCAATACCAGAGATTTCCTCGCTTTGTTTTCTTCTGCCTCCTTAATCTACCACCAATGGATTTCATGTAACCTTCCTTATGTTTCCTCCTTTGATTCTATATGTATAAAAAGAACTGCAAAACTGCCATTCTCTGGAGCATTTTCTAAATCCATTGAGATTTTGCTTCTGGGCATACCCTCAGTTTGGCTTAAATAAACTAATAAATTCATAACATGTTAATATAGGTTTATACATTCTTATGTCAACAACATCATGTGTAAGTGTTTCAATTAAAAATGCTTATTCATTGAAAAAATTCAGAAGGCACAGAAAAGTAAAGTGAAAAAAAATGGAACTTTTTTTTGAGAGAGACACACACACATCAATGTAAGAGAAACATCCATTGGTTGCCTCCTGTATGTGCCCTGACCGGGAATAGAACCCGCAACTTTTTGGAGTAAGGATGATGCTCTAACCAACTGAGCCACCTGACTAGAGCATAATAAATGGAACATTTTAAACATCACTAACACAGTATGAGAAATAAAATAATTCAATTTCATAAACACCGTTTGAAGGATCATCTAGGCCAGAGAACTGGTATGGGGTGAGGTGGAGGAGAAAAAATAAACAAGGCCCGGTCCATCCTATTCCAAAGAGAAGTATTAATGGAAGATTTACTCTATCAGAACCTGCCAGATCTCTTCTTTAGAATTCCTACAGCTCTCTTTTAGTTTACTGCTCAGTTGGCATGTGCTCACCTATTGCATTTACATAAACAATTTTTAAAAAAGACAAGCATAAACTCTAAGATCTTATAATTCCAATACTTCTATTATTTTATTTATTTCCTGAGAATATGTAATAAGATGCTATTTACATATCAGGCGCTCCATTTGTTGACCAAAGGAAAGAAACAAGGTTCTAGCTCTGAGTACAATTAATTTTATATCATTTAGTAATTATTATATCATAAGAGACAAATCACTATCTATTCTACAGTACTTATTTTATGCTAATGGATTCTTTATATAGTCCCAGTTTGTAATTCATCATCTGATCTCTATTTTTATCAGGGCATTTTGTTTTTTTAAGCAAAGATTCTCTATTAATCACCTTTAAAATGGTGAAATGGGGGAGGAGAAAGGGCATTTACTAGTATAGCAGTGTCAACAATAAAAATAAAGTTAAAAAATGGTAAGGCTTATTCTATGCAATTCTAAGAAACAGAACAAGAACTAAAGGCAGAAGTAACAGGGAATACTGCCCCTCCCTCCACCTCCAACTTGAAATGAACAATGTTGAGAGTAGTGAATTTTAAGTTATTGGCAGTGCTCAAACAGAAGGCAACAATACTTACTCATCTGTGATACTTTGGAGGGACTTTTTATAGACTAAATGACCTCTGACACCTCTGAAAGTGTCTACAAATATTTATTAACCTCTCAACAGGATAGTGTATACTCACCAAATAACTACCAGTATTATAGGGACATGAAATCTTAGTAAGTGGAAGTTTGAAAGTTGCAGTATAGATACATGAAATCATATCTGTTTCTAATGTAGAAGAGAAATAACTGGTTCAGGTTTGTTTTATTTTCCAAGAAGTCAACTCTAGAAAGTTTCTAGAACTTGTCCCTTTGACAACTTCCAGTATTTAAAGCCACGTAGAACTAGGATCACATCATGTAACCATCAATGGCTTTCCATCATTCTTAGGACAAAGCTCATTACCTTAAACATAGCTTATTACCTTTACGAACATGACCCTGGCTAGCTCAGCACTTCAGTTTGAGAAGCAATCTCTGCCCCTCCTCCCTCTCCTCATGTAATCTTTTTCTTCACTTCAAGAACCAAGCTCATAGCCTCTCACACATGCTGCTTTCTCTGTCTGGACTCCCTTCTCACTCTTGTTCCCTAAACTTTATCTGGTAATTCTTGCCAATCCTTCAGGTTTTATATTAAATATAATTTCATTTCTGCATTAATTTAATAAATATTTACTCCAGGGTCATTATATGCTTATAATCACTTCCAAAAGGAAGCCTTTCCTGACCTCTCAGACTAGGTCTCCCATTAGATTTTGTCACTGAAAATTACATTTTTCCTTTCTATCACCTATCACAACCAAAATGAATTATTTGTGTAATTTTTTATGTGATGTGTGTCACCTTTGCTAATGTGTCCATGACAACAGGGACAACATCATTTATTTTCATCTCTGCATTTCCAGTGCTGCATGCATATCTGGTATTTATCCTTAGTGGCCAAAATGAGTAAATGAAGATAAGGGAAACTAAGGCAAAGAGAAACTTAATGAACAAAGAATCTTTGTGCAGCGTGAAGTCACAAAGTGACTGAGAAGAAACCAAGTCTTAGGGCTTATGTCAAATACTATGGTATGGCTTCATTCACTATCAGGATAGGAGCCCTCTCCCTCATTGGCAAAAAATAATAAATTCAAACCACTCAGAAGAACTCTGAATTGTATAAGAGAAACACCAGGGAAAGGGGACTAAAGAAAAAAGAAAACAGAAATTTAGGAAGAGGATGATGAAAGCACAAAAACAACAAAACCCAGTTCGATGTTGCTCAGATCTGAAGTAGGAATGGGGAGCACCTGTATGTGAGTAATGGGCACTCTGTCTGTAAACAGACAGGATAGCTGACCTTACAATGGCAGAGCAGTTCTAGCACAGAGAAGCATGTGATGAAAGGTATTCCAAACACAGGACAGCTCTATGATCTAGTTTCTGAGAAGCTTTCGCTAAATATTAATTTCAGATGGCTTCACATCTGTTCAAGTCCTCTGCCAGATGCAGCACATAAATCCTCTGAGTCATGGTGACAGGACTCATTGCTAATCCAAAATACTATAGAACAGGGGTTGGCAAACTATGGCCCAAATTCACCTAACAGCCTGTTTTAGTAAAGTTTTATTGGAACATAGCCATACCTATTCATTAACATAGCGTCTTTGGCTGCTTTCATGCTATGTAGCAGAGTTGAGTATTTATGATAGAGAAATGTATGGCCTACAAAACCTAAAGCACTTATCTGGTCCTTTACAGAAAGTTTGTCAGCCCTAACCGTATAATATAACTAGTGGCCTGGTGCACGAATTTGTGCACATTGAAAGAAAATTAATTAGAAGAAATATTTTAATGTTGCTATTTGCTCTTTTTCTATAATATAAGTGTCAACCAAATTTATGATCGACAATGACAGATCGAAACACAAGCATGCAATTGGTGCCAGTGAGAGCTTTATATATATAGATAAACTTGCTTAATTAGACCTGTTTTCTGATATAGCTAAACTTTTTCCAGCCCGGTGAAGGACCCTAAATTCTCTTTCAGGTAATTGTCTGCAACACAGCAGTCAATATAAACATGAAGCAGATTATTATTATAGATCATGCAGGGAGAACAAAGGGTAAAATATTTAACTATAGCAGTGTTTGACTATATTCTGTGCAGTGAGAAAACCTTAAGTCATTTTCAAGGTCCACCATTTCTCTCTTCTTTTCAGTCGGGTCAAGTTTCTAAGCTTTGTAAATCTCTATTTTCCTGCTAATGAAAAGAAAATAGGATTTCACCAAGTCTCCGATCTACCTACTCCAGGTCTTCTGCGAAGATCAAAATAGAGAAAGCTTGGGAAAATGCTTTACAGACATTTGGTTCAAGTGTAAAATGTTTCCACCTGGCTATAAATCAAGTCATGTTCCCAGACTGAAGAAACTCCAAGGAGGCTAGTTGCAAGGGAGAAAGCCAGGTGTTGCTATGCAACATCATTACCCAGTGCCTGCAGCCACTGTTTCCGGGTTGAGCTATGCTGTGGGCCGCATTTTGTGCCAGGGGGTCTCGGCAGCCTGGGCTGCAATTTGGTGGGCTGTCACTCCGGGGTGGTGGCAGGGCCTGTGTCCCACTTGGGAAAAGCCTTGTGAGAACCAGATCTGCAGTGCCATTTATCTGTAAATGGCCAGTGCATGTCATAGCAGCTCCTGCGTTGAGCGTCTGCCCCCTGGAGGTGAGCACATTATAGTGACTGGTCAGACACTTAGCATATTAACCTTTTATATATATAGACTAGAGGCCCAATGCACGAAATTTGAGCAAGGGGCTTCGCCCCCACCCGCCTCTGCCTCGGGCCCCACCTGTTGCAGTGGCCATGGGCCTCTGCCGTCTCTGTCTTGGCCCCTGCCCGCTGTAGCAACTGGGGGTCTCTGCTACCTCTGCCTTGGCCCCCTGCGGAATCGTCCAGAAGGTTGTCCAGAAGGACATCCAGAAGGACGTCTGGTCTAATTAGCATATTACCCTTTTATTATTATAGATAGTTTGCATAGGAGCTTCAACATAAGCAACAGAATAGAAACTGGAAGTGCTTTTGAAGCCACCTTGTGATAGATAATCACAATCTCAAAAGAAAGGAAAAGGGTGGTAGCATAAAAAAGCTGAATTAACTAAATTAAAAAAAATAATTTCTACTAACTTTAAAGACAATGACTAAGTTTCTATGGATGTTCCATGTGTGTTTTATGAGATTAACATTCAGGAAGTTTAATTCAATTGAAACCTTTGGACACTGCTTTATTTGGCAAAGTTCATGCTGAATTGTAACACCTAGATTAAGCTTTATTCTAATAAAATCATGCCAAGCTGGTGTGGCTCAGTGGATTAAGTACCCCCACGCACCAAGAGGTGTCTGGTTTGATTCCCAATCAGGGCACATGCCTGGGTTGTGGGCTTCAAACCCAGTACGGGGCATGCAGGAGGAGCTGATCAACGTTTCTCTCTCATAGATGTTCTCTCTCTCCCTCTCCTTTCCTCTCTTTCTAAAATAAATAAAAATGTATTTAAAAAAAAAAGTAAGATCATGAAAAGGCAACAGATTTCTGATGAACAAATATGATTGACAACCATAATAATAATTGATACCATCTACTGAGTTCCTATTATATGTCAGGCACTCACTTCAGATATGTTACATATGTATTCATAATTCTCACAATAATGCAAGATAAGCATTATTATTCAAATTTCCCAAATGAAGAAACAGAGGGTCAGTTAGCTTAAAGAATGAAACAAAGTCATGTAGTAGGTGGCAAAATTGGAATTTCAACCCAGTTTGTAAGACTTCAAGGCCTATGTTCTTTCCACTAGGCCTCAGTGCCTCTTCAGTAACTTTGCATTTTATCATGGACTAGAGGCCTAGTGCATGAAATTCCCACAGCCTGGCCTGTACCCTCTCCAATCCGAGACATCCCTCTCGCAATCCGGGATCGCTGGCTCCTAACTGCTCACCTGCCTGCTGGCCTAATTCCCCTAACTGCTCTCCCCTGCCAGCCTGAGCCTCCTAACTGCTCTCCCCTGCCAGCCTGATCACCCCTAACCACCTTTGCCTTAGCCCTGCCACCAAGGCTTTGTCTGGAAGGTCGTTTGGAAGATGTCTGTTCTAATTAACATATTAACCTTTTATTAGTAGAGATAGTTCTAGTATTTTAAAAGGAAAAACAACAGAAGTAGAAGCTTTAATAGACCAAGTAGCTTAACACAATAGTCATCACAACATTCATTTATAAACAGACAAACAATGAGTGGCTAATGTGGAAAAAAAATTTAAGCAAAGAAATTACATAACATTTGTGTTTTCATGTTTTTGGCTTCTGGAGAATTTATTTCTGAACACAGTCAGTTCCATGTAAATGCTGATGGACCATTTGCCAGATTCTACCATGATCATTGCTAGTGAACTAAGTGTCTGTAGTTTAAACAGAAGAACATCAAATTAACTTCTCTTGAAATGATCTTAAAAAATAATGTGTCTGGTGACTAGACAATTTCAAAGTCCAAAAGTTTTTGAAGGATTCATGCATTTCTAGTTCTTCCAGTGGAAGATGGTATGAATTTTGGTATAGTGATTCTTCCATCCAAATTCTATTTCTTCAAAATTTTCTCGGCTAGTTTTGGCCCTATTAATTTTAGGATTACCTTGTCAAGTTCTACATAGTATTTAGAACTTCATCATATGACCTTATAACATATGCACATATTTCTGCTGAGTGCCACCAAAAATCATTCTGAATAAGTTGGAGGAATTTATTTTCCAGTGAAAGGGAGAATAATACAATATTACAACCTAAAAAGAAAACTACCACCTCAATATCCATTAATACAATCAGTTAAATAGTTTATACATATAAAGCAGAAATTTTCAACTATTTTAATCTCATGACACACACAAGTTAAGTATTAAAATTCAGTGGTACACCAAAAATATATATTTTTTGCAGATTTAAAAATAAAGTATATTTTGATTCATTCAGAGCAGATGGCTACTGCTGTGTTGGCTGTTATCATTTTCTTATTTGACAATCTAAGAGAAAAGAGGTCAGTGGCCCTGAATGGTGTTGCACATTTTAAAAATTCTAGTGGCACACTAGTTGAAAATCACTGATATAAAGGAATAACCTTAATGAAAAAGATGTCTAAGTTACTAATATGAAACAGATCTCCAAGATATTACAAAGTAAAAAAAATCAAAATACAGAATCACTTTTTATGTTAACTTGGGTGCAAAAAGGAATATTATAAGTGTACAAACTTGTTTGTATACTCATAAAGTATAGGAGGCTATACAAGAAATTAATAACAGTGGTTTCCTATATGTGTTGGCAGAAGTGGGGTAGAATTGGGCTGATAGTATCAGGGGTAAGTTCTTTTACTGCATGTCTTTTTATTTTTAATTTTTTTAAAATTTATAAATCATGCTAATGTTACTTAGTGAAAAAGAATAAGTAAATATTCTAACTTTCCTCCTTGAATTGCTTCGTTTTTCATTAACACATCTTTAATGTAAAAAAAAGAAGACAAATTGTATATATTTACCATATGTGTTGTTGGTTTTTTTGTTGTTGGAAGGGGGTCAGTGAAGTAATTGGAAATGCAATACAAAGTATCCCAAATCGTCTTTATAGAGAGGAGAAACATTGTAAGGAAAGACAGAACCTTAGCCTAAGAACAAACTGGATCTCTGAAATTCTTACAAGATCAATTTGGATATCAGAATAGAGAAAATAAAACAAAAAACTACAATCAAATTTTAAAAATCAGACAAAAATATTTTTAAAAACTGATTTTTAAAATATTAAACATTTTTAAATTAAAATGTATACAAATAGCCCTAGCAGGTTTGACTCAGTGGAGAGAGTGTTGGCCTACAGACTAAAGGGTCCTGGGCTTGATTCCTGTCAAGGGCACATGCCTGGGTTGTGGGCTTGATCTCCAGGAGGGGGTATGCAAGAGGCAGCTGAACAATGATTCTCTCTCATCATTGGTGTTTCTATCTCTCCCTCTCACTTCCTCTCTGAAATCAATAAAATACATATTAAAAAATAAAATAAAATGTATACAAATATCTAGATAAAGGCAGTGTTGTGCTGGAGCTAACTCACACTGGCTTTAGAAGGTCATTTAATGAATCAACTGGTAACTTGAAATTGGCTATAGTGAGAATATTTACACCATGGAAATTGGCAAATGCTACAAATTAGGTATTTTCATATCTCCCTCACCAAGAGTCACTGGTTAAACTTACCAGTATACAACTGAATAAAGGTAACTTTAAGATATATTAAAATTCAAAGCATACAATCAGAGATTACCTGGTATTTTAATTAATTTTAGATAACTGCAACTATTTGAGGAACAACTTTAAAGCTGGCAGTATCACCCTAGCTCAATGGTTGGCAAACAGCGGCTTGCATGCCACATGCGGCTCGCGAGTTGCGGTTTGCCGCTCTGTTGACTAATGAGTTTGCCGACCACTGACCTAGCTGGTTTGACTCAGTGGATAGAGCATTGACCTGTGGGCTGAAGGGTCCCATGTTTGATTCAGGTCAAAAGCACATGCTCAAATTGCAGGCTCAGTCCTCCATGGGGGGCATGCAGAAGGCAGCCGATCAATGATTCTCTCTCATTATTGATGTTTCTCTCTCTCCTTCTCCCTTCCTCTCTGAAATCAATAAAAAATTTATATAAAATAAGCTGGCAGTATCTTAAAAAATGAAGTTTTCTCTAGGGTTGCTCTCCTTATGAGTTGGGTCAAATACTAGTATAGTTTTTAGAGTCAGATCTTTGGTAAGCCTACTTTTGCAAATGTCCCTTAAACAAGTAAATTAAGTAACAAATATTATATGAAGAAAAGACGTATATTAACACTTATAGTATGGAGAATGGCTATTTTTCAAATAGTAATACTTATCATGGATTCCTACATTGGTAACTGCCATATCTGCCCAAACTTTTAATTAAATTAATAACTTGAAAATTTACCAGAGAGAAAGCAATCTTCCCCCCATTAATATGGGGGGAAATATAATGAATTCACACTGCCTGGCAAACGTATACTAATAATACATTGAACAATGACTGGATGAATGATTAACAATCGTAATAAGGAGTGAGTCTCAAAAAAATACAATGAAAGCAAGTCTTTACTCACCCAATTCAATACAGGTGATCCCAAGTGACCAAATGTCAACTTTCCCATCATACTGTCCTTCGTCCATAGCTAAGATCACCTCTGGAGCCATCCTGCCAAAAATAATGTTGTAAATTAAAAACTAAATTTACCTAATAAAGTGATTCAATGAAATAACTGTTTTGAGGGTGTTCTAAAACTTTATCTCATAAAGATATTACTTCCTCACACAAATCATTTGGAAAAAAAAACACACTATTCAAAATGTAAGTAATACACTTAGTGATTTACATGAAATAATACATTATTTTCAATAAACTCTGGTTCCATTATTTCCTTTAATTTTGATTTTCAGTAAGTTACTTAACCTTTCTGTATATTAGTTTCTTCACCTGTAAAATGGAGAGAATTCTAATAGCTACCTCAGAGATTAACAAAGGATTAATACGTATGAAACACTTAAATAAATTACTTTAAACATGAAAAATGTTCCAAAGATATTGCAACTTAAAACCAACCAACCAACCAACCAAACAAACAAACAAACAAACAAACAAACTGCTATGAATGTTACTTTGTCCATAATAGACTTTCATTAGGACAGGGGTCATATCAGTTTAATATGCTTTTTCATTAGTAGTGTCTGAAAGTAGTTGCTTAGCAAATGCTATTCAAAGATGTTGAAAAACATTTCAAAGAGCTAATTTTTTTTTAGAGGTAAGCAATTTTCCAGGTATATAAGTCATTCTCTAAGGTACAATAAAATTTCAATGCATCTATGAAATGAAGGAAGGGAATCTTGAATAGAATGGGGTAAAACTAAGTCAGAATGATAAGCTAGATAAAGTATCAGAGAATTCAGCAAACAGAAGAACCTGGATTTCTTTCACTGAAGGGCAGTATTTATGCTCACTGGCTAGAGGAGGTTAAAGAAGCTACCTTCCTTGCCTAGAGACTCTGACACAAGAGAAAAGTTGAAAAGAAACTTTAAATGAAATCTGAAACCTGAGCTTGGACAGTGTGTTGATAATCCTGCTCAGTTTACACACTGTGACATCAACCTTATTTGAACAATTTAAAATCACCAGAAATTTTATACTAAGTCAGAGTGTTTCTTTTTGTTAATGAGTTTTCTATCCTTCTGTAATAAAATCTCATTTTAAGAGACATGGTGAGACACTGTCAAAATAGCAAAGCAAAACCTTGATCATGGATGCATTTTTTAAAAACTATGTCATGTTCTCTAATTCTACATACCAGTAAGGTGTGCCCACAAAGGAGTTGGCAGGAGAAGCCATTGAAGCAGATCCAAAGTCAGCTAGTTTCACCTGACCTGGCTCTGTTAGAAGAATATTTCCTGCTTTAATATCCCTGTAGGAAAAAAACAGGAAAGGTTAGAAAATTACTTTTCAATTTTGATTATGAAATAAGGTCAGAGCATGCAATTAATAAGACAAAAAGTTTATTTTAAAAAACCTTGCTCAGATAGCTAATAGGGGACTAAGTAATTACTGCATGTTGTAAGGGGGGCAGATTCTTGGGTGTACTTGTAGGCAGGTAGGTCACAGTAATTACACTGAAAGGGAGAGCTTTCTTCTAAGGGAGGGAAGGCAATGAGAAAAAGGGCCGTTATGGCAGACAAGGAAACCTGTTCAATTGCTAGACTTACAAAACCATATTCTTATATGCTAAATCCAGTCACCAACAGTATTCCTTGTGCTGGGAAAATCGGCACCATTTGTAACGGCCTTTTCCCCCCTTTTCCAAATTACTTGACATTTTTTGAAGCCTAAACAAACCTTCAATGACTCTGTATTAACTACCTACCAGTAAGCCTCCTCTACACACATACCTTTACTTTCTTGCCTGTGACCCTTTCTCTCTGCCTTTAATTGTAACTGCAACTCTAAGGCAGTTGAGGATACATGTTATATAGGTGTTATTTTAAAAATAACACTGTACAGTAAAAAGAAGACCCTGAAAGATCAAAACAAACAAGGATTAGGAGTTAGGAAATTGCATTTATTGTACTACTGCAAAGAATTGCAAGTGGTTACTATTAAAGCTGTTAGATATTTTATGCAGCAAAAAGATCTTAAAATATAATTTAAAAAATCATTTTCAGCATGATAATTTAGAATGATAAGATGTGGATGTGTTCTTTATTCTCTTTTTAAAAGGTATGAGGTGTAATGAGTACTATGAACCAAGAATTGTAAGTTGATGGGGAGTGAAAAGATAAAGCAGAGAGAATGAGGTAAATTTATGTCAAATTGAGAATGATAAGGTTCAAATACTTCCAAAACAATGCTTCCAAAAATCTTCCTTGAAAATTCAGTTTCTTTCCTCATGATGACATTAGGAATTGGCAGAGAGAACTAAAAAAAAGCATTATTTATTTCTTACAACAACAAAAAATGTTTTCTCTATTATCTTCAATTACAACATTGACTAGCTAGCCTCTTAAATCAAAATATAATGAAACATAGATAGCATTTATTATTAAATAAAGATCATTCTTTGAAATTTTTTTATCCTTTCAACTTCTTTTACATATTAAAAAGTTAAAGTATAATATAGAATTAACACATTAATGTGCAGATTAAGATAACAAAAGCATAAAAAACTAAACTGTGGCTTTAATAGGAACAAACAAAATCATAAACAAGTTGGCATTCCAAAAGGACATCTTGGCACTAACGTTACATATATATATATGTTAGAGACCCGGTGCATGGATTCATGCATTGGTGGGGTCCCTCGCCCTGGCCTCCGGGGATCAAATCAAAACTGGCTCTCCATTTCCCAAGGGGTCCTGGATTGCAAGGCCAGGCTGAGGGACCCAACTGGTGCACAATCAGGACCGGGGAGAGACTGCAGGAGGGCTCCGGGGCATGTCCAGCCCCCCCTTGTCCAGTCCCGATCAGCTGGACCCCCAGCAGCAAGCTAACCTATCAGTCAGAGAGTCTGCCCCCTGGTGTTCAGTGTACGTCATAGTGACTGGTTGAACAGTCGAACTAACGGTGGACACTTAACATATTAGGCTTTGATTATATAGGATTTTAATGTGTCAAATCCATAGAAATTATGGTTCTATTTATTTATTTCATCAATATTTATTATACATAGTTAGTCCTTATAAATTCACAGAGGAATTTTGGTCTGTCTATCTTGAGAAAGTTCTGCTTTTTAAGTATCAGTATCTTGTGATGACTATTTATGATTAAAACAGAAAAGGGGAACCTATGACCTAATAGTTTCATTTCTTCCTAGCAAATGTCAGTGTTTTCTTTTGTTTTCAAGCCACCTCAGTTACTTTATACATAACTCACAGTCCACTACTTCTGTACCATTCATTGAAGTAACTGTACTAGAAGTTCTTTGCTGAAAAAGGAAAATATAAGAAACAACATCTTTGTTTAGGAGAAGTTAGCAGTGCGAGAAGTTAGAGTTGTGGTAGAAAAAAATATAAGGTAGGGGAAAGCCTTCGATTAGGAGCTAGGAAATTTGAGTTTTACTCTTTATCATATAATGCTGTGAAACCATGGGTAACTTATTTAAATCTTTGAGTCATAGTCTCCTCATTTGCCAAAATAAAGACAATAAAATACTATCCTAAGTATCTATATGAATCACAGAAACATAAAACATTTTAAAGTGATAAAACAGCATGTATTTATATAAGATAGACTTATAATTTGCAATTAGAAGGGGAGAAGAAACTGAGCTAGGAAATAAATATATGCAAGAAAGATTCATTTTCTTTTCTTCCTGACACAGTATCAGAAGGTTGCTGAGCTCTTCTTCCCTGCAACACCCTGCCTGGAGAATATCACCTATAGAACAGAGATAATGTCTTTGTGGACACATGGGAGAGACCAAGAGATAGGAACTAAATTCTGTCAACTTCACTCTTTACATCCAGAAGCAACGGCAGTCTATTTCTTACCCATAAATCGTTAGGTGCCCTAAAAATTGGAGCATGCACTAATATTCAAGGTTCATTGAATAGATATTCCTATAGCTGAAATGAAAATGTAACTAGTCTCTAATCTTACCTATGAATCAATGCATGAGAATGTAGGTAGGCTAGCCCCTGCAAGGCACCATGAGTAATGGCAGCGATCTCCACTTCCTGAAGTGGTTTCTTGTGAACTGAGGAAGGAAAAACACTCAGGAGTGAGCACATGATCAGTTTCACGCCTCTTTTTATCTTATATAACGATACCAACCTGAATTACAGACTTTCTCAAATGACAAATTGGTTACACATTCATCTAAAGACACAAGATATATATTTTCTATAGAACAGCAATAAATAACCAGAGAATAGAAAACTGAAGTATAAAAACAAATAAACCCATTCAAACAAAATAAAACAAAGCCTGATATTTGTGGTAATGAATTATTAATTTATTTGTCAGTTGCAAGTCAGTTGGCCAGGCCCAAATTTACTAGTTTCTTCTGACATTTTAACCCTAGAATGTTTTAGGTGGCATTATTCTCCTCTGCCCCAAAGACATCTATCTCCCTCCTCTAACTACAGGTTTTTAATATTTGTGAAAGCAGCTAATAAGCAATTTCTACTCAGAAATTAAGGATGATATTAGGAAGTTTTTAAAATTTTTAACAGTCTCTGGTTATAAAAGCACCTGTGGAGAACTGGGTCAGTCAAGATATTTACAAGGGTTAAATATTAATATTTAATTTGATTCCACCTACCTCTCTTTCATACAAAAACATAAATTTAATGTTTTTGTCTGCATATACTTCATCCCATTAGTAAACATTTTAGTAGTACCTGCCACGGATGAACTATGAACTTAAAAAAAACACAGTAGGAGGACTGCTAATCATTACTCGGATAGTTCTGGTGGCACTACAAAGTTTGCATAGCTTATGTACACAAGCCTTAAGTCTAAGTCATCATCCATGTGGTTTGCCCAAACTGGACTTTAATTTAGGAGGAGATAACATTCTGGTCAAGGCAAAACAGAAAGGAGGGGACTGTTTTGATTCTTACCTTCTAGCAAATCAGAGGCTGAGCCTAAGCAATACTCCATCACCAACTGTAAGAGATTAAAACAATAAATAACCAGAACAGTGAACAAGAAACCGCTAAAACCAACCAACGCAGAACCTAAGAATACTAGAAGAATAAATACCCTGACCTTCTGACCCTGGATTCAATTTTGGTCAGCTGGCACTAATTGTTTTTTATAATTTTTATCATTTGTTATTGTTATCTCCTACTTGGAAATGGAATTAGTCTAAAACTCTAAGCGGACTGGGTATGAAAATACTGACTGGAAATGATCAAGTTGAGATCTCCAACTTATCTATTTACTATTACATTCTACATCATCTTGTTTCAAAAAGGGATTTAAGGTGGCTTGGGTTATACTCCAATTAAATTTTATAACTTGGAAACTGGCAACCAAATACATGAGCCAGTAAAGTCAATACTAGGAAATAGAAGTTAAATAAAATAAGACATAATAAGAAGTAAATTCCTTATTTTCACATTTAAAAAGTGTTAAACGCAGTTCGTTAGAGCATCATCCTGATTTGATCCTCTTTCAGGGCACATTCAAGAATCAACCAATGAATGTATAAATAGGTAGAACAACAAATCATTGTTGTGATTTCTCTTTCTCTATCTCCACCCCTAAAATAAATCAATAATTTTATTTAAAAGTGCTAAGCAAGAAAATATTAAGGATTTGCATCTATGGAAACAAGATCATTTACTTCCATCTTTATTTAAAAAGAGAAAAAGAAAATACTTAGAATTCAACCTAAAGATGTAGTTTGTATCATTGCATTAGCTCAAATTCCCAAGATATGAGATATTTAAAGTAATTTGAAAATAATATTATTAAAATATTATTGATATTTGCAATCTTGGGAGGCCTTTTAAAAGCAAAGAAAACTTTCTTTATTTCCATCTTAGATTTTTTTACGTGTCCCAGACTACTGATTTGGGCCTACAGACCCAAGGAAAGAACTGTGACTACTCAGTGACCAGTCTCTACATACACCCACAAGCGCACATACTCCTACAAATCATTTTGTTATTCTAAAAAATGCCATATGCTCATTATAAAATACTAATTTCCTTAATTATTTAGATATAACCAATATTAATATATTGATTCCTTTCATTTAAATATTAGTACAAAACATATATCTATATTTCATGTACCTTGTATTATCAAAATGACTTAAAAGAACATGAGATAGTATAATGTTATAATTCTATATTACTAAAGACCCAGTGCACAAAATTCATGCATGGGGAGGGAGGGGGGTGGTCCCTCAGTCCAGCCTGCACCCTCTCCAATCTGGAACCCATAGAGGGATGTCCGACTGCCCATTTAGGCCCGATCCCACCAGGACTGCTGGCTCACAAATGCTCACCTGCCGCCTTCCTGATTGCCCCTAACCACTTCTGTCTGCCAGCCTGATCACCCCCTAATCACTCCCCTGCCAGCCTGATTGATGTCTAACTGCTCCCCTGCCAGCTTGTTTGCCCCTAACTGCCCTCTCCTGCAGGCTTTGTATCCCCAACCGCTCTTACCTACAGGCCTGGTTCCCCTACAACTGCCCTTCCCTGTAAGCCTGATCACCCCCAACTACCCTCCTCTGCCAGCCTGGTCACCCCTAACTGTCCTCTTTTGCAGGCCTGGTCCTTCCTAACTGCCCTCCCCTGCTGGCCATCTTGTGTCCACATGGGGGCAGCCATCTTTGACCACATGGGGGCAGCCATCTTGTGTGTTGGAGTGATGGTCAATATGAATATTACTCTTTTATTAGATAGGATAGAGGCCTGGTGCATGGGTGGAGACCAGCAGGTTTGCCCTGAAGGATGTCCTGGATTAGGGTGGGGCTCCCTTGAGACATAGAGTGGCATGGGTGAGGGGCCTGTGGTGATTTGCAGGCTGGCCATGCCCCCTGGCAACTCAAGTGGAGGCCCTGGTATTTGAGATTTATTTATCTTCTACAATTAAAACTTTGTAGCCTGGAGCGGAGCCAAGCCTTCTGCTCCCTCCGTGGCAGCAGCCATTTGTGTTGGGTTTTACTTACCTTCTATAATTGAAACTTTGTAACTTTAAGCAGAGGTCTGGGCTGGCCAGGGCAGGTGGAAAGCTTGGTTTCCTCCATCTCTGGGAGCAACTCAAGCCTCCTGCTCTCTCCAGCTCCATGGCTGCCACCATTTTTATTTATTTTTTATCATTGAAATTTTGTAGCATTGAGTGGAGGCCTGAGCTGGCAAGGGCAGGTGGAAAGTTTGGCTTCCTCTATTGCCAGGGAAACTCCAAGACTCCCTTCTGCTCTCTGTGGCCCGCAGCCATCTTGGTTGGGTTTATTTGCATATTCACTCCTAATTAGCTGGTGGGCGTGGCTGGTGGGCATGGCTTGTGGGTGTAGCAGAGGTATGGTCAATTTTCATATTACTTTTTTATTAGATAGGATATGAATATATAAATTAACGTATTGCTAGAATAATTAAGAACAATATGGGGAACTTAAAAGTTTAGAAATGTTATTATAGTTTTCAGCTTAACATTAAAAGTAAGCAGATTTAGCCTTAGCTGGCTTTGCTCAATGGATAGAGCATCAGCCTGTAGATTAAAAGGTTCCAGGTTCGATTCTGGCCAGGGGCACATGCCTGGGTTATGGGCTCCATCCCCAGTAAGGGGCATGCAAGAGGCAGCCAATCAATGATTCTCTTACATTATTGATGTTTCTATCGCTCTCTCCCTCTCTAAATCAATAAAATATAAAAAAGTAAGCAGATTTATAAACATTAATTTCATTTCTTATTGTGAAATGAGAGTTCACATAAGTGATTATTATAATGAAGGTTAGCCTTTTATATGCATTATTTTTTAGCTATATTAAGGTATAATTGACAAATTTTTTTCTTTAATGAATTTTAATGGAAACATTTCTCAATTGTACCCGTACTTTTCTAATTCTTTTTCCTTCTTTTTTTAAACAAAAGGGAAAAAGCAATTTAATACACAAGCATAGGAGAATCATATGATGTTCAGAATATAAAATGTGGCTCAATACTTTAGCTTTCCCACCTTCTTCCTTATGGTCAAATTAGTCTGTGGCTGTTTGTAGGTATGTCTCCAGCAGCTCAGTTCCTAAAACTTCTCCTAATTAACCTATGAAATCTGTTGTAGACAGAGACCAGGTGACCAAGCTTACTAGCACTCTGTGTAATCTAAGAGTAAATAGACTTCAAATAAGAGCTCAGAGGATTTTTCTGAAGACCTGAACTCATGATTTTGAACACTTGATACTGTAACATTCATCCTGCCTGCTCAAAATCCCTTTCTTGACTCCTTCAAGACTGTTGAGATTGCCAGAGAACTGAATTCCAGATCATGAGAAATGCCTCTGATTAATTTTTCCTCAGATCAGAAACACAGGCTCTGAAGATCTTAAGAGTTAATCGATCAGAAATGTTTAAGTATACTGTTTGATAGTCTATATGGGAACAAAATTCAATTCCTTAAGTGGAGATCATGTACAGGAAAGGACATAGTCTTGGTAAGCGCTCAATAAATGTTAGTTAAATTGGACTTTAAGTTGGAATGTGCAGTCTAAGTACAAAGTATAACATTTTATTTACTGAACAGTGCCCAACAGAAACACAATCATGCAAAATTACACTAAGACAGAGTGGAACAATAGATTGTTTCATTTTAATTATTGCTTGGCCCTGTTTGGTAAAACTTAGGCATTACAATACCAAGCACAATTCTGAACTGTGCAGGAACTGGAGTGGGGAATGAAAAATCTCAAAAATAAAAATTCTAGAATGAGAATAGAAGGTCCTGCCCTTTACTTTCATAAATAAATCATTATAAAATCATGTTAACTGTCACCATTTTTTCAATGAGTATTTATAGAATGCAATTTCCCATAAGCTAGATATCATTCTTACAGAATATATAGCATATGGCATATTCTAAAGCATTAACAAATGTTAAAGACTATTAACAAAAGTCGAATGGGACTGATAATTTTAGAGATCAAAGAAATAAGAGAAAAACAGAAAAAAAAGTAATAGAAAAAAATAAATAATAGAGGTCTTTTGACTTACCCAAGCAGTGTGCTCTTTCAAGTAACAACCTTTGTACTCAATAGTATTAGGGTGCTTCAATTGTCGTAAAAATTTGACTTCCTTAAGAATATCTTGCCATTTCTATTGAAGAAGACAAACATTATCATTCTAAAGCTTAAAATAATATTTTATTATCAAGTACATATAAATCACGTTCTTTTTATTTTTTAAAGGAACAAAGTAAATGTTTAATAAACAAAGAAGCCATTTAATCTTATGTTACTTCTTTAAGTTTGAATACATATAAATGTAAATATAACATCAAATACATATTTAAATCTATTGTACTAACCCATCTATTCCACAAAACAGTTGACTGAGTTAGAATATTAGGAATGTTTAGTGTATGCTCCAGAAAGAGGGGAAGAAAGAATTGTGATAAAAAGTTTAAAGATGCTTGGCTTGTGTGGTTCAGTGGTTGAGCATTGACCTATGAACCAGGAGGCCGCCGTTCAATTCCCAGTCAAGGCACAGGCCTGGGTTGTGCCCTCAATCCCCAGTAGGGGCCATGCAGGGGGCAGCCAATCAATGATTCTCATCATTGATGTTTCTCTCTCTCTTCCTCTCTAAAATCAATAAAAATAAATATTTTTTAAATGTTTAAAGAACTTTGTTTCTTCCGTCAACTTGCTATTAATCTACTTATGTCAGTTTAGGTATTCAACTGTCTTTAACTTACCTCATGTGTCTGCTTCCCACTATAAGACATTTTCTTAACTGCCACCACTTCACTGGTGTGAGCATTTGTGGCCTGTGTTAAGACAGTGAAGAAAGTAAAACAAAAAGAATGAATGATATTTCAGCTTAAATATTTGACTAGAGAATTTAAATAACATTCTCACATTTCATTATCACAACTTAAAGGTAGTCCAACTTTTGATAGATTAGGTAGGCATTTCCATCCCACTTTAATCCCTTTCTGTATACATGCAAAGATAACACTATAAAATATTAGGGTTTAATAAAATATATTCATTCAAACAGAAACAAGTCATATTTCCAAAACTGGCTTCATCATATAGAACCTCCATCAACAGAGAACCAGTTAAATAAATTTGGTACAGCCAGGACCGGTTTGGGTCAGTGGGTAGAGCGTCAGCCTGCGGTCTGAGAGGTCCCGGGTTCGATTCCGGTCAAGGGCATGTACCTTGGTTGTGGGCACATCCCCAGTGGGGTGTGTGCAAGCGGCAGCTGATCGATGTTTCTCTCTCATCGATGTTTCTGACTTTCTATCCCTCTCCCTTCCTCTCTGTGAAAAATCAATAAAATATATTTAAAAAAAAATTTGGTACAGTTATATAATGAAATAACCATTAAAAGATGGGATGAATAAAAAGCTCTCACACAATTATTTAATTATAATTGTGATAAATGCAACAAAGTACAAACACAGGGTGTTAGGAGGTCATTTAAAAAGTCTTAATTAGTGCTGGAGGGCTGAACAGAAAGGCTATCTTGTGGATGTAACTTAATCTGAAATCTGTAGGGCAAACAAGAGTTAAAGAGACAGGGTGCAATGTGCGGTGTTTTCTAAGTAGGAGCACAGAGGGCCGTAAGGCAGGAAAAAGTGTAGCATACAGTGGAAATGCATAGTGCTCAACTTCAAGCTTATAACTTTTTAATGTTACCTTGACAGCAGTCAGTTGATCTGGATACCATTGACTTGAATAACACCTAGATTTCTGGGACTGGCTTTTCTGCAATGACTATTTGCCTCTACTGGAAATACCATTTAATTTGTAGAATAGACATTAAAGCCATGTGTATTTTTCAAGTAATAGAATGTGTAGAAGTCAAACTTTCTTAATCTGATCTATCTAAATGATTCTTTTCCATTACTTACAAAATAAACTGCTCCAAAACTTCCATGTCCAATCTCATGCAAATCAATAAAAAGTTCTTCAGGATCATCTTTGTAGAACAGATCTGCAAACTCTGGGTCCTTCGGCACCCCTTTAGGCATGATGACCAGTACTCGCAAACGTTTTGCTTTCGATATCCCAATCAGCTTTACCTCTCATTGACAATTTTTTGGGGGTAACTTTTTAGTATCTGTAGAAAAATTAAGTTTGACATTACCTTATTTCTAACGCATTTTGTTTGGTGGCTATACAAATTGATATTAAAAAGCATCGTGGTCTTATAACTCTATAACAAAGATAAGTAACTCAAAGGAAAAATGGGCAAAAGATTTGAACAGACATTTCTCCAAAGATATGCAAGTGGCCATTAACACATGATAAAACATTCCACATTATTAGTCATTAGGAAAGTAAAATTAAAACAAGAGATACCTTTTAATACTCACTAGGATGGGTATTATCAAAAAGCCAGATAATAAGTATTGGTAAGAATGTGGAAAAATTGGAACTCTCTAACACTGCTGGTGGGAGTGTAAAATAGTGCAGCCATTTTGGGAAACAGATAGGAAGTTCATCAAAAACTTAAACACAAAGTTGCCATTTGACTCAGAAATCCTTCGGTATACAACAAAGAGAAATGAAAACAGATGTCCACACAAAAATTTGTGCATAGATATTTGTAGCAGCATTATACATTATAACCAGAAAATGAAAACAATCCAAATGTCCATTTGGTGAATGTGTAAAAAAATGTGGTATAAAAAAAATGTGGTCTATCCATACAGTGGAGTATTATTCAACCATAAAATCAAATGATGTACTGATACATACTCCAACATGGATGAACCCAGTAAACATGCTAAATGAAAAAAGCCATATCTAGTATGATTTCATTTATAAAATACTTCTAGAATAAGTAAATCTATAGATACAAAGTAGGTAACTGGTTACCTAGGACTGGAGGAAAGGAGGGTTTGTGGGGATAACTAAAAAATATGGGCTTTCTTTAAAAGGTTGGTGAAAATGTCCTAAAATTAACTGTGGTAATACAACTATTAATATACTAAAACCCACTGATTTGTATACTTTAAATGAGTAAATTATATAATATAAAAATTATATCTCAATAAATCTATTTTTAAAAAGCATTTTGGTCTAATTAATACTTAAATAATAACAACTAACATTAATTAGGCCTTATTATGTGTCAGGCAACACTAAATACCATATATATTATCTCTGTTAAACCCTACAACAAATCATAATATAAGACTTTATTATTTTGAGCAAACTAAGACTAAGGTGAAACCACTTCCCCATGGTCAGGAAGCAAATAGTATGACAATGATCTATGGTATTTCCAGCAAATAGTGATCCATAGTACTCAGCTTTATTCACAAAATATTCAAAAGTTTAAAATACATTTTGATGATTAAAAAGATTTTAGTTCTCATAAATTTAGTTCATAGATCTTTCTGTTGTTTCTAAAGAAAATCTTATGTTTTATTTCTCTTTGTGAAGTTGGATTAGGCAAAAAAAAGCAGAAAAGAAAAAAATTGATAAATTAGACTTCATCAAGATTAAAAATCCCAACAAAATGAACAATCCAATTTTTTAAATGGTAAAAAAAAATAGAATAGACATTTCACTAAAATAATGAACAACATAAACTGATGAGCAAAAACATATCCAGAGGCAGAGAAACATTGATCAGACCATCAGACCTCAAGGGAAGGTAGGAGAGGGTGAGGGTAAGGGGAAGACATCAACCAAAAGACTTCTATGCATGCATATAAGCCTAACCAACAGACACAGACAACAGGGGGGTGAGGGAGTAAGAAGGGAGGATGGGGGGATAATCGAGGGATAAGGACACATATGTAACACCTTAATCAATAAAGAAAATTAAAAAAAAAAGTTATATATGCCGAACCGGTTTGGCTCAGTGGATAGAGCATCGGCCTGCGGACTGAAAGGTCCCAGGTTCGATTCCGGTCAAGGGCATGTACCTTGGCTGTGGGCACATCCCCAGTTGGAGGTGTGCAAGAGGCAGCTGATCAATGTTTCTCTCCCATCGATGTTTCTGACTTTCTATCCCTCTCCCTTCCTCTCTGTGAAAAATCAATAAAATATATTCAAAAAAAAAATAAATAAAAATAAAATAAAATTAAATTAAAAAGTTATATGGATGGCAAATAAACAAAAGAAAATATGCTTAATACTATTCATCAGGAAGATACAAATTAAACCATAATGAAATACTGTACATACTCAGTAGAATGGTTACCATTAAAAAGACTACGTATACCATGTGTTGGCAAGCATGTGAAGTAACTGGGTCTCTCATTCATTGCTGGCGGATATGTAAAAATGGAACGAACACTTTGGAAAACAGTTTGGCAATTTCTTAAATAGTTAAACATACATCTAACATCTGATGTAGCCATTCCATTCCTATGTATTTAGCCAAGAAAAATGAAAACACATGTCCAAACAAAGCACTGTACACAAATGTTCATGGCAGCTTTATTTTTAATAGCCAAAACTGGAAACAACCCAAATGTCCACCAACAGATGAATGGATAAACAATCTGTGGTAAATGCAGACAATGGAATGCAACTTAGCAATAAAATGACCTATATTGATACATACGACAATATGGATGAATCTCAAAATAATTATGCTAAGTGAAAGAAGCCATATAAAAAGAATACATACTTTTGACTTCATTCATATAAAATTCTAGAAAATACAAATTAACCTAACATGACAGAAAGCACATCAGTGGTTGCCCAGAGATAGGGTTGGGGTGAGAGGAGAGAGAAGGAGTAAAATGGGGCATGAGAAAGCTTTGGGGAATGATGGACATGTATATTCAATATGATGATAGTTTCATATATATGTTTATTTATTAATATGTAAATGTAGAAATAGATATGAATAAATGGGAAATAAGCAATAAATAAATATAACTGAGAAAGATCTTAATGAATTATTAACAAATCTATTAGTGAATTCTTAAATGCATTGATAAAAGAATTACTAAATATATAATATATTTAGAATTATATTTATATATAAGTGCATTTAACATATTATGTTCTTGAAATATATTAGATTATTATATGTAAAACATCAATAAGGTTGTTTTAAAAAGATACATTTAAAAAATGAAAATAAATAGAGTGGGAGTGGTTCTTTCAAAATATTTGCCAGTTATTTTTGATATCAAGGAGGTAAATACATGCATATACATACACCCACTCCAACACTCAAAGGACATAAACACTAAATTTAAAAAAGAAATAGTAGCCGTTAATGAAATGAAACATATATAATTTTACTAGAATTAAAGAAGTAAAAACTAAAATAATAAGACAACTCATTTCACCCACCAAATTAGCAAAGTAATAGAAGATATACATTTTTTTGGGAGGGGGGTATGGGCATAAGGATACATAACTGAAAGAATAGAATGGATACAGTGTTTGACCCAGTAATATACTAATGGGAATTTACATGAGGCCATTTCTTTACTGTTTGTTTGTTTTAGTAAAAGGCAGGGGTATAAGTAGAGCACAGGAGAGATGCCACAGTGAAGATGAGAAATAGGGCTTCTTTAACCTGTAAGTTTAGATTTCTTTGAAGGCTTATGTTTTTTCTGAAGTAGCTGCTGGGATTTCAGGTAATTTTTAAATTCCTTTTTTTGCTTATGTGTATTACTACAACAAAAATTTTATTTCCAGAAAATAATTTGATAATAGAAATCAACTTGAGCTCATTTCTTTTAACCAAATAATTCTCTATTGTATGCTATAACTGAGAATAATAAAAATTTATAATAACTTGAAATTAAAAAACTTTATAAAAGAACATTTTATCCCAATTTTATTAACATTTTCCCTTTTAATATACTTTTCTTAGAAATATACTAAAAATTAATTATAGAAAAAAACAGAAAAGCTCAGTGGTTGAGTGTGACCTACGAACCCTGATGTATGTCATGGTTAGGTTCCCAGTCAGTGTACAAGCCTGGGTCGCAGGCTCAGTCCCCAGCGGGGGGCCTGCAGGAGGCAGCTGATCAATGATTACCTATCACTGATGTTTCCATTTCTTCTCCTTTCCTCTCTGAAATCCATAAAAATATATTTTTTTAAAGAAAAACCATAATGTACCACTTATTCCCGTTTTCTAGGAGAAAGCTAAGTTATGGATCTAGATGGACAATACCTTTTTGTGAATGGCACAAAATACACTGTGTTGCTCACATTCATTTTAGCATCAACCTTTTCTTCCCCTCTGGTAACTTCAGTCTTGTATTTATGGTGCACCTATGGGAAGAGAAGAAAATACATAATTACAGGGTCAAAATTGAAAGAGTAATAATCAATAACATGGTCATTTAAAATATTTACAAATGTAATGTTACAAAGTTAAAATTTTATCTCTAACTGTTTTGGATGACAAATGTAAAAGGTAAACTTTTCACAACAGAGACACAGGCTATTCTTTCACAAGCAATACCAGGAAAACAAATGTGTCACTAGATTTCAGAATCTATACTGAGGCTTCCCTGGTTTGTTTGAGTCCAGGGAAACTCAACAGAGGCTACCAGTAGACAGGAGTAATCTGACAGCACACAGTGATGTTACTTGTTGTCTGTCAGTAAGCCTTATATTCTGAATTGCTTTTCCAGTAGGCATAATGATTTACATTAACTCATCTATCTTCCCTTTTCTAGGCTCTCCTACAATAATCTCCTGCATTTTGGGAGTAATGATTATTCTTTATTATCTATTTAAAAAGCCCATGCCCAATTAGACAATCTGGGAAATGTATGCTATGAAAAAAATCCATAATCCTACCCAGTACAAAGTCCATTAATATCTATTTGATTTTTCCATTTAATGGCTCACATACGCCTTACATTAACTTTGACTCTGTCTTTTCCCTTGCCCCAATTAATTCACCATTCTATTTCACATTATTTCTTTTTATGTGTTCTTCTCTTTCCATTTCTGTTAGTATTCATTATCTCTTTCCTCTGCTTCTACTGTTTCAGCCTCTTGTCTATCTTTCCTGGAATTCATCTTAAAAACACTATTACCATAATCACCTTCCTGAAGCACAGTTCAGATAACATCATATCTCTGCTCAAAATCCTTCATTGTCTCCCTATGGCCTACTTTACTAACTAACATTCAAAGCTCGCCTCAAACTATTACTTTAACCTAAATTTTAAACTCTCTAATCAGGACGAAATGAATTACTGTACAGTTACATCTTCATACCTTTGTTTTTATTGATGCTGTTGCCTCTGCCTAGAATACCCAAATCCCAACCAGCTTCACATCCCAGGTAAGTGTCACCTCTTCTATAACACCATTTTCTCCCTTTGCTTCAGTTTTACATACACATATATTAGCACTCTAACTGGATGACAAATGCTTCTTCAGAGCAGGATACATGTCTAAACCTATGTTTTGATTAATCATCATATCCCCATGGAATGTTTAAAAAATAGCTTTTTACCAAGATACTAGGGGCCCGGTGCACGAAATTCATGCACTGGGGGTGATCCCTCAGCGCATCCTGCCTCCTCACACATACTGGGAGCCCTCAGGGGATGTTCTACTGATCACTCACCCCCTTGACCAGAGGCTTTAGGCCTTGGGCACCTAGCCATCGCCCTGCAATGGGGCCAATGGCTGGCCCTGTTCCAGCCCCATGCACCCCCCCCCCCACCCAGCCCAGGCCTTCGCCCCAGCCAGCTCGCGACTGGCTAGTACGGGCCTCGGCCGCACCAACCCGCCCTCCCCTCCCGCCCAGGCCTTCTCCCTGGCCAGCGCATGGCCCTGGCCATCTCAGCTCCATCCCCTGGTCCTGGATGCTTTGGCCCCAACCCCCCAGCCCTGGCCGCCTCAGCCCTGCCCCCCCGGCCCTGGATGCTTCGGCCCTGCCCCCACGGCCCTGGCCACCTAGGTCCCGACCCCCCCAGGCCTGGGGCTTCGCCCCAGCCAGTGCGTGCTAGCTTCCTCGGGCCCGTCCCCCACCCCAGGCCGCATGCTCACTGGCTGGCTCTGCCTCAGCTCCCGATTGGCTGGTGGGTGTGGCTGGTGGGCGTAGCGAAGGTATGGTCAATTTGCTATTACTCTTCTATTAGATAAGAAGACTAGTGGCCCATCTGCATGAAACTCATGCACAGGGGGTGGGTATCCCTCAGCCTGGCCTGCATCCTCTCCGATCTGGGACCCCTCTTGCAATCCAGGACTGCTGGCTCCTAACTGCTCACCTACCTGCCTGCCTGACTGCCCCAACCACTCTGGCTGCAGGCCTGCTTGCCCCCAACTGCCTCTCCCCCCCCAGCCTGCTTGCTCTCAACTAGCCCCGCCCCCCAGCAGCCTGCCCACCACCAACTGCCCCCCTTGCTCACCCCAAATGCCCTCCTCCCCTCCTGGCCTGATCACCCCTAACAACCTCTGCCTCAGCCCCGCCACCAAGACTTTGTCTGGAAGGATGTCCAGGAAGTTCTTCCCAAAGGTCGCCCAGTCAAATTAGCATATAACCCTTTTATTAGTATAGATTATTACCCTTTTATTAGTGTAGATTATTAGTATGGATAGAGGCCTGATGCAGGGCGGGGGCCGTCTGGTTTGCCCTGAAGGGGGTCCCGGATCAGGGTGCGGGTCCCCTTAGGGAGTGTGGCTGGCCTGGGTGAGGAGCTGATGGCCGTTTGCAGGCTGGCCACACCCCCATTGGGATGAGGGTCCCCGCTGAGGGGGCGAGGCTGGCCTGGGTGAGGGGCTGAGGGCTGTTTGGGGGGCAGTTTGCTGGCAGGCCAAGCCCCTGACTTTGTCTGGAAGGTCTCTGAAAGGTCTCCTGGTCTAATTAGCATATTACTCTCTTATCAGTATAATGCATATGCCATACAATTTACCCATTTAAGGTATACAATTCAATGAATAGTTTTTAGTATATTCATAGATATGTACAACCATCACCACAGTCAATTTAGAACATTTTCACTACCACAAAAAGAAGTCCCTTAACCTCCTGTCTCATCCCTAAGCAACCACTAATCTACTTTCTGTCTCTATGGATGTCACTGGTCTGGATATTCCATATAAATGGACTTATACAATGATGCTATTATAATCTTTTGTGTACAAGTTTTTGTGTGAACATACTTTTGCTCTTGATTAAATACCTAGGAGTTACACTAGTATATAAAGGCCAATGGAACCTTTATATAACAGATACTCAATAAAAATCTGCTGAGATATTCTTCCCTTTTTTCCATCCCAATTTTACACTAAAAATTACCTTTCAATTTACCCTTATCTCAAAATACGAAAAAGAACATTTTTCCTTCCAAGAGGACAGAATTAACTGAAGATGAAATAATATGCATGAAATTATTTTTCCCCTCTTCCTTGACCACCTAGAAACTCAGGTGTTGTATTTATAGTGAGGACTTAGAACCCTGCCAAGAATGTAGTATTTCAGGTCTTAGGCCCTCAGGCCAACTGAACAATCCAGCTGGCTTATAGCGGAAGATTTCATCAGAGATATGCAACTGAAATCATCTTCTTCATTCTTTATTCTAAGAAAGGAAAATCCCTCAACAATAATAATCCAGTAAATTATTTTTCACAGTCATTATAACTTCATATAAGGACCACTTGATAGGGAGTAGAAATGTAGATATTTTAAATAATTTCCCTTTGTCCAGCATCTTTCATGAAAAAGGATTCACAGAAGATCTTAGTTGTCTTAAAATATTATAATCACACTTCAACAATAAATCTGGAGCCAACTAGTTTGAAAAATCCACAATATTTTGGCATTAGGGAATAAGAATCATACTATTTCATTTGTGAAAGAATTTTAAAGATTAGACATTTCAACTCTTTTTATTAAATTAAATAGCAGAAAGTTAAGTATCAAATCACAGCTGTGTAGTAGTGCTACCCCACATTAAAATCCAGGTCTCCTGATTGCTCACCCCAGAAAACTGTTCTGAAAACTTTGTTGCCTAAATCAGACTTCAGAACAGCAAACAGTTTTCCTATTTTTGCCCATAATTTAGAGATTCATCAAGAAAAGTTTGACTTAAATATAAGATTGGACTTCCATGTCATCATTTCTCTGAAGGGACTCATAACACTTGAATATATAGTGGTGGATTCAGTTCTCATGGGAACAAAAGAGTAAGCAAATTTGGGGACCTCTTTAAGAATTTTTTTTTTTTACCAAATTCCCACACAAAAATAGGTATAGGGCTGACGGGGTAGCTCAATTGATTGGAGCAGTGTCCCATACACCAAAAGGTCACCATTTGATTTCCAGTCAGGACACATTACCAGGCTGCAGGTTTGATCTCCAATTGGAGCACCTGTGGGAGGAAACTGATCGATGTTTCCCTCTCACATCTTTCTCTGTGTGTGTGTGTCTCTCTCAAAACCAATAAACACATATTTAAAAACAAAACAAAACAGGTATAGGGCCTCAGAATGGGCTGCTGTAAATGAGGGACTCTCAAACTTAACCTTCATAGTACATTAGCCTGTGTAAATTCCCATGATTTCATTCATTATCTTGCTCCAAGAAGGTAGGTGCAGCCAGATTAAATCTTCATTTTACATCAGTGAAAAATGAAGTAAAAATAGGTGATATGACTTTTTCAAAGTCAAGACTAGTCTAGGACAGTGGTCAGCAAACTCATTAGTCAACAGAGCCAAATATCAACAGTACAATGATTTAAATTCCTTTTGAGAGCCAAATTTTTAAAACTTAAACTTTTTCTAACGCCACTTCTTCAAAATAGACTCGCCCAGGCCATGATATTTTGTGAAAGAGCCACACTCAAGGGGCCAAAGAGCCACATGTGGTCTGCGAGCTGCAGTTTGCTGACCACAGGTCTAGAAGCTTCTCTCTATAACAAAACCTCCTGTACAGACGTGAAGAGAATTGTCTTTATAGAAAGAAACAGAACTGTCTGGGTTAATTGTTGTTACTGTCTGCGACTAATATTTAAGTGATATCTGAGATAAAAAACCCTGTTTATAGTACTTTCTCTTTGAAAATGAAAATAGACGATAGTTGATTTTTATGCCACTAATTACATATGCCTATAGTGATCATCTATCACTCCATTTGAGAACTGAAAAGGAACCTTAATGATCAACTAATTTCTACTTAGCAAATAATGCAGAAGAGGTTGGGGGTTACTGATTATTATAAAAATTGTAACCTTTAGACTACTCCTGGGTCAACTGACATCAAATAAAAACATTATGTACACATCATAGAAAAATAATTAGAAAAATGTAGACCATAATGTTAATAATGATTATTTTTGTGTATTAAGAATATAGGCATTTTGTTTCCTTTTTATTTTCTGCATTTTCTCCCCTGATCATTTATCACTTTATTTTATTTTTAAAAATATATTTTGTTGATTTTTTTACAGAGAGGAAGAGGCAGGGATAGAGAGCTAGAAACATCAATGAGAGAGAAACATCGATCAGCTACCTCCTGCATCTACTGGGATGTGCCTGCAACCACGGTACATGCCCTTGACTGGAATTGAACCCTGGACCCCTCAGTCTGCAGGCCGATGCACTATCCACTGAGCCAAACTGGCCAGGGCCATATCACTTTATAATAAAAAAATTAACATATTTTTAAAAGACTGAATTGGAATAGAAGGTGACTTAAGCAGGGAGGTCAGATTAGGGCTATCCAACAAGGATGACAGTCTTATTCCAGGATGTTGGGAATAAAATTGAAGGCAGAAGGCAGATACCATGCCATGGCTTCAGAATTTGGATGCAAGAATCTATATATATAAAACCCTAATAAGCAAATAGACCAAATGGCAGAACCACCGAACAACTGGTCATTATGATGTGTGCTGACCACAGAGGGCACACACAGAACATGGCGGGTGTCAGCAACAGGTGGCAGAGCAGGGAGCATGGCAGGCGTTGGCTACGGCGGGATGGTGGAGCAGGTGAGCAGGGGCACCAGCCCAAGGCGGGGTGCCAGTCGCTGTCATTGGGGTGAGCCTCTGGCAGTTACTGAAAATTATTTGCTCCTGCGTGCCATAGTCCTGCCCAGCACTCACACCTGCTGCCAGTGCCAGCCCTGCTCACACCCACAGCTGGCGGTGGAGCTGCCACTTGCACCCACTGCTAGTGCTGGCTCTGCTTGCATCCGCAGTCGATGCCAGAGCTGGTCCCAATCACCCCTGAGGGCTTCTCCACCAACCCCTGCTCCTGAGGGGTGATTGGGACAGCAGCCACTGCTTGCATCTGCAGATGGCACTGGCTACACTTGCACCTGCTACTGGTGCTGGCCCAAATCACTCCATGCCATCAGCAGCAAGCGGGCTGGTGCATCAGCGCATGGGAGCAGCAGTGGCAGGAACAGGGCTGATGGCAGAAAGGGGTCTGGGGCCGCAGCCCGATGGGCCAGGCGGGGGTGAGGAGGATGGGCCGAGACCTGCCCCTGTGCCCACAGCAGTCTTGCAGCCCACAGTTCTTTTCAAGGTGCACGAAATCATGCACTCGGCCCCTAGTAACAGTAATAATGTGACATAGTCAGCAGGTGGCTGTAAGCCTGGAAAAGACATGGGAATCAAAGTTAGCTCTGAGGCTCTAAGAACAAGCAACAGTGAAGACAATTATTCTATTATTCTTCTGCCTTCAATTTTATTCAAAAATAGGAAATTCAGTCAAAGGGATAAGTTTAAAGGAAAAAACATGGTGAATGTTTTCTAGCCAAATAAACTTTTAAGTGCTAGCTAGACGGGCATCCAGGTAGAGATGTATAGCAAGTAGAAGGAAATGAAGGCCAGGTAAAGGTCTGCTTGGAATTCAGGGAAAATAACATAGCTAGAATTATTTGTTTAAAGTAGATAAGAAACTCAAGAAGGAACCATATGAACTCAGACCAAGAATGTAGTGAGAAGAGAAAGCTAAGAAGAAAATATTTGGAAAAATATTCCAAAGTTGAATTATTAGTGATGGTAGGTAAGTGTAAAATGTAATATTATATTCCTATAATTAAGCATTCACTCCATTTTATATATAATCAAAAGGTTAAAATGACTTTCCTAAGTTTAACAAATTGAGATGAATAGTCAAATACTACTATCAGAAATAAAATTTAGATTTTTATATGACTCTGCCTTTCACTTCATGTCAATTATTACACCAAAAAAATCCCTTGTCTTTCTGTCTATGGAAATATATTTTTAAAAAAATATGTGCAGCCCTGCTGGAGTGGCTCAGTGGATGAGTATACACCCATGAACCAGGAGATCATGGTTCAATTCCTGGTTAGGGCACATGCCTGGGTTTCAGCCTTGATCCCCAGTGGGGACAAAGCTGATCAATGATTCTCCTTCTTTGTTGATGTTTCTATCTCTCTTCCTCTAAAACATTTTTTAAAAACGTGCATTAGTAATAAAATGAACCAGCTGATATTTTTTCCTGGTCTTGGGGCTACTAAGACTGTTTCTAAGTTCCATTTCAACCCTAAAAGTCTATGATCCTAGCATGTTGCTTGATTTTAAAATCTTTTATTCAGATTCACACACACACAAATGCCCTGAGTTCAAGGTATGCAAAATTCCCAGCAATCATTTTCACTTAATTGTCCAAAGTCAAATAAAAGAAAAATCCAAGTTAATAACACCTTTAGCTTTTGCAAATTTTACCTTCCACTGATCTCCAAATATGTGAAGGTACTGTGAGAGCTCTGTATTTATAACGTTTGACTCCCTGCTATAGGATTACAGTGCCAGGCTCTGGAGATAATAGAACATGCAGAAATAAGACCTTTGAAATAAACCTTCTTACAGCAAATGAAGGATTACCTGACATGCAATTTTTCTAAAATGTCACAGTTATTAGCAAGTTCTTTTGTTGTTGTTTGTTTGGGCCACCCACTCTATCCTGTCTCCACTTTGTTATCCTGAAAATAACATTTTTTCTTAAGCACAGTAGAATTTAGGAACCCCAAAACTTCAAAATTAAGTTGTATATACTTACATGTAAATTTATTTTTTTAGAAAAGGTCTGCTTGGCCTTCACTATGAACTGAATTCAGATTTTGAAACTCTAATCCCCAATGTGACTATATTTGGAGATAGGGGAGATGATTAAGGTTAAATGAGGTCATTAAAGGGTTGGGCCCTAATTTCTTAGAATTGGTGGCTTTATATGAGAAGAAAGAGAAAAGATCTCTCTCTCCTCTTCACCTCACACATGCAAGAAGGAAAGGCCTTGTGTGCACAACTCCAGAAGGCAGTCACCCTGCAAGCCAGGAGGAAGGAACTCACCAGAAACATAATTGGTTGGTACCTTGGTCTTGGACTTCCCAGCCTCCAGAAAGGTGAGAAAATACATTTCTGTGTTTAAACCACTTAGTCTGAAATATTTTGATACAGCAGACTGAGGAGACTAAGATGCAGCCTCCTTATATTTTTGAACAAAAATTTGGACAATTTTCAAATGATTACTAAATTAGTAGCTTTTCAAAAGGTATTCTTTTTTAACTGACCCTTTGATAATTATTCTCCTTTCAAAAATATATTTTGATAATTCAAAGAACTGGGTAAAAATGGTATTCTTTGAAATAGAAGAAAAAAATTATAATTGTCTCCACTCAATAACTTAAAAAGCACACATAAAGTAACTAGAGTACACATACTTGATTAAGGGTAAAATCTTGACCTAAAAACCGTTTCCAAAGACTCTTTACATTTATTTGATCTTTCAACAACACTGCCTCTGAATACGAATCTCAAATGTTTAAGTTCTGCAAGATATAAGTGATTACAAGTACTTTCTTGTTCAGGTATTTAAAGCAATTTCTTCATTCTTAATTTACTTTAAATTTAGAAGCTGAATGAACCCTAACAGTTTTCTATAGTGCTACCTGACTTTAAAAACTTTTTTATAGTTGTTTATGAATGAAATCCATCCTCTACTACTCTTGCATTATCAAACTGGGAAAAAAATCTGACTATGCCATTCTATGACTTTAAACCCTTTAATCCCACTAGGTACAGGATAAAACATCCAAACTCCTTGTTGATGGATGGCAAATGTGATCTGTTTCTTGTCTGCTCTTGAACCCTGTCCTTAGGAATTCTGAGGCCTCATAGTGGGCACCTCAGCTATCTCAAAGTACTTCCTTGGGATGTGAAGAAGTACCTGTTGGCAACCCCTTTCTTCTTTCTAGCTCACGAGAACTTGTTCAAGAATCTTCTTACACAATACCACTTGAAGGACACTTTCTTGACTCTCTCTTAAGCTGAGTGGGTTATTTTCCTTTTAGACCCATAGAAAGATGCTGTAAACACTTTTTCCCTCAAGTTGGAAACATACATCTTTTAATTAGTGTCACTCATTGAGATGTAAATATTTCTTATATACACAGTACTAACACAAGATTTAGGTTGTCTTAGGTAGGACCATATTAGGACCATATGCTGATAAAAGACAGGGATTATATTTATATCACTAGTGCTGAACATACTATCTACACACTACATATGTCCAAAAATGCTGTTCAATTATACTAATTCATATATGAAATGTATTAAGGTATTTATAACTTAAGGAATATTATGGTAAATAATTTTGTTAAGCAAGAAACTATCACTGTTTTTTCATTAAAAATTACTATTTCTGGAGAAACCAAGATGGTGGCATAGGTAAACACCTGACCTTGCTGTCTCGCACAACCATTTCAAAACTACAACCAAAAGACAAAACAGACATCATCCAGAACCATGGAAAGGCTGGCTGAGTGGAAATTATACAACTAGAAGGAAACAGAAAAGCACACTGAGACTCAAAGGAGCTGTGGAAGTAAAGTGCAGAATTAAGAGGCACACATGTGAGGAAAGGGCTGGGAACTGAGTTGACTTTCTTAATTGGGAGGGAGACACAAGCTCCTGACTGCTCTGAACTCCAGTTCTGGGCCAGACTCTGGGGACCCACTCATACAGGAAGAAACTGGAATGTGTGGCATTGGGCAGAACTTGAGGGCGGCTTTCTCTCCGAGGTGCCTGTGGCGATTACCGAGGGACACTGAGATCTAAGGGCCTCTTAGGGCAGGGCTGACAGAAAGCTATTACTGTTTGCTCTGCCCTGAGACCCTGGCTGACCCAAACTGCCAGAGAGGCTTTTTTTTTTTAATGAATGGCCTGGTCTTTTGAAATCTAAAATTACCTAACAAGCTGCAGCTGAGTCAAAGACACCCAGAACAACCAAAAGAAGGCCCAAGGCCCCACAGCAGCTTGCATTGCTTCACAGCCAGGCCTCATCTGGGCACCTCCAAAACCCAAATAAAAAAGAGAAATCTACAGATCTCTCTGTAGCTCCTGCTGCGTGGCCTCAGGTAGAGGCTAAATTAGCACCTCCTTGGAGATCCATGAGCCAGTGTACCCAGGGGTCAGAGAGGGACCATCCGGATTACAACTACTCAGATCCACAAGGGACACATTTAGGGGGCAGACTCAGTGAGCACCAAAGCCGCACTGAAACAAGTCTGCCTTATAAGGGTGTCTCCAGCACAGAAGTTCTTCCATCGTAGACACAGCTGATCTTCATAGCCAATTGGCCTGGAGGTCAATCCTCCCAGTGATACCAACAATAATCAAACCTTAACTACAACAAGATGTGCACACAGCTCACAAAGGGGTGCACCAAGAGTGTCCACCTCAGGTAACTGGGGAGGTTGAGCCACTGAGCCCTATAGGACACCTAGCACACAAAGCCACTCTCTCAACACAGGGAAGCAGCCAAAATGCGGAGACAAAGAAACAGGACACAAATGAAATAAATGTAGGATATAGAGTTTAAAATCACAGTTATAAGGTTTTTCAAGAATTTTCTAGAAAAGGCTGATAAATTTAGTGAGACCCTCAAGGATATGAAAAAGGACCAACTAAAAATTAAGCATACGCTGACTGAAATAATCAATATACAGAGATCCAACAACAGACTAGAGGATCGCAAGAATCAAGTCAAAAATCTGAAATACAAAGAAGCAAAAAACACCCTACTGGAAAACCAAAAAGAAAAAAGAATCCGAAAGTATGAAGATAGTACAAGGAGCCTCTGGGACAATTTCAAGTGTACCAATATCCAAATTATGGGGGTGCCAGAAGAAGAGAGAGAGCAAGATACTGAAAACCTATTGAAGAAATAATGACTGAAAACTTCCCCCACCTGGTGAAAAAAATAGACTTACAAGTCCAGGAAGCATACAGAACCCCAAACGAAAGGAATCCAAAGAGGACCACACCAAGACATATCATAATTAAAATGCCAAGAGCAAAAGACAGAGAGAATATTAAAAGCAGCAAGAGAAAAACAGTTACCTACAAGGGAGCACCCATATGATTGTCAGCTGATTTGTCAACAGAAACTATGCAGGCCAGACAGGAGTGGCAAGAAATATTAAAATTGATGAATAACACCCTGTTTGGCCCCGGAGGATGGCTGGTTAGCCAGAGATGGGTAAGATTCCTCAGGGAAGGAACAACCTAAGACAGACACAGTTGCAGAGGGGCCAACAAGAGAGAACTAAAAGGTCAACAGAGGTGGGGCACAGACCCTCACCCAAAAACCTTGCAGAGGCTTGAATTCTCAACCCTCCTGAGGGAGGTCTCCTGCTCCCATGGCTGCTTTGCCTCCCATGCACAACTCAGACCAGGACCCAGGTGGCAGACAGAGACTCGGCCAGCAATAGCTGCTCTATATTTAAATTCAGTCTATTACCAGGAATGCTCAGGACCTACTCAAAAATGCAAATACTCCTTTCCACAAGTATTTACAGGGTAAACTAAGATTTCTGCTTGAGCATTAAAATTGACAGTAAAATAGTAATCAAGTTTTCAGATTAATTTAAATTGGCCAAGTGAAATAATTGAATACTCAAGAAAATCTAAGTGTACTGGACAAAAAGCTTTTCCTAAAACATTAACTAAAATATTTAGTTCATCTCACTGTAAAATTTCCTAACATCCAAAGAACCTAAAGCAGTCATATTTGTGTGCAAAATTTAAAATTACCAAGACTGCAATATAAAATTTCCAAAAGCTGCCATTAATCAAAAAAAGGGGGGATAGTAGGGTAATATCATGTAAGGAAAAATATCCTGTAAGTAAAATACATGTAGAAAATTCTTACTCCAAAAAAGTAACTTCCATTTGTAATGCCAACAGCAGGACACCCATGAAAAACACACATGGTGTCAAAATAAGCCAAAGGAAAATCATTTAGGCAAAAATAAAAAGAATCCCAAGTCTATTTTGCAGAGAGGATCCCTTTGTTAACTTTTGGTCGAGAATGTGTTTGTGTTTTTTCAGAGAACAACTCCAAGACCATGTGGGTTCCTGCGACAGTGAGGAACTGACGGGTCTGTTCCAGCCACGAGGATGGTCCAGAGATGGGGGACACTGACGACACCTTGCCATGCTAGCAGTTGGCAGCTGTGCATGGCTGCAGGCGACCCAGGATCAAACCAGAGAGGATGGATCTTGCATTGCCAAGATGTGTCCACATCTGGATACCATTGCTGACATGTACACATAAAGAACTATTTGACATTGAAATTGGGACTCAGAACAGTTGGACATTGAAACTGACACTCAAACATTTTTTGTTCTTATACGTTTGTTTCTAGTATGCAGAGGCAAGATATTTTTGAAGAAAAGAAACGGGGGAGTGATTGATATAGAGGCAGGGTGGTCAAGCTACAGGAGGAAGGCTGGGGTGGATGGGAGGCAGATGCTGGAGGAGATCAACGGAAGGACTTGTATGCATGCATATGAGCATAACCAATGAATGAAAGACACTGGGTTGGGGAGGGGGGCAGGTGGGGATATGTGCTGGGGGGTAAGGGAGGCTGGGGGAAAGAATTGGGGGGGGAGGAAAACATATGTACTACTATTAAATATAGGTTATACTGTAAATAAGAGACATTAAAAAAAAGTGATGAATAGCAAGAACCTACAACCAAGATGACTCTACCCAGCAAAGCTATCATTCAGAATTGAAGATCAGATAAAGAGCTTCATAGATAAGAAAAAGCTAAAGGAGTTCATCACTGCCAACCCAGTATTATATGAAATGCTGAAAGGTATTCTTTAAGCAGAGGAAGAAGAAAATTGTAAAAATAAAAATTATGAACAACAAATGCATATCTATCAACAAGCGAATCTAAAAATTTAGTGAATAAAAAATCTGATGAACAGAATAAACTTGTGAATATAATAGAATCAGGGGCATAGAAAGGGAGTGGGCTGACAATTCTCTTGGAGAAAGGGGTGTGGGGGATGGGGGAAGAGACTCGACAAAAATCGTACACCTATGGATGAGGACAGTGGAAGGGGGATAAGGGCAGAGGATGGTGGGGGGAACCTGATGGAGGGGAGCTATGGGGGAAAAAAGATGAACAATTGTAATAATCTGAACAAAAATGTATGTTTTTAAAAAAAAGCTGCAAAGGTGATGGGGATTTTCTATAAAGGTATTTATTACTATGAATTTATCCTCACACCCTCCATAAATTCAAGTTCATGTTTATAAAACTAGACTTTCTGCAAAGAGGCACCTTTAGTCAGAATCAACTACTTACACTTAAGTAAAAAAGAAAAAAAATCACATTTAAAAACTCCATTCTCTACTTTTCAATGCTCCACCTAATTTCACTTTAATCAGTATACATAGAAGTATTTAAGTTAGAAACGGAGCACTAAGTTTGGTAATAAAATTTAGACAATTTTACTAGTCGAAAATATTTTATTTCCTCTTTTAAAAATTTTGCCATCTCTTAGTAGGTCATTAACCTGTACTATAACTTTTAAATACGTAGGGTATTCCAGTCCTATTTTTTGAAAGATCAAATAGTTAAAGATTATGTAAGATTAAATTCAAAGGATAATTAAACAAAAAAAGTTGAGATAGACTTAAAATAGGATCCTTCAAATATATAAAACATTAAAATCTTTGAAAATATCAACTTGATTCAACACTGTTTTTCCTCCCTTCATATAGGTAAACTTTCTCAGTCTAATACAAAACACTCAAAACCTTTTGCTTTTTACAACTATCTTGAGATAAGAATATGATTACCCATTTTTTTAAAAAAAGGTAATAGCTCATAATGACAAATCAAAAAGAGGTTCAAAATGGGTTTTGAGATGCTTTTTATAGGTCTACTTATGACTTCTCACAATTTTGTGAACTATTATTAATAGGGGTGTATTTGTGCTCAGTTTAAATTACCAAAAGTTTTTTGTTTTGTTTTTTAATTTAAGTCTTTATGCTTTGTGGCTGACAACTAGGAAAACCCTCAGCTACAATATAAATGTATTCCTACAAGTCTCTGTTGAAAGAATCAAGCTGTTTTGATAGAGCTCAATTTGAGGGCAGCGGGTATTTTTTGCTTTCTTTTCCATCCATCGCCTTAACTCTGCATTTAAGACTAATGTGTACAAATCAAGCAGGATTTCTGGGCAAGAGGCCTTTCAGGAGGGTAAGAATTGCTTTTGTGCTAGTTCTAGAATATCAGCTGGGAAACATCATCAAAGGAAATCAAGGCGATTCCTCAGCTGATAAGGAAATTGTAAAGAATCTCTTTACAACTAGAAACAACAAGCTCAGAAATGCAAATGCCTCGTGTTCCTCTGAACAACAACAATCTCTTCATTTACTATTTAGTAAAGACTGAAAGAACAGGACCAAAGGCTCTACAGTTGGAAGGTGTAAAAGAAAGTCTCTCTTCTGCTCAGCACTTTGGCAGGAATGATACTGAATTTGCATCTGTCTGAGTGGTAACTTCCAAAAGTCTGAGAAAGTATATATGAGCTGAATATCAAGCGATAAAAGAAATAATTCTGAGAGACTTTGTGTTTGTGTATGGTTGGGAGTTGCGTACAAAACTCACAAAGCTAAAACTCAGTTTAAATAAGGATGAACTCATAGCAAGTTAGTTTTCTAAATAATCTCACCACAATAAATACACACATTAAAAATCTTTATTATATTGAAGGATGTTTTCCAAATTGTCCTTTTCTTCCCGAATTCTGCTATTTCTGTTCCTCAACTATTATGTGTGTCCCTGGGCTAATCATTTCCTCATTCTCTGCTCATTTTCTCCTTTCTTAGGACCCTCCCTTCCTCTTTTTTACCTCCCTGGTACAGCCAGACATGGCCAAAACCAGTTCTTCAGCCAGTACTCATGCTTTAGTTCGTTTTACATTTTTATGCCCTCTCCACTACTATTCAAACCTGCCTGTGTTTCCTTGGTGTTTAATAAATATATATTAGATAGTATAACGCCACAAGTAGCTGCAAATGTCACCATCAGGAAGGCCTGATTATAGTGGCAAAGAGGTGAAAACATCAAAACAAAATAGCTGATGGAAGCTTAAACAAACAAACAAGTTAAAAAAAACACCCCTAGCATTCAGCAGAGTGCCTGATACAAAGGAAACCGGATGATAAAAGTTTGCTTAAGTACTTTGTTGAAATTTTAAGGACCTTTCTCACCCTAAGCAACTAAGTATTTTGTAGCTAGCCTCTTTCCTAAAGCTAGGAGAATTCATGAATGGTGGTGATTCAACAAAGATAATTTTAAATTTCATTTAAATTTGAAGTTATTAAAGCCTGAAGTTGTGATCAGAATATGTCAGAGTTCAAAGCATAATAAGAATGAGGGCATCAAAAGAAAGGCTGGAGATGATCATATTGTGATCATATTTTTTCTTCTCTATTTAGCTTTCACAGAATTATACATTACTTATGAACAAAATTTTAACTCACAATGCCTCCTTTAGAGTATTTCTGTGCTTTCAGATATTTTTCTAGTTGATATCTTTTGTCATATCTGTTCCTATTCACTCACTTCCAAGTGGGGAAATTAAAACTAACAATGACTTTTTGCATAGACCAAGGAAGGAAATTAGAGTGATCTGTGATATCCTTAACATACAGATCATATCCACATTCTGTTGGAGGGGACAGAAGACAGAGGAAAAAATAGTTAGCAAGAGGAAAAAATAGATAGGTCGACCGTCCCTTTCTCAGAATGAATAGCAGTGCAGGTTTTGTCACTGTCTTCTCTCTATAGCCAACCACTCAAGACAGACAATTCAGCATGCCAGTTAAGGACATTAATGCTGCTGCAAGATTACCTGGGCTGGAATTGTGCTTTAGCATCATCAAGTAACTGAGCCTCTCCATGCCTCATTTTTTCCATAAATAAATAAGGATAATAATAAATACCCATCCCTTATAAGTTGGTATAAGGATTACCTGAATAGGCTACTGTCACACATAATGAATTTATTCACTATTAGTATTAACTGGAGACCCAGTGCACAAATTCGTGGACCTTGAAAGAAACTGTGGGCTACGAGGCTTCAGTGGGTCTGGGGCGGGGGGGGGGGGTGTCCTGGGGGAGGGAAGAGAGGGGTCGAGGCTCTGGCCCCTCCCACTGCAGCCCCTGGTCCTCTGTCTGCTGGCAGCCCCGCTCCCACCATCACCACCACCACCACCACCACCGCTTCCACCACTGCTGCTCCCATCCGCTGACAGTGCCAGCCCTGCTCACACTCACTGATGGTGTGGAGCGATTGGGGCTGGTGCCAGCAGCAGATGCAAGGGGCGGCTTCTGGCCCAATCGCCACTCAGGAACAGGGGGAGGTGGAGAAGCCCTCAGGGGTGACCGGGGGCATCAGGGAGCCACTGCTCACACCTGCTGATGCAGCTAAGAGATCAGGGCTGGCGCCTGCTACGGGAAGCAGGTGTGAGCAGTGGCTCCAGTGCTGGCAGCAGGTGTAAGCAGGGCCGGTACCAGCAGCAGGTGCGAGCACTCGGTGAAACCACAGGAGCAAAGAATTTTTAGTAACCACCATAGGCTCACCCCAATGACAGTGACAGGCACCCCACCTTGGTCTGGCACCCCCATTCACCTGCTCTACCATCCCGCCATGGCCGATTTTCTGTGCTCTGACACCTGTTGCCAACACCTGCCATGTTCCGTGCTTGCCCCGTGGTGGTCAGTGCATGTTGTAGCGACCAGTTTTTAGGGTTATATTTTTATATATATATACAGATGCAATTAATGACATTTTCTGCTTTTTATGTATATTGAAGCTCATTTATGTGTAAATGGCATGTTTTTAAAGAAACAGGAATAATACTTTTCTAATGCCTCAAAGTTTCTTTTCTATTACATATTCCATATGTTGTAGCCCATTTTTGAAGAAAAACCACAATATTCATTTTCAGAAAGATGGCTTGCCAAGATAAATCCAAAATGAAGAAAGAATATTGTGGCAGACCCTGCCTATTGGTTACCTATAGCCATATCTTCCCATTATTCTGCCCACAGAACATTTTTCAGCCTTGTGATACAAAATAAATCTAAACAAGCATAAGCTAGTTAAGGTCATTTTAATTGTCATTGCCAGTGATTGACCTAGGAGTAAGCATGTGACCCAGCTCTGGCCAATAGAACCAAAGGGGATTTCAGCTGGAGGCTTCTGAATTAGTACCTGACAAAACCAAATTTCTTCCCTCAAAATCTTACCCACCTGTAGGAAGAATTGGTAGGTTAACAGTATTTGTCATTTATCCAGTATATAAGGTCCTGGAGAAATAGTTTTAAATAAGTAGAAAATTTCCAACAGCTATCAGTTCTTTCATTTTTCTAAAATGACAAGGGACAATAAGTAAGTTATTAACGAAAGGGAAGTAATAGCACTTTTCAGATTGAATTTCCCCGGTGGTAGACACATGTAAGGATTAGTCATGTAGTTGTGTATCCTTGGGAATAATACTGTGTCAGTTTATGTAAGTTAGGATAAGGAAATGGAAAAGAGAAGTTAAAGATGGTTTCAAGTCTGAGTGACTTGGGTGAGGAGATTGTCACTGACTAAATCACTGAGCGGGGGTGCAGTTCGAGATAATCCTGAAGGGGTTGTTTCACACAGGTTGAGTTCAAGAGAGCCCAAGAGAGCCCAGTGCAGACAGTTAAAGAAATGGTGCAGAATGTCAATTCTTTAAATAATAAAAAAAAAAAAATATATATATATATTTCAATTCTTTAAAAATATATATATATATATATTTTTTTTCTTTTTGATTTTTCACAGAGAGAAAGGGAGAGGGATAGAAAGTCAGAAACATCGATGAGAGAGGAACATCGATCAGCTGCCTCTTGCACACCCCCTGCTGGGGATGTGCCCCCAGCCAAGGTACATGCCCTTGACCGGAATAGAACCTGGGACCCTTCAGTCCACAGGCCGATGCTCTATCCACTGAGCCAAACGGGTTTTGACAGAATGTCAGTTCTTAAAGGCGTTGATGTTGGTGTCATGAGCACACAACTGCCAACTGAAATCAGGAGAATGGATGGACTCTACAAGGGAGAGGAGTCTGCACGCAAAGGGCAGAGCTAATATCTGAGTCTTCTAGAAAAAAAAGCTCAATTAGTTTAATTGGCATTTAAGAGTTCGAAGTCTCATTTTCTTCATTTGTAAAAGAAAAATAAGAATAACTACCATATCAAGTGGTTGTGAAAAATAAATGATATAATGAATATAAAACCTTGAGTAGAGTGACTGATATGTAAGTTCCTAAGCATATGTTTGCGGTCTTGGTACCATATATAGTTATTATAATATTATTGATTATATTCTCTATGCTGTGAACTTTTAATACACCTACCCAAATCCCCCCCCCCCAAAAAAAACATCCAGACTTTGAAAGTACCTGACATCATTTTGAGTCCTTTATTGAATTCTTTTTACTTATTCCCTTACTACAGAGAAGGGCTTGGCCTTGTTTCAACATACTAATATGATTTTAATTTTTAAAAATGCATTATAAACTCTAACTACCTTTCTTAAAACTCAACTTCCCAACAATCCCTTCTCCATCATCTCTGCCTTTTTATCCCTTCTAATACACCAGAGACTTTACTTAATTTATATATTTTCTTTCTCAAATGTAAAAACTTGGGGGGGTGGGAGTGGGTTAGAGGAGTCAATGGGGGGAAAAGGGGACATATGTAATGCTTTCAATAACAAAGATTTTTTAAAAATAATAAAATGTAAACCCTATGAGGGCAGGTGTTTAGTGTTTGCTCACTGTTGCATCTCTAATGTCTAAAACAATGTTTGACAGATAGTACCCAAACAAAAAATAGTTGATGAAATACAATAAATCAATTCGAATACAACAAAGAATGTGAAAAGGCTTCTTTTGCATTGACTTTTATCTCTGTGCCATTTTTCCTGTGCTAATGTTCTTTTACAAATCACATATTATATCATATGAATTGGTTTACCTCATTTAGATTGTAACTTTCGGGAAGATGACTCCACATATTGTTTCTTAATTATTTCCTTATTGCTCTCATATTTTAAATGTTAGCTAATAAATACAGTGCAGTTAACTCTTCTTTATGTTCCTGGTCCCACCCTTTCCTTTTGCTGCCTCATATCAACCCCACTTTACTGAAGAGAGTTTGGCACCATTCCAGTGAAGCCATTCACCACACAGGTTTGTTATGAAGTGACTGAACAGACTATGGCTTTAAGTTGTTGAAATGGCAAGCAGTGTTTTTCAAATGAAATTCTTTTATGAGTTCCAATGCAGTAAAATAGTTCAGAGATTCAACTAGTTGAATTACATTTCATTCACTTAGAGGGAAATTCCACAAAAGAAAACTTACTTCTCTTTTATTTTTATTCTCCAGAAATTTCACATTTGGTGATATTTCTCATACTGAGCACTAAAGCCCTCAAAGGTCTAAGGCAGTGGTCGGCAAACTGTGGCTCATGAGCCACATGTGGGTGGCTCTTTGGCCTCTTGAGTGTGGCTCTTCCACAAAATACCATGGCCTGGGCAAGTCTATTTTGAAGAAGTGGCGTTAGAAGAAGTTTAAGTTTAAAAGATTTGGCTCTCAAAAGAAATTTCAATCGTTGTACTGTTGATATTTGGCTCTGTTGACTAATGGGTTTGCTGACCACTGGTCTAAGGGAATAGACACACACTGTCTCCACAAAGCTAACTACAAACTATATTAACCAAAAAGAGGTCTTAACTACTTGGTCATGAATTATTGACTCTTCTTGGTATGATGTCCAATGGTTTCTTCATAAACCAGTTTAGGAAAACTACCATGATTGGTTTTTATCAGTAAGAGACTCCTTAAATATCATTCAACAAGTTTGCACGGTTGTTTTAAAAAATGAATGTAATTGGAAATTAAGACAAGCCTATCTAATAAAAGAGTAACATGTGAATTGACCGTATCTCCGATACAACCACCAGCCACGCCCAACAGCCAATCAGGAGCAAATATGCAAATAAGCCCAACCAAGATGGCTGTGGGCCACAGAGAGCAGGAGGGAGGCTTGGGTTTTCCCAGCAATGGAGGAAGCCAAGCTTTCTGCCTGCCCTTGCTGGCTCAAGCCTCCACTAAATGCTACAAAGTTTCAATTATAGAAGATAAGTAAAAGTGATAGCAGCCACAGAGCTCGAGAGAGCAGGAGGCTTGAGTTGCTCCTGGAGATGGAGGAAACTAATCTTTCCACCTGCCCTGGCTGGCCCAGGCCTCTACTTAAGGCTACAAAGTTTCAATTATAGAAGGTAAATAAATAAATCCAACAGAAATGGCTGCCACCACGAAGGGAGCAAAAGGCTTGGCTCTGCTCCAGGAGCAAATTCCCCCCAGGTCTGTCCCTAACTAATTTCAACTGTAGAAGTAAATACATTCCAGATACCAGGGCCTCTGCTTGGGTCACCAGGAGGCGTAGCCGGCCTGCAAACCACCATAGCCCCTTACCCAGGCCACCCCATGGCCCAAGGGAACCCTTATCCTGATCCAGGACACCCTTCAGGGCAAACCAGCTGGTCCCCACCCATGCACCAGGCCTCTATCCTATCTAATAAAAGAGTAATATGCAAACTGACCATCACCTCAACATACAAGATGGCCAGCAGGGGAGGGAAGATGGGAGGGACCAGGCCTGCAAGGGAGGGCAATTGGGGTCAATCAAGCCTGCAGGGGAGGGCAGTTAGGAGTGACCAGGCTGGCAGAGGAGGGAAGTTGAAGGTAATCAGGCCTGCAGAGAAGGACAGTTGGGGGAGACCTAGGCCTGCAGGGGAGGGCAGTTAGGGGCAAACAGGCTGGCAGGGGAGCAATTAGGCATTAATCAGGCTGGAAGGGGAGTGGTTAGGGGGTAATCAGGCTGGTAGGCAGAAGCAGTTAGGGGAAATCAGGAAGGCAAGCAGGTGAGCAGCTGGGAGCCAGCAGTCCTGGATTGTGAGAGTTTGAGATCCCTCATGGGGTCCCAGATTGGAGAGGGTGCAGGCTGGGCTAAGGGACACTTCCACCCCTTTCCCTGTGCACGAATTTTATGGACCAGGCCTCTAGTGTTAAAATAAGCATCTGACAAATTTCATCTCCACTGTTGCAAGGATTTTGAGTTTTGAAAGTCACATGAATACAACCTGTATTTCCGTTTAATTTGTGGCATTAAAAAAAATTGATTTTAGAGAAACATTGATGTGAGAAGAAACACTGATTGGCTGTGTCCTACACACACCCTAAATAGGGATGGAACCTGTAACCTGGGTATATGCCTTGACTGGTAATTGAACCTGCCATCTTTTGGTATACAGGACAATGGTCCAACCAACTGAGACACACTGGCCAGGCTAATTGTGGATTTTTAAGACAATTTGTTCAGGCAGTGTTCTCAGATTTTGATGTGTAATAACATAGGAAGACTAAATTTAATATAGGCACTTTAACAATTGCCATTAAATATAAAATTATGGTTATTTCCTCCTTATTTTCAGTTTACATGAGCGACACATGGCAAACTAGAAAGAACTTGACATCTGTAGTCAGGAAAACATATGTTTAAGTCTTACTCTGCTACTTACTAGTATGGTCTTCAGTCAGCTACTTAAAAAGGCAACCATAGTTAAAAGCATTAGGTTTAATTAAAGCCGAACTGTATACAAATTCCCCCCAGGTCTGTCCCTAACTAGCCTTATGATCATGGTTAAGTTTCAAAACTCTCCAAGGTTAAGTTTCCTCATCTTTAAAACTGACATAAGAAATATATATAACTCATAGGATTGTTTGTTGTCAGGATTTAATAAGATAGTGCATATAAATTGCTAAGCAAGTTGCCTAGCACAGAATAAGCACTTAATAAACTTCATCCATTACTAATAAATGAAATAATTAAATGTAATAATTTATGTAGAGCACATATATAAAGTATGAAGTACTTAACTCTTAAACTTTCACTCTTCTATATATATAAAAAATGGGCTCCATCCATTGCCCATCATTCAATTATTCTATTCTGATGTTCTGGATATAGTATTGACATTCATTATGCATTATAACTAACAATTAGGTCAGTCTTTGATTTCTACGTTTTAATATAGGAACTACTTTTAAGTGATTTTGTGTCCTCTTTAAGAAAACAACATGTTTTCATAAAATAATACAAAATGTATGAAGGATTCTGTGTCATTGTTTAAATTAGATTTTTCATGTTCCATCCTTTATCAATAATTTTAATTATATTAAGTTTTGTCTGTTTTTGTTTTACTTTGACTTATTTTAACCTTAAGAATTGTAAATTAAGTAAAATTTTGTGTATTAAAAAAAATCCTTACATCTTTTCAAGTTCTTGAGTCTAAAATTAACATGGAACTGACATTTCACTTAGTGGGCATTTTAGAAATATTATTATTTATACCTAAACCAGAGGCCCAGTGCACAAGATTTGTGCACTGATAGATTCCCTAGTGACTACTAGCTGCTGGCCAGGGCCTCCCTCCCTTTCCCTGGCTGGCCCCACCCCCTGGTTGAACTCCTGGACAAATTCTCGGTCGAGGGGATAATTTGCATACTACCCTTTTATTATATAGGAAAGATAACCAAGCCATAATAGTAGGCTTCATCTTTAAAAGGTAATTTTACATACTACACTTTTAAAAAATATATTTTTTTATTGATTTTAGAGAGGAAGGAAGAAGGAGAGAGAGATAGAAACATCAATGATGAGAGAGAATCATTGCTCAGCTGCCTCCTGCAAATGTCCCCACTGGGGATGGAGCCCACAACGCGGGGATGTGCCCTTTATTGAAATCGAACCTGTGACTTTTCAGTTCACAGGCTGACACTCTATCCACCGAGCAAAACTGGCTAGGGCTATATAATACACTTTGAACTTTAATCATAGGATTGCATTGGATATACTTAACATTAAACCTTTGCTCTAAGAGTTTGTTCTAGATTAGTGCTTTCAAAAAGAACATTTCATGATGATGGGAACAGTCTATATTTGCACCTCCAGCATGGTAGCCACTAACCACATGTGGCTATTTAGCACTTGAAATATGGTTGGTATGAGTGGGGAACTGAATTTTCAATTTTGTTAAATCTTAATTAAATTTTAATTTAAATAGCTACATGACTAGCAGCTATATTGGAAGCACAGTTCTAGATAGTTCAAAATATTGTTAATTATATTGCAAATGAATAATAATGATTCTCATAACTAAACTAGAAGTGGTGTCATTGCCTCAGGAATGGCTGACACATCTCTTGACTTACTGTGTAAGAAGTAGTGAGGTTTTCAACACTGTTTTACCACTTTATGAATCAACTCTCCACCAGTCACCTCCTCCCTGCCAGCATTGGTGGCCTCATATTCTCTTTGAAATCACTTGTAAAACAAAAATCTCAGATCTAAAAACCTAACAGTAATCTAACTCTGATCTTAGGTTCCTCTGGGAATTCAATTGGTTTTGTTTAATTCAATATCATCCACCTCTCTCCCTCTAATACCTTCTCCTCAAGACTAGTCACATTTGGTTAGCTCCTTGATCAGCTGTCTTTGTTTTAAACAGGAATGAAAGAGAACCACTTAGGAAACAGGAACTATTGCATTCAGTTATCACATGGCAATGGGAAGGATGAGAGTGTTAATGAAGTAATTGCTATATAACACAGGAGTCCATAGCAGAAATATGAGTTAATGGAATATATGGTGAGCCAAAAATAAAATAAAACATGAGTTGGCAGAAGAGAGATGTCAGTGGGTGGGAGGGAAAACAACGTCTATTAAATTGAAGGCTACACTGGAATCAGGACAAAAAAACACTTATAATGTTGAATAAAGCATGGTAAGGGACATGGAGAATACAATTGGAAAAACTAACATAATGAAAAAAAGTATAAAATATAAAGGCAATTATAGATATGAAAGATGAGCATATACATAATTAGTATCCTTGAAGAATAGAAATAGAATAAAAATTCTAAAGTTAATGTAATTTTAAAAAGTTTCTGGGAACCAGGCAAGACTTAAAGTTACAGACTGAAAGAGCATACAGGATCCCAGGGAAAATGATCATAGAATAATTAAACACAGAAACATGCCCTAATTAAGCTACTAAATTCCAAATATTTTTTAAAAATACTCAGGCATTTGGTGAAGAAAAAATATGAGAATTTTGCAACCTGAAGACTACCATAAATTCAATATTCTTCTACTTGCATACTTGTTTAAAAATTAATATTCATCATCAAATAGTTTTCCATGTGTGTATTACTTATTTTATATAAGAAAGATTAGACAAAAAATATAGGTGTAGAAAATCAAAACATGTAAGTTGAATAAAACTATGAAACCTAGTGATTCCTTAGTTTTAAGAATTAAAGATTTTAAGAAAATCTAGTATCTTAATTTTATATTTACTATTTATTAATATTACTTAAAAGTCCATGGAAGAACATAATTAAATTACACGAGCAATTGTGCTTTTTTGTTTAAAAAAAGGCAACAATGTTATAATTATGGATAATAATTACCCATGTTTCTATAAACTACAACTAGTCATGCCTTGGACAATTACAATAAAGTAAGGTACTTTTCTTGAGGTAGGGAAGTGAATAGTAAGGGAACAGCCCCTTAAAATAATTCTATGTAATAAAAGGCTAATATGCAAATCAACTGAAAGGCAGAATGAACCGGTCGCTATGGCATGCACTGATCAGCAGGGGGAAGTGCTCAATGCAGGAGCTTCCCCCTGGTGGTCACTGCACCCAGCCAGAAGCCCTGAACTGGACTCACAGCTGGTGAGCGCAGCAGTGGTGGTGGGAGAGGGCCAAAGCTGTCAGTCAGACATCTCCCTAGGGCTTCTGGACTGCAAGAAGGCGCAGGCCGGACTGAGGGAACCTCCGAGTGCATGCATTTTGTGCACTTGGCCTCTAGTCCTATCTGATAAAAGAGTAATATGAAAATTGACCATACCTCCAATCAAGCCATGCCCACAACCATGCCAACCAGCCAATCAGGAGCAAATTATGCAAATAAACCTCAACCAAGATGGCTGCTGCCACTGAGAGCAGGAGGGAGGCTTGGGTTTCCTCAGCAACGGAGGAAGCCAAACTTTTTGCCTGGCATTGCCAGCCTAGGCCTCCACTCAATGCTACAAAGTTTCTGTTGTCATAATCCCAACAGAAATGGTGGCAGCCACGGAACTGGAGAGAGAAGAGGTTAGGGTTGCCAGGGCGATGGAGGAAGCCAAACTTCTGCAGCCCTAGACTAGGCCTCCACTCTAGGCTACAAAGTTTCAAACAGAGATGACTGCTGCCACGGAGCGAGCAGAAGGCTTGGCTCTACTCCAGGCTACAAAGTTTCAATTGTAGACATAAATTAATCCCAGATCCCAGAGCCTCTGCTTGGGTCGCTGGGGGGCGTGGCTGGCCTGCAAACCACCACAGGTCCCTTGCCCAGGCTGCCCCACACCCCAAGGGGAACCCCCACCCTGATCCAGGACACCCTCAGGGCAAACCAGCTGGCCCCCACCCATGCACCAGGCCTTTATCCTATTTAATAAAAGAGTATCCATCCTATCTAATACACAGATTGACCATCACTCCAACACACAAGAGAGCTGCCCCCATGTGGTCAAAGATCCTGCCCCCATATGGACACATGATGGCCATCACAAGATGGCCAGCAGGGGAGGGAGAAGGCCAGTTGGGGACAATCAAGCCTTCAGGAGAAGGCAGTTAGGGGTGACCAGGCCAGCAGAGGAGGGAAGTTGGAGCAAACAGGCTGGCAGGGGAGCAGTTAGACATCAATTAGGCTGGCAGGGTAGTGGGTAGGGGGTGATCAGGGTGGCAGGCAGAAGCAGTTAGGGGCAATCAGGGAGGCAGGCAGGCGAGCAGTTTAGAGCCAGCAGTCCTGGATTGTGAGAAGGATGTTCGACTGCCTAAATGGGCAGTCGAACATCCCTCGAGGGGTCCCAGATTGGAGAGTGTGCAGGCTGAGCTGAGGGACACCCCTTCTGGCCCCGCCCCCTTGCACAAATTTTGTGCACCAGGCCTCTATTTATAAAAGCTTTATTACAGATATTCAATTCAATAGGCTTCACAACTTATAAATGCCTTATGATTGAATTATTCACAAAATCTATACGACCATTTCTATTACCTTCATTTTCCAAATGAAGAAACGAAAGCAAATCTAAAGGAAACTAATTGCCCAAAGTTGCATATTGAATCAACAGACAAAAAAAGAGTATCACTTCTACTATGAACTTTTTGTTTGTCTCTAACAGCTTTTGTCCCAACCCTGCATTGTTACGTTATTTTTTGGCTACTGAGTAACACTGATCTTAACCAAAGGCCTATAGTATCATGATCTATAGTATCAAAATTGTGACAGCAGTGAGACTGTGAAGGAAAAATACATTTGGGGAAACTCAAGAGATGGGAATCCCATCAGTCATAAGTGCTGGCTTACCTGCTGAGGTTCTATTCTTCTGAGCCTTGTATTAAAAAGCAGAATGAAAATGAAACTGACAAAAAATTTCCTAACATTAATGGGGGGGGGGGGGAATGCAGAAAAAAAGGCTAACAGCAATTTAAAATGAGTTAAAATCAAACGAAACTAAATCTTTAAAAAATGAGAGTTTAAAACTTATGAAAGGCTAGCCAACCACACAGGGATGATGCTAGATCCTAGCAGAAAGGCCAGACAAGGCAACAAGAAGGAAGATGTTTTCAGCTTTATTATAAAGGACTGGGACACTAACATTTTGAAGGTCACTGTCCATGGAGACCTCATTATAAGGCTGTATCGGGTATTTCAACAGTAAGTTTTTACAACACAGAAATGACTCAACTCTCCAGTAATCTAAGGCCAAAAATCAGAGAAATGAAACCAAAACTTTTAATATTAAAGGAAAAGCAGGACAACTTCTTATGATGACCTCAAACTGAAATAAGTTATTATGGCTATCATTTGGTGATTTAGCCTAAGAATTTTTTTACTCACATTACCTTGAAGTTGTCTTTGCCCTTTTATAAAAACTCTCTTCGCCATATCTATAATCTTGCCTTTGTCCAGAAGTAGTAAAATGAATGATACAACTAGTACAGAAAACAAAGCCTAAAGAGGAAGTTCTAGACTCTTCCAACCCCACAGAATGCAAATCTTCTAGCAGGGACATTTTAATTTCCAGCATACTACATGCCATCTGTATTATCTTTTAAAGTAATAACCGTAGATTTGCCTAGGATTTCCTGAAATTAACGTTTCAGGAGGTCTCCAACTTGCAAAAGTGTTGGGTTCCAAATGCTCACTCCCAAATTAGTCATCTATAACTAAATATATTTTTATCCACAGATCAATTTTTCATAGGGAATTTAGGTTTTTAGATTAGTCCACAGAGTTTACTAATCATAATGCAAATCTTATACCTTATTTTACATTTTAAAATGTCTTTTAAAAATACTGTTGAAAAACAACTAATTATGCAAATAAGAAAACATTTAATGGAGTCATAATTTTAAAACAATCTCTTCAATTAAAATGTAATGCATAAAAATGACATAGTAAATGGAGACTTGAGGACCTTTAGAACTGAACTTTTAGATTACTTAAAGACTTTAGGGAATGCTGACATTAGTTCTTCATTAGATCAACTTTCATTTAAAAACATATGGCTCTTTGGTCTCCTGACGTGACTATAGCATTAGTACTAAACACACAGAACATCAACGTTGGAAAAGACTTCAGAGATCATTTGCAATCCGACCTTAATTTGGAAATGGAGAAACTGAGACTTGGATACCTGAAATAACTTACACGTTATCCAACCAATTAATTTAAGAGCTGAAACTGCATCTTAATTTTTAAACAGTGTCTTTCATTATAACAAAACTTGCCAGTCATGCCAACACCATATATTTTTTTCTGGAAAGAAAACACTACAATAACCATTTTATCTGCCTAATTTAATAATATCCAATAAAATTGGGGGTGTGCATACCCTGTGAATCACACATGGTCACATGGTTGGTTATTCATTAAGTCATCATTTTCAACTGTTAAAAATGAGAAACAACTTAAACATCCACCAATAAGGAAAAGTATCATTTTGGTATAATCATCTAATGTAAAGGCCAGACCATAGTTTAAATCAATGAACATGGCCTAAATTTATCAATATAGATAAATCTCAAAAATAAAACACGTAACATGGGAAAAACTAACTTGTAGAAACATTTATGGAATAGATGTAATTTTATCCAAATTTTAATATTAAAAAACTATGTATTGTTTGGACAACAGTTCAAATGGAAAGGGGAAGAGTACACACAAACTTCAGGACAATGGCTCAATCCGGGTTGGATGAAAGGAAAGGAAAGGGGCTGGGAAGAAGTACAAAGGAGACTGCAATTATATAATAACTAGAGGCCCAGTGCACGAAATTCATGCACGGGGAGCACGGGATGTCCCTTAACCCAGCCTGCACCCTCTCCAATCTGGGATCCCTCGAGGGATGTCCAACTATCAGACATCCTTCTCACAATCCAGGACTGCTGGCTCCAAACTGCTCACCTGCCTGCTTCCCTGATTGCCCTTAACCACGTCTGCCTGCCGGCCTGATCACCCGCTAACCACTACCCTGCCAGCCTAATTGATGTCTAACTGCTCCCCTGCCAGCCTATTTGCCCCCAACTTCCCTCCTCTGCTGGCCTGGTCACCCTAATTGCCCTCCCCTACAGGCTTGATCACCCCTGACTGTCCTCCCTTGCGGGGCTTGGAATCTCCAACAGCCCTCCCCTGCTGGCCATCTTGTGGTCACCATGTTGTGTCCACATGGGGGGCAGGATCTTTGACCACAAGGGGGTAGCCCTCTTGTGTGTTGGGAGTCATGGTCAATCTGCACATTACTCTTTTATTAGATAGGATAGAGGCCTGGTGCATGGGTGGAGGCCGGCTGGTTTGCCCTTTAGAGTGACCCAGATCATGGTGGGGATTCCCTTAGGGCAAGGAGCAACCTGGGGAAGGGGCCCGTGGAGATTTGCAGGCTGGCCACGCCCCCCAGTGACCCAAGAAGAGGCCCTGGGATCTGGGCTTAATTTATGTCTACAATTGAAACTTTGTAGCCTGGAGTGGAGGCCTAGGCCGGCCACAGCAGGTGGAAAGGTTGGCTTCCTCCATTGCCAGGGAAACCCAAGCCTCTGTTCTCTCCAGCTCAGTGGCTGCTGCCATTTCTGTATCTTTTATAATTGAAACTTTGCAGCATTGAGTGGAGGCCCAGGCTGGCAATAGCAGGCGGAAAGCTTGGTTTCCTCTGTTGCTGGGGAAACCCAAGCTTTCCTCCTGCTTTCAGTGGCAGCAGCCATCTTGGTTGGGATTTATTTGCATAATCTGCTCCTGATTGGCTGGTGGGCGTGGCTTGTGGGTGTGGCAAAGGTATGGTCAAATTTGCATGTTACTCTTTTATTAGATACGATGTATTTCTTTTTTAAATCTTTATTGTTCAGTTTATTAATTGTTCCCTTTTTTCCCCCTATAGCTCCCCTCCACCTGGTACCCATCCCACCCTCTGCCCTCACCCCCCCTTACTGTCCTCCCCCATAGTTGCATGATTTTTGTCCAATCTCTTGCTGCACTTCCCACACCCCTTTTCTCCCCAAGAATTGTCAGTCCATTCCCTCTCTATGTCCGTGATTCTGTTACATTCACCAGTTTATCCTGTACATCAGCTTATTAATTCACTTGATTTTTAGATTCATTTGTTGATAGATGTGTATTTGTTGTTCATAACTTACACTTTTATTCTTTAAGAAGAGGAAGAAGAAAAAGATATCTTTCAGCATTTCATATAATATTGGTTTGGTGGTGATGAACTCCTTTAGCTTTTTCTTATCTGTGAAGCACTTTATCTGACCTTCAATTCTGAATGATAGCTTTGCTGGATAGAGTAATCTTGGTTGTAGATTCTTGCTATTCATCACTTTGAATATTTCTTGCCACTCCCGTCTGGCCTGCATCGTTTCTGTTAAGAAATCTGCTGACAGTCGTATGGGTGCTCCCTTATAGGTAACCAACTGTTTCTCTCTTGCTGCTTTTAATATTCTCTCTTTGTCTTTTGCTCTTGGCATTTTAATTATGATGTGCCTTGGTGTGGTCCTCTTAGTGTTCCTATATATTGGAGTTCGGTGCGCTTCTTGGACTCCTAAGTCAATTTCTTTCAGCAGGTGTGGGAAGTTTTCAGTCACTATTTCTTCAAATAGGTTTTCATTGTCTTGCTCTTTTTCTGGCACCCCTATAATTCGGATGTTGGTATGCTTGAGGTTGTCCCAGAGGGCCCTTACACTATCTTCAATTTTTTGGATTCTTTTGGTTTCTTGCTTTTTCGGCTGAGTGGATTTTACCTCTTTGTATTCCAAATCTTTAACTTGGTTCTTGAAGTACTCACTTCACCTAATTATGTGTGTGTGTGTAAATCTTATGTCACATTAACTTTTAGGTCTTTGTATAATATTTTTTATTTCAGTCAGTGTATGCTTAATTTCTGGTTGGTCCTTTTTCATATCCTTGAGAGTCTTGTTCATATACTTGTAGGTCTCATTCATTTCCTTGTAGGACTCATTCATTTCCACGTTTGTCTCGATCATTTCTTTGCAGGTCTCGTTCATATCCTTGAGGGTCTCATTCATATCCTTGTAGATCTTGCTTATTTCCTTATAGGTCTCGACCTTTTCTAGGAGCCTCTTGAAAAGCCCTATAACCATTGTTTTGAATTCCATGTCCAGTCGTTTTTTTTCCTCCATTTCTTTCACATCTGATTTCTTTCCATGTCTCTGCATGGTGGCTGCTTCCCTGAGTTAGTCAATTAGCTTTGTGTGGTAGACTTCCTACAAGGGACAGTGCTCAGCCTCCCCAGTTACCTGAGGTGGATATGGGTTGCACAGTCTTGCTGAAGTTAAGCTCAGGTTAATCGTTGTTAGCACTTGGAGGGGTTGACCTCCAGGCCAATTGTCTGTGATGTTCAGCTGTGCTCAGGTTGGATGGGTGGAGTGTCTGGTCCAAGCAGACAGTGTCAGCTCCGCCCTATGCGGCCTCAGGGACCCTGGGCCGCCTGGGGGCAATGGCCGCCAGCATCTGAGAGAGCCGCTGCCGAGCTCCACCGGCTGCTGGAGAACTCAGCCTCTCCCCAAATGAGTCTGCACGCCCAATGTCTCACCCAGGGTCACAAAACAATGCAGTCTGACGGTTTTCCGAATGAAAGAGCAAGTCACGAGTGCTCTCTGCGCCGTCAGGCAGCTGCGCTGTTCCCATGTTCACACGTATTCCGCATAAGCTCGCCTTCTCCACAAGCTGGCAGGCCCCTGCAGCACCCGAGCTTTGGCGTGCCCTCCCACTGTCCAGTTTTTACCCCGTATGACAGTGAGTTCCCTGGCCTTGCCCAGAGCTGGAGAATCAGTCCAGTGGGACGTCTTTGTCTCCCCCCGTTCGAGAAAACTGGCCGGTTTTCAGCTGCCCGCCCTAACCGCTGGCACACGCTCCAGACCTCTCTCTGCGCATATTTTCAACGCTGTCTGCTGCCGTTCCTCTGAGTCACAGTGTCTTATCCTCACTTTTATTTGTGGAATTTTCACTCAGCCAGCTTTCTGGTGATTCTGGAAGGTGTTTGTTCTGTCGTTAAGTTGTAGTTTTAAAATTGCTGTGTATGGCGGCAAGATAGATGTTTTACCTATGCCGCCATCTTGGTTCTCCAGGATGTATTTCTTTAAAAAAATAATTCTGATAGGTTCACGGATGCTAATTACATTCTGAATGCCTAAAGTACTTGGGTAACTTCTTTAAAAAAGAATCTTCCTCCCCTCAAAGAGAAAGTTCTAAACATAGAAGTAGCTTGAACAATTATTTGAGGTAATTATGAGTCTACAAGCACTTGTGAAAAACATTTGTTTGCGGGTAAGATGAACTAAATTGTAAGTGTAAATGACAAATGAAAATTGATGAAGAACAGTAAATAAAGGAGATTGTGAATTTTGGATTGGACAGTTCTCTAAAGCTCACCATGAGCTGGTGGTATTGATGAAGACAGTTTGGTTGCTGCTGGGATATTTTAGAATGGTGAAAGGAGGATGGAGGTTTCTGTGAGGTACTAATGCTAACAAAGGCATTGGTGAAGATTGCAAAGAGGGGAGTTCAGATGGGATTTCATGTATATATTACCTAGAAACTATTTCTAGTTATTTGATTTCTTAGATCTCTCCTGAATTTATTCCTAATGCTAATGAGTGACTGCCTTTTTTTCTCCCCCAACTCTATAGACATAATTGGCATATAACACTATAAGTTCAAAGTGTACAATGTTATGAATTGATGCATGTATATGTTGCAAAATAATTACCACAATAAGGTTAACACACATTCATCACTTCACCTAATTATGTGTGTGTGTGTAAATCTTATCTCACATTTTCTTTTTTAATATATTTTATTGATTTTTTTTACAGAGAGAAAGGGAGAGGGATAGAGAGTTAGAAACATTGATGAGAGAGAAACATTGATCAGCTGCCTGCTGCACAACCCCTACTGCAGACTGCCCGCAACCAAAGTACATGCCCTTGACCAGAATCGAACCTAGGACCCTTCAGTCCGAAGGCTGACGCTCTATCCACTGAGCTAAACCAGTTAGGGCTCACATTTTCTTTTTTCCATTCCCTCAACGATGACCACTTAGGCTGTTTCCATGTCTCCACGACTGAATAATGCAATAAACAAGGGGGTGCAGATGACTGTGCCTTCTTCTTAATACATTTATACACAGTGTCAGTTTTTTAAAATGTTCCATTAAATGAATCTTTAAAAAAATATACAGGTCATGGATTAATCCATATAAATCTTATCTTTTAATGCATCTTTTAATCTTCCCTTTATCCACAGCATGCACACTATTCAAAAGATTCTGGTTAAACTTACTAGTAATTTACTTGTATTTTCTCAGAAATTTTACTGTGTTTATTGCAAGTGTTCCTTTTTTGAAAATAGAACAACAAACAATAGTTTCCCATCCAAAACACAATACTGCTAAGAGTTCCTATTCATTTGGCATAAATTATGTTCTTTGGTCTTATTTAGAAACTATATGATGGTAAAAAAATATTCTGTCTTCATGACATAGACTTATAATGAGAAAACCCCGAAAAATTTATTTAAAAAACTGTAGGGATAATAGACAGATGCAAAGTTGCAGGATATAAAATCAACACACAAAATCAGTTTTATATATTAGTAATGAGTAATATAAACATGTGTGTAAGAAACCTAAAGTCTCATCTTTCATCTAAAACTGAAATACTGAGATAGCAGCATAAATATGTTCTTTAAAAATATGGAGAAAAATATTCACAGAAAACATCCATAAAACTTTAAAGTGACTGCTTCTCAGAAGCAAGAATTGGGAGTGGGAATTGAAATGTAAGGCATGAGACAACTGTTTTCCATTATACACTTTGAAAAAAAACTTTTAAAACTGTATGAATGTATAGTACGGATAAAAACTAAATTACATTTTTAAGATTAATGCTCCTTTGGCATAAACACTATTAAAAGAGAAAGACAACAAATGGGGAGAATTATTTGTTTTAAATATTATGAAGATAACCAGCATCTGAAGTATATAAAAAACACCTACAAATTAAAAAGGCAAAGTGAAAAAAAATATCAAAAGGGGCATAAGGAAATGAATAGCCAATTTATAAAACTATAAATAGCTAATGGTCATGTGAAGAGATTTTCAACCATAGTAATACAAAGAAATATAAATTAAATTTTATCAATTTCTTAATACCAGCAAATTCTAACAGGCAGTATATCAGACCTTGCGGTGGGTGGTATACAAGTTGATATAATAATAGAACTCCATTGGTGGGCAAGCTGGCAGTGTTTATCACATTTGAGAATGGATATACCTGAAATCCATCAATTCTACTTCTAGGCATTTTTTCTACAGAACATTCCAGTGGAATAGGCATTTTTAATGTAGCAAGCTAATACAAGGAACTTTAACTTTCATCAGTAACAATGATTAGCCAACTTTTTTAACCAACCGGTCAGTGGTTAAAAAAGAATAAGTATATATGTCCTGATCTTACATATATATTAAGTGAAAAAAGCATGTTGCAGAATAGTGCATATAATAAAATCCCGTTTTTATTTAAGGAATATATGCATATAATTGTATGTGGTTTTATGTTTGCCCATAGGGAAAATTCCAGAAAACTGTACACCAAATCACTAGCAATAAATAAACTTTAGTGGTAGTGTTATTGTAGAGGAATTTCACTTTCAACTTTTCTGTGTTATTTGCATTTTTTACAGAAAAGAAATTACTCAGAATTAAAACTATTAAAGATACATTTTAAAAATATCCAGCACTGTGTCAGGTATTTTGAATTAATTAACTATAATTTTAACAGCAACCTTTGTATATAATTTTATTTGTAAAACCATGGATATAATTGTACTGAAGTGATAAAGTTATGATAAAAAAATAACTTATTCTTAAATTTCACCAGCTCATTAGGCAGGTTATTAGTTTTGCTTACAATTCTCACTCTATTAATTGCTGACAAAACATGCAATGGTCTTTCCAATTGTTTTTCTATTATAAAAGGAATACATGTTTGACAGTCTAGCAGCATAAAGGGGTGGAGAGAGAAGAAAAGTTTTCCCTGTTCACCTGGCCTCCTCATTCTCACTCCTTGAAGGTTATTAATCCTAAGAAACTATTGTGTATTCCTCAAAAATGTTCTATAAATATGTATAATGAGCATCCTCTTATTATTACATGAATGGAGTTATAATACTTATCTACAACTTGTCTTCACATAGCAGATTAAACAGACTACTAAATTATTACTGAAAAATACTCCTTAAGGTGTTTCTTACTTAAAAGACACATTTGGCTCTGGCTGGGTGGATCAGTTGGTTGGAGAATCGCCCCATATACCAAAAGGTTGTGGGTTTGGTGCCTTGTCAGGGCACATATCTAGGCTGCGGGTTCATTACTCGGGTCAAAGCACGTACAGGAGGCAACTGATTGATGTTTCTCTCTCACATTGATGCTTATCTGTCTCTCTCAACTCCCCTACCTCTCTAAAAATAATTAATTAAAAAACAATAAAGGATTAAAAAAATACTTATTTGGGCTAATTAGGGACCATAGCAATAAAAAAGAAACAAGCAAGCAATATACCTAATTCAATCCCTGTATCTGGATTTAGTAATAAAAACTATTGACTCCCACCCTATCACCATCTATGATATATTTACATTGTACTGGAGGATACACACACACACACACACACACACGTGTGTGTGTATCTTATATTAATTGATTCCCACAAGAATCCCAAGAGTATACACTATTATATCAATTCTATTCATGAGGAAGCTAAGGTTCTGAAAAGGTTAAGAACCAGGACTAGGAAAAATTCATTTTGTTAACTTTCTAATCATAGCTAAACTAAAGTTCAAACACGTTTGAGTCATTTGTCTATATAATATAAGCATATATCACTTTAAAAGAATAGCATATTAAGAAATAATAGTAGTGAAGGAATATGTTCCAAACATTCATAGAAATGCTATGTCTAAGCTATTTGATGTTGTGCCAAGAATAATAAAATCAATCTGTGTTAGACAAAGAGTTAAGTTTATTCAATATCAAGTCCTTAGAGACTGGTTCTCAAACTCAAGTTTCCTTTCTGGCAGAAGAGAAACTTTTATAAAATTCCTAAAATAAAATGTTCACAAATAAGCTTTCGGGATAATTGGCATTTAGAGTTTCCATCTTATGTCTTCCTGTCAAAGATTTACTCAGAGGCCACGAGCACTATTTTTCTCAATTTATATTGCTAGATAAGATTTGAAAAGTCCAGTTGCTCCTCATGGATTAATTTTAGACCTACTTTGCTGAAAGAGTGACCATGTCATATAAAACCTAATCCCAATAGGACCTTTTTGCTTATTTCAGAAAGTACTAGTATGTTATATTTATATAGTAAGGTCTACTTTTTAAATTGGCCACTTATGCATTCTACCACACTGAGTTTACACACAAAAATTACTATCTCCTTGGTAATATTCCTTTTTATACAATAAATGCTTTATTTTTTTAATTTATTGATTTGAGAGAGATATATAGAGAAAAAAGGAACAAGCAACAGAAAGAGAAAGCAAGAGAGAGAGATTTGTTGTTCCATCTATTTATGCTTGTAAGTACCCTGATCTCAGATTGAACCTAAAACCTTGGTGTATCAGGATGATGCTCGACTCAACTGAGTTACTTGGCCAGGACCAACAAATTCTTAATAAATTCCTAAAATGACAAACTTGTCTAGATACTAGCCAGAAATAAGATAGATACAAACCCTACTTCCAGGGAGCTTGCAGTCTATAGAAGAAACATTTAATAAATTTAATGCACTACCCCTCACTTACAGGGGGAAGGAAAACTCAACCTACTCCCCGTTCAAGCTCAAAGTTGTACACTAGAGTACAACAAACTCTGTGGTTTATTATTAAAAACCCAAACAATCCGGTTACTTCAGAAGTTCACATTAATGAATAACATGCTATACTCATTTATAAGTGAGCTACAATATTTTTCTTCAAGGGAAACTAGAAATCTCTTACTAAAGAATCCACATTGCCAATCCAAAATTTTTAACGTAAGCAAATAATTGAAACTTTCCACTTGTATAAAGAAGTGTAGTGTTTATCAAGATAACAAATATCTTCAAATAAGAGACTTATAACGGCTTTTAAATTTAAAAATTAGGTAACTTTTTCCTGTAACTTTATTCATTTATTCAGCAAATACTTATTTAATATCTATTATATGCCAGGCTTCATGGCAGGCAGTAAAGATATAATCATGAACATGTTAAGATCTCTGTCCTCAAGGAGATTATATTTAGTGAGAAAGCAACCCTGAAATAACAGACCAGTGTGACACACATAAAGGGTATATAACCCGTCTCTAGAGGAAAGGGGTAAGGAAGTCCCAAAGAAACCAAAATTGGAGCCAGAATAATTAACACAAAGGCCTGGAGGCAAAAGAGCATAGCATGACAGAGCTCATGGCTAATAAATACAGTTGACATACTAGATAACAGAATAATGATGTTTGGACCTTGAAACCTGTGACAAGAAAAAAACACTTCTGAGATGTGCTAAATTAAATTACAGCAGGCTGGAGAGGGAGAAGAAAACAGTGCAATTAGACTGTTAATAACTGGAGGGCAGCTAACAAGATTGCTCACATTCCTGAGTGTATGTTGGCACCTAGAATTAACTTCCAGGTGGCTGTATCTGCGATTATCTAAAAGAGAGAATGGCCAGGTGCCATCAAACTCCAGGAGCCTCCGCTTCTTCCTTACATAGGAACTTTCCAGACTGTGGCCCAAAACCAACCCAAAGGAGCAAGCATTTCTTTCTTAGACTATCCCAGAACTAGCCCAGCTTCAACTTCTCCTAGCCCCTGTATCTACAGACAATGTAAATTCTTTCCAAAGGATCACAGCTTTCTCCCCCTACTTCAGGAGTGGAAAACATTTTCTCTTCCAAGGGCTATTTAGATATCCATAACATCATTCATAGGCCATTAAAATTGTCATCTTAAAAATTAGCCTGCTATATTTGATCAAACATTTAATTAGCTCACTCCTAGTGCCCTGGCAGGGCCAGACCAAATGATTTCTCAGGCCTCGTGGTCCGCGGGCCAGATGTTCCCTACCCTTGCACTTATTTGATGCATAAAAAATGCTTGCCCAATCCAGGATGGTGGGCATATTGTCTTTTCCACTTGGCACTGCTGCTAGTGGTTTAGACTTCACGTTCCAGGACATGGTCTTTGTTTTCTTCCTAGGAAAGACCCAATAAACACTTAAAAAAAAAAGACTTTTAATCATGAAAGTGAAAATCTTTTATTTAACACTTGCTTTAAATGCTATGTGATAATCCCTAGTCCCTACTAGGAATGGTAATTTGGTTCTTGGAATTTGAATTATTTTCTCCAGAATTAACATGGGAACACACCAGGATTCTGTGTTCTGAGAGACTTAAATTCCAAAGCAATTCAAATTGATTCTCCACCTTTTAAACTCAGCAAAATATCAAAACTACTGTGTCATTAATTTCAGAATATAATTAGAAAAAGTAAAATGGAGAAAAGGTAGATAACGTATTAAGAATAATGTTAAACATTTGCCAGACCACAAATAGCAAAAGAACTATATTCTATACCATGAGTCATTTTATATACATTCTGTACTGACAGGGTCAAAGGAGCAAGATTTTTATATCAAGATATAAGGCTAGCTATATTCTATGACTTTTACTTACACTAGGCAGGTCAGTCTCTCTGCCCTTTTTAAATGGAAATAGTATTCAATTAACTACTGCAGAGCTAAATAAAAACCAAAGGACATGGGAACAAAAATATTCCCTCAATTCTGATCCCCATATGGATCCAAGATGGTTCCTCTGACATGATACTGGTCCAAACTTAATCAGGATTTACATAAAATGGCTATATAAAGCGACTTCTGCCATTAATGAAAAATGAACTCTGGTACATGGCTGACCAGAACATAAGGTAGAACAATAGATTATGTGCCTTTTAATTCTCATAAATAATGACAGAAGAATGACAACATACTATCAATCTTTGCCATTAAGTTAGAATTTTGTGTCAACAACTCAGAAAAAATATTTAGATATCTTTAATATTTAAGGGAGAAAATACATTAGGTGCTCACTGGGTGGGCTTTGTACAAAATTATAAAGGTTCTAAAATGAAACTTGAACTCTCATTTCCTGTCTTTCCTCCCTCACCCCCAAATTATTTATATCTAGAGATGTCAGGATGGGAAACAAAATAAAACTCTCAGTATAAAAAGTCAAAATTAAAGTTGAGAAAATAAATGTAAAAGTTATATTCAATTCTATGAATGAAATTATTTCTAAAGGGTTTGCTTAATTTACATTAGAAAAGTAAGATCTGATGAGTTTTTTTCCACTTTTGTCTGCAAATAACAACAATATGTATTTTTATACATGACAATATAAATCTATCTATTGGTGATAGAAAAAAAAATAGTCCCATGTCTAAATGAATTTTAAAATATGTCAAAGCAATGTTGTGTATTTTTTAGGCAGTGTTCAGATTCTTGGCCTAATTAGCGTAACTCAGGACTCTGAAAATAGGCTACCACATCTGTGTATATCTCTTCCCACTTGATAGTAGGGCAAAGGGTAAATTATCATAAAGAGGAAGCATACTGCACTGCAGCTCCTTTAGATTACAAAATAAGGCAGTTACTAGTTAAACTTTAAATGTGGTGGCTTATAAGAAGGAAGGAAAAAAAGGAAAAGAAAGAGGCCAAAAAGGAAAAGGGGAAAAGAGAAAAGGAAGAAAAAGGAAAAAGGAAAAAGAAAGAAGGGAAAAGAGAGGAGGAAAGAGACAGAAATGGGTAGAAAGATGCAGAAGGCAATCTTAAGAAACAAGGATCCTTTGGTTTGACAGTGCTCATTTATCTTTATGAGGTTCAGAAGTCTGAAACTGCCATAACCTTATGAAAATATGAGACATCTGTTTCCTTTGGTGTGAAGAACAAGTAATTTATCTCATCTATTCCTAACTGCCACCTACTAAAAACAATCAAAAGCAATATAAAACTCTAGATACGGTACATACAGGTCTGTAGTCTCATTTTACTTGAAATGTGAGGCTTTCTTGAAACATTCACATCTACTGTATATATAAAAGGCTAATATGCTAAATAACCCTCCCATTGTTCAACTGGTCCTATGACGTGCACTGACCTCCAGGGGTTAGACGCTCAATACAGAAGCTGCTGAGCTGTAGTGACTTGGCAGCTGTGGTTCTCGGGTGACACACCCTGAAACCAGAGAGGAGGAAGCCCAATTCCTCGCTTGGCTGTGATTTCACCTTCAGCTGTGGGTTATGTTGTTGCTCGGGCACTGTAGGCCCCAAATCTGGTTTACTGCACCCTTGCGTTTGTGTTCCATACCCTGCACAACAGAAACTTTGCCAAGTGCCCTCTCACACTCTGGGACCTCTTGGGGGATGTTGGCGAGCTGGTTTTGGCCAAATCCCCACAGGCTAGGCCAAGGGACCCCCCCTGCCAGAGGGATCCCACTCACTCCACAGACGCTGGGTAGGGACCATGGGAGGTTGGCCCCTCTCACCCAGTCCAGCCCTGCCAGCCACCTTCCAATTAGTTTCCTTTCAATGTGCACAAATCCATGCACCAGGTCACTAATATAAATATATATAATTAGTAGAGAATATAAATACAACTTGGAATTCAATTCCATTTCCTTTACAATGAAGTCTATAATGTTTCAAACTTTTCATTATTGAATTGCTGTAGAGAGGGAATGAATATTAGAAGTAGGCAGCATGGGGTCCCAGAAAATTATTCCACCATGTTAAATTAGAAAGCAAAGAGCTCTCTTATTCATTAAATGTTAAATTTAGAATACACCAATTCCTCAAAAAATCACAAATTATAAACCCACCAACATTAAATAGATACCAAAAATAGGTCTATAATCATGGGGGGGGGGTGTTAAATTTGTAATGTAAAGTCTTTAAAAAAGTAATCTCTAGGCTCAGATAGCTTCATTGAAAAATTTTACCAAATACTTAAATAATTAACACCAGTTTTCCATGATCTCTTGAAGGAAACAGAAGAGGAAGGAATATTTCCCAACTCATTTGATAAGGTCAGTATCACAATGCCAAAATCAGACAGTTTTCCTTTCTTGTTCTGGCCATTATGGTAGAGCATCAGTGGGCAGGTGCATGGAAGGGTTCCAGGTTCAATTTTCCGTCAATGGCAAATGCGTGGGCTGCAGATTCAATCTCAAAGGTCAGGGGTGTATGGGAGGCAACTAATCAACATGTCTCTCTCACACTGATGTTTTTTGTTCTTCTTCTTCTCTTTCCCCTCCCCTCCTTCCCTTCCATTCTCTAAAAATCAATGGGAAAATATTCTCAGATGAGGATTAACAAAAAAACTTTTTATTTTCTTCTTTTTTAAATATTTCCACTGATTTTTAGAGAGAAAAGGAGAGGGGGAGGGAGGGAGGGAGAGAGAGAAAGAGAAAATTATGTGCCCACCCTTGTATATCCAAAAGATGCTCTAACCAACTGAGCCATCTGGCCAGGGCTGATGGAACTGTTTTCTATCCTGACTGTGTTGGTAGATATACAAACCTACACCTGTGAAAAATTGCATGAACACATAAATATACACACCAGTACCATTAAAACCAACAGGAGGAAATATGAACGGTATCAATATTCTAGGTGTGATCTTGTACTATATTTTATAAGACTAATTATCATTGGAAAAAACTAGGTAAAGAATATGTGAGGTACCTCTATATTATATTATATCATAATTGTGTGTGAATCTACAAAATCTCAAATTTAATCTAAAATGTCATGAAACTCATGTTAGGTTATATATTTATCATTTATTTTTTTAGGCATTTATTAAGTTGCCCCTGTGTATAAGCCATTTCTTTATGTGCTGGTGGTGTAGAGGTGGGAAGTTACAGGGTCAGCAGTCTATAAAAGAGTATTCAATAGCCGAACCGGTTTGGCTCGGTGGATAGAGCGTCGGCCTGCGGACTGAAAGGTCCTGAGTTCGATTTGGGTCAAGGGCATGTACCTTGGGTGCGGGCACATCCCCAGTTGAAGGTGTGCAAGAGGCAGCTGATCAGTGTTTCTCTCCCATCGATGTTTCGGACTTTCTATCCCTCTCCCTTCCTCTCTGTGAAAAATCAATAAAATATATTTTTTAAAAGAGTATTGAATAGAGATCCTTCCTTCACCAATGTCACAAATATAATTATATAGATGTTTTTGTGATTATTTCTAAAAATATGTGTGGCCTCCACTAACAGAGGGCAGAGACTGTGACTTTTAATTATCACTCTATACCCAGTGCCAACCAGTATCTGGAACACAGTAACTTTTCAATTAATACCTGGTAGATGAATAAATGACTGAGAGAATGAAACAATCAATCAATAGAAAGGGTGATAATCACCACTAGATAGAAGATAGCACCAAAAATAGTGACATAGTGAACAAGTGCTTATGAAAAGGGAGGAGGGAATAATTAGAGTTGTCGGTGGGAATTGTGGAAAAACTTCAAAGATGTGACCGCTCTGTTGGGTCTTACAAGATGAGATGGGGGAAGAGGAGCGATACCAGTGTAGGAAGAGGGAATACAGCACAGTGGTATAAGAAAAGCATAGGATTTCATAGGGACAGCAAAGATTTTGTTGTGCTTGAGCCTATAGTCCTCTACTGGGAGAGGGATGAAATTAGAAGTCCGATTCTGGATGCTTCACTAAGGCAATTTGGCTTTCATGCAAACAATGTGGTGGCAGTGGAGTTTTTTGAAGTCAGTAAATGATGATCAGATTTGTCTTTCAGAAAGTTAACCCTGTGATAGTGAGGATAGACAGCAGAGAGGAAAGAGAAAAGATGAGAAACCAAGACAAGGGCTTGAAATATTCAATTTACTGGAAAACTCAACTCCCAAATGTAATTCATTCATGGAAATTAAGTCTTCTTAACTACTTGCCTGAATACTTAAATGTTATCTTTAAAAATTGGTGTAAATGAATCTTACTATACGGGTAGAAACATTTATTGAGTATTTTCATTGTTCTTTTCTGCATATTCTTTCAAAACATACATGCTATTTTAAATTGTTTTTTAATTTGAAATTCTTTTTCTCAATTTTTAGAATTTTGAAATATCTCTACTTCATAGCTCACAAAATCCTGAATGTTGTGTTCAATTTATAAATATCTAGCTATATATATAAAAGCCTAAGTGACTGTCCGTCTGTCCAAACAACACTGGCAACCCTATCTAATAAAAGAGTAATATGCAAATTGACCATACCTTCACCACACCCACAAGCCATGCCCACAAAGCCAATCAGAGCAAGTATTCAAATTAACCAACCAAAATTGTGGTTAATTTGCATATCTGTGGGCAGAAGATGGTATAGAAGGAAGCCAAACAGGGCAGGAGGGGCAAAGCTGCAGAGAAGTAAGCAAGTAGGGCGGGGGAGAAGGGAGGGAGCAAGGCAGAGGAGATGAGAGGAAGGGAGGCAGCAGAGAAGGAAGCAAGGCAGTGGAGAAGGGAGTGAGGCAATGGAGACGGGAGCGAGCAAGGCAGCAGAGGCAGGAGAGAGCGAGGTAGTGGAGAAGGGAGTAAGGCAGCAGAGAAGGGAAGGAGCTTTGCTCAGGCCGCAGGAAGCTCTATTCTTGCAGGAATCTTCCTGCAACGGGTCTCTAGGCTTATATAAAAGCCTAATATGCAAATTGTTCCACTGGGATTTTGACCGGAAGTTCAACCACTTGCTATGACCATCAGGGGGCAGTGTAGAACATGTGGGAATTGGTGATGCACTCGGGCAGCCAGTTGCAGTGGAGGTGCTGCTGGCCCCAATGGCCCTGACAAGAGCAGAACCATGGCAGGATGGTGGAGCAGGTGAATAGGGTGGCACCAGGCTAAGGTAGGAGCAAGTGGGAGCCCAATCTCCCTGGTGATCGCCCAGCAGATGATGACTAGCAACGGTGGTGGGGGCCAGGGCTGCCTCCTGATCAACTGCCCTATAAGTGGGATAGTGGAGCAGGTGAGGGGGGCTGCCAGGCCACGGCGGGTGCCAGGCAGGGCTGTGAGGCTGGGGGCGTGAGCTGGGGTCTGATCCCCAGAGGCCACCCCGAGGGACCTCACTCATGCACAAATTCATGCAGCAGGCCTCTAGTTTAAAAATAAATGTTGACTCTCATATGCACAATACATATAAAGCTCTCGCTGATGCCAATCACACACACCAGAATGTATCTGAAGACCAACTATTGGCACAACATACCTCTGAAGCTGAAAGAAATTGGCATCATTGACAGAATATGTCTAAAGACCAACTACTGGCACAACGTTGTTGTTATATCATGCTGCTGTTGTTTATGTATTAATCAATTTATCACTCATTGTTTTTATCCATGTTATTTTTATACCATGTTTTTGTTATTTTTTTATGTCTTTGTTGTTTTTATATCCTGTTGTTATTGTCTATTTGTTAACCAATTTACATATTATTTTCATATACATTTTACTAATTTTCTTTCATCTCTGACACTTCTATTATAAAGGGTGAATAGTGATATTAAAGTATTTTGTATTTGAATTTTATAATACTCTATTATATATACTATTTTGATATGTAATTTTTTGCAATAATGTAATTACCACACGAATCTTTCTTCTAATTTATTTCCTTTCAATGTGCATGAATCCATGCACTGGGCCACTAGTTGTAACTATAAAAAATGATCATTTCAAAACATTTGTGCCGTTTAGAAATTGCACCTATTTCTCTTAAAACACAAAGTAACCAATTTTGAAACAAGTTAGAGCTTCAGTATCTAAAATATTGATCTTTTGTGTGAGAATTATAAATCTGAATTATGGAAAATAATTGTAAGTACTTTACATACATTTTTGTGCACATAAACATGTGATAAACTGTAGATACAATTGAATGGTATCTTTATAATGTAACTAGAGGCCCAATGTATGAAATTCATGCAAGAGTAGGCCTTTCTTCCCCCAGCTGCTGGCACCTTCTTCCATCTGGCCCCCGTGACCCAGACTTCTCTGCAGCCACCAGCAGGCACCCAGGACCCGAGCTTCCCTCACAGCCCCGACTTCATCTGAAAGGTCATCCAGAAGGACATCCAGCCTAATTAGCATATTATGATTTTACAAAATTCGTGCATGGAGGGGGTGGTGAGGGATGTCCCTCAGCCCAGCCTACAATCTCTCCAATATGGGACCCCATATTGGCCCTGACAAGGGATGTCTGACCGCCCATTTAGGCCTGATCCTACGGGCAGTCGGACATCCTTTTCACAATCAAGGACTGCTAACTCCAAACAGCTCACCTGCCAGCCTGATCACCCCCTAACCACTACCCTGCTAGCATGTTTGCCCCAACTTCCCTCCTCTGCTGGTCTGGACACCCATGCAGGCTTGATCGTCCCCAACTACCCTCATTTGCAGGCCTGCTCCCTCCCAACTGCCCTCTCTTGCTGGCCCGGAACCTCCCAATGCCCTCCCTTGATGGCCATCTTGTGGTGGCCATCTTGTGGCCACATGGAGGCAGAATCTTTGACCACATGGGGGCAGCCCTCTTGTGTGTTGAAGTGATGGTCAATCTGCAAATTACTGTTTTATTAGATAGGATAGAGGCCTGGTACATGAGTGGGGGCCAGCTGGTTTGCCCTGAAGAGTGTCCCGGATCAGGGTGGGGGTTCCCTTGGGGTGTGGGGCGGCCCGGGCGACAGACCTGTTGTGGTTTGCAGGCTGGCCACGCCCCCCCCAGGGAGCCAAGCAGAGGCCCTGGGATCTGAGATTTATGTTCTACAATTGAAACTTTGTAGCCTGGAGCGAAGCCAAGCCTTCTGTTCGCTCAGTGGCAACAGCCATTTCTATTTGGGTTCATTTAAATTCTATAATTGAAAATTTGTAGCCCAGAGTGGAGGCCTAGACACTAGGGCTGCAGAAGCTTGGCTTCTCCCATCTCCTGGGCAACCTTAGCCTCTGCTCTGTCCAGCTTTGTGGCTGCCGCCATTTCTTTATGTATCTTCTATAATTGAAACATTGTAGCATTGAGTGGAGGTCTAGGCATGCAAGGGCAGGCGGAAAGCTTGACTTCCTCCATTGCCGGGGAAACCCAAGCCTCTCTTCTGCTCTCGGTGGTGGCCGCAGCTATCTTGGTTGGGGTTTATTTGCATAACCTGCTCCTGATTGGCTGATGGGCATGGCTGTGGCTTGCTCAGAGGTATGATCAATTTGCATATTACTCTTTTATTAGATAAGATTATTGTAGATAACTTGGCTGAATCCTCCCTTCCTCTCCCCACCTCATCACTACCCTCCAAAAAGACAAAGAGAAAACTGCCCATTTAAAGAAAGAAGAACAAATGAGTCAAATAAAATTCCTCTGGGCACAATGAAATGACTTGTTTCCCTTGTTTTTCTTTTCTACCATATGACAATTTTAGTAGCTCTTTTCCAGCACCAAAGAGAGAATCCTGTATAATAAATAACAAAAGCCCAGTGACCATAATGGCAGAACGACCAGAATGACCGCTTGGCCAGTCACTATGAGGTGAACACCTCTCGGTCCCTTTCCCTGGATGGCAAGCTCCAATCACCCGATAGTGAATGGGGACTCAGGGGTGGGTGGCAGGGGATGCAGGTGGTGCCAGGCCAAGGCCCCCATCCTGCCGGATGCCCCACACACAGAGAGCGACCCGTGCCAGGGGTGGGGCTGGCGAGTGGGCAGGAACGGCTGACCTCTTGGTCCCTCTACTCAGTCGACAGGCTCCGATCACTCTATGGCAAACTCGGAACCCAGGTGGGTGGCAGTGGGGGTGGGGGGTGGGGCTGGCTGCTGGCAGCCAGAGAAGATGGCCCTGATTGCAGGCTAGGCCTAGGGACTGTAACCATGCATGAATTTCATGTGCTGGGCCTCTAGTCAGAAATATGGATTATGAGAGGAGAACAGCAAGGTGTGGAAGTTATTATAGATAATGATTTTCTTTCATTTTACAAGGAATAAAGACATTTAAATAATTTTGTATATAAAACCTCATAGAGGGTATTAAATATTATTTTTTTGAAATTTTTATTTTGAAAAATACCAAACATCAAGAAAAGCTGATAGAACAGTATAAGCCTCCACATGTTCAGCTTTAAGTTAGCAATTCATGATTCATCCACTTCTACCCTCCATTATTTGGAAGCTTATACCATTTCATTTGTAAGCATTTCAGACTATATGTATAAAACTATTTAAAAAAAAACTATACTATTAATATACCTAAAATGCAACCAAAAAACATTAGTCGTCAAATATAAGATCAAATTTTGAAATTTCACAGATTACCTTATAAATTTTTCAAAATGCTATGAATCCAAATTAGGTCCAAATATTGTGTGCAGTTAGTTATCTATACAAATTTTATTTTAATTCCAATCATTCAGTATGCTTAAAAATTAATCTTACAAATTTTAATGAATTTAAATAATTAAATCTAATATAAAATAAGTGAATAAGCAGATTGTCACTCTAGTAGGGTAATATTGATATATGTTCCACAAATGTATAGGTACATCTGGTCAAATTTAGGAAAAAAAAGTGGGGAGGAAGGGTTGACTTCATTTTGCCCGTTTTAAAATACTCCCTTCTTTGCTCACCATTTTAACTACTAACCAACCCGTAATAATGGTTTTATAATAAGATTTTATCGAGGAAGTCAACTAAACCATGCTCACAAAATTCTTTTGTAATCTCTCACTTTCTTGTTTTCATTGTTTTACTTTGACCAAATACTTCCTCTTTCATTTGCAATTAGTGTAAAATCGTAGGATTTCAGAGTCAGGAATGATCATATGGCTTCCTCATCTTAGAGAGTAGGCAGCTTTGACATTATTATAATATTTGTGTTTTCAATGAGAAAACTTAGCATGAGAAGGAGTCAGTCTGCTGATAGTTACAGACTACTAGTATATTCTAATTTGTTAACAGACATGTTAAAATGATCAGTAAAAGTTTTATTAGCACAAAATAAAATAACTTTAAATTTTATCCTTTATAAAGCTTGATAAAGTTAGTATTTTTTCCATATTAAAAAAGAAATTGTTAAATAAGAAAGAAGTGCATGGTGTTCAAGATTTGAAATAATAAAAGTTAGAACCTTATCACTCACAGAAGCCTGCAGAAACAAAGTAAATGCCAGATTCTACTCAGGTCTTATAACAAAGAGTTATAAATGTGTGTACTATCAATAAATAAAACATGCAATATTAAATATATGATGGTACTCTGCTGTGAGACATCATAAATTAGAAATTATTAGGTCTTCTAAATTTGCATATTATGTTTGTAAATATTTTTCAGGTTTAAAAAGTTATTTAGTGGTTCCTTCTACAGCCATTACCTTAATGTGCAGTAAATTCATTAATTAAAAGCACAAATTTGTTATGGAAACTCAGGAGTCTCAGTGTACTTCATATATGTGCACTCCACTTTACATTAAACCTAAGACTTAAATAGACAGTCCAATAATGAAAAATACTTATTGAGTACTTGATATGTTCAGGAAAATACATTAGCAAACAGTAGAATAAAGTGCCAGAATGATACCAAGTGAAACCATTAATACATTTAGTTTGAAGATAGAAAATTTTTGAGATTTAATGTTTTCTTTTAAACTCAAAGTACCTTATAAAAATGTGCGAGAGCTTATTGTTCCAAGTTCTACAACATGAGAAATCCTATATGAACTTTTCAAATTTAAAGCATTGACAATGAATTCACTTCTAATCCTGTTTATTTTTTATTGTTTATATTGACTTAACTCAATTCCCCCAGAGTCCCTAATGTACCAATTACCCTTTATCCTGTATACATTCCAAATTTTTTTCTGACTTAATAAAATTCAAAAATTTAAGCTCTTGAGTCTTTTAAATCAAAGTAAAAACAGGTCACATAGTAAATATAATCTACTAGATTTAGATAAGGCAATTATAGAGTTGATTTGTTCAGTTATATAGAAGTGCAGGTGTAAATCTCTGTTAATATACAGAACAGAAGGAATGTCTCATTCTAACACAACCATCCATCTTACTTGGCCCACAAGGGAAAAGCAGTTCACATTAACAAGCCCTATTCAGGGGGGTGGGAGAGGGCTAAAGGAGTCTATGGAGGGAAAAGGTGGACATATATAATACTTTGAGCAATAAAGATTTAAAAATAATAATCCCTACATATAAAAGCCAAGCAACTAGGAGGACCAGAACCAGAACGACAGGTCACTATGACATGCACTGTGGCCAGCCAACCAGCCCAATCAGGGGTGGGGCCAACCAGCAAACCTTCCGCAGCCTCTCCCTCCAGCTGGCCCAGCCCCCCGTTGGTCCCCTCTACCCCAATTGGGGTAGGCCTCCTGGACCCCACCTATGCACAATTTTGTGCACCAGGCCTCTAGTAAATCCTATCTTATAAAATAGTATTATGCAAATTGACCATCACTCCAATGCACAAGATGGCTGCCTGCAAGTGGTCAAAGATGGCTGCCCTATGTGGACATAAGATGGCCGCCACAAGGTGGCCAGCAGGGTAGGGCAGTTGGGAGTGACTAGGCTGGCAGAGGAGGGAAGTTGGGGGCTACTAGGCCTATAGGGAAGGCCAGTGGGGGGGGGGGGGACCCAGGCTTGCAGGGGATGGCAGTTGGGGGGGACCAGGCCTGCAGGGGAGCGCAGTTAGAGCAATCAGGCTGGCAGGGGAGCAGTTAGGCATCAATCAGGCTGGCAGGGGAGTGGTTAGGGGGTGATCAGGCTGGCAGGCAGAAGCATTTAGGGGCAATCAGGATGGCAGCAGGCGAGCAGTCGGAAGCCAGCAGTCCTGGTTTGTGAGAGGGACAGGCAGTCGGACATCCCTTAAGGAGTCCAAGATTGGAGAGGCTGAAGACTGGGCTGAGGGACACCCCTCCCCCGCTGCACGAATTTCGTGCACTGGGCCTCTAGTATATAATAAGAAAACAACAATAAAAAAGATCTATTCATACTTTGACAGCAATGGAAATGTCATCTAAGAAATGTGGTACCAGCCTATCACTTAACAATATGTTCAAGATCATAAAAGATATGTGGCAATTACAACTTTTTTATCTCATAGTATCCTGTTTGTTTAAAAATCATCCCTCTCAATACATATTAGAGGCTAATGGGAACAATTTAGCTAAAAATAATAAAACTAAGTAAGGTTCCTTCTTATCTGAGAAATAAATCATGATCAATTAATAACATTGCTATTAATAGTATTATAGCTTTAAAATAATATTTACTTACCCTCACTTAGTACTATTTATTTCTCTTTCTGTCATGCTTTTTAAAAGTCTGAAACCTCCTATTATATCTACATTTTATTTTTGAACCCTTCATTAAGTCATTCAGTATACATATCCCCTAGTCAACTTCCTCTTCTTAATACCCATACACCCTTTCACCTTGTCAAAGATAATTAGAATTTTAATTTGTTTTTCTAAGATGCTAGTCAGTTAAGGATCACATAGCAAATTTTATAAGCTTAGCCTACTCAATCACCTAGTCACTAAGGAAAAAGATTCAAGCTTACTGAATTATACCTTCTTTTTGGAAGCAGTGTCTAAACTTGTATTCCTATTTACTATAGTGATACAAATTTGAAGAATAAATTTTAGGAAGATGAAAATGAAAACACGTATTTTTTAGGGTCAGATCAGGATAAAAAAATTTTAAGTAATACAAAATAGAATAAATTAAATTAAGAAGGCTGAACTATATAGCCTTTATAATAATGGACAACAAATATTGAATAAAGTTTTTATAGTAATTGGTCACATTGGAAAAATCCAAAGTCTCTCCCAGTTTAATGGTGATTTAAAAAAACATCATAATCAAGAAATTAAATGCAAAACTTGAACAAAAAAATCTTGAATAGGCAGGAATATAAGAGGAAGGAAGGCTGATGATAGTAAGGGAAGAAGGGGAGCTGGAGTTCCTCTGGAGTAGATGAAGGCCAAGAAAGAGAGCCATGTGTTTAGGGAGATAAGCATGCATTCTTTTCAGTCCTTGTTGGTTGACAGAACTGTCAGACACTACTACAACTTGTGTTTCTGGTTGATGGGGCACAAAGCAACACATTTTAAAGCAATAGGAACCTTTGTTGGGACATATAGTATAATAATGCTTTCACCCAGCCTATTGGGAAAAAAAATTGAACCAACTCCTTAGAAACCAAGATCTTATGGTCTATCTGCTGTAGAATCTCCTATGATTGGAAAGAAATGTAGAGTTGTAATGGAGATAGAGCTATTTAGAATAATTTGTAAAAATAAAAACTAAGAAAACATCTACACTGAATATAACAATGCTGGCTTGAAATGATGTGGAAGTGGTATCCTATAAAATAAAAGAGAAACATGCAAATTTGACTGTACCTTTGCTCCTGATTGGCTATGCTACCAGCTAATCAGGAGCAGGGGCAGGGCCAAGTGGCGTGAGCGCTGGGCCTCCAGGGTAGAGATGAAACAGCAGTGGCAGCGAGCGCCCAGCCCCCCGGGGCCGGGTGGTCGCAGGCAGCCAGGGCTGAGCTGAGTAGGGTGATGGCTGGGTGCCCAAGGCCTAAAGCCTCACCAGAAGCTTTAGGCCTTGGGCAGGCTGGGGGGTGAGCCATCAGTTGGACATGCCCTGAGGGCTCCCAGTATGTGAGAGGGGGCAGGTTGGGTTGAGGGACCACCCACCCCCAGTGCACAAATTTCGTGCACCAGGCCCCTAGTATTTATATAAAAATGTGACATTTGTTAATATATTAATAAAGTTAAAAAAACACCTTATAGAATAATACTTCCATTATAAACTTCCTACTTACTATTTAAAAAATATATTTTAAATAAAATATGGGAGGTTATGTTTGAATATATTGGATATAAAATAGTGATTTTCAACTGGTATGCTATGGCACACTCATGTGTCCCAAGAATCTTTAAAACATGTAGTATCTGGCTATTTAATCAGAAGCACTGATCTCTTTTCCCTTTGCCTGTCAAATAAGAAAATGACAATAGGTAACAAAACAATAGCCATCTGGTGTGAATGAATAAAAATTCTACCACCACCCCCATTTTTTTAGATTGGTAAAATATATTTTTTGGCATGCCACAGAATTTTACTAATTAGTTTATATGTGCCATGAGATGAAAAAGGTTGAAAATTGTTGGTACAGAAGATAACTTTTATTTTCTCCTAATTAATCATCTGTATTTTCTATTTATTAAAACAAAAAGTAGGTCCCATACACCAATCCTGGGTTTGATTCCAGTGCAGGGAACATACTTAGGCTATGGTTTTGGTCGCTGGTTGGGGCACATACAAAAGGCACCCAATATCTCTCTCTCTCTCTCTCTCTCTCTCTCTCTCTCTCTCTCTTTCTCCCCTTTCCTCTTTCCAAAATAAACATATCCTCAGTGAAACTTAAAAAAAAAGAATAGGTATTTTGTATACTTACTTGGGTAATAAGAATAGGGAATGAGTCAGTGACCTTCCTGTGTATTTTTCTGGTATCAGATAGATTGCCAGTATATTGAATTAGCTAAATAGTTTAATTCTCTACTTACATTTAAAAAAAGACAAAGCCTATACTGCACTAATACAAAGCCTGACACAAGTAGATACACAGTAGGTATTTATTAAATAAAGAAATAAAGGTTATGGTATTACTGGCTGCCTCTGCAACCAAGTATCAACACAAAATCCAAAGCATTTACTTAGACATTTCCAAATATCCATACTTTTATATACATAAAACATACTGCATTTTAAAAGTTCTCATTTGGGTGTTCTATATGTTCTTTGGCATCAATACAAAGGAAAGCATGTATAAAAAAGGCTCCAGGCATTGTAAATTGATGCTGCCACTATGGAAAACAGTATGGGGATTTCTAAAATAATTAAAAAACAGAACCATCATACAATCCAGTAATTCCACTTCTAGGTATATATCCAAAGAAAATGAAATCGCTATCTTGAAAAGATTATCTGAACTCCATGTTCACTACATCATCCTAATATATAAAAAGCCAGGAATCGTCACAACCGAAACCAGATGGATGACTGAACAGCAGGCTGCGTGGGGCAACAAGGCAGGCAGGGGGTTAGGGAGGGATGACCAAATGACTGGACAGCAGGCTACATGAGGTGACCAGGCCAGCAGGGGTAGGCAGTTAGGGGTGATCAGGCTGGCAGGCAGAGGTGGTCAGGGATGATCAGGCTGGCAGAAGGGACAGTAAGGCATGATCAGGCAGCCAGATGAGCAGTTAGGAGCAAGCGGTCCTGGATTGTGAGAGAGATGTCCGACCGCCGGTTTAGGCCCAATCCCTGGGATCGGGCCTAAACCGGCAATTGGACATCCCCTGAGGAGTCCTGGATTGGAGAGGGTACAGTCTGGGCTGAGGGGACCCCTGCCCTCATGCACAAATTTTGTGCATTGGGCCTCTAGTTAATTATAATAGCCAAGGCATGACAACAATTTAAGTATCTATTGATGGATGAATGGATAAAGAAAATGCGATATACAGAAATATAATTACTCAGCCTTTAAAAGAAGAAAATCCTACCATTGTGACAACATGAAGGACCTTGACAGCATTATATTAAGTGAAATAAATACTGTATAATCTTATTTATACGTAGAACCTAAAAAACAAACAAACCCTAATTCATAGATACAAAGAACAAACTAGTGGTTACCAGAGAGAGCCAGTGGGTCAAAAGTTAAAAACTTATAGTTATTAAGATAAATAAGTTCAGCATGGTAATTCTACTTAACATTACTGTACTGTGTATTTTAAAGTAGCTAAGACAGTAAATCTTAAAATCCTCATTACAAGGAAAAAGTTTGTAATAATGTGTGGTGATTGATGTTAACTAAATGTATTGTGGTAATCATTTCGCAATATATACATATATCAAATCATGCTGTATACTTTAGACAAATACAGTGCTAATGTCAATTATATCTCATTAAAACTAGAAATAAAATAAAGAAGAAACCATAAAGTTTTCATTTAGCTGACATTAATATAAAGGAAGGCATGTATTATTTCAAAAGAGAAGAGACTGAGAATTAAAGCAATAGACATCCTATTGAAGTATCAAGTATTTTTTTTTGTTTAAGCTTCTGAGTATATATTCTGCCTGCCTTATATAATTCCTAATAGTTTATTAAGTACAGGATTATATGTAATTAATTTCAGTATCCTTCACAGAGTCTAACCATTAACATAGTAGAACTTAATTATACTTAAATACTTAAAGAATTGGGTATTTCTTAGTTACACAAAATTTATTCATCTTATTTGATTTATAGTGTTAAGATAGAAAGTTGTTAATATCAAACTAAACCTCTCTCTAAGTCAAGCTGGCTATGTCATTTTAAGAAAGGAAACAAAATTACATAAATAGATACACACATATATACATACTTTCTCATAAAGTAAACATGTCAATCTTAATCAGTTACAAAATTGTCTTTGTATCTTGCTGTTCTGTAAATGTGACAGACCTGACCCAAATTGGAAAAATATTCAGGAAGCTTCAATATTACTAGGATTGTTGACTTTACTCTAGAAAGGTATAATAAAGTGGATTGATTGACTTTCTTTTCTTTTCCTTCAAATCAAAATCAGGTAACTCAACCTTTTGCTAGAAACTGTTAAAGCTTTAATTGCAAGAGATGGTCCTTGTATTCAAAAGATTTACATCATTACTGAAGACAGAACAGTGAATAATGAAAGATACAATGCACATTTTCGTCCATCAGTTTGCCAATTAAAAAGTCACCTCGATGTTTGCACAAAACATCAACAGCTGAAATCGTCAGGAAAAGCTGTAGACAGGAAGTACATTTTACGCAGGGCCTTGAAGACCAGGTAAAATCTGAGTAGGCAGAGAAGGGAGGAAGGGTTCTGAGTGAAGTAAATAATGGTACCAGAAGTGCAAACTTGAATGAATATGGTGTGTTTGAGAGACAGGCCGACTTTAAAGAGCAGAAAGAACGGGCCAAAGAAATTAAGAAATGAAGCTGGATAGTAGTGTGGGGGGTTAGTAAAGACATTGACAGGCAGGCAAAAGAGATTAGATTTAATGTAGTGGAGAAAACAGGGAAGCAATGAAGCTTTCTAAAAGGGAGTGAAACAGTAGCATTTAAAGAAGGTTAATCAGGATGAGTTGGGAAAAGGCAGGTGGAAATGAAAGAAGGCAGTTGTAACCCAGGAACGAGGCAATAAGGGTCTGCATAGGATTGGTGCACAGAGATACAGTGTATTTTAGTGGCAATCTGATGGGCTTCGTGGCTGTAAAATGAGGATGTACCAGCAACAAGAATGAAACAGAGACTAATCAGAGGTTGCCTACTAGGTAAAGGGGTTTTACTATAGATTAGTAAGACCTGAAAATTTCAAAAACATTCACAAAACATTTTTTGTTTAGTTAATTGAAGGCGGATGCCCCAAATTTCACATCTGCTTTGCTAACTCAGCCCCATGTAAAAATTAGTTGTTTTCAATATATAAACAAAATTAGCTGACCCATTACAGTATATGAACTCTCCTTCTCTTTATACTCAAATATATACTCTTTATTGCCTGGTTCCACAGGGGGGAAAATAATCTCCCAAAAAATCCAACTTTTTTTTAGCTGACCTAAAATCTTGAGAGACAGAGATAGTCCTTACTATATCGGATAGTGATCCAATCAGAAGAAAACAAACTCTACTGAGAAAATGAATTAAGAAATCAGCACTTTGCCATCTTGCTTTCCTGAGTTGTGCTATTAAATTGGGAGGAAATGCTCTGAAGTGAAAAACAAAAAGAACATTACTAACGCTAAACTTGGCAGATTAACTAATTTTTTGGACAAATAATTATTCCAATCTATACTCAATCCGTCCTATGTCTCCTCTCCCTTTAGAATGAGTAATAAGTATGTAATGTGGTAAGGAGAGTGCTCCCATGGTACTTTCTAATACTCCTATTATTATAACACCAATTCTATTACTTATACATGATTGTGTTATGGTTTTACATCTCTTCCCCTGACCACTTTCTGGCAGAGCTGTGAATAAGAACTGAAATGTCCAAAAATAGCAAAAATAAACACATCACTCACTGGGCTCTTCCTTTACAATTTGTGACCCAATTTGTGTTTTTCATACACAGTCTCATCTAACCCTCACAATAATCTTGTGTTAGGTGCTATGATTATGCCCATTTTACCGCTGAAGAAAGTGAGGCTACGAGAGTTAAGGGGTTTGTACAAGATTGCAAAGCTCGTGAGCTAGTAAGCGGCAGACAGGTCCATCTAACGTGCTCTGGTTAATCATTAGTTTATACTGCCCATCCCAAACATATGCAAACCAAAATTAAAAGTAAGAGACATAAGGGACCTGGACATTCTCCTCACAATGTGAAAGAGTAAGGGGGAACATAAATTGTAAGAACTGTGTCAGTGATACAAATGGGTAGATGGCATGATTCACTTCTAATCTTTCCATATAGTACTGAAAACACTGTGCTTTATCTTTGAAGGAGAATGAGCCATTGCTGTGAAATAAGAATTAACTGTCTCCTTGTATACAGGACCTTCACCTTACATTAACATTTGATAATATTGACAGGATCTCAATTTGCTCAATTTTTTAAAATGCTCTTACTTAGATCAGCCAGGTCAAGACTAACTAGGCTGGCTGGTGACATCAAACGCTTAATTTTCTTAGTAGAACATCCAATGATCTGAACAACCTATTAACTCCTACTAATGACCCTGAAACAGAAATAACCTCTTAAAGGTATTTCTCAGTACATAAAATACATTCATAAGATACTTCCAAAAATAACTGTCCACTGTAATTCCCTCCTTATGCATCTGGACAAAGACGTCATATTTCCCCCACAAAGCTTCCTTTTCTGTTGCAACAGTAAGAATCTCAATTTCAAACTGAACCAAAACTATTGAGAATTACAAACTCCTTCACAAGACATGATTATTTTTATTAGTTATTTTATATAAACTTTCTAAATATGAAGGGACACTTGAAATTTTAATTTTGTAATATTTTAAACTAGAAACAAAAGCAATTATAGTTTAAAGTTCTGTCTCCCCTCACCCTTGTTTCTACTAACACATGGTCTTCCACAAAAGACTCAGTATGATCTTTGCAGACTATAGATGAGAAGTATGGCCATGGGAAACTATAGAACATTAAATACAAGTCAAGTAATTCAGAAGTTAAAAATTTGTTATCTATTTATGAAACCAGCAAACAGTTTGTTATACAATTGGTTCAGTTATAACTGGTTAAATAAACATCCTATTATAGGATGCAGTTGGTAACTTCCACTTTCCCTCCAACTAGTGGTGTTTTGGCAGGCAGCCATATAATCTGCAATAATCTGTCACTGCTCTGAAGCTCCACCCACTTCCTCTGCCCCACCCCCGTTCAAACTATGACTGGGATATATCTGGTGTGCTAATATAAGTCAGACAATCATAAAAGGCCTCTCTATCTATAAAAATTAAAGTTTGCATAATTTGTACTTTTGATTATTTAACATTCATAAATCTTAAGAAAAATACACTATATATCACATTTCAAAGATTCTTTGAACGTTTTCATTTCCTTTTTTTTAATGCATTAGAAAGAATAGAGACCCCAAATTAGTATTATCCACTGCAATGCTTCTGAAATAAAAATGTGTTCTAGGTACAATTATAACACTTTCATTTATACACCTAACATGTGACATATTAGAATTTTTGGAAATCAAGGTGACACACATTTCATTTAAACCTTGTTCCAAGAACTAGTTGGTAAAGAAACTATTAGGCTAGCTTTCCTGGTTTATAAAATATTTTGCATTAACTTTAACATACTAACTATGAAGTGTTAAATTAAGGAATACTACTTTCCTACTTCATCTAATTCCATTGTTTAGAGTAGTCCCATAAATTATTATCTTATGGATAAGATTTTTAAATATATTTTAATAGGTAACTAACTTTACTAGTATGTACTAAAACAAAAAGTTTCAAACGAAATGTGACCAAATCTTCTGACTTTTCTGTCTCTGTATTTGGTATTACATTCAAGAAATTACTCTGCTCTCTCATTTTCCCTTTTGTAAAAGAAAAAAAATAGGAGTGGCTTTATTATTTTTTTTAAATCTCTAGAATGAACAATATGCCATTTAAGTAGCATAATTTCGAAATATTTTTACAGTAATAATGTATTCATTAGAATAAACTGCATTCATTTAATAAACATGGCCTTTAGTATTTAAGAATTTTAAAAAACTCCTGACAAGACTTTGATATTTTATTTGCAGCTCAGTGCTTACCTTATTTATCCAGAAGGAAAAAAAAAATCAAACAATTTTTTAAAAAAATTCCCACTATTATTTATTTGCAGAATATCAAACTACAAATTAAAATAAATAGAGCGTATGAATCCTGTGACTTTTGAGGTTGATTACTCTCAGCTGGACTTTGAGCTAAGGCCATAAATATTCACATGAAGTTCTACAAAGAGTTTCTTAGCAACATTTAAACATAATCTATATTTATAAGATACTAAATACAAAACAAAACACCAAGATTACAGTAGATCTCAAATGCATGATCTACATTTCCAACCCAACATACAAAAAACTTTTTAAAATTCTTTATATAGCTACAGCAATAATAAGATTGCCTCAGAGGTAGCTTTCTTTAAAAGCTGCCTCTTAATCACTTAGGAAAGATAAAACTGAACTCAAGTTGTAAGATCAGCACCATGCTATCAGCTCCTTCATCCCCAGAAAGGAAGTTATTACAGACAGTTTTATAAATGAGGCTTAAAAAGAGTACTTCCTGGTTGGACAGTTAACGGCAACAGCATTTTATATAGCTTTACATTTCGACATTTTGAAAAGAACTTTCTAAAAACTTTTCCTGAATTTCCCCTCCCAGTTCCTACAAGAGAAAAACTTGCTCAAGCTAAACAAATCTTACGTAAAAATCTACGAAATTCTACCAAAGCCCACCATTATGGAACCATGTAAATATAAGAACTGATTATTATTGATATCAGCTTAAGTTTTAATTTTACATTTATTTTACCTTTATGCACCCTCCTTGCCCCTCACCCTGCGTGTCAGAATGAGGTTTCTCAGGACACGTTAGAAGTTAAAAGGAAGAACTTAAAGGAGGACAACTTACCAAATCCTTGATAATGAAGAAAATGGAAATAATTCACATTTTAATATTCAAATTTAAAGTTAATTCTCTTTCAAACTTATATGCATATAAATTTAAAAACCTAATACAATCCTAGTAAGGAACTGCAGATGAAAACAGCGTGACCGGAGCACTGCACATTACTATCTGTATTGCAAGCTTAAGTACTTCCTGTTACAACTCCCATTGGTTCACAAAGGTACAAGTGCCTATGGGTGTTGCCAATTTACTCTTCCTTTTGTAAGTGAACCACTAGAGGAGATTGCAGGTTGGCACAATCAATGCTAATAACTATTAGGGCAGAGCTACCTTGGGCTAATACCAAGAGCCTCCCAAACTAGGTTAATTGCGAATTAATAATTACCTAATTCAAAAGGGCAGGAGAAAATTTACTTCAACAGACTTATCGCTATTTTTCTAAGAATGTATGTGACTTCACTCATCAAATATGTACTTTTGCAAAGCACTGTTCTAGGCACTAGGACCAGAGTAATGAACAAAACAAAGTCCCTGTGGTCATTCATACCCTATTTAGCAGATCTTTGACAATTTCATGTATGTATAATGAGAAAACTTCCATAAAGGTAGAGACTAAAGAAATTTGTATGGGAATTTGGAAAGTCAATTGTAGTGCTCACTACTAAAAAGCACTTGAATTCAGGCAACCACCTGAAACCTAAAAGAACTTTTCCAAAACCTGGTACAGAAAAGTAGGAATTTTTATGTTTTTAACGTTTCAAAAGCCCATGTTAGAGGCAACGACATATGTTCCAGCAAGGAAAAGGAAAAACTTCTCACCATGAGTCACCAGTGACTAAGTTCTTTTAATTCAGGCTTAAAACACACTTCAAACCCAATTACTTGTACATGCAGAAAACTGATAACCCCAAATTAACTCCAGAAGCTTGATTTGACCAATTTTCAGGGTTAATATCAGCATCTAAGAAAAACCAGTGACGTGCTTTGAATGGGATAAGCCTCTCTACTGAATTTTATTATAATCTTGGCAGTTTTAGTCTTTAATGCCTAACAGTCAAATCAGCAAGCTTTCATTAGATTTTGTTCCAATGAACAGTTTTCTTAGATTTTAGCCAGAGTGAAACACAATCATCTTTGGATAGATCTGGTGTGGTGGTAGTTATGGCTTTTATTTGCATTCAAGAAAACAAAAACATAATTGAGAGTAAAACGTACAGTGAAATTCTACTCTTCTAATTTTTCTATACTTTACCTTCTTAGGCTTTTATTCCCTTATGTTTAAAGTAAAATCTTTTTTTTAGCCAATACATTGTAGACATTCCAAAAGCCAAATTTATCTAGTCATTCATCAAATATTTATTGAGCACTTACTACATGTTAGGCATTGTTCTATGAGTTGGGGATACAGCAAAGAATAAAACAAAAGATCTCTGCTTTCACAGACCCTAAATTCTAATACAGGGATTTAAGACAAACAAATAAATAAAATATAAAATAACTGTGTGTCAGAAGGCTGTAAGCACTATGGAAAAGAATACAAAGTGAAAGACAGAAATAACAATGCTTATTTGTTCACAGTTCCAAATTGCTAATAACACAAAAAAAAACTTCACTTTGAATACCAAAGTGTTAGAGCTCTTCCAGCCTCTACTTCTAACTCAAGGGAACAACCACATTCTGTTGCAAATAACAGATAATGTTATTTCATTTGTTGCTAATACTTAGCAAAAGGAAAATAAACGTCTAAAATCTGAAGTTAGAACCTATTCCTTATTGATAAACTCATTGCATAAGGAAACAAAACCAATCCCAAACACTCAAAGTCAAGGGTAACTTTAAGAAATATCATTCTGAATACAAATATCCCTATACTTGCTATTACTGGCATCGAATTTGTCAACTGTGAGGTTCAGAAGTGAATTCTTTATGTTAGAATTATTCCTGTTATCTGTTCTAGCAGCAATAATTATACTGACATGTTATCTTTGAATCTAAAATAACTATTTACATTTAATACAATTCAACAAATATTAATTGAGCAGATACCAACTGCAAGATACTTGGTTAGATGTATAAGGCGCTGTCCTTTTAAAATCAAGAAGATGGAATCTAGGAAGGATAAGTCAAGTACAAACCCTACAATGTAATATCAGAGAGAATATGAGCGTAATAAGAAAAGGTACAAAAATAAGTACTTAGGGAATCCAAAGATAGAGTGGCAAGGAGGATGATCAGAGAAGGGCTCTTGAAAGATGACATTCGAGTCTGAAAAATGAGGAACAGAAGGCATCCGGGGGATATACAGCAGGAACAAAGAAAGACATGAAGGTGGCAAATAAGTAAGTGCTTGGCTAGTAAGCAGGCCAGTCTGGTTGGAGTGTTGATATAGATTATGGGGTAATAGGAACCTAAAAACAGCTGGATAAATCTGTACTGAATTCAGTAGGCCATGGGAATGATTGAAGTTCTAAACATGGGAGTGACAAATTCAGAGTTGTACTTTCGGGAGAATAAGAGAGCAACGACATGTAGAAAAGAGGAAGAAAAAATGAGGCTAAAAATTTGTCACAGTACTTCTTCCCTAGCACCTCCTTAGCTCTTCCTTGGACCCCTGAGAGGTATAAAATAGAAAGTATACTGAGTTGAAAAACCAGATCTACGTCACAGCAATCCATGCCATTATTTGCATGACCTTGGGAAGTCACTTACTCTCATTGTCTCAATTTTCCTATGTGCGAGTCTACTAATTACAATTTATTTTGGGAGTCACGAGCTATAAATTTCAGCAAATGATTAGATACTGCGAATAGGACAAAAACAGCAATAAAAATTTCTCTCAAGTGATTAAAACAATAAGCAACTACCATTTATTGAACACTTTATATGTATTTATTACTATGCTTGGCACTTTATATAAATGCTTTATTCCTTAGAATTCCATGGTGTATTCTTACTTTACAAATGAGAAAACTTTAAGACTTAACTAACTTACCTAGTGCCAGCCAAATTTATAGTGACAAAGCCAAAACAGAGCCTAGGTATCTCTGAGGTATAAGGCTCTTTCTCCTTCCAACATAGCATTCTGTTTCTTAGATGGCAGATAAATTAAACTAACATTTGTTCTTGTGTTCCAAACAAATCACTGTCTCTTTTACTCCTCTTCTGATATATGAAAAGGTCTCAATGAGAATAGGAAACAAAGTGTGGACATAAATATAATCCACTTATTTGTTGATCACTGATTTCATTCACTCATTCAATTCTCATTTATTGAACATCCTTTACACTTTGTACCTGGCACTATACCTGGATCCAAAGATAAATAAAACACATCTCTGCCCTCAAAGTGCTTTTAAGTTAGTAAAAGGCAAACACATGTGAACTAGGAAATGGTAATACAATGAAAGAAGATTTTTTGCACAAAAGACTGTGGAGCATAAAGGTGCATGAAGCTCAATATTTCAATTTTGTATTTCAGCTATTAAATCTTGACCTAGATCATTTAAAATTATACATAAATATTTATGTATTTTAACATACACACCCTTAAAAACTAAAGGCTAATATTCACAGCAGAAGGACAATTAGCCATGAACTATGATTCTGCTTTTGTGTGTCAACTGCCAAGACCAGGTGATTAGTTTACTTAAGAAAGCATTCTGGGAGGGGAGGGGAGGTACCAAAGAGGGAAAAATGAGACATATGTAAATCTTCAGACAATAAATTAAAAAAAGAAAAAAGCAATCTTGAAAGCCATAATAAAAAGTAAGCTATAATGAAAATAAAGAAAGCATTCTGCCTTGGTTAGTGCCATCTATTGTAATGGGTAAATAAAATGTATTTGAACTGTCTAGTCTTGATTGCTATGAATATAAACCAGTGTCATTAGATAGAAAGTGAAACACACTCCATAAAAATAAATATATACCACGTGAGCCCATGTTTGATCTGGAAATAAAAAGTTATTCCACTGTCTGTCAAAAATAGTACTCTTCCAATGAGTACTTTGATAGTTGACTAAATAAATATTGAGCATAACAAAACATACAATGCTAGGTGGATTTTGCTATCCATCATTTCACTGAGGCCAGGGGAGAAGTGGAAGGGCCCCAAACACTAGACTCCAGCTTGCAAATTCAATTCTCTGAGCTAAAGCCATGGGGGCTACATCTCTTTGTTTAATGGGGGTAGGTTTTCCTAGGTATAAAATGTGCTTTAGAAGGCATCTTATTTTTCTCACTCACTCTGGGGATGAAAAATTTGTGTTCGTGAGATAGCTGACAGTTGTTAGGAGATTGTTCTGTGTTAACAAATCAAGAAACTGATCCTTCTTTCTGTTGTAATACAGAAATAAATTAGACTTTAAATATATTTTGATGTCTCTAGCAAATCTTGAGTTAGAAAATATACATTATAGCGCAGTCGGATGTGGCTCAGTGGTTGAGCATTGACCTATGAACCAGGAGGTCGCAGTTTGATTCCTGGTCAGGGCACATGCCCAGGTTGCAGGCTCAATCCTAGTGTGGGGCGTGCAGGAGGCAGCTGATCAATGACTCTCTCTCATCATTGATGTTTCTATCTTTCTCTCCCTCTCTCTCTGAAATCAATATAAATATATTAAATATATATATATATATACACACATCATGTTGATTTATAAAGTGTTTAGGTAACTTTAACAACATAGTATAGCTAGAATGATAAATTTATCAATTTAATTTCCACTGGTTATCACAAAAATGTGAAATAGTTACTGTTTTTAATTAGGGGCCCGTAGCTTACAAACTAGTTAGATCACATTTTGGCCTATAAATAAACATATCTAATCTGTAATTATAGTTAGATATCAATTATTATTTTTTACTAAGCTAAGTCTAAGAAACAGTAACAAAATTTCAATATATCCTCATAAATAACAAAGCAACCAATAAAATGGCTAAATATAGGCTAAATAATTACAAACTACACTCCCTATGGTGAAATGCAATTAATTGTACAATAGTCTGCAATTCGAAACTACTCAATCAAAACTATTCTCTGATTGATAAAAATCTCTCATTGGAGAAAGAAAAGAAATCTGAAAATGTCTTCTTAGGAGAGTCACACAACACTTTTAGATGGAAACTTTGTTTTCTTTTTTGGAGGAAGGAAGGAACAAAGAGTGTAGGAAAATATTATAAAGAGGCTTTTTAACAAAAAACGACTCTAAACCGAAAGCACCAAGAGTAGTTTTCATTCATTCTCCTATACTACTTGAAACCAACGACTTTGAACACTGGCAAGCAATGAGAACTTTTATTCAAGTTGGCTTAAACATTAAACCAAATTAGATATTAAGGTAGACTCTGAGATTATAATGGTTTGACTGTATAGGGCTCAAGAAGTAAAGAAAGTGTAAAATGGGTTATTGTATTTACTGGGCAATACTTGCATCCTGCTACACTAATAGTTTAAGAACTACAAACTGAAAAGAACTTGCATCCTATAGCTGTTGTAACCATTCTTCTGGAAGGCTCCTTCTTAATCTCTACTTTGTATTATATTTTTTCATGGAAAAGAAACAGTTTAAATGAGCATGTATCTAATAAATCACATATTTATAGTTCTCCTAGTGTTTTATTTTGTGAAACAAATGAAAATAAATTCCCACAGAATTCCCACCTTCCTCTTCTCCGCCTCTCCTCTAGGAATAAACAGTTATTGTAGGCCCCTCCTATCACTAAAAATTCTATTATAATGAATCTCTCTTCAACATCTCTGGATCAATAACGTAATGTGGTTGAAATGACTGCTTTAGTAATCACTCAGGGGAGTATCAGAACAGTTTATTTTGTTACAAGGAAATAAATTTAATATTTTATCTTAAGGAACTACAATCTGTACGAGTCAGAGATGAGCTAACAAGTATGATGAAAGAGTTTATCTGTCAAACAGTTGTATTACTTTGTAGAATTACTGGTATTGAGATTCCCAGTCCTTCTACAGACCATCTCAACTGTTACATGCACTGCACAGTGAAGATATGCCCCTTGTATATAACCTCTCATGCTAACTGACTTTGTTTTCACTTCAATTCTTCCCACGGTTCTTTTTTTTAAATATATATTTTATTGATTTTTTTTTTATTTTTTTTTTTTTACAGAGAGGAAGAGAGAGGGTTAGAAAGCCAGGAATATCGATGAGAGAGAAATATCAGTCAGCTGCCTCCTGCACACCCTCTACTGGGAATGTGCCCGCAGCCAAGGTACACGCCCTTGACCAAAATCGAACCTGGGACCCTTCAGTCTGCAGGCTGACGCTCTATCCACTGAGCCAAACCGGTTAGGGCTTCCCATTGTTCTTGAAAAATAAATTTAATGTGAAAAGTTATACTTAATTCATCTTAAATAAATGATGGTTGTCTCATATTTAAATTTGTATGTGCTTTTGTTTTTCCTTATCTCCATGACTTCTATTTCTTAGAGGACTTCTGGTTGGTGGATTTTTCATAACCACATAACGTTCCATACTTTCTGAAGCCAGATAAGAAGTGTTCTGTGTCAGCTAATATCAAATAAAATCCCCAAATGGCACGTGTCCTCTAATATCACCCTGACGAAGATGACTTGTGTAATTTTTGTCTTGGATTTGAGAAAAGCAGTTCTATGTGTAAGTGTCCTACACGATGTCTGGAAGTAAAGGCAGTATGTCTCTCTTCCTCTTAGCTGAAGCAACCCCATTACTAAACATGGGCAAAGGTTTCTAATAACACCCACTCTCCACCTGAAACAGAGAAGATACCTAAATAGCTGTGACATGATCTCGTCATTTCACTCACCATTATTCCCCCAACACCACCCATTTCTAAATCTGCTTCTATAAAAAGAAAGAAAGCAATTGCAAAGAGAAGGGGTCTGGTGAAGCAACACACACGGAGAAAAAGGTGAAAAAATTCACCGGAAAAACTGCTGGCTCAATGCTCACTGAGCCTGTGCCTCCAACAGAACCTGTGGCAGGCGGTCCCCGTCCGGCAGCAGCAACAGATGCTGAGATCTGTGCACCCCCAGCCTGTTATCAGTTTAATTTCCACATCCCCCAAAGTGGGTGTCGGCTCCCCACCCCCTACTGCTCTCCTCTTTTGGTTTTAGCATCTCAACAGAGACGCGCACTCGCCTCCCACCGGGGCACAGTCTCTGGGAGACACAGGCTCCTCTCTCCTCGGCGGCCCGGGAGGCGCCTGCAGCCCAGGCCGGGCAGCTGGAGGGGAGAGGACTAACTGGAGAGCGCGGCCAGGGGGGCCAGGGGAGCAACCGGGGCTCTTCCACACACAGTCCGGCCTCCCACCGCCTCCACCCGCCAGTCAGCCTCAAACTTAGCGCGTCCCCGTCAAACTTCAGGCGCGTCCCCGTCATTCTGCCCGGCGGGCACTGAGCCCGGGGGGCTGCCCCACCGCAAAAGTTTCCCAGGTCCTTGTTGACCCACAAGGAACAATACAGGGTTCATCAAAACAAACAGCCTAACCCACCCCGCCCAGGGGTCCCCAACAGGACCACGTTCCCCCGCCGCTGGGCCGGGCCGGGCGGGAGGAGCCCACGGAGCTCGCTTCCCCGGCAGCCACGCCGCGGACCCGGGAATGAATGGAAGGGCGTCCCTCGCAACGTCCCAGACCGCGGTGCTCCTGCCGGACCCCCGGCCCGTGCGCGCTCCTTGGACGTTTCATTACATAATCCGGTTCCACCGAGTCCCCCGGAGCCCGGAGCCCGGAGCCGGGGCGGCTCTCCGCACACGACCCTCGGGAGAGGTGCCAGCAGCGGACCCCGCGCAGCGCGGCCCCCTCTGCCCGCAAAGCGGCGGATCCCACGCGCCGCGCAGCGACCCCGACCCCACTCCCCTCTCCCGCGCGGCCCCGGCGTGCTCCGACCCCGCTGGCCCCCCACCCTCCGGCCAGCGGGCCGGTCCTTCTCTGGGGCCCATCCCCACCATCTGCTGGGCCCCTCGAGGTCCCCTTTGCCCTAAAACCCGCTATCCCGACCTCTCAGACCCGCAGTCCCGGCCTCCCTCGGGGCCCTCCCTCCACTCGCGGTCCCGCCCCTCCGGGGACCCTCCCTCACCTGCCCCGGCCCCGAGCGCGAACTCCCCTCAGACCCGGTCCCGCTCCCTCGCGGGTCCCTTCTCTTCAGACCCGCGGTCCCGCTCCCTCTTGGGTCCCCTCTTTTCAGACCCGCTGCTCCACACCCTCGCGGGGTACCCCTCAGACTCACGTTCCCTGTCCCGTTTAGGGTCCCCCTTATCCCCTCTTGGGGTCTGTTCTCCACAGTCCGGACTGTCAAACCCGCTCCAGAACTCCCCTCACGCGAGTCCTCACCGACCCCTTCCCGCCCAGGGTCCCCTCGCCGAGGCTCCCGCTGTCACAGCCCCGCGCCCGGGGAGCGCTCACCTCAGACCTGCTGTCACCACCCGGCCCGGCGCCGCCGCCGCCGCTTCCTCTCCCACACTTGTTCCCCAGGCGCTCTTCTGCCGCTTGTCCCCCGTCGGGCCCCCGAGTCCCGTCGCTGAGTGCAGGGCCGGCCGCGAGGAGCCTCCGGCCGCGGTCTCTGCGCCGGGTCCCACTCACTCCCGCAGGACCCTGCCCCACCGCCGCCGCCGGCGCCACACGGACCCTCCGGCAGCCGCCGCCGCCGCTGCTGTCCGAGGTGCGGCTCTTGCCAGGGGTGGCCAATCGCACCCGACTGTGCCGAGCGTGCTCCGCCCCGGCCCAGCCCGCCCGCCCTCCGCCCCCAGACCACGCCCCTAGTTCGACTCTGATAGGCTCTCTACTGACCTTCCTTGATCGCGGGGCAAGGCCGGGGCCGGGATATAGGTACTCGATTGAAGGTGCCTGAGAAGCCGAGCGGTCGATGACGCCTGAGGATTGGTAGAGTTGACCGCGGGCAGAAGGAGGCGGGGCGGGGCTTCTTTGGACGCGGAAGACCTTGCACTTCACTTACCCACGGGTCCGCCCGGGGTGCGGTCATTTTTGTTTGTGCAGCGCCGCGGTCAAAGTTCAGGGCACTCCTCCCAGCGCCTTTACTTTTCTTGGGAGACTCCCAGAGGCCAAGGCCCCCTGGGACTCCCCTGGACCACCCTGCTAGAGCCATTGAGGAGGACACCATTCTTCCGCTAGAGCGTGCACAGCCTTCTGAGTAATTCTGCCGGAAATTAATGTAGTTGTTTTTTTTTATTTTTCACTCAGGACTTGTAAATATTTCCTGGATTTAAACTTTTTTTTTTTGCATTTTTTGTCAAGGGAATTGCTCTACCTTGTATTGCGTTCAACTTAATGCTCTTGGAAAAAGAAATCTAAATACTAGATGTGTGCTGTGCACAACTAAATGTTCAATACTGATGGGGCACATTTTGATAGGTTCAAGGACAAAACTTTAGAAATAATTAGTTTGTGGGGTTGTGATAATCATTATATAGGCAGGAAAGGGGGAACCCTGTTAGCTTTAGCGAGGTTTCAGCATGCCTATTCAACATACTCTTTCAGGGCCACATAATTTAATGGTTCTGTGTGAACTAATGGCCAAAGTATATTAAACTTTGACCCAAGTGCAAACTGTGATACCAGAGGCCCAAACTGACCCACGGTGAAAGATGGTGCCCGGAGGGGTGAAAGTGCATGAAGCTACACAGCCATTCATTCTATTTTTGTGAAATTGTATATGCTGACTAAACAATATAGGAAAATGAAAACTACTCCCACCCCAAAGTTTATGAAGTTTGAAGACGCTCCCCAGGCGACTGTTTATGAAGAAATGGTTTCATTTCAGAAACACAATTTGATCCTAAGCCTTGTCAGATGTGTATATCGGGCTTCACTCTCAGGAAACTCTCTACCATTAACTCTTTTTTTGTGTGTTAGCTCCCACTGAGAAATTTAACACTATATTTCCTCTAGTGTTTTAAAATCACGCCTCATTCCAATTATGATGCTACCCTTTACATTTCAATTTGAATGTTAGGGTATGCAGAGAGGGCCTGAAGACGGGGCTAGCAGGACTAAGAAAGTCCTGAAGTAGATTTCTCCCTAGCATTGTGACTGCGTACCATGTGGGGAAGGGATGCAGAGGCATTTCAAGGTGGTAAAACTTCGTTTTGAGGGTACTTGATTCCTGTAGGCCTAGAAAAATTGTCCAAAATAATTATATTAACATAAGTAGGCCCTCCTTCTCTAAAGAGTTATTTAGTAAGAGTTCATCTTATCAATTCTGAAGTTGGCAATAGGGATTGGAAGAAATGGGGTAAGTTTTCACCACCCACGTGTTCAGTTGTCTATTCATATAAAAAAGAAACATGACTATTAACAGATGTTATTTGCAATCAAGAAAATAGAAATAAAACACAAGCATGATAAAAATCCAAGTGTCTTGAAGCCAATTAGCAAGGGCATCAACTCTTTTCTTTTTGATACATTATAGCAATGAATTCTAATTTCTAAATTGTTGGCTTTTTCTGGTCTCTGATTACTGGTACTGATAGGAACTCAAGTTGCTCAATATAGTTGATTACAAATAATTTAGATTGGATTTCAAAGCATAAAGAATGACATCATCCTTTGGATAGGAGACAATTCTGAAATCTTAGTTTATATATAGATGGTGACTCTTATTTAGAAGGGGCTTCAGAAGATCTCTGAACTCCTGAAAAGACATTGCAGCATTCCATTCTGGAAATTCTTGAGTTTTGTTGGGAGGAAAAAAATTCTTCACAAATATAGCCAAGATTTTAATGAAGACAAGGTAGAAAATAAAAAGTTAAAATAAATGGTATGAGAACAAGGTTTTGCACTTTGAGAAGACTCTATTAGGGCCAATTCAGAGATAAATTCAGTCACAAAGGGTCTGAGAATCAGAATACTGGATTCCACCCTGTTTTTATACTGTATTCAACTTAACTACTTGTGAGTTACTTTTTCTAAGGAGACTTGGTGCAACATAGACAGTAGAGTTACTTTGTACAAACCATTTAACATCTCTGTGTCTTTTTCCTTACCCCTTTCTTGCTACACATAACTAGTGAAGGGAGATCATTTGTTCCTTAAATGAAGCTTGTAACACTGTGTCCCCTTCTACTCAGAGGGAATCACACAAATCAATTTACGCATTGATTCCGCTCTCTTGTTTTCTGTTTCCACACAGCACCTTCCTTAAGTTAGCCTAATTAACCTCCTGTAGGCAAATGTGGCAATCGAGAGTTGGTTAGCAAGTTATTAGATTGGGAAGAACCACCTTAAAAAACCCAATATTCTAAGAAATATGAGGCATTTGTACTCTCAGGGCCTGGCTCTTGAGTCCAAACAAGGCAGACAGGACGCTATATCATTTTTTAGGCAAGTGGCAGCTCTTTTCCTCGTCTATAAAATCGGGATATCTTACTGAATAAACAAACCTATATAAACAGAAAGGACTCCCAGAGCCTGGGAAAATATCCTTTTGTTGACTCCAGGATGAAATACCAGCATCGTTGTCTTTATTTTAGTTCTCAATAAAGCTTCAATTAGTCGGGGAGGAACCCAGGCACCTTTTCTTCGGGATGGTCACGCAAACTCTAGATGTCAAGGTTTAATGTCGTTCACCTGCTGGTCCGTAAAGAAGAGACAGCCATCTCCACCTGCAAAAGCCCTTCCAGCCCTTTGCCTCTCACGTCGCTAAGGATCCTCACTTTGGCTCTGGCCCCAGACGCCGCCTGGCGGCTGTTTCCGGAAGTCGCCTCTGGGCTTCGGGGTCCTGCCCGAGATTAGGCCTGCCCATGGATTTGCCTGGAGAGACTCTGTCTCCGCCCCTAACCGCTATCCGTTGAGGATTTTAAGGCGGCGATGAAGGGGCTGGGGTTAAGGCGAAGGAGGCGTCCGGCGACCTCTCCATTCCCTGAAGGATGGCGGAGTCAGGCGGTCCTTGGGCAGCCTGCGACCCGGAAGTTGCCACCAGAGCGAGGTCCCGGTTGCCGAGCGCGGGCGCGAGGGGCAGGGCTTCTCGCAGACAGGGGAGAGGTGGCCGCGCCTCCCGCTTCTCAAGTTGTCCGCCCCCTCGGGTGCAGCTTGGCGCGCGTCGAGTTCGTCGGGCGGGTGGCCGCCGTCCCCGGGTGGCACGCTCAGCTGTTGTCAGAGGCGACATGAGTGCTGCGGGGCTGTTGGCTCCGGCCCCCGCCCCGGCCCCGACTGGGACGCCGCCGGCGCCGGAGTACTACCCGGAGGAGGACGAGGAGCTGGAGAGCGCGGAGGACGACGAGCGCAGCTGCCGGGGCCGCGAGTCGGATGAAGGCGCGTCCTTTAGCTGGCCCGGCAGCCCGGGGAGGGGGTGGGACTGCTGGGGAAGGGATGGGGCATCCGGGAGAGGGGCCGCCCGACCTCCGGACTCGGGGCGGCTGGAAGGACCCGGCTCCGGGAAGTTACCCCACCTGCCCAGGGCACGGGAAGCTCTGGTGGCCGCCTCGTACCCCACAGCTGTGGGAAGAAGGGACTTAGGGAACTGTTGTCACAGCTGGAGGTCCCTTTACGGTTCTGCCCCTGGTTCCCCTACAGTTTGGGGTTGAACCTCAGGTCTTCATTGGGTGGAATGAGAAAGCCTTCCATTGCGTGTCCCTCCCCTCTCCGTTCACGGGAGGATTAGCGCGTTTGGCCTCCTGGGTTGCTCCCCCGCCCCCACCCTCTGCCCGGGGGAAATGCTTTAGTCAGGCTTAGTGTGGGCTGTGCCAGGGCGTGCAGTCCAGGCTGGTTAAAAGGATGGGCCTGGCTTCAGTTAGATGGAGGTCTGAATTTGGCTCACTCGACCCAGCTTTGGATCCTAAAAAACCTTCAAATTTAGGAGCCTCAACTTTTCCAGCTAATGGGATTTCCTGGTGTAGGTGCGAGGGTTGAATGAGGCATGTAAAGTGTTGAACTGACACTTTAAAGCCTGGTATTCAGGAAATACCCCGTTTTTGGTCCCTCCCCCACCCCCACCCCCACTTCTAGGGAAACTGACACAGGGGGAAGGAAGGGATTTGGAGTTGCGAAATGGGACCAGGTGTTGTGTTTTTAAGTTCCCTGCTGTTTGCATTTTCATTACTGCCTCTCAAAGGCTTGCTTTTCAAACTGGGTTTTACACTTTGGCAAGTGTGAGGGAAACTTTTGGAGGGATTGAAGGAGCTGGCTGGAGGAGGAGAAAGGTGAAGAAACAGAAAGCAAGGGAGAAAGAAGAAAAGGGGATGGAGACCAATAGATGGGTGGAATATTTTGGCGCAAATAGGGCTGTGGGACAGAAGGCTAGAGCAGCTGTCAGGAATGAGGTTTTATTTATCTCGGTCCCCCCAAGTGCCAGGCAGTGTGGCTAGCACAGGACGGGCACTCAGTGACGTCTCTTGACTGAAGGAGGACAGAGCGTTTGTAGAGTGTTGGACCTGTAACAGCCTTTAAAAAGGCAGCTGCTAATGCAGATATAAAGTTGAAGGAACCAATTGCATTTGCTTAAACCATATTTGAAGGCAAAGCTTAACCAGAGATTATGAATGGGAATCACTTGTCACTTGTACTGCTCTTAATGCTCACCAGGGGGAGCGATGAAGCAAACAAATGATTTTCCCTCCTTAAGTAGGCTGCTGAAATTATGTAGACACTCTAGCCATTTGCTTATTCTAAGAACAACATTTAAAATGTACTGAAAGTCTCCGTGTGACCATCTTGTATCCTTTTAGTTGTAACTTTAAAAATATTTCAGTTGTTAGAGTTCACCTCCTTGATACGGATTCCCCTTTGTATATATGTGACGTAAAATCTGGTAAGGGTTCAAACGGGGCATATACCAGGAGAGAATGTATATATTAGGTTGTCTTGGGGTAGTGATCAGGGCTTGCTTGCCTGTAGTTTTCCAGTCTTACACCCACATCTCATTCCAGGAAGCAGCAGCCTTGACCACGGCTGCCTGTGTCTCATGCACCTTGTTCTCTAGCTGCACTTGAGATAAAAGCAAGCTCTTTGAGTAAATCTGACCCTTTAGAAGTTAGAAATGGCATTTTCTTTTCTGAAGTAACTGTAATATATGCTTTTTATTGATGGCTTCATTCAGGTCTGCATTGACTAGAATTCATTTAAAAGAATACTAGAAATTTACTAAGTGTCAGGTGATATCAACTCTATAAATGATTTTAACAAACCCTTTTCCCCTGATTTTACGTAGACACTGAGGATGCTAGCGAAACTGACCTGGCAAAGCATGATGAAGAAGACTATGTAGAAATGAAGGAACAGTGAGTATGACTTTTAGATTTCTATCTGGAATATAGAATTAGCAGGGAAATCTCTATAGTGACCTTGTATGTATGGCTTTGACCATAGTGTTTCCAAAGATATGTATATGTGTGCAGTTTGCCCCATTTAAATTTGACACATTTAATCAGTCTTCCTGTTATAAGAATCTTTTGAAGATTGCTAGAAAGAACCTTGAGGGATAAGAACCTTGGGTAATAAGGCCATATACTAGTAGTAATTGGAGAGAACCATACCCCACTTTTTTTGTTTTGGTTTTAAGATGTGAAAAGCATCAGAGAGGTAAATGATGTTTTACAGCTACTGGGTTCTCAGATTGGCATGACCCCGGCAAGTATTAGTTAGATCAGCGGTTGCCAACCGGTGGTCCGCAGACTCATGGTCCATGAGGTCCAAAAGGTTGGCGACCGCTGAGCTAGATAGTATGTTAGATTCCAGAGAGCTCAGGGAGACCAGAATTGGAGAGCAGGACTTTCTTATTCCAGTGCTTTCCCCCTTACCACACGATCTCACCCTAGCCCTCTTCTCATCTATAACAGACCCACGACTAAGTATCCCCAGAGAAACTAAAACCACTCACTTTTATAAACACAGATGCAAGGCATCATAAAAAAAATATACCGATAAGTGTTTGTTGAATGTATTTTGAGGCTCTTGATTTGACTTTTTAAAATCTATAAACTTGGTCCACATTTTCTTTCCTTAATAGGTCTTATTTGCAGAAGTTTTGTGACTATCCTCTGGATTCTATCATCTTTTTCAATCATTGGAACCCAAAGGGATAATTCAGTTAAAATTTAAGCAGTACGACTGAATAAAGGGAGATTATGTCATGTGATTTTTCTCATAGTTTCATCCCTGAAACTGCTTGCTTTTAAAAAAATATATTTTTATTCTCCATGTTTTTTCTGATTTACCTTGACCCATTTGAAATGTATTCTCACATACCTGTTCTTTTCTGGAATCTGAATTTTTTGTTGTCATTTACTTCTTCAATCCTTTATAATAAAAGGCTAATAGGCAAATCAACCAAATGGTGGAACACAGGTCACTGTGATGTGCACTGACCACCAGGGGCAGACGCTCAATGTAGGGGCTGCCCCCTGGTGGTCAGTGTATAGGAGTGTTGCTCAGCCAGAAGCCCTGAGCCTGGCTCATGGCTGGTGAGTGCAGTGGCAGGTGGCGGGAGCCTCTCCCGTCTCTGTAGCAGCGCTAAAGATGTCTAACTGAGGGCTCCTGGACTGTGAGAGGGCACAGGCTGGGCTGAGGGACCCTCCCTCCCCCAGTGCACGAATTCCTGCACTGGGTGTGTAGTGTGTTAATACTCCCTTTCAAAGACAGACTGAGAATTCAAAGTCGTTTTCCGTACACTCAATGTGGTGGAAAATTTAATACACTGGGTTCCATATACTAACTTCTTGTGTATAGTTTATATACCATTTCCTGCTGTACTTAACATGTTTAAACATTCTTTAGAGACAATTTTTTAATTGAATGTGCTCCTTAATATTTGATGATATGGAAGTAATTGTGATTACAATGGAATGCCTTGTATGATTCAAGGTGAGCATTGAGAGTACGTCAGAATTTTCCTAAAAGAATCAGAGATCCTGAGTAATTCTTAGACTCCGCCTGCTTCTTCCTCATCCTATAGATAGTTGGGGTGTATTTGTAGCCTTTTCTTGACTAACCCAAAGGCTGCTGTGCCTATTATCTGTTGGAGAGCAGTCTTTTTTTTTTTTTTTTTTTTCAGGTTGTCAATCTTATTTTTGAATTTGGGGGTGTTTTTTCAGGTAGAAGCAAAAATATTGCTGAAATGTGATTTATATTTGAAATCTACCATTCAAACAGACTTGCCAGAGTGGATAATTGCCTATAATCCAGTTAGTATGAGGGGGAAAATAACACACTGCATTCTTTTGCTTTGTTTGTGCTATGTGTTCTTATCTAGCTGGGACTGCAAATAAATCATGCATTTTAATGTGTTAAGTGCCAAGCCTGTTTTATCTTCCTGTCCGTTTAGCCCGCGGTATACAATTTCACCAATATGCTGATGGCACCAGTACTGACCAGTCTGGACAGAAAATATGTCAGTCACTGGTGACTGACCTGGCACTTAATGTATTAACATTTGTTACTGACCCTGAAAAAGTAGAGCTTTTAAAAATGATATGAAAATTTATTAGCTTAGAGCTTATATGGCTGGAATAAAAGCCTAAATGACTATTATGGTGGGACGACCAGAGTGACCAATCATTATGATGCACACTGACCACCAGAGGGCAGACAACGCAGGAGCTGACCCTGTTGATCATTGTGCTCCCTGTGGGAGAGTCGCTCAGCCAGAAGCCGGGCTCATGGCTGGCAAGTGCAGCAGCGGTGGCAGGAGCCTCTGTGCAAAGGAGCAGTGAGCCGAGCAGTAAGGAGTGAGGGGTCCCGGACTATGAGAGGGATGTTAGGCCTGATCCCCTCGGGGAATGAGCCTAAGCGGGCAGGTGGACATCCCCTGAGGGGTCCCAGATTGCAAGAGAGCGCAGGCATAATCTTACTCCTTTGGAATTTATAATCTAATTGTAGAGTTGATGTAAGAGCTGTATTTAATGCCTTTCCTATATTGGGGTGTGTGTGTTATTTATGCTTGTAATTCTAGAAGAAAATGGCCTCACATTTTCAAATTTTTTGGTATGTTCTTGCCTACCTGTTGTCACTTATTGAAATCTGCATGTCCTTATTCTTAATAGGTTTTAAACTGATTCTCTAAAGTTGGGATACAGGAGGATCTATAAAATAGGGACAGGATTTAAGAACACAGAATCCTGTCCCTTTCTGGTCCCTTTAGCTGCTGGTACATTTTAAACGAGCTAAGGGACCCTGATGAGATTCCTATGATAACCCAGGTAATTTCTGTGTATAGATTATTTTGGAATAGAGTGTTGAATGTTTTTGTCTTTCATTGTGGATTTCCTTTTTTTTTTACAGGATGTATCAGGATAAACTAGCTTCTCTCAAGAGACAGTTACAGCAGTTGCAAGAAGGTTGGTGTGTGATTTAATCTTTCATTTCTTTTTTTTTTAATTTTTAAAAAATATATTTTATTGATTTTTTTACAGAGCGGAAGGGAGAGTGATAGAAAGTCAGAAACATCGATGAGAGAGAGACATCGATCAGCTGCCTCTTGCACGCCCCCTACTGGGGATGTGCCCGCAGCCAAGGTACATGCATTTGACCGGAATCGAACCCGGGACCCTTCAGTCCGCAGTCCGACGCTCTATCCACTGAGCCAAACCGGTCTCGGCTAATCTTTCATTTCTAAATATACTTCTTAATATTATAAACCTTTGAAATCTGTGTGTTTCACTTCTCTGTTGGAGTGATTGGAATTTGACCGTCTCAGTAAAGTGCAGTCTTCAAACTACTCGAAATCTCACTAAGGCCTTCTGTAGGGCAAATTGAAGACCACTCTGCCCACAGCTAAACATTTTGTAGGAAAGATGTTTCCAGAAAATAAATAAGATTGTATTATTCTTTTTAAGCTAAATGCTAATGAACTATGGATTTACTTTACTGTGTTTTTTCGTTATGATTAGGAAACACTTCTCATGCTAATTGGGACCCTCATAACGAGCAGCTTTTGGGAAAAGCAATGAAATGAGTAGAGATATGATAGAAATCTAAACCTGAGCTGTCCATTGTTATCACTAGGCACATGTGGCTATTTACATTTAATTAAATAAAATTAATAATTCAGTTCCCCAGTTGCATTAGCCACATTTCAAGTGCTTAGTAGCTACATGTGACTAGTGGCTACCATATTGGACAGTGTGATAGGACATTTCCATCATTGCAGAGAAAGTTCTAGATGTCTTTCATCTAGATCTAATCTTATTGGAGGAGAATTACGTCATTCCAGGAAAGCAAAGCCCGCTGATTCAAACTGTAGCAGCAAGTGATCAGAATCTCTTGATTGCTGGCACCTTTCCATAACTCCTCACGTGCTAGAGAGTCTCAGTTCTCTGTGTTGGGGTGATTTCTGCTGTGTCTTCCTTGAGAGCCAGAGTCTAGTTAGCTCTGTGTGTGCCTTTTCTCGGTTTGAGTTTCATTATGATGTTAATAAGGCAGTTACTGTTAGTGCTAGAAAACAATTTTAGGAACCAAAATGGAAAGTGATTTTTTATTTTCTGAATCTCAAAATCAGGTACGTTACAGGAGTATCAGAAGAGGATGAAAAAACTAGATCAGCAGTACAAAGAGAGGATACGAAATGCAGGTAAGATGCTATCGTAAAAGGAACTGTATCATCTTCAAATTTTCTTCCTTTTGCTGATTATCAATGTAAGGTGGCCATAAGAACTTTTCTCAAGATATATCTAAAATATCTCTTTAAAGGGAGAGTTTTAGGGAAGAGACTTCAAAGGTACAGTGATATAAAATGGGTTCATTCTTTTTTCCAATCAAGAATCATAGTTGAAGTTGTTAGTCGTGGCTCCTTGCAGTCAGGGTATATTCCCTCCCCCCTCCTTCCCCCCCCAAGAATCACACATTCTTGGGTTTGCTGGCTTAATGGACGGTCAGAGGAGCTGACAGGGAAAAGGATTGTAGATTGTTTCACTCCTTTTTAGAGTTTACTGCTTCTAGTATTCTGTGCTCTGGGAGGAAAGAGTGTCCTCTAGTTTTTCTCTCTCAAGTATTATAAACATTTAGAGAAAAAGAATATGCTTTTGGTGTGTCATACACAGTAAACATATTCAACAAACAGTTGTTGAGCATCCGCTACATCTAAGTTCTGTGAGCAATATGAAGTAGTGTAAGACATTGTCCTTGACTTAAGGAGACTCACTGTCTCATTGACAAAAGTTATCCAAAAGTGTAAACGAAGGAACATTGCTGGTATAAGTTAAATAAAGAGTCCTGCAAAAAGTAAGATGTGATGACTACTTAAAGCGTGTAAACACAGATTGCTGTGTTTACAGGAAATCTTTAAAAATATTTTTTTATTGACTTCAGACAGGAAGGAAGAAGGGGAGAGAGAGAGAAATATCAATGATGAGAAAGAATCATTGATCAGCTGCCTTCTGCACGCCCCCTCTTGGGGGTTGAGTCCATAATCCAGGCATGTGCCCTGACCCAGAATTAAACCCTGACTTCCTGGTTCATAGGTCGATACTCAACCACTGAGCCACACCGGTGGGCTGTGTTCAATTTTGAAACTTCTCGCTGAGACCGGTTTGGCTCAGTGGATAGAGCATCCGACTGCGGACTGAAGGGTCCCAGGTTCGATTCCGGCAAGGGCATGTACCTTGGCTGCGGGCACATCCCCAGCAGGGGGCGTGCAAGAGGCAGCTGATCGATGTTTCTCTCTCATTGATGTTTCTGACTTTCTATCCCTCTCCCTTCTGCTCTGTAAAAAATCAATAAAAAAAAAATTAAATTTTGAAGCTTCTCATCAGCTAGCAATTTGAGTGCGGCATGGTATTTGTTTCTGCACTGGTAAAAGTGATGGGTTCTAAAATGAGGTCTAGGTGCTGTCCTCTTTCTTTCCAATCCAGTGACTTCCCAGCTTTCGGTTGATGGAACTCGTTCTTCCTTCTCTCCATCAGTGAGTAGATGGTCAGTGGACACCAATAGGTGGAAAAGGAGCTGAAGGCGTGAGGGGTGCTGGGACAATGGAAATATAGTCATTAGACTTCTGCCTATCTCCATCCTCCTGCCCCTATGATTGCCCCATACCCCTTCTACTCTGAGTTCCTGAGGCACCTCCTTGGGATATCTTTAAAAATCTTAGTCCCCCTGAAGTTAAAAGGGAAAGGAGGTAGTGCCATGTAGACTGAGATCTTTAGGTCAAAGTCTTCTATCACTTTAGGTCTTGTGCCTTTAAGCAGGTAATTGCTCTTGGAGCCTTAGTTTCCCCATCATAGAGGGGAACCTACTTCACAGAATTGCTTCGAGCTATAAGTAAAGAAAATTAATGTGAGCAACTTTTCTGAAGCTAGAACTGCAGGGTGAGCATTGAATTTTTCTTAATTCCACTCTCAACTGTGACCTCACATGATCTTTTCTAAACATCCTCCCACCCCCATAAAAATGCAGAAGAGCTCCTAAATTAGTCATGGCTTGAGCTTTAAAAGCACATTCCATGCAGAGATAATCCACCTGCTTCAGTTGTGTCTGTTGTCTGGCTGCTTTAAAACTGCCACTGACTCTTCAGTGCTAATTGTCAGTTTGACTTGTTGGTGCAGGCATAATTTCTCAGACGGCACAGACTTCAGGAGTCTGGCCTGTTCATGAGTGGACCAAGTATGAAGCAATCTTAGGAGTAAGCATGTTGGACTGGCTGTGTTCCTTTGCCCAGGGATTTCCAGTGATCAGGGCTTTGGGCAGGAGTTAGAAAATAATGAGTGGTTTGTCCCTCTGCTCAGTTTTTCTCATTCAACACCTGTTATTTGACATTTAGATCCTTAATCTGGAGTTCCTAAAACTCTCAAAATCTTAAGACGTATATGTGAATGTGCATATGTGATTTTTTAATGGGGGAGTAGAGCCAAAGGATTTATCAGATTTGCAAAGGAGACTGGGGAAATGTGAACAGCACCTCCTGGCGTGGTGATCTGCCAACAATCTTTGTGAACCTTTGCAGAGACTCTAATGTCACCCAGGAAAGATTAGTAGTCAGGGACCTATTTTGTTCCAAGTTCTGAGTTTTGCAGAGGGCCTTTCAATCTAGTGGTGGGGAAACTGCTAGATTAACAGTTGCTAATCACCTAGCACTAAGGGTGTTAAATAGGCTGTTGAATACTGTGGGTAGATACCTTCAGGTGTCTGAGAGGGGGTTGATGAGTGAAGGGTCCTCAGGAAAGGCCTGTTGGAGGAGGCCGCATTAGATCTGACACTTGGAAGTGAATCAGATATCAGCGGGCATTGCTGGTAGAGGCATGGCTGTGAACAGAGGTTTGGCAGCCTGAGAGCAAAGCCCAGGAGAGCCCAGACCTCTGCCTTCTAAGTTTTGGGGGATTGTCCTTCCTTACCACATAGAGCCTGTCACACAATACTTAGAAAACATCAATGCTGACTCTGTTTCTGGAGTAAGTGCATTGCTTCTTCCTGACCCATTCTGCCCTGTGGGACTGTTGGAGGATATGTGCTGAGAGAAAGAAGAGAGTTTGGTGCTTGCTGGTTGTTTTTGCCCTTGGACAGAACTGCCAGAGCTGATGCTGTGCAGGGCCAACTTTTAAGTAGACACAAGTGCTTCTTGCATCCTTCCCCTTCATGTATATCAGCACTTTACTGATGAAAACATTTGCTCTGTGTAATCATGCTTTCAGAAAGCAATTACTGCTCCTAAATGAATCCTAACATACTGTCTAGAAAGGTGACACAGCCTAGCGAATCTAATTGCCTGTTTTATCTCTTTCAGAACTCTTCCTGCAGCTGGAAGTAAGTACCATGGATCTTCTGGGTTTGCAGGCTCTTTCTCAGACTGGAATCTTGCTCTCCCAACTGGTGGCCTTTCCTTCTAGCACCAAATAGTTGGGAAGCCTCCAGCTGGAACCCTTTGTCACTGCTCTGTTTGACAAAAGGACATGTGGTCTCAATTCAGAAATTCCTTCTATTCATTTGCTTGTTGGGCAGCCTCTACTTCTTACAGGGGATTAGGGGACACTCACCCCTGAGGGCTTTCTTGTTGACTTTGATCTCACATTAAAGTTCTTTCCCTGGGAGTATGTCTGGATTATAATGGTCTAATAATTTGTTGTATTGGTCCTCGAAGGAGCACAGTTTCTGAATTGGCTCAACAGTTCAGTTCTATAGTTAAGACTCTCTGAGTTAGCAGGGAAGACGGATTAAAGTTTTATTTAGTAGACATCTAATGCTGGTCTATGTGAGGCCAGGGATAAGGGCTGCCTTAAACTTGAAAAATGTACTGCTCCCAGAGTGGCTTGTGTGGGGGGGGGGTTGGGGTGGAGTAGGGGGTGTCGTTTTTTTCAGAGCCACACATGAGTGTGAGAAGGTCATGGTTTATCAGAGCCACATTATTGGAAACCATTTTTGTACTCAAGTCAGTGCAGCACACCTAGTCACAGCCTGAAGGATCACATGATATATAGCCACTGCCCACCATAAGCCCCCTGGTGAGATTTAGAAAATGGATGTTTATGCAGTTTTTATTTAGTATAATTTCAGTGTTTAGTACTTTGGGTTTCAGACACCTAGTAAATGGTCTACTGTAGTTGATCTTTATCTTACTATCAATATCAGAATATTCATTAACTCCTGCTATCTTGACTCAGTTAACTTTGAATGTAGATATTTCATTTCATCTGGAATGTACTGTTTTCCTTTGAAATTAAATTCTTAAAGGGTTTATTTACTATCGTTGAGGGATTAGTGTTCTATTTTAACACACGCCATAAAATATAAGATGTAGAAGAGAGGAAATAGCTGAGTAGCAAGTGGGATATACTCATGAAAACAAGCAGAAGTTGGTTTAAGTTTACCCATTCATTGGAAAACTGGCTCCCAGAGACTTCCATTTCTGCAGGTGTGTGTGTGAAAGTCCAGCTATTTCTCCTCTTTCTAGTAAAGGTATTTTCTTTGCTCTTGAAGTCTTGGCCAGACTTCAAAGTGAAGCCCTGGCTGCCTGAGCTATGTACCCCTATTCTGTATTTCTCTTTTGCTCAGACTGAACAAGTGGAAAGAAATTACATTAAAGAAAAGAAGGCAGCAGTAAAAGAATTTGAAGATAAGAAGGTTGAGCTGAAAGAGAACCTGATTGCTGAGCTAGAAGAAAAGAAGAAGATGATTGAAAATGAAAAGCTAACCATGGAACTGACTGGAGGTATGAAGGCACCAGCAGGGTTCTAGGAGCCTGAGGCAGAGCCTGGGGTGGGTGGCAGAGGTATTCCAGTTACTCCTGTCTGTCGTCTCAGTTCCTCGTCAGAGCAGAGCAAGCTAAAAGGAGAGTGGGCTTTGACATGACAGGTCAGATTTCTAATTTTGTCTTTATTGACTGTGTGACTTTAGTCAAGCCACTTAACTTCTCTGAGCCTATTCCCACTCTCCCCACACCCCCCTACCCCCACCCCGTAAATGGGGCTCATTATATCCTATCTCTCATGATTATGGCTAGTACAATGCCCTAAACATAACAACTGTTTGGTGAACTGCAGCCTCTAATTTAATTTAATTCTTGAGTCAGCTGCCATTTGTGTCTTGGTTATACCTGAGTCCCTTTGAATTCCTTTCCTGTAAAGGTAGTCAAGTTACATTGACTCAGAGCCAGTCTCTCCCTTGCCTTCTAGGATTTAGTAATCTGCATATGGAAACTCAGTAGATATGAGGGAGAAGCAATATGGACCAACTCTGCTGTTGCCATATGCAGTCTTACGAATCCTTGAAGGATACAGGGCAGGAATTACTTTGGCATTTAGCAAAATTTCCATCAGCAAATACCGCAAGGAAAGACAGTGGTGAGTTGGTCACTTGGATATGTAAATGGCATGCCTCTTCCCACCTCAAAATTTAACTTTCATACTCACATTCTGAAGGTACTAGAGCCCTGGCATGCCTGATTTTAGTAGGGGTCTGTAGCAAATGCATTGTTTCTATGTGAGTCCTTCAGGTTGACCTTGAAACTAAAAGGAACAGTTAAGAGCTGTGTCCCCATCTGTATTTTTGGTGCTGTGAACTAATGACACAAATTGGCCTCCCAATTGACAAAAACTTCTAGCTCCAATTCTGTGAAACACCACTGAGAACGTGGTTGTCTAAAGAGGGAGTCTCACACTTGAAAAATCACTCCTCTTATAGTTTCCTCATTGAGAGAGATGTCAAAAGGAGTGAATTCCTTCAAGATCTCTGAAAGCAACTCAGAAATGGGATTTTGAGTGAGAATGGATACTAAAAAAGCGCCATCTTGTTTTCATTACAATGCTTTTTTAATTAGACTGTGAGCACTGCGGTACCCAGTTTGGTGCCAGCATGCCTGCCTGTTTTCTGAGCCGCACACCATTTCTCTGATGGTGGCTGTAGCTGGCATTGATGCCTCATCACTCTCTGCGAGAGCCACCAGATGTTTGGGAGCCTTCATTAGGCTAGTGGGAAATACTGTCCTTTATAGCTGTTCCCTTTCCATCTGCAAGGAAGGATATCATCACCTTACCTGTGATTTGGCATCCTAATTATTGACAAGTGATAGACATTGTTTGACCAGGCAGTTTTACAGCCAGAATCTTAAATGGGACAAGAGGCATCCTCAGTACCTTAAGGCCAAGCCTGCCAGGGTAGAAAAGACAAATAAACACGAGGAAGTCATTTGTAACTCAGTAAAATAAATAGATGATAGAAGTGCTCAAAGCTAGCAATGGGCATTAAAGGTACCGATGTACTTTCTCAAGCCATTTGGTACCCTTGGTATGAAGACACTGCCAAGGTAATGATGGAGTGTGGGAAGAAAAGGCACTGGAGCTAGAAGGATAATTAGCATTTCCACAGATGGTGCTGTTATGGTTTTGGATTAAAGGCCTGATTTCTTTCCTTTCCCTGATTGACTTATTTCGTCTTTGTGGATTGATGCCCAACTCTGGCTTAGGGTTGGCCAGCTCTGCCCGGAAAAGAGATTTCTTAAAATCTCCTTTTATGGTTCAACATGAAAATGTCTTGAAAAACCCTAGCCAGTTTGGCTCAGTGGATAGTGTCAGCCTGCGGACTGAAGGGTCCCAGGTTTGATTCTGTTCAAGCGCACATGCCTGAGTTGCGGGCTCAATCCCCAGTGGGGGGCATACAGGAGACAGCCAATCGATGATTTTCTCTCATCATTGATGTTTCTATCTCTCTCTCCCTTTGTTTCTGAAACCAATAAAAACATATTTTTTAAAGAAGAAAATGTCCTGAAAAATGAAATAAGACTGATGAGAAGCTTAGTCCGAAATGGGTGGATCTGGTGACCTGCTTTGTCTGAACAGGATTTAAAGTGTTATAGACCTCCATGGGAATTAGGGAGGTTCTCTTCAAACTTCTAGTGGAGAACTTAGGATAGCTGGTTGTGCATGTGGAAAGGTATATTGTCAGTAAAGAAACCTAGGCTGAGTTCTAGGTCTGTGCTCCCCCAATTTAAATGTGTATGAGTCACCTGGAGGCCTCAATAAAATACAGATTCTGATTCGGGGGTCTGGAGTGGAGCCCAAGATCCTGCATTTCTAAACACCTCACAGGGATGCTGCTGGCTGCTGGTGGGACCACACCTTTAGCAGTGAGGTTATAGGTGGAATTAACTGAGTTTTCTCTGCAGTTGAGGCCAATGTTGAGTAACCCAAATACTTACTGAGAATTTAATGAGCTTGAAAATGTGGGTAGCTTTATCATTTTTAATTTATTGTTCCTCTTCCTGTCTTCAGGACAGCTGCCTTTTCTCCATTCTTCCAAGAGCCCACTAACTGCCACTTCATTTTCTTTTGTAAGTTCTTGCCCCACTAGGGGCATCCTCCAATCCTCAGGCCCCTGTTGAAGTGACCTTTGTTTCCTTCAGAAGAAACTGGATCCATAGTTAGAGCAATGAGTAATTATAATATCAATATAGAAGCTCTGTTTCCTGAATACCTATAATGAGCCAGGTATTATATGAAAATGATAGAGCAGCCTCTACAGGCTGATGGATATGGATGAACCCTGTCATGAACTTCTGTGGTGGGATTTTCTCATTTGACAAGGAGATGGGAGAACTTACCATGGAGAGTTGATGTGAAGATTATGAAATATAATACCTAGAATTACGAGAGATAATGTCTTCAACAAACAGAGTAAGGGGATGTTAGGAGTTGTAACCTGATTCATTTCCTGCAGCTCCTATGACTTGACTTGCCAAATTAGCCTCAGAGAAATAGCCTTTTGCTCAAAGTTCCTCCAATAAGATAGTGGTTAAGCCAGAATGTATCTGACTCCAAGCCTGTTTTCTTAACTACCATGTTATATGGACTCCCTACATATACCGTGGATTCATGTGGTACTAAGTGACTCACAAAATGAGACAAACAGTGAAGATTTGTGTTCTAAAAATGACCAGACTGACACAGTTTCCATATCTTCCCAAATGTGTGATGGTATTGGTGGAGAGAGAGATCCTGAATGACGATAAAGATTTGACAGGCTTGTTTTTTCTCATTGTAAAACCTTGAAAGGTACATGTGGTTGTATATTGATATAAGAACAGGAAGTTTCTACCCAACCTGTAACAGAAGAATTAGAATAAATTTTTGGATTTTTGAGTGATGAAATTATGATTTTCTGAGTTTATTGGCCGCGATTGGACTGGGTTGTCAGATCTTCAGCTATACCTTTATATCCTTACTTCCACCATGTATTGCCCTTCCTGCTTACCCACCGGACATAGCCGCCGAAGGGTAAGGAACACTCGGCCCCTCTCTGTAGTGGACAGAATGCCATGTTGTTCATGAGCCAGGTGCTTTTTCTCTGGTGCCCGTTAAGGTGGCGTGAGCTCCTTTACACCATTTTCCAATTAGGTCTGCACGTTGCAAAGCCTCTCGATTGTCAGCAAATCTGTAACTTCTATTTCAGCTGTTTGTGCCTTGACTTTTACTCATTTTTTGTTAATTCTCACCTGAGGATATTTTTCCATTGATTTTTTAGGGAGAGAGGAAGAGAGAGGGAAAGACAGAAACACTGATGTGAGAGAAACACATGGAATGGTTGCCTCCTGCATTCACCCCGACCAGGGCCCGGGCCAGGGAGGAGTCTGCCACCGAGGTCCGTGCCCTTCATCAGACTGAACCCAGGACCCTGTGGTTCACAGCCTGACGCTCTATCCACTGAGCTGAACTGGTGAGGGCTGCACCTTGACTTTTAAGAAAGATTTCTGTGTTTTTTTCTTGGCTGAAAATATGCTAATAAAAACTACCATTGAGTGAACTCTCATTATGGCTGACACTGTATTGAGGAGTTGACACATACCCTCTCACGTAATCCTCACAACCCCTTGTGAGGGCAGTTTCTTTGATATTTTCATTTCATACCTGAGGAAACTGGAGACAGAGAGACAGCCCCGGCAGGGATTCAGACCCATTGGCCAGTAAGCCCCGGGAGAAGGGTGGATCTCAGCATAGGCTGAAAGATTTTTTTTTAGGGAGAAGCCCCCAAAGGTGAGTCTATGTTTGTCCCTTCCTTCTACCTCCACTCCTAAGTACCTTTTTATGAATATTCGTTAGGTCTGTGTTTCTTACCACTTTACCTCGATTCCTTCTTGGGGGAAGAAATCATTTACCCATTTCTGTTCTTAAGAGCAGCATGCAGAAATGCCATTTGACTTTGTGCACATGTTTATGACATACTCTTGACATCCCACCGTTTGCTGTCGTGTCAGGGCTACATCGGAATCCTGCCAGGCTGTCGTAGCTGCTCTGTTGATAGTGTGTATTCAGGTTAACTGTATCTCATCATCAGGCTGGGGTGGGGCGGATTCCACGCTGGGGTGGAGTTTAAGCATCTGTTGGGGGGAATTGTCCCCTACTTTTGGCACGTGGCAGTAGAGATTTGTACAAATGCTCTGGTTTCTGTCTGTGGAAGTGTTCACAGAGAGGGATGTTGCGTAGGAGTTTACTGGGCAGAAAAGAGGAGGCTAGGCGGAGTGGACAGCGTGCAATTTCGAAGGCATAAAAGTATGGTGCCTTTGGGTAACAAAATAGCTAAAAGCTCACAGAGTTCATGTGAATGAAGGAAAAGGGAGAAGACCGGAAGGAAATAAGGCTTAGCTTTTATTCTGTAGAGAGTAGGGAGCCATTAAAATATTTGAGTGAGGTGCAAAACAATCAGATTTGTGTTGTAGGAAGACCACTTTGAGGGATATGATATGATGAGGAGTTGGAGTTGGGAGGTAGTTAAAAGGCAGAGTTGCTATTAGCTGGATTTAATACCTGGATTAAGGAAGACAAGTCATAAACAGCAGATTTTGTTCCGGCTTGGAGGATGTGATGCCCCCGAGACACAGCAGAAGCAGCAGCCTTGGGAGGTGAAACAAGCAGAAATGGGTTGGTTTGGAGCCTGGAGAGTATGTGGTGGTGTGAGCTGTAGGTGGCCTTTCAGAAGGGTGGGTGGAGCTGGAGTTGATGATCAGAGAGATTCCTTGGGAAAACAGGCTGAGACTGACTGGACTCCAGAGATCACCAGATTTAAAGGGGCAGGCCAGCAGAAAAGACCTCAGAGAGGCAAGTCAGGAGAGGGGAGGTTTGTGTGGCAGTGGCTGGGGAGGAGAGATTTTAAGGTGAGGGGAGTCAGCACCCAGTATCAGACTTGGCAGAGAAAAACCAAGAAGAATGAAAAGAGAGGCCTTTGTTATGAGCCTTCATTGTATCATTCTTGATAGTCAAGTAGCTACAAACGGTTATTAAATAGAGTTAGTACACAGAGATGACCCAAAGGTTCTTTCTAATCCCAAGAGCCTGCGACTCTGTGGCCTCCTTAAATTTGAGGGAAGAGGAAGAAAATCCCTGGTTTTCAGGGTACTGGAGAGATTCCTGAAGCGGTTACAGTAGTAGACAGCAGGGCTGGGCTGCATTTCTGAGGGGGATGTGCATTTAGGTCAGCTGGTCTGAGTCTTCTAAGCATGACCTTCTCTCTAAAGTCTGATATGGGTGGGTTGGGCCCTATGTGAACCAGACATCCCCCGTAAAACTGGTTGGGTGGCTGTGGGGCAGGTATTCTTACTTTATGGAAATTCTCACTGACTTCAGTGGGGATTGGATAGATTGACCCATTCCGTTCTTGCCACAGATTCTATGGAGGTGAAACCCATCATGACCAGAAAGTTGCGGAGGCGACCAAATGACCCTGTCCCCATTCCAGACAAGAGGAGGAAACCTGCTCCTGATATCCATTTTCATCAGGCCTTGATCGCTTTCCCTCTTGCAGACCGTCGAGTCCTTTGCTTATCCATTTGGTAGAATACACATGGCTCTTGTCCTGGTCATACTGTATGTGACTGGAAAGCAGGGTTTGGCCATTTTATGATCAGAGTCCTCAGTTGCTACTGCAATTAGGGTTTATGGAGAGAGTTATTTGGAAAGGTACTTAGTGTTGGAAGTTCAACCTGGTTTTAATTCTTGGAGATTCAGGGGCAACTGAAAATTTCAAGTGCATTAATTTTTTTGATCTGTAAAATGAGGGCAGTGATAGCTGGCTTTTCTACCTCAGTTGTCTGTATCCCTGGGTTGCAAACTTGTTAAATTAAAGCAAGTGAGATTTCAGTCAATCTTAAGGAAGCCTCTTTAGTCATAAAAATGGGAATGGGAAGAGGACATGTGGGAAGTATTGTTTCCATCCTCTTGAGCAGTGGTCGGCTCGAAAGCCACATGCGGCTCTTTGGCCCCTTGAGTGTGGCTCTTTCACAAAATACCATGTGTGGGCGCGCACATACAGTGCGATTGAAGGAATACCCTAATTAAGTTAATAACAATGTATCTACTTATTTATAGTTTAAGTTTTAAAAATTTGGCTCTCAAAAGAAATTTCAGCCGAAACCGGTTTGGCTCAGTAGATAGAGCGTCGGCCTGCAGACTCAAGGGTCCCGGGTTCGGTTCCGGTCAGGGGCATGTACCTTGGTTGTGGGCAAATCCCCAGTGGAGGGTGTGCAGGAGGCAGTTGATCGATGTTTCTCTCTAATCGATGTTTCTCTCTCATCGATGTTTCTGACTTTCTATCCCTCTCCCTCTCTGTAAAAAATGAATAAAATATATTTAAAAAAATAAATTTCAATCATCATACTGTTGATATTTGACTCTGTTGACTAATGAGTTTGCTGACCACTGCTCTTGAGGATCTAATAAATAGCTATTTGCATAAAATGGTTCAGTTATTTATCTGCCATCAGGAAAGGGCATAACTTCAGGTCCCTTTCTCTTTACAACTGAGAATATGAGTTGCCAGGGAAGATTAACCCCAAGTATGTATGTGAAGTCTTCAGATCTTTGGAACAAAAGCCCTTTATAAGTTCAGGATGAAGTTCTCTTGTGTACTGTAGTTACCTGTTGACCCTCATTCCACCTTTGCATCACTGAAGCTTGTAAGATGGGGGTATGAATTCTTCTGTATACCTGGTGTCATGACATTTAGTAGGAGAACCAAACATTTCCAAGAGACAAACTATCATTGTAAAAATGTCATGTTGCATGATCACACTTTGTAAACTAAAATACTGGTTCCATTTTGTTGAATTCTGTTTGCTTGGAAACTGCTTTTCAGACACATTTCTTTAACTCTTAACACCCCAGCTAAACTACTTATTAACGGATGAACAGATCATGGAGGATCTGAGAACGTTAAATAAGGTACAGTTTTGATTTATTTGATTTCTGTGAAATCTTAGGTTTGATATGGTTTTCAGCTTTACTTTGTTTACGTGTTACTTGTTAAATCAATTTGATACCTTTGACACTATAAATTGCATCTGAAGTTATTTTCTCTAACATTTTTTGTTGTTCTTTCTACAGCTTAAGTCACCCAAGAGACCAGGTAAGTGCATGACATTATTGGCATTTGTGCAGTTTTTTATCATGTTTTTAGAGAAGCATGCGAATACCTGACAGGGAATTGTTGCTGTTTTCAAAAATAAAGTGTTCATTATTTGTCTAAGATGGTGGTGGGGGGTGGGGTGGTGATTTCTTTTGTAAAACTGGCACTGATATTTAGTAAGGGAATCATGAAAGCTGAAGGGAACCTTAAGTGCACCCTCTCCTCATTTTTTTTAAAAACCCTGCTATGTTCAAGTTATGTTTGTCTTTTGCTTTAAATTTATTGTAAAAGAGACATGTGATTGGTTGACTGGTAACGGTTTTCTTTCTGTGTGGGCATTGGCTATCATATTTAAGTATACATCCCTTCTGAAAATGAAACCAGAGGGTATGTCAATATTACTCGCTTTGTGGAGTTAAGCACTAGTCACTGCTGTTGCAGTGCTTTTCAGGAACTGGCTCTGGTCAGGAACTGGCAAGCTGCCCCCAGTCCCAGCCTATAGAAGAGGCTGGCCCAGTGTTCACGGTGGTTCCTTCTAGAGCAGCACTCGAGAGTCAGTGCTGGGCTGTTAGAGGGAACTCTGAGCTAGCAAGCCTTTTGTTTTAAGCACGGTGATTACTCACACATCCCTCTGCTCATTATATCTTGGGGAAGAAAACAAGAGTCTTCTTTTTGTTTTTTTTTAAGTAATTTTCTCCTGAGGTCCACAGAGAGGGTCTGAAGGCATGATGGGGAAAAGGGTTCTTTGAGTAAGTGTGTGAATTTAGTTCATTTAAACCTACCGTAGTTACTAGCATTATCTTAGCTTGACTTGCTCCACCTAGTAATAAATATTTCTAGAAGTTATTTCATTTTTTATAAATTTAAAAAGATCTAGTTTTTGCCCTTTGGGCTTCAGGTGGATCACTGGGATTTTAGTTCTACTCTAAGTGTCCTTGGGCAAATCCCGTAGCCTGCCAGAGCCTCAGGTTTCTCCTCTGTTGAGTGAGGTTAATCTTCTCCTTGCTTACCTCACAGGTTTGCTTTGAGGATCATAAGATGTACTATACAAGAATTTTATTGGATTCCCATTTATTACAACTGTAAGGACTTGATGATTATGATTATTAGTACCTTTTAATAGCATTTCAATTAAAGCATGTTAGCTGGCGGACTCACATGTTTGTTACATGCTTAGTCATTGAAATATTTCGTTGGTTCCTCCAGCATCCCCCTCTTCTCCCGAACACTTGCCTGCCACACCAGCTGAGTCTCCAGCCCAGAGATTTGAAGCCCGGATAGAAGATGGCAAATTGTACTATGATAAAAGATGGTAAGTATGTTGTGGAAAAACAGATTACTCATAAGAATCTCAGAGGAACCATTTGGAAAGAGAGCTGGGCCTATCTACAGTTGTTTTAGACCATGGCCGCTGCTTAACTTCCGTAGTACTAAATGTGGAATAACATTTAAACGTGTATCAGAAATCATTTGGTTGATGCTATTTGTTAGATCTTTGAAGGCTGTTCTTTTAGAACGTGTTCTGATGGTAGCCGTCCTTTCTCCATGCTGCTGCTAGTACACTAGAATTTGCAGCCTTACATCTTCTGTGATGTCCCTGTAGACTGGGTGTATGCTGATGCACAAAGAATTAACCTCTGCTAACATCCTGAGGTGTTAGCAGAGGTTACTGGTGAGGGCCCCTTTCGCCTGTGTCATCCTGCTGCATGAGTGTTCTAGGAAACATTCGTGGGGGAATTGTGTCCTAAAACATTGCTAGTTTATATTGAAGACTGTGGAAATCTTCACACTGCCAGTATTTCCATTGGGAATAAAAAGGCAGAATAATATGAAAGAACCCCAAAAGTTCATACATTTACTCATTCAGCAAACATTTACTATCTGCTCTGTAACTAGGCATTCTGTTAGATATTAAGTCGCCTTGGATTCTACCACCTTTTCACAGCTCTTTTAATTCTGATATATTCCTTTATTCATTGTCCATACGTGGCATAATTTTAGTTTAAGTCACCAGAGGCCCAGTGAATGAAATTTGTGCACTTGGGGGAGTGGTCCCTCACCCTGGCCTGCACCCTCTCCCATTTAGGGAGCTCTCGGGGCATGTCTGACTGATGGCTTAAGCCTGCTCCTAAGCTGGCAGGTGGACACCTTTAGCACTGCCATAGAGGCGGGAGAGGCTCCCCCCACCGCCACTGCACTCGCCAGCCGTGAGCCCCGCCTCTGGCTGAGCAGTGCTCCCCCTGTGGGTGCGCACTGACCACCAGGGGGCAGCTCCTGTGCTGCATATTAGTCATTCGATCTATTTGTACAGTAGCCTTTTATTATATAGGAGGACACATATTTGATATTAGCCATTTGATCTGTTTGCATATTAGCCTTTTATTATAGAGGATGGTAGACACATATTTGCACTCTTCTGCCTTTCTATTTGATTTTATGCAGGATGTTTTCCTGGATTATTGTACGCTCTATTTATAATGTCTGTATATAATTACATTTTGAGATTCAATATATTTATTTAATGGAAGGTTCAAAAATGTAAGTAATGGCAAAATTTTTTTTAGCTTTCTTAAAGAAAAAATGCCAACATTGTGTTGGTTACCTTAATAATATTGTACTATTGGCAGAAATGCTTAGTGATCTGGTCATACCTGAAATAAATAAGTTCCACTTATTAGTTACAGTGGGTTATTTACCCAGTGGATGATGAAGGCTTGCTCTATCTGTAAGCCTGATCTTAGTGTTTCCTGCCCTGCTCATTTGGCTATTCATTGGCAATCTTGTGTCTTCTTAATATTGATTACCAGAACATACCACCACTAGGTGGCAGGCCCTAACAGCTCAACACACTGGAGGCAAAATACGATGAAAAATGTTTCAAATAATGAAAACCAAATAACCTTGAGAGATCTGGCAATTGTGTTGCTTCAGATCTTCCTCTTTCTAAGGTTTAATCCTTCAACTTTATGAAACAAGTCTTAAGGGTAAAAATGCTTTAAAATAAAATTTTTGTTCTTATAAAGAAAGGACCTACGGTGACTGGTGCTTCATGATGTAGAGAGTGGTCAGGTTTGCGGTGCTAGACCTCCTAAGCATTGTGAAGGAATTTCAGTCTTTCTCACAATGGTGCCAGAAAATTTTAAAATAAACTCTTCGGGAGCATTTTACTTTTTCAGTGAATTTAAAGTGCTTTTATTCTGCTGTTAAATATTGAGGCTTGTTTTCTTTTGTATTCTGTGTGTTTCTCCTTATTTGGCCTTGGCAATCAAAGTTCAAACACATTTGCTTCAGTAGATCCCTCCCTTCTGCGTTTGGAAGGTGTTCATGGGAGTCCTGGCCGCCACGTTGACCAGTACAGAACCGGCTTCTCATAGCTCACCAGGCGCTGCTGTTGGCCTTTTGTGTCCCTTTCAGCTGGAGGCTGCCGTTTTTCTTTTTTCAGCAGCATGGCCTGTGGCTGAGAGGTCAGCTGAATCACTTTATGTTCTTTCCAATGGTGTGGAGTATTTTGGCGAAAGTACTTCTGGCAAAACATGTTTCATTTAGTTTTAAATGACTTCAGCAAAATGAGTGTGATTCGGGCTTCCCATCTTGGCAAGAACACTTATTAAGCTACATTTCGTTTTGAAAGATACGCATCTTCCCTTTGCCTTCGTTTTATACATACTGCGTTTAAGGCATTTTCTATCCTGCTGTAAGTTTTCCTCACATTTTGATTTGGACTAATGGCCCTTTGTAGGAAGTACTGTGAGAGTAGCTGATACTTTAAAATAACTAACTGCTGGTGCTGGCAGACTGTTGATTCTCTCCTCACATTAAATCTGGGGCTGCTAATGTGAATCAGAAATGAAGTCACCCACTCGATTGAGTGGATTTAACCCTCTAGCTTTCAGCTGACACAAAACACTATTAAAATAGTGAATATTTCCAGCTAGAATTGGGGCTCCTGGAGGTACTGTAGCTGTGACATGTCTTTTCTTTTGAAGTGAAACCTTAATGTGAGGATTCCCAGTAGGATACAAAATTAAATTCTACCCCCTCCCTGACCCACTTTTTGACCTACCTTTCTAAAGAAATTGCTTTCCTTCGTAATAGTAGTGGTGATTCTAGTTCATTGGGTTTAACAGTAGTGGCAAGGCTTTACAAGCTCAATTGTAGGGATTCCCAGGTCAGAATTTCCATTAGTAATAAAGTTAGCTTGACATTTGGGGCTTGTCCTCTGAGGCTATTGAGGCTATTTAAGTTATTTTCTTTTTTTTCAGCATAAATGAGTTGTAGCTTGTAAAATGGGTTAATTGACAAAAAAGTGATAGTGTACATTTTTACTAATGTAGCTCGATTTATGTTGCTTTTGAACATTTTTTTTAAAATATATTTTATTGATTTTTTACAGAGCGGAAGGGAGAGGGATAGAAAGTCAGAAACATCGATGAGAGAGAGACATCGATCAGCTGCCTCTTTGCACGCCCCCTACTGGGGATGTGCCCGCAGCCAAGGTACATGCCCTTGCCGGGATCGAACCCGGGACCCTGCAGTCCGCAGTCCGACGCTCTATCCATTGAGCCAAACCGGTCTCGGCGCTTTTGAACATTTTTTAATGTCTAAGTATATTTTGAATTTCTCCCTGCTCTTTTATTAGTTTTTAGAAATTGGAAAGTAAATTTTATTTTAAGGTTGTCATGTACTTCTAGTTTCATCTTAAAAATACCCCACCCTACATGAGCACTTTATTTTTTCATAGAATCCGGATGTTGTAATAGATTTGATATCCAGAGGTAATGGTTCCCCAAGGCCATTATGATGTGGCACATACGTATCCCCTGGAGGTCTCAGAAACTAACCTTCAGGGAACCAGTTGGGTTGGAAGTGGGCTGGCCAGTTCTCCGGGAGCAAATAGTGACCAATGATGGACATTCAAGCCACCACTATGTATTTGGTGATTCCAGAGCAGGCACCCTGGGGAACTGGCCAGATACTTAACTCCCAGACCACATCTCAGGGCTAAGAGACTGGATTGCATTGTTTACTCCTGATGGTCACTTTTAAGCCAGTCAGGTGTGTTGGTGTTTGGCCTCTGAGCACATCTCAGGAGAATTGTTTGAATAGTCTCCCTGAATTAACATGTCTTTAACAGACATTAGGATAAAATTTGTGACATTAAATATTTTTTTACCCCAGCTTTCATATTTGGGTATTGTCCAGTACCATGACTTAAGACAATATTACTTACTTTTTAATACAAGTAATGCCTGTTTATTTTTGAAAAAATAGAACTGTGCAATAAAAGGAATACTATTCTTAGTTTATTTTTTTATTTTTACTTTTTTAAATAAGTCTTTATTGTTCAGATTATTATAATTGTTCCTCTTCCCCCCCCCCATAGTTCCACCCTACCCTGTTCCCACCCAACCCTCTATCCTTACCCACCCCACTGTCCTCATCCATATTTGTACAATTTTTGTCCAGTCTCTTTCCACACCCCCCCACATCCCTCTCACCCGAGAATTATCAGTCCACTGCTTTTCTATGCCCCTGATTTTATTATATTCACCAGTTTATTCTGCTTATCAGATTTTTTATTCACTTGGTTTTTAGATTCACTTGTTGATAGATATGTATTTGTTGTTCATAATTTTATCTTTACCTTTTTCTTCCTCTTCTTAAAGGATACCTTTCATCATTTCATATAATACTGATTTGGTGTTGATGAACTCCTTTAGCTTTTTCTTATCTGTGAAGCTCTTTATCTGACCTTCAATTCTGAACGACAGCTTTGCTAGGTAGCGTCATCTTGGTTGTAGGTTCTTGCTATTCATCACTTTGAGAATTTCTTGCCACTCGTGTCTGGCCTGCATAGTTTCTGTTGAGAAATCAGCTGATAATTCTGTGGGTGCTCCCTTGTAGGTAACTGTTTTTTTCTTGCTGCTTTTAATATTCTCTCTTTGTCTTTTGCCCTTGGCATTTTAATTATGATGTGTCTTCGTGTGGTTCTCTTTGGATTTCTTTTGTTTGGGGTTCTCTGTGCTTCCTGGACTTGTAAGTCTACTTTCACCAGGTGGGAGAAGTTTCCTATCATTATTTCTTCAAATAGTTTTTCAGTATCTTGCTCTCTCTCTTCTTCTGGCACCCCCATGATGTGATGGTATGCTTTGAAGTTGTCCCAGAAGTGCCTTACACTATGTTCATATTTTTGGATTATTTTTTCTTTTTCTTTTTTTTCCAGTTGGGCATTTTTTGCTTCTTTGTATTTCAAGTCTTTGACTTGATTCTTGCAATCCTCTAGTCTGCTGTTGGACCTCTTATATTATTTTTTATTTCAGTCAATGTATGCTTAATTTCTAGTTAGTCCTTTTTCATATCCTCGAGGGTCTTACTAAATTTATCAGCCTTTTCTAGAAAATTCTTGAAAAACCTTATAACCGGGTTTTGAAGTCTATATCCAGTCATTTGCTTTCCTCCATTTCTTTCATTTGTGACCTGTTTCTTTGTCTCCGCATTTTGGCTGCTTCCCTGAGTTGATAGAGTGGCTTTGTATGGTAGGTGTCCTATAGGGCCCAATGGCTCAGCCTCCCCAGTTATCTGAGGTGGACACTCTTGGTGCACCCCTTTGTGGGCTGTGTGCACAGTCTTGTTGTAGTTCAGCCTTGATTGTTGCTGGTATTACTGGGAGGAATTGACCTCCAGGCCAATTGGCTGTGAGAATCAGCTGTGTCTATGATGGGAGAACTTCTGTGCTGGAGACACCCTTGTGAGGCAAGACTTGCTTTAGTGGGGCTTTGGTGCTCACTGAGTCTGCCTTCTGGATCTGAGGAGTTGTAATATGGATGGTCCTACTCTGACCCCTGAGTAGACTGGCTTTTGGATCTCCCAGGAGGTGCTAATTTAGCCTCTGCCTGAGGCCACCCAGCAGGAGCTACAGAGAGATCTGCAGATTCCTCTTCTTTGTTTGGGTTTTGCAGGTGCCCAGATGAGGCCCAGCTGTGAAGCAGTGCAAGCTGCTGTGGGGCCTTGGGTCTTCTTTTGGATGTTGTGGGTCTCTCTGACTCAGCTGCAGTTTGTTAGGTAAGTTTAGATTTCAAAGGACTAGGCCATTCATATGCAAAAGCCTCTGTGCACAGCTTGGATGAGGCGGAGTCTCAGGGCAGAGCAAACAGCGATGGCTTTCCATCGGCCCTGCCCTAAGAGGTCCCCAGGTCTCAGTGTCCCTTGGAAATCTCTGCAAGCACCTCTGAAAGTCGCCCTCGAGTTCTGCCCGCTGCCAGATAGTCCAATTTCTCTCTGTATGAGGCTGGGTCCCCAGAGTCTGGCCCAGAACTGGAGTTCAGAGCAGTTGGGAGCATTTGTCTCTCTCCGGATTGAAAAAGCCAGCCATTGCCAGCTCTCCGTGCACGTGTGTGTCTCTGTACCTGGACTTTATTTCCAAAGCTCCTCTGAGTCTCAGAGTGCTTTTCTCTTCCCTTCTAGTTGTAGAATTTCCACTGAGCCAGCATTCCTGTGGTTCTGGATGATGTTCATTTTGTCTTTTAGTTGTAGTTTTGAAGTTGTGTGCAAGGCAGCAAATTCAGGTGTTTACCTATGACACCTTCTTGGTTTCCTCCCATTCTTAATTTAAATGTTATATTTTTTATAAAACTTTAATATACATTTTAATATATAAATTAACCAGTTTTTTCTGAGTGTATGATACCCGTGTAATATGCTTGTTTTGTTACAAACACAGGAACATATGGACATAGTTATTTTCCTCTATTTAGCAGTATATTAAGCATGTTTCCACACTAGTAATATACTTCTGCACCACATCCATGACCTTCATTTATTAAAGTATTTAGAAAGTAGTATTAAGATGACTTGAGGCTAGTTGCGTATTTTGTGTTTTTAACTCTAATAAATCACAGTCCCTATAGAATAGCTGTGAATGTTCTCCCCTCTATTTTTATTCTAACCATTTATACCGGGCAGTTGGATTACATGGGGGAGGGAAACTTTAGTTTGAGCTTCCCCATGCGCTGTGCAAATTGAATCTTGCAATATTACGGATTCAGCATAATGAAGGTCCCTAACCCAGTTTACCAATTAATCTCTGGCCAAAAGCCACTTTGAAGCTGGATCTAAACCACTCTTGCTGTTCTAATTGCATTTAGGATTCAATTTCTTTTAGCAGTGTTTTCAGGAAGTCAATTGACTTGGAAACCTGAGTTTTCAGCTCCTAAGTAGTGGTTAAAGAGTGCTTAGAGCCTTGATTGGAAAAAGCTGATTGTGGAAGTGAAGTATATCCTTTACTGTAATGTCTTGGCAGTAGATTACATTATTTTACCAACTTTCTTCTTAGTCTGCTTTCTTTTATGGAAAGAATGATAAGCAGTGCTTTGTTGGGAGATGCATTTTGGTTTTGGTGGAACTTACTTGAGTTAGTGGGTCTGTTAAGCCAGATCTAGGTGGCCAGAATGAACCAATGGTGATGTTCTTGACTGAACAGGGACTGGCCCAGGCCAGGACTGCCAGTAGCAGTTTAGCTGCTTTTGTAATCCAGCAGCTGCTCCTTCACCCTGTGGCAGCTGCTATTGTCCCATTTGGGCTTTTTCCCTGGCTTTTTCCCTGGCTTCCTCATTTTCATCCTCGGCCTTGTCCCTGCAGTTGTAGAAGTCGGAGATGGTCTTTCACTATAGTCCAGGGGACTAGATATAGAGGCTGAAAGGGGAGTGTTTGTCATTCAAAGCAACTGTCCTGACTGACCAGGCCATGTTAGATACTCTGGTGCACATCACCTAGTGACTGCTGGTCAGTTGTGATTATTGAATCTCCCTTGCTGCCATTGTATTTGAAGTTCCATGGCAGCAGGGACGTTGTTGCCTTATTCACTGTCTGCCTCCAGCCTCCAACATAGAGTACACAGTGAGTGATTAGTGAGTGCTTATTGAATGAGTGACCAAAGTAAAGGCTGACTTTGGCCTTCTTTCTTATTGATGATTTATTTGGACAAATACAAAATAACAGACCAGTTTTTCAAGCCCTTCTATTCTTTTATCTACCCAGTCTTTAATGTTTTGGGATAAAACCAAGTTTTACTTAAAAAAATTATAATTTACTTTTTGAACTGTGTCATATAGTCAAATAAAAAAATAAATATAGCTTGGCGTGGGGCATGGCTCTGGTTGAATGTCGAACTATGAAACAGGTCACGGTTTGATTCCTGGTCAGGGCACATGCCCAGTGTAGGGCATGCAGGAGTCAACAGATTGATGATTCTCCTTAATCATTAATGTTTCTATTTCTCCCTCTCACTTTCTCTCTGAAATCATTAAAAAAATATGTCTTTATAAAGCAAATATAGTAATTTTCTAGCCCTTTTCTTGGCCCCCCCCCTTCCTTTAATTTTCTAGCCCTTTTCTTGCCCTTCCCCTTCCCTGACTGCAAAAGGACCAAGGAATATAAATTAAAATGAGAAAATTAGGAAGTCATCATCTAATCTAGCCCAAAGATGGAGGCCTTTAAATTAAATCTGAAATCCAGACTCTTCCTCAAATTATCAATTAAGTCTCCTTTAATTACTTTTTTTTTTTATTCTGGTGATATTTCTTTCCTTCCTTCCTAAAAATATCTGTGCCTTTAACAGTACTGTATTTTATACCTAAAAATTTTCACATGGGTAGATCTTATGTTGAGTGTTGTTACCATAAAACGCCCACAAAAAAACAAAACAATCATCATAATAGGGCAGGATGAAGCTTTGGGAGGTGATATATACATGAATGGGCAAATGCAGGTTAATAGTAATAAATAGTAATACAAAATAAACTGGGTTTTGTCTCTTCACAAGTATAAAATGACTTTTGTCCACCCCTGTATATGGCCTTGATGGTGATATGATTTCACAGGTGTATACTTACCTCAAACTCATAAGATATGTACAGCTCTTTATATTTCAGTCATATTTCAATAAAGTGGTTAAAGGAATAAACTTGTGTCCGTTTTTGGCAGGTACCACAAGAGCCAAGCCATCTACCTGGAGTCAAAGGACAACCAGAAACTGAGCTGTGTAATCAGCTCTGTCGGGGCCAATGAGGTAGGGGCCAAACTCCCTCCCCCTTTAGGAAAGCAGAAGGGGACAACCTGCAGGGGGAGGGCCACTGAGAAAGTACAGTGGAATCATGTGTTATATGTGGGTTAGAGTCTAATTCAGCACTTTCAGGTGGAAACTACATATAGGCAAAATCACCCTTGAAGGTTTCTTACTTTGCTTGACTGCAGTATAGGCAGATAGTGTATTCCTTGTCGTATCTGAACTACCTGTGCAGTAATTGAGTTGGGAACCACTTGTTAGACAACAGAAATGAACAAAAAGCAAATCTGTGTGATTTCTGTGCTTTCAAATCCTGCTGCTTTTTAAGGTAACCATTCACTGAGAATGGAATTTGCCTGTAGAGCATACTCCATCTTTCTGTAGAACGTTTATGTGTATTGATAGATTTGTTTCGTGCTGTGAAGTTGTATCGAGACTTCTGGCACAAGGTCTGGCACACAGTAAGTGCTCAATAAATGGATGCTGGTCTGATTTGACCCACGCACTACTCCTTGCCTGCTGTTACTCCAATCTGACATGTCCTGTTGTGCCTCTGAACAGTGAGCTTCCAGTCTCATGCCATTAGGTGTTGGTCTCCCCCCATGACCACTGTAGGATGGGGTCTGGTTGTAAAGTTATCTCAGAGGGTTATGCTCAAGGATGATATGACTGGCCTGTGAGTTCTCCAAATGGCCCTTCATTAGAAGGGTGTCAGCAATGTGTAACCTGTATTATTAGTAGTTAAAAAAAGTTTTAAACTTTTTAAAATACATTTTACTGATTTTTCACAGAGAGGAAGGGAGAGGGACAGAAAGTCAGAAACATCGATGGGAGAGAAACATCGATCAGCTGCCTCTTGTACACCTCCAACTGGGGATGTGCCCGCAGCCAAGGTACATGCCCTTGACCGGAATCGAACCCGGGACCCTTCAGTCCGCAGGCCGACGCTCTATCCACTGAGCCAAACCGGTTCGGCAAAAGTTTTAAACTTTAATAGCTGATTGGCTCGATCTTTTATCAGTCCACAAATGTCTGCAGCAAAATTGATTTTTATATGTGTACCCTCTATAACTTTTGTACCAATATGCAGCAAAATCTAATGAAACTGGATTATGAAATAACTTCAGTCTCTTCTCTTCTCCCAGCTTCCTGAGTTGAAAATGCCCTTAAATGTGACTAGTTTGCACAATGATTGTTTACTTAGAAGTTAGGGAGAGCCTTCTAGATAAATGAATGTCATTCTTCTCTGGCCTCAGGATCCGTTTCATTCCAAGCAAGTCAAAACCAGAACAGGCGATTTCATAGACAACACCTGCTGCTCAGCAATGTTGTCATTTCGCATCGGAGTTCTGCGCATGGCTGTGTGCACTGCTGTACCTAGCGTGTGTCTCCTGGTACCTAAACCTTACTTCAGATGTAGTGCACTGTTCTCTCTGACTCTTCAACATTTTTCAGGAAAATAGAAATGCAAGTTAGATTTTTCTGTCTCTGTGTTGAAGATTGTCACCCTTTGACATAAGAGAGTGTCAACGAGGTCTGACAAGAAAACAGTGACATTAAGACATGTCTCCTGGAGGGGAGGCACCTCAATGCATCAGAGGCACACAACTCTGGGAACAGGAAAATATTTCTCACTTCTTGGAAGTATTGTAGCTCATGTTTCAGGTCACATCCCATGCGGCAGTGGAGCTACTTGGCCTTTGCATGATTTTACTTTGTACAGATTTGGTGGGCACATCTAAACATGTTGGTGACTTCCCAGTTCAGCCCTCCTTGAGGTCAGTTTTTAGTTGAAAATGGTTCCTTAGAGATTCAGATTCATGCAAGGCCTTTAACTTTAAAGTTCAAAACACTGGTTTAAAAAAAGTCTATTGCTAAATAATCACTGTAAAGAAACTGAGAGGAAACTGAGAATAAACCTTTTAAAACCTGAAAACTAAGCAGGGGAGGAAGAATATATATCCATAAACTTGTACTTGTGTATATGTGATGCAGATTAAGAAAACATTAATGCTTTTGGCTCCATCTAATTGCATGTTAATTAAACACACAGAGAACTGATGAAAAGAGTCGGGCTGGGTTAGTGGAGAATAACAAGGGCTTTTATGTCAGACTAGAGGCCCAATGCATGAAATTCATGCACAAGGGGGATGGCAGGGGGTGTGTCCCTCAGCCCAGCCTGCACCCTCTCCAATCTGAGACCTCTGGAGGGATGTCCAGGATCAGGCCTAAATGGGCAGTTGGACTTCCCTCTCACAATCCAGGACTGCTGGCTTCCAACTACTTGCCTGCCTGCCTTCCTGATTGCCCCTAAACTTGCTTCTGCTTGCCAGCCTGATCACCCTCTAACCACTCCCTGCCAGCCTGATTGATGTCTAACTGCTCTCCTGCCAGCCTGTTTGCCCCCAACTTCCTTCCTCTGCTGGCCTGGTCACCCCTAACTGCCCTCCCTTGCAGGCTTGATTGCTCCAGCTGCCCTCCCTGCTGGCCATCTTGTGGTGGCCATCTTTTATCCAATGGGGGCAGGATCTTTGACCACATAGGGGCAGCCATCTTGTGTGTTGGAGTGATGGTCAATCTGCATATTACTCTTTTATTAGATAGGATGCCAGGGTTCACATAGGACACATGACTTAGCCTTGCTGTTCAATAAAAATTCGTGGCGGGGGAGGGAGAAGTGTCTGAGGTGGAGGAGGCTCAACTTGACCAACAGTGTCTGGCCCACAGTAGCCCCTTGTTCAGGTATGCCAGTTCTTCTTCCTTTCTTACTGAGTGCACTTGTCAGCTTGGGCAGTTCCCTGCTGCAGGGTTCATTCTCAGTTCTACAGGAGAATGTGACTGCCTGTGAAATGTAAAACATGCTATTTCCTCTGTGGGAAAACGATAGGGTCTGGAGAGGGAGGACTGTCAAAATATTTCCTAATTTGATTGAAAGTGATGAATCTGTGTATCTTGAATGTTAACTTTGTAGTCAAACTAAATAAAAAAGAACCCTTAAGATTAAAGCCAAATGGAACGCAGTATCATTTCATTGTGCTTTCCATTTTCTTTTCTTTAAAAAAAAATATTTTTATTGATTTCAGAGAGAGGGAGGGAAAGAGAGAGAAAGAAACATCACTGATGAAAACCATCGATTGGCTGCCTCCTGTATACCTCCTACTGGGGATGATGTACCCTTGACTGGAATTAAACTCGGCACGCTTCAGTCCACAGGCTAACCCTGAGTATAGGGCTCCATTTTCTTGCAGCGGTAAGAGAGATGGCTGGGAGAAATGAGTTCAAGGTTGATGCCAACTCTACGCTAGAGGCGTGCCTGTAGGGGGGCCAAAGGTCAAGGAGATGCTTTCGAAGTCCTTGCAAATTGACAGGAAGAGGTTGGCAGTTTTCTGCCCACACCTAATTTATGCAAATATTTTTATGCTCTGGAAGACTTCTCATTCTTAGCCTCTCTCTTTCCTTCTCTGCAGATCTGGGTGAGGAAGACCAGTGACAGCACCAAGATGAGGATTTACTTGGGCCAGCTTCAGCGCGGGCTCTTTGTGATCCGCCGGAGGTCAGCGGCTTGACTTTCTACAGTGCGCTACTTCCCTTGACCCTTTTTCTGAAGTGGTTTTTGGTTTTGTTTTGTTTTCTTCTTAATAGAAAGTTTTTAATTTGGGAATTGCTCCTTGGCCTTGGACTATGGAGGACACTGTTATGGATTCTGCAAGGCACTTTCGTGGCCAGTCGCTCCCATCTCTGTTTCATTCTTTACTTCCTCGACTTCTTCCAGTCATCAGTCACATAAGACGATTTTACTTTCAGGCATATTGGAAATGTAACTTACTTATTTGTTTATTTTTTTGGCTTTGTGGGTTGTTTTTTTTTTTTACCCCCCAAAGCTTCCTTTGAGTTTGAAGGGACATTTTTTTGATTTTATTATCTTTAGGTCTTTCTACCATGAAGAGGAGCAGGAAGGGATGCACTCAACAATGGATTTTCATGTTTTGAATCTGATTAGTGGATCATGTACCTATCTCCCTTGTCGAGCCTAATTCACTGTTTCCCCAGAAGCTTGGGGCAGAGGTCCTAGCAGAAGGAGATTAATTCTGCTGGCTCTCAGCCTTCTCCGAGAAATAAATGCCTCGTGGATCATCTGGCATATGCCATCCACTCCAACTGGCTGAACGACAGGAAAGTTTGCCTGAGGGACTATGTGCACTGAAGTAATTGGGGCTGGGGCGAGGAGACATTTCATATTCATAATGTGCTGAAGATAACATATTTTAAATGTTATTTAATGCACAAGTCGTTTATTTACACACAGTCATTCTAGCTTGAGCTGGAAACAAGAAGTGGTCATTTCAGACAGTTTCATTTGCAATTAATTTTCCCTGTACCTAGTAGGTGAAGAGACCTGCCACAGGCTGATTATCTGGGTTATCTACTAAAGTTTGGAAGGGAGATTGATGAATGAGAGTCTGCAGTTATCAAAAGACTCTTGCTCATAATTCAAATTGCACTCTTGTCACTGATCCCATTGTTGCACATTGGCCATTCCAAACCACTGGAGCCTTGTCAGCACTCGCAGCCTCCTGGAGAACTGGCCCAGGTTGAGGACAGAAGGCTGTGCTCTGGCTGTCACCAAACCCACTCTTCCTAATGAATTCTGATTCATTAGAAGGAATCACTCCTTGCTCCCTTTTCCTCATTCCTACAAGAGAAATCATTTGTTGGGTTATGAGGTTTTTTATATTTTAGTTGCCACCTTATGATGTTTACCAAGTTTTGGGGGTTAGAGCACGTGTTAGCATCTCTGTGGGCAATTAGTAGACTTGACATGTCCTAGGAAACCTTTGTACATAGCTCCCTTGTTCTCAAGTGATTCCCTTTGTGTTGTCTCTCGATGTACACACCCCAACACACTCGCAAGTCATGGGGCTGTGATGACAGGTAAATCACCTCCAAAGCCCTGCCTTCGACAGAGACCAAACCTTACTGACTCAGAGTAAAGACTTGTACAGATATATTTTTATTTTAATTTATAATCTTTTTTTTTCTTCTTTTTTTGCTCTGGTGATGGAGTTTCATTTAAAAACAGGATAAAGAGTGCTGTTCATCAGAAGTTGCCTGGGCCTTTTGTGTTTGTTCTCTGCCCCCAGGGCCTCCCATTATTAGGATGTTGACTTCGATGAACCAAGTCCCCCATAAAGAGGGGCTTCACGTTTAGGTTCTTCTTGGCAGCCTTGCTGTTTGGGGTTTCTCTCTTGACTGAATTGTCATTGTGGTGTGTGTAACATCCATAATAGTAGGTACTGGTTGTCACCTGGTGCCCTGAGATGGAAATTATTTAGATATGTTGAGTATGTGTTGCAATCGAGGAGTTTTTTTTTTGTTTTAATGATTGTATTAACTTGTCTTCCTAACAGTACACCAGAATTTGATTTTTTGGGGGAAAGGACTGTACTGATAACTGTTGGGGATTCAGCATTGGGCAGCAAGTTGCCTTTTTCCCTGCCTTGCCTGGTGGCACCTTTGTGCTTTTGCGAAGTAACTGTTTGAAGAGCAGGATCTGGACGCTTTGGCCTTTTCTCTTCTGTAAATTTGAGGGTGTTGAGGCCATGGGGAGGCATGGTCTTGACCTCATCACTGCCTTTCGCCCCTCTGTTCTCACAGCTCTTAAAATCATGATCCTACTGAAAATGAAGTAAAATGTGATTAGACGTGACATACAGCACAGTAAAGTATGTTCCTGATCCCAGAAGATTTATTAGTGTTTTACTTAGTTACTCCAGAGATGAAAAATCAGCATTTCAATCTCTCCATGCCCCTGCAGTGACTGGGAGTGCAAGAGCCCACTCATTAGCAGATGGAAGAGCTTTTGTGATGGGCCAAATGAATGAGAGGGGAACACAGACTTTTTAACTCCTACAATAAGAGGGGCTGGCTCTTAGCCCAGCTGGCCATTCTTACTCTAAAAGTTCTGTCTCTCACTAGAACCAGGGCACAGATGAGTTCCCAAATTCAACTATTTTCTGCAAGTGATACTTTGATAAAGGTTGGTCCAGACACCTCTGATCAAGAACCTGTATGTGTGTGTTTCTGAAGAAGAACTTGGATATGTGTAATTCTGATCAAGAACCTGTTCATACATGTGTTCAGATCGAGGCATCTGCCTCAAGTACAGTGTTTGCTATCCACGGGTCCTAATATTTATTTTACCTCTTTTGGGGGTTTTGTATATTTCTCCAACTCCTTCTCTCCCTAAGCCAGTGTCCTCTTGAACAGTTTCCATATTTAGGTAACCATGCCAAAACCAGGATATTTTCATTTGTTTGGATACCAGTATTTGTGGATGTCTAACTACCTAACATAACTTAGTTTTTTAAAAAAAACTTCTAACTGGGGCCAGTGTAAGATCCCAGAGGCTGATCTGCAAATCAAGCTACTTAAATACTTTGGGGGACCCTGTGCTCAGCATTGGGTGGCTTTTCTAAGAGAAATATGAGGGAGGGTTGGTTGCATTTAAAAAAAAAAATTAACTTGGGGGGGGAGGGACTCCAATTTTTTACAATATTTTTTTGTTTTTCTATTAACATTTTCCTTTAGCCTTGAATTTTACTGAATTTCCTCCTGACTTAAAAATCTTGTTTCTAATCTGGGAATTTGAAATACTGGTACTTATTTAATGTTATACCAATTTTTCCAAAGAGTTCAAACCACTTTATTACCAGAACATGGTAAAAAAAAATTTGCAGCCATTTCAAGCAGCTGGTGGGCTTTTTATAAAATAACACCATTACCTGGTACCATTATATGTTCTGAGAGGTGAATGTAAAAATGTAAAAATTTGCAGCCATTTCAAGCAGCTGGTGGGCTTTTTTTTAAAAAAAAAAAAACAACAATAAACTTTCAAAGAAAAAAACAGCATGTGGTCTGTGTTATATCCATTGACTTGATAAATTATTGAAATTGGGGAGAGAGAAGAGGTGAACTAGACATTTGCTTGTTCTAAAGAGTAAGGCAAGGAATGATGTCAAAGACTAACGCTCAGTTGTACAAAGAGCAGTCTAGGGGTGTTGACCCTTAAGTGAAGTCTACTGCCTCCTTGTGGGAGAGGATAAAAAATCTGATTTAAAATTCAGTAAATAAAATTAACCTTAGATAGGTAACCTTGCATTCCCAATTACTATGTATGGATGTGAAATTTGGACAGTGAAGAATGCTGACAGGAAAAAAACTGGATCCGTTTGAAATAAGGTGTTAGGGCTCTCTGATACCTGGACCACCAGAAAGATGAGTAAGTGCGTCCTAGAGCCAATTAAGCTGAAACATCGTTGGAGGCAAAAATGACAAAATTGAAGCTGTCTTGCTTTGGGCACATCCTGAGAAGGCAGAGTTCTTTGGAAAAGACAGTAATGCTGGTGAAAATAGAAGGCAGCAGGAGAAGAGGAAAACCCAGTATGAGCTGGACTACATAAAAGAAGCCACGGGTATGAGTCTGCAGGAGCTGAGCAGGGCTGGGGTAGGGCATTTGTCGCCATCACTCATTCATAGGGTCATCGGGAGTCTGGCCGACTCAGCAGCACAGAACACAGGTGGAACCTTGAGGTAAACTTGTGTGATTGAGAAGGGTGTTGTTTGGATGGTACTCAAGAGCAGTAACTCCTAGTCTTACCAAAAACCGTAGTATTTTACTTCTTACCCTTGGGATAAGCTCATGAGGCTGCTTGCTGCCCTAGGTGACTGACCTGTTGTGCCTGTAACCCAGATGTGGTACACCCATTGGGGAGCGCTGGTTTTATGCTTTGAGAATTGAGCGGGGGGAGTCACTAAAATCTTTTATTGTAACATAACATTCATACAGAAGAGTGCACAATCCTTAATTGTAGCAGTTAATTGAGTTTTCTCAAAGCGAATGCATCCTTGTAACCAGCATCTAGATCAAGAAATAACATTATCAGTTTCTTTTGGGTTATTTCTACTTGTTAGGGTAACTGCCAGTCTGACTATTTTTCTCTGTTCTAATCCCTTTAACCATCAAACTCTTGAGTGCTGGCTCCTTGAGCTGCTGGGTCCTTCCATAGTTGTCCCAGAATAGCCCGAGTCTCTGGTCTGGGCTAGGGGATGCAAAAGATGGCCGCCAAGCATGTGGCTAAATGGGGAGGAAGAACCAGACTCAGGTCAATCCTCTCACCCTTTGATCAAAGCTAATGGAGCTTGCCCTTGACGTTAAAGTGCCTTTTGTTGAGTACTTTGTATTTGTTGGATACTACTAAACCCTTCTTAGGAGGCATTGTCTCAGGCTTCACAATAATCTGAAAAGAGTACTAATACTCCCAAACATAAGGCTGAATTATTAATATAATCCAAGCTTCAATTCTATGAAACCCACAGCTCAGCTCTGTGCCTCGTCATCGTAAATGCTCTATAAATGTTGTCAAGTAGTGTTAGTGCAAAATGATGTGCGAAGAAAGGCCACTGGTTAAAAATAATAGTGCCCGCTCCTGTGTTGCGCCCTTCATTTGCATTATCTCATTTAAACCAGCAAACTCGGAAACAGTGCACTGTTATCACCATTTTCAGAGAAGGCATTAGACTCTCTTAGTCATTTCTCCAAGTTTAAACACTAAGCCGAGTCCAGAGCTTTCAGATTCTAAGCCAGATTCCCTAACCACTACTATTTCTAGTTCCCAAACCCTTTATGTTAAAACTAGAGGCCCGGTGCATGAAATTTGTGCATGGGTAGGGTCCCTAGGCCTGGCCGGCTATCAGGGCTGATCTGGGGCTACCAGCAGGGCTGGCACCCACCTTGGCTGGCCTGGGCCTGCAGGCTGGAGGCAGCTCCTGCATTGAGCATCTGCCCCCTGGTGGTCAGTGTGCATCATAGCGACCAGTTGTTCCACCCGTCATTCCACCATTTGGTTGATTTGCATATTAGACTTTTATATAGGACTGCATTCAATAGTTTAATCTTTTTTCTTTATTGCTTCCCTGGCAAATTTTTATCTGCTCTCACCTCTTATATATACACAGCAAATTTTAGAGGTAAAAACACTTATTCACTAGCCCCTTTTCTCCGACTGGATAACTGTGGGTTTCTTTCTTGGCAGTAGAGTTGAACGAGCCACAGCTACTGGCCAAGATGTTGCTTTCCTTTGAAAGGGCATGAGTCTTAACAGTTCTAAAAAGGAAGGAACTGTTTAGAATATAAAGAGTAATTGGTTTTGATGAAGCCTACTTTATCTAATAAGCAACAAGAGAGCCTTTGGAGAAAACGTATCTGTAATTTTCCAGATCACTTCTCTCTTAGCGTCTATAAAGGAGAGGCAAGAGCCATTGAACTGGTTTCTAAAAATGTAGCTGGAGAGTCAGACATCCTATTTCTTGCTGCTCTTTGGATGTTGGTGGACCGTTTCATGACATGTCCTACAGTGTGACAGGTCACTGAAAAGAACACACCAATTCTGTGTCACCTGCTCAAACTGCCTGCTCAGCTCCAACCAGCAGCCTGCATCTGCAGTCGTTGGCAGAGGCAGGAATGGAACCAATTTCTGGTCTCTTCCACTAGAGTTGAAATTCTACAAGTCCCATCTTTGGCAGCGCTACCAGCACCTTTTCTGTTTTTAAAAATAAGGCACTAGATGGAATGAATTAGAAACATGGGCACCAGCTCACGCTTTTTGGACACAATAGAATGGTGAGAAATATGTTAGCTAGGAACTCTAGAGTTAGCAAGAATAGGTGTTTTTGTGAACATGATTATTAAGATTAAAAAATATATACAATATGTTTAGGACATTTCCTAGGGAGTAAGGTAGGTAAGGTAGCACATACATACCTAGGTACCTAATCCCTCTACCCTTTTTTCTCTATAATCTGTTGGCTCAATTTCCTGAAAGATACAGATCTGGAAAATAACATATTTGCCTTATTGATGGGTGAAGACCAATCAGAATCTCAAAGGTCCTTTCCTGTTCCTCAAAAGTGGAGACTCGGCAGTGTGTTCTGGTTTTCTGTAGGCTGATGCTCAAATCTGTTGCCACAATCTGTCTCCATGCAAATGATGCGGATGGGTAAAGGGTTCAAGTAGGCGATAGTCCAGATTCAGTAGGAAAGTAGCCAAAGGGAACAAGCAGCTACTGAGGACAGCGGCCCTGGATCGGCAGGCCCCTGTATATATAATCAATACGCACTTATATTTCATCATCGATTCTTACAAGTATTTGAGTGTTTACTGAGATGCAGTGTGACTACAAAGCAAAGGCTTTGGAATTAACATTTGAATCTGGCTTTGCTGCTTAACTAGTGTGACCTTGGGCAACGTAATCTGTCTAAACCTTAGTGTCTTCATCTGTTAAATAATGTACCTCAGAGAGTGGTTTGAGAATTCTGAATTATTAAACACATATAGTGCAATGTGCTAAAGATGTCTACACACCTATACTTGCACATACTGTATCCTTTATATGAACCCCACGAAGTAGGTGGTTTGATCACCCTCATGTTATGTTTAAGGAAATGGAGAAACAGAAGTTAAGTAACTTGCCCAAGCTCACACAATTAGTAAATGGCGAGCCAGGATTGAGTATAGGTCCGTGGATGGCAAACTGCGGCTCGTGAGCCACATGCGGCTCTTTGCTCCCTTGAGTGTGACTCTTCCACAAAATACCACGACCTGGGCGAGTCTATTTTGAAAAAGCGGTGTTAGAAAAGTTTAAAAAATTTGGCGCTCAAAAGAAATTTCAGTCGTTGTACTGTTGATATTTGGCTCTGTTGACTAATGAGTTTGCCGACCACTGGTCTAGCTGGTCGCTGAGTCCCTGCTGTCGGGCACCATACTGCACAGGACTGCACGCAGGGAATGACCAGTCTTTAGGGACTGTCCCTTTCTTTACATTGCTGCTACGATCTGTCTGCTTCTTGTTCTTAGATGTTAGTCTAAGGCCAAATCTGGAGACCAAGCCAGTCTCAGGAAGCTAGTTCAGTGCCAACAGACTGTGAAGGTAAAGTCGAGCTTAGATCATGCTTAAGCATCAGCTCCTACAAGTGGGATGTGAATGCCCAGGGTGCTGGGGTGAGAAAGATTCTGAGGCCCAAGTTCAGACAGAGTGGAAAGCAGTGGCTTAATTATCTCTGCCTGCCATGGGCAAGGGAACCCATTTATTTGCCATCAGTTATTTAATTTGGCCCCTTATTTTGAAGATACAAACAACTGAAGCCCAGAGATATTAAGTGACTTGTGCAGGTTCATGTTTTAGCCACAGGCAGTGCATGAGTAGAACAAGGTTGGGATAATGGCTTGAGTACCAACTTGTGTTAGACTATGCTGGAAAGTATGATGGACAGTCCACTTTATTTTTTGAAATATATTTTTATTGATTTCAGAAAGGAAGGAGAGGAAGATAGAAACATCAATGTTGAGAGAGAATCATTGATTGGCTACCTCATGCACACACCCCTACTGGGGATCGAGCCCGAAATCCAGGCATGTGCCCTTGACTGGAATCGAACCCAAGACCCCTCAGTCTGCAGGTTGACACTCTATCCACTGAGCCAAACCAGCTGTTCAGCCCACTTTAGAACCTGCTTAATTTGTTGTCTCAGTGGGTTCATCTTTGCCTCTGTCTGTGCCTGCAGTACAGGTGATTGGGGTCCTGGATTCATAATCCTGGCAGCACTTTTTAATTTTGGGAAATTTATTTAACATCTGTGTGCTTCAGTGGTGGGGTACACTCCTCCCAGTGTGCCTGATCATTTCTGATTTTAGCCTCCTAGGCAAAATGGAATAGTTGGCCACCCTACTTAGTTTCTTCCTCTGTAAAAGGGACTTAGCAATTGGATAAAGCACTTAAGTAGTGTTTGGAGCATAGTAAGTCGTCAATACATGTTAGTTGTTTGTTTTCATTATTATTGGTGCAAAAGGGTCCCCTCCCCACCATAAAATGGGTTCCTGGAGAGCCTCACTCTCATGTCAAACAAGTCTGGAAACCTTGCCGGGTCCGGTCACCTGTAGCCAATTGTTGCAGGTGCTTTTTCTTCCACTTGAACTAATGATGATGAGTTAGAGAATGTTATAGTCATTGCATTCTATTCAAATGACGTTCATTGAGCACCTATTGCTGTTAGATAGTGCTCTAGGCTCTTTTCAGGAATTCAAAGATAGATGAAAGCATGGTTCCTTCCCTCTGGGACAGTGGGAATGGCAGTAATTCTAGTTCAGTGTAATGGGAGCTACACTTGAGGCCTGGAGAAAATTGGACTGGGATGTGGACGAAGAGAAAATAATAGCAACTGACATTTATTGAGCAGATGGTTACGCACTACACATGCATGATCCCGTTATTTATTATAACCCTGAAGGTTGTGATTACATATCTGTATTTTACAGCCTGGGAAACTGAGGTTTAGAGAGGTTAAGAAACTTGCCTTAGGATAGCCCAAACAGGTCTTGCTGACCCAAATTCTGTATTCTTATTAACCACGAATGCTTTATTTACAATTTCTTCTCAAAATAAAACTCAAGCTTGGCCTGAAAACTAGGTGGGCCTTGAGCAGTGTCTCTAACGGGAAATTGGAATTTCACACAGAGGAACATGGCTTGAGCGAAGACACACAGGCAGGAGAATGGAGGGCATGTTTATAAAGTCAGATAAGAGCATGTATTCAGCAATAAATCTGGATGAATGAGCATTGAACTTTAAAATCAGTTTGTTCCCCAGCCTGGTGTCTTTTGTCCTTGCACACCTTGGGCTCACCTTCCTTACCTTTCTGCCTTTCTCCTTTCTTCTCCCTGTCCCTGGCCCACCCTCATTCCCTCTGCCTTCCTTTTATATCGTCAGCGTGGTGGCTCGTGGCATTCCTGCAGTGACGCTTTCCAATTTCACACTTACATGCTCCTGAAAGTATTCGTAAACTAACTTGTATGTAAAACCAATAAAGGGCAACAGTACACATTCCTGTTAGTAATTTTGTTTGACTCCCTTTCTTCTGCCTTGATAATTTTTCTTCCCGCAAATAGTACTTTGACCTTGCTTGAAGTGGAAGCTTTCGGGAATCCATGTATGGTGGGGCTCGGTAAACACCTTAGTAATAGGAATGAATAAGGCCTGATGTTTATAAGCATGTTCTATGTGACTGACCAGGTGCTAAGTACTTCTCATACATTATCTTAATACACTCAACAACCTTGTATGGATATGTTTTAATGATTCTGATTTCACAGATGAGGAAATTGAGGCTCAGAGGAGGAAAGTGTTCATCTCTGCACCACATTCACACATTCCCTTTTCCCATTGGCTTCTCCCATCCTAACATAGACTACCAAAGTACAAACCCTCTCCATTTTTCACAGATGAAACAGACACTGAGAAGGGAAGGGACTTGCGGTTACTCACAGCTGGTTAATGGTGGAGCAGGAACTAGTATCCAGGTCTTATAACTATTAATCCCATGATTGAAAATGGGTTTGAATTTAAATTCTGCTGCTTTCAAGTTGTGTGACCTTAAGCAAGTCATGTAACTGCTCCAGTTTCCTCATCTAGAAAAGTGGATAGCCACCAAGAGGTTTATTGTGAGGTTTAAATACGGTTTTGCAAGTGAAGCAGTCAGAACCGTGGTCAGCAAATTGCAGCTTGAGAGCCACATGTGGCTCTTTTGCACCTTGAGTGTGGCTCTTCCACAAAATACCACGGCTTGGGTGAGTATTTTGAAGAAGTGGCGTTGTAAGAAGTTTAAGTTTAAAAAAATTGGCTCTCAAAAGAAATTTCAGTCATTATACTGTTGATATTTGGCTCTGTTGACTAATGAGTTTGCCAACCACTAAACCAGAATAATGACCCTCCTCCTTGAAACAAGCCCCCTCATGCTTAAAACAAGCCTTAGGCCTCATTAGTGCATCAGAAAACTGAGGGTTGCCCATATTAGAGGCCTGTGTTATTATTTTAGGAGTTGTCTGCGCCCACCTGCTCATGTCCCATCATGCCTTGAGGCTAAAAAGCCCATGACAACATTCCAAGGCTACCCCAGGGCAAGCCAACAGAAGCCACTAGCTACAAACCTTTAAATTCAAGACAGGCAGGTATCTAGTCATCTGTCTTTATTAAAACCTCACTAGGGAGGAGTTTGGCTGCCCTCCAGGTGTGTTGAGAGACCTACTGAACTGAACTGGGGAGTAGATCTGCCCCACCTCTCTTCCCAGGGACTAGGGTGCTCTAACACATTAACTGCTTATGGAATGAATGAATGAATGGCTATTGCCTGATCATTTCTCATTTTAGCATATCAGTCTCTTCCTAAGATCAAAGTCATACGTGAGTAATTTAGAAAGTCAAAGGATTCTGCAAAGTAGAGTAGTCCCCCGCTTTCTCATTTCTCCTTCCAGAAGCAACCACTTTACCTTATTTTGGTATTAAACTTCTTTCTCTAGCTAGTTATTAGTAATACTAGTTAGTCTAGTTCTAGGCATCTCTATTGAATTCCCAATGTTATCATCCCCTACTCTTCCAATATTTTTATTTTATAATCCTGACTAGGTCAGCATTGAGTGCTTACGTTTTTATGACTATGTAACCACCAGTCATAGCTGAGCCATGCTGTAACCTATATTGCTTTTTCTTTCCTTGACAGCGTTCCCCCAGGATTTAATAATTATCTTATTTATATCTTGTTTTTGTTGTTAGTTGGTTAGTGTACTTATTAGGAATTCTACCCCAAACTCTTCATCAGATGTCTAAATTCCCCCTAAGACACTCAGATGCACCAGGCATTCATTCCATGATTTCAGCACTGGGGACCTCTGACCTGTTCCACTCTGGACTGGTGGCTGCCTTTGCTCCCGCCCCCTCGTCCCCCTTCCCCGCCCCCCCGCCCCCCGCCCTGCACACAGCTGTTCCTCTGGGGTCTCTGTTCACCACCATAGTGGAGCTCCCCTCTACCCCTCCTTAGGTTTGGACCATTTCTTGTTTTTCTTGTCTTCCTGTTTCTCTACTCCTCCATTCTGATAAAAGATATCTTACAGTAACTTACCAAGCAGGATTGAAAATACTTTCATTCTGTTCACTTACTTCACTGCCAATTTGGCCGGTTTAACTAGATGTTTAACGCCCAGATTTTTTAAAAGAGCCATTTCTTTCTAAAAAAAATTATTTTTCATTCCCTATAATCCAGAGACCCTTTGCTTCACCTTCTCTGGGGAAGAAGTCCAGTCTTTCGCTGGGTTGGGATCTGAGCAATTTGCTGCACAAAGGAGGGAAGCAGGTCTTAAACTAAACTACAGCAAGTTCCGTTGTCTTCACCTTCATTTCTGGAGCTGCCTTTATTTCTGATTATGTGCTGCTAATGCGTGATTCTCGGCTAATATTATGTTGTGCATTTCCCTCTACATTCAGCTTCTACATTGGGTTTTTCCTTACCTATTTTCTCCATTCTGGTGGGTTTAAGTCCTAAAAACACACACAAAAAATACTTTAATAGTTGTTTCAGTGGGGATCTTGGAAAAGAGAAAAACAGATGTGTATGCTTTGCCTGCCCCTACCTCTCTCTGGGACTTTTTGTGACTCCAGCCTCTTGCTCAACGAGACAATGAAGGGGACACTGTCTACCTCAATCACTGTGGTTCTAAGATCACAGTCTATGAATAACTGCAGTGAGAACATTAGTAGGTCTTTTCTAAATAAGGAGTGCGTCCCCCAGCTGGTGGTTGAGTGTCGACCTAAGAACTAGGAGGTCACAGTTTAATTCCTGATCGGGGCTCATGCCCAGGTTGCGGACTCCATCCCCAGTGGGGGCCATGCAGGAGGCAGCTGATCAGTGATTCTCTGTCATCATTGATGTTTTTCTCTCCCTCTCCCTTCCTCTCTGAAATCAATAGAAACATTTACAAAAACCCCCCAAAAAAACAACAAAAAAAAAACAGTTAGTGCATCCTTACCTATTGCAAAGCGGCTTGTTTGTGCCTCAAGACCTGTCAATGGCCTTTAACTGCAGGCTTTGCCTTCAGAGCTGAGTCAAGATTTCAGAGGAGGACTTTACATACACCCACCTTGAAGGTCTGCATATTGTTTCTATGAAATAATGCCTGTGGTTTATATGCTTGCTATATGTGCACATACCCACATCCATAAAATGAGCCTTCTTGCCAAACAAAACCCACCTTTGGACCGTAGGTGAATTGAGAAGCATGAAAAATTTTAGCCTGAAGTGTCCTAATAAAAGAGCAATATGCAAATTGACCATACCTCTGCTACACCTACAAGCCACCACATAAGCCATGCCCACAAGCCAATCAGGAGCGAGTATGCAAATTAACCCCAACCAAGATGGCTGCAGCCACAGAGAGAGCAGGAGGGAGGCTTGGCTTTCCCTGGCGATGGAGGAAGCCAAGCTTTCCACACACCCTGGCTGGTCCAGGCCTCCACTCAATGCTACAAAGTTTTAATTATTGAAGATAAATAAATCCCAACAAAAATGGTGGCAGCCACAGAGCTGGAGAGAGCAGGAGGGTAGGGTTGCTCCTGGCAATGGAAAAGCCAAAGTTTTGAAGCCCTGGCCTGCCTTGTCCTCTGATTAAGGCTACAAAGATTAATTATAGAAGCTAAATAAATCCCAATAGAAATGGCTGTGGCCACAGAGTGAGCAGGAGGCTTGGCTCTGCTCCAGGCTGCAAGTTTCAATTGTAGAAGATAAATAAATCACAGATACCAGGGCCTCTGCTTGGATCACTGGGGGGCATGACTGGCCTGCAAACCACCATAGGCCCCTCGCCCAGGCTACTCCATGTCCCAAGGGAACTCCCAACCTGATCCAGAACACCCTTCAGGGCAAACTAACCAGTTCCCACCCATGCACCAGGCCTCTATCCTATCGAATAAAAGAGTAATACGCAGATTGACCATCACTCCAGTACACAAGAGAGCTGCTCCTATGTGTTCAAAGATCCTGCCCCCATGTGGACACAAGATGGTCACCACAAGATGGCCAGCAGGGGAAGGCCATTGAGAGGGAACAGGTCTGCATGGGAGGGCAGTTGTGGGTGATCAGGCCAGCAGGGGAGGGCAGTTAGGAGGGATCAGGCCTACAAGGGAGGGAAGTTGGGGGCGATCAAGCCTGCAGGACAGGGCAGTTAGGCATCAGGCTGGCAGGATAGTTGTTAGGGGGTGATCAGGCTGGCAATCAGGAAGGCAAGCAGGCAAGCAGTTGGGAGCCAGCAGTCCTGGATTATGATCAGGCCTAAACAGGCAATCAGATATCCCTCAAGGAGTCCCAGATTGGAGAGGGTACAGGCTGGGCTGAGGGATGCCCCCCTTCCCCCGTGCATGAATTTCGTGCACTGGGCCTCTAGTGTTTCAATATTTATGATGCCTTCAAAGCAAAGCTATTGGGAAGACTAAGACACCTGGAACACAGGCGTGACAGTACAATGAGGCGTTTTGAGAATTCAGAGTCTCATGCAGGGCTGGGAAGAATATAGAGAGGTATTCTAGCCCAGACTCCTGCTGCTCACTGTAATAAAAACTATTTTGGATATGTCATGTCCATCAGCAAGATCAGATTACTATTTAGAAAGTATAGTACTATCTTGCCAGCCTCAAGAAAATGATATTTTGGGCTATGCAACTTTTGGGAGGTTAATAAGTTCTGCTTATTTACTACCTGTCTATCCTGTGATATGACTTTAGCAGTGGTGGTTGGGTGGCACACTCATCGCTGCTCTCCCCACTTGTAGACATTACTAATCAATCCTGGCTCTCATTCTGTAGGCCCAGATGTGAGGTCTCGGAATCCTTGTCCACGCAGTGTTCCTTGCAGCCACTGGCAATTGATTGAGGGTGGGGTGGCAGACACCCCACTTGAAACAGAAAGCCATCTCTGCTTGGGTGTTTCATCACTGTTCTCAGTTGAACATGTTCAATTAACATTACTTTGCCCAAAACTAACTGAAGAATGGCCCATCCAGAACAGACCAGGGTAGAATTTTGGCTTTTGTGGCATAAAATCACTTAAGTGATTTTGTTTTTATCTTACCCACCATGATGGTCCTGATTTTGGCATTAGATTCCAAGGGTTTTAGATCTTGTTGCAGTTGGTTCCTTGAACTTAATAGCATACTTTGTCCCATTGCATGCCATCGCCCCTCCGTTTTTTTTTTTTTTTTAAGACAGCGGTGGTCAGCAAACCACAATTCAGGCCAAATCCAGCTTGCTGTCTATTTGTATAAATAAAGTGTTATTAGAACCCAGCCACACCCATAAGTTTATGTATTATCCATGACTGCTTTCACACTAAAAGGGCAGACTGAGTAGTTGCAACAGAGACTTTCAGCCCAAAAGCCAAAAATATTTACTATTCACCTTTTACAGAAAAAAAATGTCCTGACCTAGTTCTAAATGATAATTCAAGCATCTTTTGATTTTCAACTGTTTTCCAAAATTTCCTTCATGGTATGTTCAAGCTTTGCTAACCCACTTAATTCTGTTATACTCAGAAGGCCCTCCTGAGCAATGTTAAGTGCCCCATTACCATCAGGTGTGCCGATAACACTCCCTGCTATTTGTTGAACACTTACTATAGTCCAGGCAGTACTAAGCACTGTACATAAATTAAGTGAACAAAACTAAGCAAATGGCCTGGCTTAATGCTTGACCTAGGGAAGGTGCTCTATTATTTTTAATTTTTACAGTAGCCCTATGAAGGAGTAGGAATTATTAAAGAGTTTCAGTAACTTTCTCAACTAGACTCTAACTCAGTTTGGACTGATTCTAAAACTTGTGACCTTTCCATTAAATCTATTTCTACTGCATTTCCCTGCCTATTCAACCTAATAATTTGTATGTAATTAGAAAAATGGCCATTAAATGTATTATACAAAATACATGTTTTAATTGTATATATGTGCATGGTATAGTGTATTTCCTCGGATCCTTCTAACTGCAGGATAGATGTTGTTCCTATTTTACAGATGAAGAAACTGAAGCTGAGAAAATGTCATACTGATAGATAGTAAGCTGTTTGTTGGCACAATTCTAAGTTGGTATGATTCAGACAACTTTATTCTGCACTGCTATGATACACAGCCATGATATGTGATATGTGGCCGAGTTGACATTCATTCAGCAGTTTCTACAATACACATTTATAGAGCACCCACCCTATAACTGTGCTCAAGCCTTGATATATTTTTTCTATAGTGAATTCCTTTTCTAAGTGCTAATTGTTGAATTGTCTGATGTTTATTTTTAATTTAGTATTCTGGGTAACGTGATTGGGGTTGCATTCTTTTCCAAAAAACGGAAGTTTAAGATGTTGTTTTCTACCTCAATTTCCTCATTTGTGAAATGGGAAAGAAAAATACCTATATCTGCACCTTTCAGTTTTCTAAGTTTATGAGATTTCCAACCAGAGAGTTTGTGTTGAACAGAAACTGCAAAGTCCATGGGTAGGATTCAATCCACATACGTTCTCTTTGGCTTACACAGTGAATTATAAGAAATTGAATTTAAAATAGATGTCATTCCTTTCTATAAAGGGCAACAGTATCCTTCGGGAAATAATTTTAATTATTTCCTTTATGTATTTTGGGGCTTATTTACTGCTTATTTTAAAGGACTGACCCACTGCAGGGGGTGTTTCTTCTTCCTGAAAGCTACAAAACACTTGCTCTTTGCTTTCTGAGCTGCTGTTTGAGTAGTGCCTGGTACCTGGTGAGTGGTCTGTAAAGCTCCTAGAATGAATGCTTGCCCTCCTGTGGTGACATTTACTATTGCTCATCTCAGTCACAAAAAGCATGGTGCTAATGGGAAAAGGGTAGAGCTGTTGATCCCTTTCTGGAAGGTGTGCTTTGTTTGAGATAGACTGAGTTACCTCCCCCTCCCAGCTTTGTTCACAGGGGAAATGACTGAAATAAGAGAATCAAATGTAGTATGCTCCCTGGCTCCCAATGCACACAATTGCATTGCATACACACAATGCAATTCAAAATGTACTACCACAGCCCTGGCCTGGCGGCTCAGTTGGTTGGAGCATCGTCTCATACACCAAGAGGTGGTAGGTTTGATAACCAGTCGGGGCACATGCCTGGGGGAACCAGGCTTAGATCCCTGGTCAAGGCATACATACAGAAGGCAACCAACTGATGTTTTTCTCTCACATCAGTGTTTTTCCACCCCTTCCACTCTCTCTAAAATCAATTTTAGAAAAGCATGTCCTCAGGGAAGATTAAAAAAAAATGCTCCCACAAAATGCACAGCACATGTCATCAGCAACAAGTCATTCCGTTGAGTCTAGCTCCTCACTCAACCTTCACATTTCACAACCCCCCTTCTTTGGCAGCAGTCTGAGCCGATAGAGCTCATGGGACAGAACAGAAAGCCCCTTCCCCAACCACAACACTCCCTGTTGATATCGTTTCTCCTGGAAGCTCTTAGCACTTACTCTGTACTACTGACTTGGCAGGTAATCGTGCATACCTCTTGTTTTGTTATTTAAATCTGGTATTTGACCTTTCATGTGTTGGTTTCTTTATTTCTCCACAGATCATATACAAGTTGAACATATGAGCAATCAGCAAAGGTAGTTATCAGCATGGTTCCCTGTACATAGCAAGTCTTTTTTAGTTTACCTCCAAAACCTGCTTTGAGACAAGGTTTGGGTCCAGTTAGTTTACTAGTATTTTAGGAGGTGATTCCATGTAACTCGGTGAGGGAATAGGAAAGTGAGATGAGCAAGGAAGAAAAGCAGAAAAGGGTGTGGTGGAGAATGGGTTATCGCTATGGGCAACTGGGCACAATCCTGCCGTATACCTTTTAAGATAGTATGGTCCAGTAGAAATATAAGCGACATTTATAATTTTAAATTTTCTTTTTTTAATTAACTCTTTTTTATCTTTATTGTTCAGTTTATTCATTACATTGTTCCCCCTTTCTTATCCCCCTATAGCTCCCTCCACCCTGTACCCATCCCACCCTCTGCCCTCACCTCCCTCCCCCACTGTCCTCTCCCATTGTTGCAAGATTTTTGTCCAGTCTCTTGCTGCACTTCCCACACCCCTTTTCTCCCCAAGAATTGTCAGTCTATTCCCTCTCTATGTCTATGATTCTGTTATATTCACCAGTTTATCCTGTTCATCAGATTATTAATTCACTTGATTTTTAGATTCATTTGTTGATAGATGTATATTTGTTGTTCATAATATAATTTTAAATTTTCTAGTAGTCACATTAAAAAGGTGAAGAGAAATAGATGAAATATTTTATTTAACTCAATATACCCAAAAGATCACTTCAGTATATAGTCAATATAAAAATCATGTGTTAGTTGATTGAAAATCTCTGGATTACTGTCGTGGCAGCCTTTTGCCTTAGCTTTGATTGTGTAGGTTGAACGCTGCATACTCTAGAGGGCATCCCTGCCCCAGGCTTCCATAGCCTGTGGTCTGCGTGGTGCCCCTAAGGTCGTGCAGTGCCCAGTCTGCGCAACTCCTCATGCGAGGGCTGTCAGCGCATCACTGGGCAGAGAATAAAGGATTGTCAGAGCAGACATATGCACTTGGGCTTAGCTACAATATTCTGTCCTTTAAGGGTCACTAAACATTTTGAACCCCTGACACCCTTTTCTAGCAAGGCAGCATTGCGAGTAATCAGCAAAAGCCAGCACCTCCAAGGCCCTGCAATCACTCTGAAGGAGTCAGCTTCACACCCACTGCTAATTTTAGCTAGCAATCTGCAGAGTACCAGTAAGTTTTTGCCAAGCACCCTTGCAGACATGGCTTGGAAGTGACTCTTCCAGACTGGAGCTGGGAGCTGGGAAAAAACCTTTTTTTAGACCCCTCTTTCTCCACTGGTTTTCCTCTCCTCGGTCACCCACAAGGTGTCTGGCTGCAAGAGTCAGTGAACTATGAATGCCTAAGTCCCATCATTCAGTCACAGAGGGGCCTGAGCTAATTTTATTACTTTTTCATTTGTTCCTCTGTTGCGAGTAACCAACCAAGCAAGTAGAATCAAATTGGTCTGATTGGTAGCATCTACAAAAAATACTCAAAGCAGTTTGCAGGAAGGAAGTCATGGAATGAACTGAATACAGAATTGGAAAGAAACTCAGAAATCAAGCACTCCAACCATTTCCTGCTATTATAGATGATGAACCAGAGAATCTGAGGGGTTGAGCTCATTCAGATTCGCACAGTGGGTTAGTGGCAGAGGATTACCTTCCTTTGTAGAAAAGACTGTGTTATTTACCTCCCAATGCATTGTGTCTAACACATGGTTTGCATTCAACAAATGTTTGTGGAATGAATTGATGCACTTTAAAAAATATTCAGTTTACTTAGAGATCAGAAATACATACATACCTTTTTCCTATGTAGTGTGCATTTGTTAATTCTGCAAATCCAGCATCCATGACCCCTCTTGCTTATATTGCATCCTCACCCCATGATGGGGAAAGTCATGTGATCCACGTATGGCTAATCAGAACATTCTATTATCCAGCCACACAATTTGTGCAACCATCATGGTGTGACCTAAGCCAGACCAATTAGTTTTGGGACTTTCTTTTAGTCATGCTCTCACCAGCAGGGAAGAGCCAGCCTTAGAATAAAGCCAAACAGCGAACTGAGAGCTGGAGAGAGCAAGGCCACGTTTTGGCGGTGGCATTTGACCACCCTGTGTACCTGAAGCCAGTGTCTATCCCTGGACTTTTCAATTATGTGAATTGATAATCTCTTCTTTTTAAAAAACAAGTTAGGTAGGTCTTTATGATTTGCATTTGAAGCTAAATGACATTAGCTTTGAAGCATCAACGAAACAAGATTAGTTAGTACCTTCAACGGCTGCTCTTTGGAAGTTCACCCTCCCATACACCCAGGTAAGGTAGTCCCTTTTCAGCCCCCTTTCTAGCCGTAGGGGATAAACTTTGATTAGCCTAAATTTTTTTTTTCAATTCTCACTCAAGCATATGTTTTTAATTTTTTTAATCCTCACTTGAGGACCTGTTTTATTGATCTGAGAGAGAGAAACATCATTGTGAGAGAGAAACTAGAGAGAAGGGTGTGGAGAAGTTAGAACTCTGTACATTGCTGCTGGTAATGTAAAATTGTACAGCATCTGTGGAAAGCAGTTTGATGTTTATTTAAAAAGTAAAACGTAGACTTCCCATATCCAGTAATTCCATTCCTAGGTCTATACACCAAATAATTGAAAGCAGGAACTCAAGTAGATTTTATACATGAATGTTCATAGCATTATTTACAGTACCCAAAGGGTGGAAGCAACCCATGTGGCCAGTGACAGATGAATGAATAAGTAAACTGTGGGCTCTACATACAATGGAATATTATTCAGCTATACAAAGGAATGAAATTCTGATACATGCTATAATATGGATGAACCCTGAAAACATGCTAAATGAAATAAGTAAGTCACAAATGGACAAGTATTATATAATTCCACTTATAAGAAATATCTAAAATAGGGAAAGACATGGAGATAGAAAGTAGAGTAGAGGTTACCAGGGGCCTGGAGAAGGGAGAAGGGGAATTTCAGTTGGTTGGGCATTGTCCCATGCACTGAAAGGTTGCCAGTTTGATTCTAAGTCAGGACACATGTCTGAGTTTCTGGCTTGATTCCCAGTAGGGGGCATGCAGGAGGCAAATGATCCACGTTTCTCTCTCTCTCTTCCTAAAAAAAAAATAAAAAAAAGAAATCACTAAAAAAATTAAATGCCAAATGAGTGAAAGTCATAAATGTTTGCCAAGTCTGGTGGCATTTGTTTACAACGCATTACCCAGATGGTGTGGCATAAGATGGGACATCTGAGGGGAAGGAGCAGGTGGGATTCAGGCACTCTGTGCTCAGTCATTGGTTAGAATCTGAGAGCTCTAAGGCATCCGTGGAGGACTTGCCATGTACCAGGCACTGTGCTGCGGTCTTTACATAGATCACCTCAGTTCATCCTCACAACCACCCTACACTGTAGGTGCTTGTTTTACCCTGTTGTGTGTGGATAGACTGAGGCTCAGAGAAAGGGGGAGAGCCAGTATTCAACCAAACCCAGGTACCAGATTCCACATGGGCCCCATGCCATAACCACTGGACTCTGCTTTTTGCTGAGGTTTGGAGCCAAAATGCTTAACTTGGGATTAAAGATCCCATTTTGAATATTAACTTAAACAGTAATAAACAAAGGAGAAAATGGAAGTTGTCCATGGGTTCTAAACAACTCTGGTCTTTCTGACTACACAGATAAAACAAAAACAACAAAAAAAGCTGCCACTTTCTGCAGAGATGCGTTTTCCTCTGAGCAATGTCAGATCAGAGGAGCCCTTTTCCGCAGATGAAGGCTGAGCACGGCTTTTCAGTGGGCCAGGGCGTCCTGAGATGTGAATTTATAGCTTCCTGCTGGGCTTAGACAGTCATATTCAAATTTTCTTGTCTATCTTCCTGCCTTAGGGGGAGGTGGATTATGGCACTTGATGATTTAATCTGTGTAATCTCCTAGACAAAAACATGTCTCCACTTTGCTGCCAGGAAAATGTTAATTTATTCTGCTTCTGGATCTAGAGAGAATAAATGATTGATGATGGTGGTGATAATGATGATGTGTGTGTATGTGTGTGTGTGTTAGCATATGCACATGCATGTTGGCTCCCAAAGATCTGTGTGAGGAGAAGCAAATGGGCCTTAAATTTAGGGAGTTTGAGTGGAAGGTTGTTGAGTCTTTTTTAAGGGATTGCAATCCCCACCTTACCGACATTGTATGCAGAGTTTTGTGTCTCTGGAATGGTTATTTATTTATTTTGGGGGGACGGCACACGATATAATGTTCACCCGGATCTCAGAGGGGTCTGAGAGAATGTCAGTCTGTAATTTTGTGATGCCTGTTACCCGGCACGTCTTCCTCTGAAGAGCCACAATCATCTTAGTGATGAGAGGTCCTTGATGCTGCAGAAGCACCTTTATTTAAGTAAAGGGGCTGAGCACAGAGAGCAGCCATGGGAATTGTCAATAATTTTGAGCTTGTTCAGTTTGAAGCTTGAAGAAATCCAGCCAGATTGAAATAAACTTTGGCAAAATGAGTCTGAGCATGCCCATCTGCTCCTTCCCCTGTCTCCCTCTCCTTCCAGCACCTTCCCCTCCTTCTGTTCTGCTCTTCCAGTCTCTGTCCACCTTATGTGCTATAGGCCTGGAGCTGGCACGGAGTCGGCAAAGACCAGATACTTTCACTTTATTTAACATGTCTCTGGCACACGGTAGGAACCAATAAGTGGTAGTTTAAAAGCGCATTCCCACCCAGCTCTCTGTGAAATGGGAATTTGTTCCAGACATAGAATAAAGAGAGATTCCCATTCTTCTCTTATAACCTACGTAGAACCCATAAGCAAGCTCTGAGATTACACATTCATGGCAAGTGGGAAGCCATCTGCATGTGAGCTTCTTAAAAAACAAACTAGTATCATTTTCTGAATGTGTCATTCTCGGCACACGACCCGTCAGTCATCCCAGCCATTGGAGAGGTTGGTATTTTCAAACCCCTGTGAGAGACAAGGAGACTGAGGCTCACAGAGATGAAGCACCTTGTTCGAGGTCAGATAGACAGCAGCATTGAGGGGGTTTGGAGGCCCGCTGTTTCCATGGTGCTGTCTCACTCGAACCTTGCATTTTCTCAATTGATCGGGAAAGACTTCCTCTGTGAGAAGGACATGAACTAAGGTGAACAAATGGTGTGGTATATTCAGTGGGTGTGTCTGTCTGTACTTCACTTGGGATTGAGCAGCCCTCAAATTTTACTGCGTCTACAAATCACGTAGGAATCGTGTTAAAATGCAGATTCTGACAAAGCAGGTAGGTAGAACCCAGAGTGGAGCCTGAAATCCACATTAGCTCCCAGGTGCTGCTGCTGCTCTGTGGACATTGTGAGTGGCCAGGAGATACAGTGTTAAGTTTATAAAGGACTTGCTCATATATTATTTCCTTTGCTCTTTACCCAAGTCCTGTGAGTTATCTATTATTATTTCTACCTTAGAGATCAGAAAATTGAGAGTCTTAGTAGAAATAGCCACCATTTTCATTTGTCAGATATTTCTAGGGACAGAATAGTAAACAAGACAGATATGATTCTTGTTTAAAGAAATTAATGCAGGAAGGCTCTGAATAATTAAATTTGAAAAGTCCTGAGTGCCTCCATGAATGTTTATAAAATGAAAGGCCTTGACCCTGCATGTTGCTGTTGATCATAGGAGGAAGAGAAACAGGCTTGGGGCAGAGGAAGATGGTGTATTCAGTCTTGGACATTGTGGTGACGTCCTGACGTAGCTGTCTAGTTGCCAGGCCTGGACCTGGAGTTTAGGAGAGAGATCTAGGTTGAGCAGAATTGAGAGCTTGAGGGCTTTCAGTGTAAAGGTGGTAACTGAAATTCTGTAAGCTTAGACTCAGGATACAGACGAGCTTGAAGCTGCTTGGGAAAATTTACTATACAGTGTGAAGAGCCTAGAAGAGGCTTCTAGAATAGGAACCTGCCTGGCCAGCAGTGGTGAGTTGGCAGAGGAAGAGGAGCCCATGAGAAAGACCAAGAGGCTTCTACCAGGGTGGTAGGAGGATAGCCACAGAAGCCAAGGGGGGAGAGAGTGTCAAGGGAGTGGCTTTTCACCGATGGTGGGATAAGCCAGTATCACCTGCCTTGATGCCAGGCACCGGGAGGACATAACACATCACCTGTGACATTCCGCCAAAGATGCATATCCAGACTCCAAGTCATGGAGAAAGCATCAGGCAAACTCAAACTGAGGGAAAGTCTATTAAACAATGGTCTTTCCTTTTAAAAAATGTTTACATCTCAAAAGAGTAAGAAAGAATTTTTACTTTTATAATTTAAGAGGGAATGCCAAGGTCATTTTTTACTTTTAAAAAATGTTTACATCTCAAAAGAGTAAGAACTGTTTGGGATAAAAGGAAATGAGAGGCTCAATTCAATGCAATGTGTGGTTCTACATTTGCCTTCTTCTGCCATGGAGGAAGTATAGCAAGAGGAGGGTGGTCTTTGGACTAAACATCAGACTCTGAAGTTGCCACCCCCTTGATCTGGAACTTCCCAGCCTCCAGAACTGCGAGGAACAAGTTTCTGTCCATCAGCCACCTAGCCTGTGGCATTCTGTTATAACAGTGGGAACGACTAAGGCGATAGTATTGCAGCAATGCTGTTCTGCCAGAATTTGATAATCGTGCTATGATGATATTATAGAAAGATCTTTGTTTTTAGGAAACAAAGTATCAAGGGTTTTAATGTCTGCAATTTACTCTTTCAGGGCCCAGGAAATGAAGGGTAAATACATAAGGCAAAAACAAAACAAAACAAAAAACAGCAACAACAACAAACCCCCAAAACTAATTGATAAATCTGAGTGAAGGATACAGTGGTATGCATTGTACTATTCTTACACCTTTGAAAATTGCAAAGTAAAATGTTAAGAAAAGGAGAGAAAAGAGCGGTATGCACATTATCAAATTCTATGAAGAGTTCAGGAAGAAAAAAGAAGATTAAAAGTATCCTTTTTTTTTTTTAGCAATACAGATTTAGCCTTGAATTCATGGCACTTCAATTCTAGAAGAAAGCCTATAAATGAATAATATAATGACACGTTGGAATAAGGAGTGGAAAGAAAGAACAGGGTGCTCTCTGAGAGAATAACCTGGAGGTATGTAATTACTCCTTTGTTCATACCAGTCCTAGTGGGTGGAGGAGACCGAAGCCAGACTGTAACAAAGTGAGCAGAGGGGAGGGGACATGGAATCCAAGAGGGTAGACACCTTCTTGAAGAAGCTTGGGTAGCCAGCCCAGCAGTGTGTCTCAGTTGGTTAGGTGTCGTCCTATGAACCAGAGGATCAGTGGTTCAGTTCCCAGTCAGGGCATGGCTGTGGGTTCAAGCCCCAGAAGGGGGCATGCAGGAGGTACCCAGTCGATATTTCTCTCTCATTATTGTTTGTCTCTTGCCCTCTCCCTTCCTCTCTCTGAAATCAATAAAATAATAAAGAAAGAAAGGAAAAAGAAAAAAAGCTTGGGTAAAGAGCAGGGAGCTATCAAGAACAGCCACTAGAGGGAGAGGTGAGGTCAAGGTGGAAACATGGGCGGGAGAACAGGTTTGGAAGAGGTTATATTTGCACAAGGTATGGGCAGATGGGCATGGATATGCATATTCTGCACGCACAGCAGCAGTATGGATAGAGACAGAAATGTTGAGTGTAGAGCATGGGTGATGGAAGAGGCAGCTGAGAAGGCAGGTAATGTTTAGATTTAGAAGAACTTTGTTTTTTAGGCTGAGCACCTTGACCTTTGATTAAAGAGGTTAAACCTCTTGTCTGGTGTCTCAGCCAGTAGATGACTTCTAAAGCTCCTCTGAATATAGGAAATGTGTTTTATAAAGTGCCCCAGGTTCTCATGCCAGAAGCTAATGTACCATTCTTGTTACACACAGCCCCCATCCTTAAGCCCCCGCACCCAAACATCAGCAATGCCTGAGAGTTCTGCTTCTTAAATATGTGTCTGTTTACAATTCTCCACCTCTTCTGCTGCCACCCTGGTCCAAACACTATCACTGCTGTCCTAGCTGGTTCCTCTCCTATAACCCCCTCTCCACTCACTAGGCAACATGACATTTACCCTCCTGAATTGAACCACGTCATACCACCTCCTCCATCTTCTTCAGACTAATTCAATGACTTTTGTAATTCAGGAGGAAATGCCAAGGTCTTTAACATGGCCTGCCAGGTCCTATGTTCTGGTTTCTCTCTTTTTACTCAGCCATACCTAGTCCTATTCTTCCTGTGCTTTCCTCTTCTCCAAACACAACAGTTTATTGGGCTATCAGTTCTCTGATGGGCTAATACATTTTTCTGACTCTGGGTTTTTGCCTTTTCTTGCTCTTCCATCTACATGGCCCTCTCTTCTCCACCCCAATTCTTTACCTGGTTGACCTTTCTATGAGTTTGCTAGGGCTGCTATAACAAAGTGCCACAGATTGGGTGGGTTAAACAATACAAATTAATTTCCTTACAGTTATGGAAGGTTGAAGTCCGAGATCCAGGTGTTGGCAGATTGGTTTCTTTTGAGGCCCCCTTCCTTGGCTTCCAGATGGCCGCCTTCTCCTGTGTCCTCACATGGCCTTCTGTGTGTGTGTGTGTGTGTGTGTGTGTGTGTGTGTATGTGTGTGTGTGTGTGTGTGTGTGTGTGTGTGTGTGTAAATTTCCTCTTATAATGACACCAGTTTTATTGGGTAGGACCCACCCAGATTACTTCATTTTGACCTACCTACTTCTTTAAAGACCCTCTCTCCAAATACTGTCCCATTCTGTGATCCTGGGGGTTAGGGCTTTAACATATGAATTTCAATGGGACATTACTCTGCTCATACTCTTCTTTCAATGTGTAGGTTGCAGCCTAAATGTCATTTCCCCAGGAAAGCATTCTCTTACTCTACTCAATCCAGTCCAAATTAGATGCACTGTTATTCTTTCATATAGTACCATAGTTCCCCCACCCCCCAAACATATTCCATTTTGTAATTGCTTATGCATTTATCAGTCTGCACCTAAAATTTAAATGCCACAAATTCAAGTTCCTGGCCCATAGTAAGCAGCCAATGCAAATTTGTTGAACAAGTGAGTCAAAAGTCCAGAGACCGTACAGAATCTAGCGAGTTTGCATCTAGTTAAACTGAGCCCAGAACCACTGGAAGAAGAGATGATTCTTACCTATGTTTAAAGATCTGCAGAAAAAGTGATTTCACACTAACCCTTACAGTACCCCCTCTGCAGCCTTTCGGCATGAAATGAGCAAACTGTGACTGGAAATCGATTCCAGCTCAGAGGCAGGCAGCTGGGGAGAACACGTTTAGAAAATTATTGCTGATGTGTGCTGTGACATAGCCCAGTGTGGTGCCACGGGCCAATGTATGGCCAAAACTAATGACACTGGGATTTTTGCTTAAAAGATAAGAAAATTTAGCCTTAAGCAGGAACTCAGAACAAATTTCATTCTTGTCCAGTTGTTTTTGATGTTTGGTTTTAGACTTGATTTGAATTGGTTTTCTAGGTGGATCCATCTTCACAATTAAATTTCGGGTTTGGAGAAGGTTCAGCTCTAATGCGCTGGTGGACGGTATTACTCTGGCTTCTGACTCATGGCCTGTCTCTCTGGGAGGTAATAGGGAGGCTCAGCCGTTCTCAGGCAAGATCATAAATTCCAAGACTCTTCTTACCAGAAGGTTCTGGAGAGTTATTTTGCCCAGTTCCCTGCCCTCAAAAGGGTCGTTGGATTTGTCCAGGGCAGACCACTTATTTATTTTTATTTATTTAGCAAGTATTCCTTGTGTGTTGACTCCCTGCCAAGCACCATGAGGTAACAAAGAGTAAGATACCACTCTCAAAGTTGCTCCTTGAGGGCCAAAGGCCAAATCTTGGTCCTGTTTTTCTCTTACACTGTGCTTGACCCAAACGTTGTGGCAAGAACAACTATGTGGTGACATTTGTCCTTTTTTTTGTGCCCAATGTTAGAATCTCCATGCTTTCTTTGGGAAGTTTCCCATTACATAAGAGCCCCTTCCTCCCTGACGATAGGAACTCCACAGATACATCCTTTGCAGCTCAGGTGTGAGCACGTGACCTAGACTTGGCCAGTCAGATGCACATGTGGGACCGGACTGAATGGTATTCTGGAGGAAGCAGGAACCCCGGGGGGTTTCTGGAGGCCAGCCATGGTGCCGTGGCAGCACTCGGCACCAGGGCCAGCAGGGGCTGAGGTCTGGGATGTGGCACCCTCTCTTCAGTGGTGCCACAGTCCTGTCCTCTCTGAACTGCTTTCTTGCTTTTCCATAACTCAGTTTAATTTTTATTCTCCCTACCCGTCTTTTTTTAAGGTAATATCTGAAAGTATTTTTTAATATTATAAAAGCTCAGCAGGATGAAACATAGAGGAAAATGCCACGGATAATCCCACCATTCTAATTCAGCAACGGTTACTTGTACCTTCATCTTTTTCATTTGTGAGTTTTTACAGATTTATGAATATGCTTAATGCAAGCAATTCTCCACACTGTGTAAAGCATTTTAAATTAATATTATAGGGCCAACATTTTTCCTTGTGATTTTATTTTAAAAGTTTGTATATTATTAAAAAATTAAGACCCATAGAAGAGTTGAAACAGTAGTACAGTGAACACCCATATACTCCCCTCTAGATTAATTATTAACATTTTGATGAATTTGCTTTCTCTGTCTTAGGTACCCATATGTTTTCCTAACTGAATTATTTGAAAATAAGTTACAGAAATTAGGGTATTTTACCTCTCAATAATTGAGACTGCATTTTCCTCAATAAAGAGACTTTCTCCTACCTAATTGCGATAACACTACCATAGTTAAGAATAACAATAATTTCATAATATCTAAAATCCAGTCCATATTGAAAATTCCCAAATTGTCCCAAGAGTTGTCTTTCATAGCTGGGTTCTGAGAGCCGGACTCATTTAAGTTCTAGGAGGCTTAAATCATGTCAGTGTTGGGGTGGAGGGTGGGCCAGGCATGCAGTCCTCTTGGGGAGGAAGTCTGTAAGACTGCTGCATGTGACTGGATCCTAGCCTTTTCCCTTTTCCAGGTTCTTGTCACTGCTTGGGTAAAGCACTGAGCATAGACCCTTGGCACTCAGATTTCCTTGTGGGTGGGGGCAGGTACTCCTCAGTGCCCAAGTCCTTCCCTATTTCCCCCTCCTCTTTTATCTGGCCTTGCAAGCAGAAAACCCTGGTCTACCACTTTGTGTTTATTTTCCTCTGACTCAAGTTCTTTCAAGGTTCAGACTTTTGAAACTTAAAAAGCCTTTTTTCTACTTTCATGACCCCTTACATAGAGAATGGTCATGGGAGAACAGAACATACTGGTGGTGGGAAAAAGAATAGCAGTTAATCTTTCATAATATTATCCTGGCTTATTTGTTCTGTGCAGACATTAGCACATATATTTAGCTGGTAGGCCTCAGGATGCCTATACTGATTATTAAAACATTAAGATTCTCCTGAACCAGACTGCTAATCCTGTCATCTGAAAATACAACATTCTCACAGATGTATTTTTAGATATTTAAATATTTATACTTAGAATTGTATTTAGGATATAATTAATACGGTGGCAGATTAATCCTATACAGCGATAAAAAGCCACTGTCCTCTGCCTCCTGTCCCCGGTCAGTGCCAGTCTCTTTCCAGCACCTCCAGCAGCCAATGCGTTAATGCCTAGCAGAGCAGGTGGCTCCAGGACTCTGGGAATCCATTCTGGTGGGTCAGTGCCAGGACTTCCAGTCTGCTAAGTGTTCTGAATATCCCCATGGAGCAAATGTGAAGCAGATCCTATCACCCTCCTGCTAAAAACTCTTCATTGGCTCCCAGTTTCACTCAGATTTAAATTCCCACTGTTTTAGCGGTACTGAGGTTTGGCTCAGCATATGACTGGGATGTAGGGACAGGGAGAGAGAGGAAAGAAAAGTGAAGGTAAGATCCAAGATGGGGATTTGGTGGCAGGTGACTATTGGAAAGAGATCAGCCCCACAGTTCCCTTAATAAAAGGGATAAGTTTAAGAAGTATTTTTTTTAAAGTAAAAGCAATACCACATGATTTTTGAACATGGTAGATGGAATAAAATTCTCTAACCCCTATCACCAGAAATAACCCACTTTTATCTATAGTATGAAAATATTTGTTTGTATATTAATCATGGATTATGTTGTTCTACATATGATGTACATTTTTCTGAACCAATTCATTTATATTTACAACATCATTCCTAATGGTACATTGTATTATACTGTATGGAGGTATTAAGATTCATTTAGCCAGCTAACTATTGTTGGGAATTTGGGTTGTTTCTGTGTGTGTGTGCGCACGTGTTTTGTCATTGTTGTTACTGCCAACAAAGAAAATTTTTGTATATCTTTGGATTTTTGCGCCAGTGAGTTTATAGGGTAAAAATTTGAGGGTGTAATTGCTAGGTCAAAGATTAAGCACATGTAAAATTTTAATAAATTCTAAATTGCCACATAGCTAGGTTTTTAGGAAAGGTTAATGACTTCTACTTTGGTCAAGTTAAGATCAAGGTGCCAAAGATCATTATGAGTGCTTTTCAAATCAATTAGTAACACAAGTTAGGACTGGGAAGAAAAGTGGCAGTTAGAGATGTGCCAAAAGAAGAGCTGTGAGGTTTCTAAGCTTTTGTAAGATCTAATATAATCAACTATGCTTCTAATTTAAATAGAGATATACAAGACACATTAATTATGAAAGGTTCTCAATGTACTGTGAACATGTATATACAGCACATGAAAACACAATTCCGTCTTAAATTTACCATAAAACTAATAAATTAGCTGTGATAAATATTAACTACACATCTAAATAATAATCTATCTTGTCTCTTTGAATGCCGAAGTGCTTTTGGAGCATGGTTTGGGTTCCTCAGCTCTCTTGAAAGCATTTACCAAGTGTCAGTGCCCTTCAGCTAAAGACCACCAGAACACACTAGCAGATAAACAAGTTGGTATTATTCATGGCAGTGAGAGGAGGACATGGAGTAGGGAACTGTGGGGCATTTTAGTAACAGGGTTGGAAGGGACTTAGTTGATATAGGATTTGGGCTTAGGTTTGGTGACTTGGGGGAGGGTTTAAGGAACTGGGGCTTTTCTCTAGATTGGATACTGGCAGGAAGTGGGAGTAAGTCTATGATTGGACCTGTTATCTAAAAGCAGAAAAAACTAGAGTGAGTCTCAAGCTGTAATTGGTAAAGAAGCCACAGTCCTTTATATTAGACAGAATAGAGGAATTTGGATCATCTTATTGCTTGGACAGTGTTCATAATTTGTGTTCAGACGTGGTTGTTTTAAATTGATCCATTGTGGTCTCAGAGTGGCCTTGTCTGATGATGCAGTGCTGTTGGGGATGTTTTGCTGTATGTGTTTCCAGCAGGAGCTCATCATGAAAGGTGTAAAAGTCACCTAACTTCACTAGGCACTGTTCACTTTTTAAACAGGAGACAATAAAAAATATTGTCCACAAACAATATCCAAACTCTAAGGTAGATTTCAGAAAGCCTTCCATTTCATGCTTTAGTAGCGACGAGGTGAATATGATCGAGATCTGGAACTGATCTATATCCTCTACGACTATGGTGAGGAGAAGGTGACCGCCTTCTGTGAATATGATCCCTGTCTTGAGCAGCTCTCCATCCTCCTCCACCTCCACCACCTCCTCTGTATGATCTGCTATAGCAGTCCCGATCATCATAGCCTCGATCGTATCCTCTGTCGTAGTAATCACGATGGCGTGAGCTGCCATAGGTAGGTCTCCCCATATAAATGTCTGGTGTTGGGGTATGTGGCCTTTTTGTTATAGAGAAATCAACTCTGATTCTATGTCCAAGTTCCATTCCATTGGCATACTCTTTTGCTTCCTTGGCATCATCTACATTTTCAAAGTATACTAAGGCAAATCCTCTTGAACGTCTAGATTGCTGGTCATGTACGATAGACACATCAGCACTGGGGCCATATTTAGAGAATACTTCTCTTAGATCTCTTTCTGTAGTGTACAAACTCAATCCAAATACTCCAAGACAACAGTTGGGATCAGGATTTGCCCGATTCCCGACATGATGTCTGCAAGTAGACATGGGAGAATGGACTGTGGCTATGCCGACTCTGATAATCTCGACTGTAAGACCTGCTACGGGATCGTCTATGGGAGCGAGACCGAGATCGTGATCTTGTCTAATGCCTTCGAGAACTTCTTCTGGATCTGGACCTAGATTCAGATCTGGACCTGGACTTTGATCTGGAACATCTGGAATCTTCCTTGGAGCGAGACCTTGCAGGAGTATGCCTTGCAGATTTCCCAGATCCATGAGCACTTCCACCTCTGGAAGCAGAACGAGACTCCCGCTCGCCGCCGTCGCTCATGACTCCTAGCTTCTGCTGCCCCCGCCGCTCGGCTCGATGTGCTTCAAACGAAGCTGCCAACCTCTTGCACCTTCTTTACAGAGGTTCGGCCACAGCCTATCTGCGCCCACAAGTTTCCACGCCGCTGAGAACCCAACCGCTCCGCACCGCTGCCACACGGGCTCTCTCATCAGATTTTTAATTCGCTTGATTTTTAGATTCTCTTGTTGATAGACATGTATTTATTGTTCATAATTTTTATCTTTACCTTTTTCTTCTTCCTCTTCTTAAAGAATACTTTTCAGTATTTCATATAATGCTGGTTTGGCGGTAATGAACTCCTTTAGCTTTTTCTTATCTGCGAAACTCTTTATCTGACCTTCAATTCTGAATGATAGCTTTGCTGGGTAGAGTACTCTTGGGTGTAGATTCTTGCTATTCATCACTTTGAGTATTTCTTACCATTCCTTCTGACTTGCATAGTTTCTGTTGAGAAATCAGCTGACAGTCATATGGGTACTCCCTTGTATGTAACTAACTGTTTTTTTTTTGCTGCTTTTAATATTCTTTTTGTCTTTTGCTTTTCGCATTTTACTTATGATGTGTTTTGGTGTGGTCCTCTTTGGATTCCTATAGTTTGGGGTTCTGTGTGCTTCCTGAACTTGTAAGTCTATTTCTTTCACCAGGTGGGGAAAGTTTTCTGTCACTATTTCTTCAAATAGGTTTTCAGTATCTTGCTTTCTCTCTTCTTCTGGCACCCCCATAATTCAGATATTGGCATACTTGAAGTTGTCCCAGAGGCTCCTTAAACTATCTTCATATTTTTGGATTTTTTTTTGGCTTTTGCTTTTCTAGTTGACTGTTTTTTGCTTCTTTGTATTTCAAATCTTTGACTTGATTCTTGTGATCCCCTTGTCTACTGTTGGAGCTCTGTATATTATTTTTATTTCAGTCAGTGTATGCTTAATTTCTAGTTGGTCCTTTTTCATATCCTCGAGGGTCTTACTAAATTTTTTGGCCTTTTCTGTAAATTTCTTGAAAAACTTTATAACCATGGTTTTGAATACTATATCCAGTTGTTTGCTTTCCTCCATTTATTTCGTTTGTGATCTGTTTCTTTGTCTCCGCATTTTGGCTGCTTCCCTGAGTTCATAGAGTGGCTTTGTGTGCTAGTGTTGTAAAGTGCCCAGGGACTCAGCCTCCTTAGTTATCTGAGGTAGAAACTCTTGGAACACCCCTTTGTGGACTGTGTGCATAGTCTTTTTTTTATTCTTTAAAGTATTACAAATAACAGTACATATGTCTCCTTTTTTCCCCTCCCATGACCTCCCCCTAACCTCCCCTACCTCCCAGCAAGCACATCCCTCACCTGCCCCCCCCCGCCCCAGTGTCTTGTATCCATTGGTTATGCTTATATGCATGCATACAAGTCCTTCAGTTGATCTCTTACAGCCCCTGCACCCACCCTCCCTTGTCTTCCCACTGTAGTTTGACAGGCTGTTCAATGCTTCTTTGCCTCTGTATCAATCTTTTCCCCCCGTTTCTTTTTTTTTTTAAATCTTGCATCTTCATACTGGCAATAAATATATAAGAACAAAAAAAATGTTTGAGTCTCAGTTTCAATGTCCAACAGTTCTGAGTCCCAGTTTCAATGTCAAATAGTTCCTTATGTGTACATGTCAGCAGTGGTATCTGGATGGTGGCGATATGGTGGTAATGCAGGTTCCACCCTCTCTGGTTTGGACCTGGGCCGCCTGCAGTGACACACAGCTGCTGACTGCTAGCATGGCAAGGTGTCATCAGTGTCTTCCATCTCTGGACTATCTTTGCAGTTGGAACAGACCTGTCAGTTCCTCTTTGTTGCAGGAATCCATATGGTCTTAGAGTTGTTTTCTGAAAATATACAAACATATTCTAGACCGAAAGTTAATAAAGGGATCCTTTCTGTAAATTAGACTTGGGATTCTTTTTATTTTTGCCCAATTGATTGCCTTATTTTGACACCATGTGTGTTTTTCATAGGTGTCCTGCTGTTAGCATTACAAATGGAAATTAATTTTCTGGAGTAAGAATTTTCTAGATGTAATTTACTTACAGGATATTTTTCCTTACATGATATTACCCTACTATCCCCCCCCCCCTTTTTTTATTAATGGGGGCTTTTAGAAATTTTATATTGTAGTCTTGGTAACTTTAAATTTTCATTTTTGCACAAAAATATGACTGATTTAGGTTCTTTGCATGTTAGACAATTTTACAAAGAGATGAACCACTAATAGAGATTTTAGTTAATATTTTCAGAACAGCTTTTTGTCCAGTACACTTAAATGTTCTTGCGTGTTCACTTATTTCAATTGGCCAATTTAAATTAATCTGAAAGTTGATTACTATTTTACTGTTGAATTTAATACTCAATAATCTTAGTTTATGCTATAAATATTAGTGGAAAGGATTTTTTGCATTCTTGAGTAGGCCCTGAACATTCCTGGTACTAGACTAGATTTAGATACAGGGAAGCTGTTGATGGCCGAGTCTCTGTCTATCTCTGGGTCCCGATCTGAGCTGTGCATGGGAGGTGAAGCAGCCGTGGGGGCAGTAGACCTCCCTCAGAAGGGGTGAGAGTTCAGGCCCCTGCAAGGTTAGGGGGGTGAGGGTCTGTGCCCCACCTCTGTTGACCTTTAAGTTCTCTCCTTTTGGCCTCTCTGCAACTGTGTCTGTCTTAGGTTGTTCCTTCCCTGAGGAATCTTACCCGTCTCTGGCTAACCAGCTATCTTCCGGGGCCAAGCAGGGTGATGTGAGGTTCAGTTCTATCTCCTTGGTCTTCTATGCCACTGTGGCCTCCACGCCCAGCACCTGCCTTGTGATCCTCTTGCCTGCTGGTGAGGTCCCGTTACTGGTAACATAACTTGGGAGACTCAGGTTTCTTCTCCAGGGAGGGCCCAGCTCACACCATTGGGCAAGAGACAGATTTATGGTGTGTGCATAGTCTTGTTGTAGTTCAGCCTTGATTGTTGTTGGTATCACTGGGAGGAATTGACTCCAGGCCAATTGGCTGTGAGGATGTGCTGGAGACATCCTTATGAGACAAGACTTGCAAAAGCCTCTGTGCTTAGCTTGGATGGGGCAGAGTCTCAGGGTGGAGCAGACAGCATTGGCTTCCCATCATCCCTCCCTAAGAGGTCCCTGGGTCTCAGTGTCCCACAGTAATCACGGCAAGCACGTTAAGCATCTACATAGAATAAAAGTGGAGAAAGGTTGAATTAACACTGTCTGACCATTTGAGCTGAGACATTGATCTCATTCCTAGTCTTGAGGCCTTTGGACCTAGACTTGAATCTCTACCATCAGCTTTCTGGTTCCGGGGCCTTTGACTACCCATTGGCTTTCATGTATCTCTAGCTTCTAAAGGACAGAACATGGGACCTCTTGGCCTCCATAATCATGTGAGCCAATACCTATAATCTATCTATCTATCTATCATCTATCGTCTTCTTTTGTCTATTTGTCTATTTTTCTGAGAGAAAGTCACCCTTGAAATTCACCTGCTGCCAGACAGTCCAGTTTCTCCCTGAATGACTCTGGGTACCCAAAGTCTCACCTGGAACTGGAGTTCAGAGCATTCAGGAGCTTTTGTCTACCTCCTGCTTGAGAAAGCCAGCTGTGTACTCAGTTGCCCACCCTCTGTGTGTGTGTGCGCCTCCATACATCTGCCTTCCTCAGTTCCTCTGAGTCTCATTGTGCTTTTCTCTTTCCTTCTAGTTGTAGAATTTCCACTCAGCCAGCCTTCCTGTGGTTCTGGATGATGTCTATTTTGTCTTTCATTGTAGTTTTGAAATTGTTGTGTGAGGCAGCAGTAAGGTGTTTACGTATACTGCCATCTTGGTTTCCCCATGTTTTCACTGTGTTTGCCTGACTAATCCTTAGGGATCCTTCAGATCTCACCTTAAACTCCATTTCCTAAAGCTAGTATTGCTAATCCTTTCCCCTAAAATAAATGAAGTCTTTTTGTTACACAGAAGTTGTGAAAACTTCTGCTTTTCCTTTGTAGTGCTCATCACAATTGGGATTGCTTACTTGTGCCATGAGTTACCCAATGTCTGTCTCCCTGCTTCACCTGTAAACTCCCTGGGGGCAGGCAATGTCTGTCTTGTTCACGCAGTAATGAACACTCAGTAAGTGCTCAAAATTATTATTTCAGGAGTGAACACCTAATGACCATGCGATAATGAGATTCTTGTGTATGTGGGTGCCTCACATCTGTATACCAAGGTCTATAACTGTGCTTTGGCACATAGTATGTCCTCAATAAATATTTGTGTAATGGTTTTATGTTTCAACTTGACTGGGTCATGGAGTGCACAGATAGCTGGTTAAGTACTATTTCTGGGTGGGTGCAGGTGGGTTTTGTGTGTGTGTGTGTGTGGAAGAGGTTAGCATTTGAATGGGTGAACTGAATAAAGCAGTTGGCCCTCACCAATGAGGATGGGCATTATCCAATCTGTTGAGCATCTACATAGAATAAAAGTGGAGAAAGGTTGAATTAACACTGTCTGACCATTTGAGCTGAGACATTGGTCTCATTCCTAGTCTTGAGGCCTTTGGACCTAGACTTGAATCTCTACCATCAGCTTTCTGGTTCTGGGGCCTTTGACTACCCATTGGCTTTCGTGCATCTCTAGCTTCTAAAGGACAGAACATGGGACCTCTTGGCCTCCATAATCATGTGAGCCAATACCTATAATCTATCTATCTATCTATCTATCTATCTATCTATCTATCTATCTATCATCTCTCGTCTTCTTTTGTCTATTTGTCTATTTGTCTGGAGAGCCTTGACTGATATATGAATCAAATGACCTAATTCTTTTTCATCCATTTTTTTCCCTGTTCATGAAATCATTTCAGTAGCTTCAGAGTTATCCCGAATAATTATGTTCAATGCAAATATAATTGGGTGGCTCCAGTGTGTAGCATGGTTAGCTGAAAACCACTTTGAAAGTATTTGACCTGAATTTTCTCCTCTTTGCCTCACACACCTTTTTTTTATTTTTTATTTAAATCTATCCAAAGCTCTGCACAGTCTCAGATCAAATAACGGCCCTCAGGAAACCAGTGCCAGCTATCAGAGCTCTGCACACTTCATTGGAAAGCCATAAACACAATTACCAGATCATTAAGGACTGTGAAACACAGGCTTTGAAGCAACACACACAGAGTTGCCTAGTTGGGCATGACCAGTGTCTTGCACGTACCAGTGCCTCCCTGTGGGAAGCTACCTAGGAAAAGACAAAGGATTGCGAACTGAAATGTCTTAGGGGCAGGTATGAGAAATCTGATAAAAGACATTCACATTCCGATAACAGCTCTGATGCCTCTTAAGCAATACATTGACTGGACTTTGGAGCCTCAGTTTCCCCACTGTCAAATAGGGCATTGAGGATTGATCCTATTATGCTCAATTCTTTACCCCTTGTATTAGTTTTCGACGGCTGCTTTAAGAGCATCACAAACCGGGTAGCTTAAACAACAACAACTTATTGTATTACAGTTCTGGAGGCTCATCAGGTTGTTTGCAAAGTGGGTCCCCTCTGAGGCCTGTGAGGGAGAAATTGTTCTATGCATCTCTCTCCTTGGCTTGTAGATGGCAGTTTTCTCCCTATGTCTTCACATCATCTTCCCTCTGTGCATGTCTGTGTCCACATTTCTCCTTCTTGTAAGGACACTATTCATATTGGATTAGGGTTCACCCTAATGACCTCATTTAAACTTTGTTACCTCTATAAAGGCCTATCTTCAGATAATGTCATTCTGAGATACTGAAGGTTAAAACTTGAATGTATGGATTTGGGGGAGACAAAGTTCAACTCATAACATCCCTCCTGTAATCAAAGCATTTGCAGTTTTCCTCATAAAAGAGACGGGGTGTTTTTACCCATCTGTTGAATTTGTGCTGGCCTGGTGACTTGCTTTGGCCAATGTGATACTAGGTGATGCAAGCAGAAGTGTGGGAAAGTTTGCATTTCTACTTTCACTCTAGTTTGACTGGCAGTTGTCAGGGGAAAATTTCCAGGCTGGCCTGGAAAGTGAGAAGCCTGTATTGTGGAGTTAAGTTGCTCCAGGAGTCCTAGCTGAGGCCATTCTAGGTCAGCCAGTGGCCAGCCAAACCCCAGGCATGTGACTGAGTCTAGCCAAGATCAGTAGAACTACCTAGGTAGCCTGCAGTTAACCACCGACATGTGAGCAAGGTGGTAAAATCAGACAAGCCTAGTCCAGGTCAGCTGAATCCCACATAAATGTTTATTGCTATATGCCCTGGAGGTTTTGTGATTATTTGTTACACAGCATTACTGGGGGGAATATGTGACTGATACTGGTTAGTAATATCTACTCACTGGATTGCAGGGACCTAAGAGTGAGTACATAAGTGTTAAATGAATTGTAACCATGGTATTACAATGTTTTACAAATTCTTGAGTACTATATAAAAATAGTCACCATCTATACTTAATAAAAGGGTAATATGCAAATTGATCAGGACACCTTCACAGTAATGACCAAACAGTAGGCTGCATGTGGGGAAAAGGTCACCAGGGGGGTTAGTGAGGGACAACCAAACGACTGAACAGCAGGCTGTGTGGGGCAACCAGGCCAGAAGGGGGTTAGTTAGAGCTCTGGATAGATCTAAATTAAAAAAAAAATAGGTGTGTGAGATAAAGAGGAGAAAATTCAGGTCAAATACTTTCAAAATGGTTTTCAGCTAACCATGCTACACACTTGAACCACCAATTGCATTTGCATTGAACATAATTATTCGGGATAACTCTGAAGCTACTGAAGCAGAGGGGTAGTGAGGGACAACCAAATGACTGAACAGCAGGCTGTGTGGGGTGACCAGGCCGGCAGGGGGGTTAGTGAGGGATGGCCAAACAACTGAACAGCAGGCTGCGAGGGGCGATCGGGCTGGCGGGGGGCAGTGAGGGATGACCAGGCCGGTAGAGGGGGGCATTGAGAGGTGATCAGGTTGGCGGGGGGGGGGGTAGTTGGTGGAAACCAAGCCACCAGAGGGGGCAGTGAGGGCTGACCAGGCCAGCAGGGGGGCAGTTGGGGGTGACCAGGCTGACAAGGGAGGCAGTTGTGGGCAACCAGGCCTATGGGGGGGCAGTGAGGGACAACTAGACTAGCAGAGGGGGGCAGTGAGGGGCGATCAGGTCGGCAGGCAGAGGTGGTTAGGGGTGATCAGGCTGGCAGGGGAAGCAGTTAGGGGCAATCAGGCAGGCAGGCAGGCAGGCAGGCAGGTGAGCAGTTAGGAGCCAGTGGTCCTGGATTGTGAGAGGGATCCCGGATTAGAGAGGGTACAGGCTGGGCTGACCTGACCCCCCTCCTCTCCTTCCCCTGTGCATGAATTTTGTGTACCAGGCCTCTAGTATACAATAATATGCTATGCAATAATAACGATAAGAAGGTTGGAAGGAACAAAACCAACAAAGTAGGCACTGGCTCTATTGTATAAATATGAGCCTATACTCATACACATAAACCATCCTATATAATAAAAGAGAAACATGCAAATTTGACGGTACCTTTGCTCCTGATTGGCTATGCTACCAGCCAATCAGGAGCAGGGGCGGGGCCAAGTGGTGTGAGCACCGGGCCCTGGGGTGGAGATGAAATGGCAGTGGCGGCAAGCGCCCAGCTCCCGGGCACTGTGAGGGGAAGCAGTGGCAGCAGCAGCAGTGGTGGTGGTGGTGGCAGGGAGCACCCAGCCTCTGGGCGCTGTGAGCAGAAGTGGCGGCAAGCGCCCAGCCCCCGGGGCCAGGTGGTTGAGGCTGCCGGGGCTGAGCTAAGCAGGGCAATGGCTGGATGCCTAAGACAGCCAGGGCAGGCTGGGGTGAGCCATCAGTTGGACATCCCCTGTATGTCCATCCCCTGTGAGCCATCAGTAGGGCTCCCAGTATGTGAGAGGGGGTAGGTTGGGTTGAGGGACCACCCACCCCCAGTGCACGAATTTCATGCACTGGGCCCCTAGTTCATAATATTATATGATGTCTATTCTTTGTGAAACTCACTTTGGGTCACATAGCTAGTAAGTAGCAGAGCGCCAGAATTTGAGATATTTGTGATTCTCTATCTGTTTTTCTTTCTCCTCTTACCCATTCTTTTTTCCCCAAATCTTTGACTTTATATATTTATTTACTTAATATGATTATTAGAGAGATAGGAAAGGAGAGGGAGAGAAGCATTGATGTGAGAGGGAAACATTAATTGGTTACCTCCTGCATATACACACTCTACCCAATCAGGGATGGAGCTTGCAACATGGGTATATGCCCTGACTGGGAATTGAACTGGCAACCTTTCAGTACATGGGATGACACCCAATCACCTGAGCCACTGGCCAGGGCATCCCATTCTTTTTCTCATCAGTGCCTATTCTTTCATTTTGCTCTGTAAGTGTTGACAAGAATAGGTAAAAAACACAAACCTTTCTTGTCAGAGCAAGTCTGTTTAAGATTGATGCTGATGGCTGTAGTCCATTTGGAATATTAACTGCTGTGAGCACATCTTAGTTTTGTTTTGTTCTGTGTTTTTGAAAGACCATCTAGTATAGTGGTTGAGAGCATGCTGATAAGCATAAATACTTCATTGCAGTTTTTCACATGCCCAAATTGGAAGCTAAAAATTATGTTTCCAAAGTTCACAGTTACTTCCAGCTCCTGCCCATCATTCCTTCCTTCCTTTGGTCACTTTTTATCATCCACAGTGGGTTAGGCTCTGTGTGACTGCGCTGAACGTATGGGCTGAGCCAGGAGGCTTGTTTTGGCTAATGAAATGTCAGCAAAACTGGGAATGTGTCCGTTCTGAACATGACCATCAAAATACATGTGTTCTCATTAGTCATTTTGTGCTTCTGCCATTTGCTATGGGAAAAACATGCCTCAGGTGGCTGTTAGTCTGAGGAGAATGGGGAGACTCTTAAAACAGAGCTGAACTTAACCTGAAGCCTGGAGCCACGCTAATGGATTCCCAGATGAGTTCAGCAGAACCGTAGCCATCTGTGGACTCATGAGTTAAAAAGTAAGCATTTTTGTTCTTGTAGGTAATTGAGACTTTTGGGATTGTTTGTTACTCACCAGTAACTGACTGATACAAGGAGCCACTGGGTTTGACAAGATTGATAACCACTGGATTCTTCTATTCCTCCTGTAAACAAAGCAGTTATCTCAGGTCTTGGCACACATAGAGTGGCTGCTTTTTAAGTAGGAGTTCTATTGGCATTAAAGAATAGCTAAATGATATTCCTATACCATGTTAAAGGGGATTATATATAGACACCTTTCTATTCCAGAGGTTTAGGAGCTCTGTAATTACTGTTAGACTTTCTGGCCACCAGGGTAAGTGCTAATACTCCGGAAGGGTGTGAATTTACAGAGTGAGCAGGTCAGAGATAATTGATGAGTTTTCTTTTTTTAGAAGGGGATCTGGTACCATGGAAACGACAAGCATGATCAGCTTTGTGACTGTGGATTATAATTACCAAGTTAATAACCGGAGCGTTATGTGAAAGATTGATGGTTCTTGCTCAATGTAATGTGTCCTTTAAATGCTAAATAATAAGTTAAATGCAAGGACTACGTAAGTTCGATGGCTTATTTATGGGGTAATTATGGGATGTTTTCAGCCCATAAACTAGGGCATTTGTAGAAACCCAATGCTATGGAGAAGAAATAGCCCTGATTTAGAAGTCAGGAGACCTGGATTCCCTGCTACTTGCCAGCTAGTGACCTTGAATAGGTTATATCATTGCTCTGCACCCCAGTTTCTTCATTTGAAGATTGGGGAGGGGTATAAAAATACCCATCTCATAGCGTGGTTGAGAGGAGACAGGGTTAATGACATAATTATATCAAGTGCTGAGCACAGTGCCTGACAATAATAAGTGGTTACAAATGTTAACTATCATGTCATCATTCTTCAAATAAGAGATTTGGTCCTTCTATTAAGAGATTTCCTCCTTTATGATTTTAGTTAGTAAGTAATTGGTACAATTTGCAATAGACTCTCAATGAATTCTTATTTTAAAACACAATTTAATTGTCCTCCATTGCTTAAAAATATAATCAGAAACTTGGGTAAATACAGGCAAGAATACGGGAGAAAATTAAAATCACCCATCTAACCCACCACTGAAATATAACCACTGTTAACATTTTAATGTAGACTCCCAATCTTTTTTTTTTTTTACCCATGTATAGAATTTCCTTTTTTAAAGAAAATATGAATTGGATCATGCTGCACATGCTGACTTTCCACCTGCATTTGAGATGTTTCCAATGTCATTACATATTCTTCTAAAACACCCTTTTAATGGCTGTAGAGTAGGGTATTCCTGAGGAACATTGTGTAAGTGGAAGTTATTCACAGAAGCCTACTTAGCCCATTCACATAAATTATACTTTCAGACTTTCCGAAATCTTCATTTCAAATTGGTCTTAAATGGGCCAGGGCTTGGCTTTAAGATTCCTCTCCACCTCCTCCTGCCTCTCCCAGCTGCCCCCAGGTTCTCCTATAAGTGGTTACTCCAGCTGCCCCCAGGTTCTCCGTCAAGTAGTTAATGATTGAACTAGGCACTTATTCAGTAGGGGAGCTCTCAGTTTAAAGGGTCTCCATGGTGAGCCATTTTATAAAAGGGAAGCATGTCATTCAAATACCCTCTAATTTCTCTGCTCGCTGAGGTGTTGTTGTTGTTTTTTAATTGGGTTCTCTCTTAAAGTAAGGCTCATCTACAGGTACAGTCTCAGCCCTGGCCTTCTTAAACTCCCTTACTTGATGCCAAGTAACACTTTTACTGTGAATAGCAAGAAGTATACGTCTTTCTTTTCCTGTAAGACGTGGATGTTGGACAAGGTGCTTCTTTGGACTTCTTAATGTTCCTTAATGTCATGGGCTGAATTGTGTTTTCCCCAACCCCCCTCAAATTATATGTTGAAATTGTAACCCCTAGTATCTCATAATGTGACTGTATTAGGAGACAGGTCTTTAAGAAGATAATTAAAGTTAAATGAAGTCATTAGAGTGGGTTCTAATCCAATATTAGTCTTTATTAGAAGAGATTAGGTACAAAGGGAAGACCCTGAGTTTGGACTTCTAGCCTCCAGAACTATGAGAAAACCCATTTTTGTTTAAGCCTCCTGCTCTGTTGTACTTTGTTATAGCAACTTTAGCAAACTAATACACTGGGTAATTTAAACAATTACAGACTAGGGGAAGTTCTTATGGGAAGGTATTGACTCCCACTAGTCCAACCTGTGGAATTCCTGAGTGTTATTTAAAAAGAGATCATCCTATATAATAAAGAGCTAATATGCTAATTAGACCAGACAGCAGAACAACCTTCCAGAATGACCAGTGGGTGGAGGCCGGGGTTTGGGGCCGCGGGGCAGTTGGGGCTGTGAAGGTCTGTACTTGCACGAATTTCATGCATTGGGGCTCTACTTAGTTCATAAGAGGATAATATTTATCACAAAAGAACGTATTGCTCATGGGTGAATTTTATGAGGTAAGGTGCTGTTGGGGTTAGGCTTTCTCTTAAATCATATTACTATATTTCATAGTCTAATCCTGAACATGGCAGTGAGTGTGTGTGTGTGTGTGTGTGTGTGTGTGTGTGTGTGTGTATTTTCAAGACAGAGAAATGATGGGATGGAGGGGCTGAAGAAAAGGAACAGGATCAGACTGCCTCCTGTCCATGTGTTGCCTTTAATAAAGAAGAGTGACCCAACGGGGAATTTTTATGACTGGCTGTCTGTTTGAACTTGACTGGTCAGGAATCATCCTCCAAAGCCATTCTGAGTTGCCTTTAGCATTCACCCTGGAATAGCAGTGGCACCAGCAAGAGCTTCTGCAGGTCAGACCAACTCTGTTTTCCTGACAATAAGATCCTCCTATCTGGACCCGGTCCTGCTTAACCAAGTTAGTTATAGAATAATTTAAAGCCGCAGCACTCTGGATTCAGAAACCAGCTAAAGCAATGACAGTTAAGGGCTGATTTATGCCTTATTTGCCTTGGAAAGGTGAAGGGAAGAATAATGGAGCACATGAGTTTTGGGCAAAATTGATATGAAGGCATATTGGAGAGGACTGTTATATTTCTTGAATCTCATATATACTCTGCCCTCATCGTCTGGACGATATTTTGATATCCATCCTGGTTACTGTTAGTAAAAATTGTTTATTCTATGTGTAAAATGCCTCATGCAAGGGCATTAGGGGCCTCTGAAGATCTGTTTATTCACTCATCCATAACCAACCCATCCATGTGTCTCTCCGTCTATCAATTTACCCACCCATTCATTCACCCACGTATCCAATTATCTACCCATCTACCCATCTACCCATCTACCTTCTTAACATCTCTCTGATGTAGTGACTTCTTCAACCCAGTTTCCCCCCTTCATTTCTTTTTTTAAAAAAAATATATTTTATTGATTTTTTTTACAGAGCAGAAGGGAGAGGGATAGAAAGTCAGAAACATCGATGAGAGAGAGACATCGATCAGCTGCCTCTTGCACGCCCCCTACTGGGGATGTGCCCGCAGCCAAGGTACATGCCCTTGCCGGAATCGAACCCGGGACCCTTCAGTCCGCAGTCCAACGCTCTATCCACTGAGCCAAACTGGTCTCGGCCCCCCTTCATTTCTGTAATGACCTCTCCACTGGTGTCCTTGCCTCTAGCCATTCCCATTTTGCATCTTTTGTCCACAAGGCAGTTTGACTGATCTTTCTATGCTTCAGTTTTCTCATTTGCAAAATCAGGGTACTATGTATTTCTCTGGACTGTTGTGAATGGAATCCTCCTTTATTCATCCAGCAACAGTTTGTGGAGCTCCTCCTTCATGTGTCAGATACCATTGTAGGCCCTGGGGACGCGGCAGCAGCGAGCCCAGTGGAGCCCTCAGGGAGCTCTCCTAGTGGGAGAGACAGGCAGTGATGCCTAACTCAGTAAAGACAGGATGCAGTTTCAGGGAGTGACAAATGCTGAGAAGTGAAATAGTGACTCATTTGAAGTGCATGTAGATGTGGTTAATTAATGGTAGTTGTCATATTAACAGTAATTAGGATTATAATGTCAGTTTCTCTAAAACCTTTCAATAATTATAGAGCACTAATATGCACCAACCATGATACTAAGCACTTTATTTTCCTTGGCCGATTCTTGTATGTGCCTGGGACTGGAGATCGAACCCGCAACATTGGTGCATAGGGACGATGCACTAACCATGAGCTACCAGCCAGGACCATGCTAGGCACTTTAATTTCACAACAATCCTATGAGGTAGATAAGACTGTTTCCCATTTTAGATGTGGAAACAGACACAATCTCTCATTATGTTCAAGGAAATGTCCAAGCGCATTACTCGGGTGCTCATGGTCTTTCATAATCTGGCCCAGCCTGTCTCTCCAGCTTCCTGTTGTACTGACCTCCTGTCTCCTGCCTTTTGCTCTCATTCTTCCAGACTCAGTTCAGATGTCACTTCCTCCGGGAAGTTTTCCTTCACCACGGCCTCGCCACTCAGGGCAGGGCAGGGTTACATGCTCTGTCCCCGGGTTCCCACAGGTTCCCTCTAACTTTTTTCATCACTTGGTACTATGATTGTCCACTCTGTGTCTGTGACCTCTGAGAGGATGTGAGTTCTCTGACTATGGGGATCTTGACTTGTTTCTCTTTTTTTAAATTTAATAAATCTTTATTGTTCACATTATTACAATTGTTCCTCTTTTTTTCCCCCATAGCTCCTATCTACCCTGTTCCCACCACACCCCATACCCTTATTCCATGCCCCCACCACTGTCCTCATCCATAGGTGTACGATTTTTGTCCAGTCTCTTCTGCACCCCCACATCCCTTTCCTCCATAGAATTGTCAGTCCACTCCCTTTCTATGTCCATGATTCTATTATATTCATCAGTTTATTCTGCTCATCACTTTTTTAAATTTAATAAATCTTTATTGTTCAGATTATTACAATTGTTCCTCTTTTTCCCCCCATAGCTCCCCTCCACCCAGTACCCACCCCACCCTCTGCCCTTACCTCCTCTGCACTGTCCTCATCCATAGGTGTATGATTTTTATCCAGTCTCTTCCTGCACCTCCCATACCCTTTCCCCCCCAAAAATTGTCAGTCCACTCCCTTTCTATGCCTCTGAGTATATTATATTCCACAGTTTATTCTGTTCATCACATTTTTATTCACTTGATTTTTAGATTCACTTGTTGATAGACATGTATTTGTTGTCCATAATTTTTATCTTTACCTTTTTCTTCTTCCTCTTTTTAAAGAATACCTTTCAGTATTTCATATAATTCTGGTTTGGCGGTGATGAACTCCTTTAGCTTTTTATTATTTGTGAAGCTCTTTATCTGACCTTCAATTCTGAATGATAGCTTTGCTGGGTAGAGTAATCTTGGTGGAAGGTTCTTACTATTCATCACTTTGAATATTTCTTGCCATTCCTGTCTGGCCTGCATAGTTTCTGTTGAGAAATCAGCTGACAGTCATATGGGTACTCCCTTGTAGGTAACTAACTTTTTCTCTTGCTACTTTTAATATTCTCTTTGTCTTTTGCTCTTGGCATTTTAATTATGATGTGTTTTGGTGTGGTCCTCTTTGGATTCCTTTTGTTTGGGGTTCTGTGCACTTCCTGAACTTGTAAGTCTATTTCTTTCACCAGGTGGGGTAAGTTTTCTGTCATTATTTCTTCAAATAAGTTTTCAGTATCTTGCTCTCTCTTTCTCCTTCTGGCACCCCCATAATACAGATATTGATACACTTGAAATTGTCCCAGAGACTCCTTAAACTATCTTCATAGTTTTGAATTTTTTTTCTTTTACTTTTCTAGTTGAGTGTTTTTTGCTTCTTTGTATTTCAAATCTTTGACTTGATTCTGTGGTCCTCTGGTCTGCTGTTAGATCTCTGTATAATATATTTTTTAAATTTCAGTCAGTGTATGTTTAATTTCTAGTTGATTATTCGCAAGGGTCTCGCTAAATTTATCAGCCTTTTCTAGGAAATTCTTGAAAAACCTTATAACCGTGGTTTTGAACTCTATATCCAGTTGTTTGCTTTCCCCTATTTCTTTCATTTGTGATCTATTTCTTTGTCTTCATATTTTCACTGCTTCCCTGAGTTGGTAGAGTAGCTTTGTGTGCTAGGTGTCCTATAGGGCCCAGTGGCTCAGCCTCCCCAGTTACTTGAGGTGGACACTCTTAGTGCACCCCTTTGTGGACTGTGTGCACAGCCTTGTTTAGTTAAGTCTTGATTGTTGTTGGTATCACTGTGAGGAATTGACCTCCATGCCAATTGGCTGTGAGGATCAGCTGTGTCTATGCTGGGAGAACTGTGCTGGAGACACCCTTATGAGACAGGACTTGCAAAAGCCTCTGTGTTCAGCTTGGATGGGGCAGAGTCTCAGAGCGGAGCAGACAGCCTTGGCTTTCTGTCAGCCCTGTCTTATTAGGCCAGTGTCCCTCAGTAATTGCTACAAGCACCTCTAAGAGAAAGCGCCCTCGAGTTTCGCCCACTGCCAGATAGACCAGTTTCTCCTGGAATAAGTGGGTCCCCATAGTCTCCTGGAACTGGAGTTCAGCGCAGTTGGGAGCTCCCATTTCCCTCTCACTTTAGAAAGCCGCGCACTCAGCCACCCATCCTCTCTGCATGTGCGTCTCCATACCTCAGCCTTTTGCAGCTCCTCTGAGTCTCAATGTGCTTTCCTCTTTCCTTCAAGTTGTAGAATTTCCACTCAGCCAGCTTTCCTGCGGCTCTGAATGGTGTCCGTTTTGTCTTGTAGTTGTAGTTTTGATATTGTTGTGTGAGGCAGCAGTTTAGTATTTACGTATGTTGCCGTCCTGGTTTCTCCTCTTGACTTGTTTCTCTTTAACCTCAGCATAGTAGGTGGGTACCTGAAGACATTCTATTTTAACCCTTTGTCTTTTTAGGAGAAAGGCTCCTTCTCTGGGAGGATGTGTAGAGCAGAGCAGCCTCTCCTTGGGACCCAGTGTAGATTAGGAACCCCAGAAAAGGTTTCTGATTTTGACCTGTAATGGGCTGTGTGATCCTTAGCTAGTTACTCCACCTCCCTGTGCCTCTGCTGGGCAGTACAAACAGACACAAGGTTGGTAGGAAAGCATTTAGTAGACTGACAGGCCAAACAGTAAGCCAGTTTGTTACATTGATTACAGCATTTTTTGTTACATCTGAATTTCATGTTCCGGGTGACATGTTTGCCACAGGGAAAAACCAGGATTTTCAGTATCTAAATTTAGAAGCCAGAAATAGATGAAAGATAGAAAGAAAAAAAGGCTTCTTTCTTTGAAAGGGACCCACCTACCTGACCTTTCTAAATAACTTCTCTCTACACCAGTCACATATGCCAAGAGCATAGACTTTGCAGTAACTCGCCTGGTTTAAATTTCCCTGTGCCACTTACCAGTGGGAGACCCAGAGCACAGTCTTCACCTCTCTGGTCCGCAGTGTTACCATCTGTAAAGTGAGGAAATGAAAGTTCTTGGTTCATATGCTTGTTGTGAGGGTTAAGTTAGAAAGTATGAATGGGAAGTGCCTAGCAGCACCTGTTTCTGTGGACTTACTGTACTGTGGCCACTAGAAACTTTCAAATTACCAATGGGGGCCATGGTACTGACAGCGCTATTCAAGACTGGCTTCTCTGAGGGTGTGGCCTGTACCTTCCTCATCTCTGCCTTGGATACGGCACTCAGGGTGCTTGCGCTGCATATGCTCACATGGAGTGTTTGGCCTCCCGGTGATCTTATTGGTAAGAAATGGGTTTAACTCAGAATCGTCATTTGATTGAGCTTGCCTTGGTGGTGTTTCCAATGGAGGATCCTCTTTTCCAAAGCCTCCGTCTGAGGAGGGTGGGTTGGAAACGGGGAAGCAAAAAGCTTAGCTCTACTGTCCTCCACCCCGTAAGGGCTGCCGGAAACCGGGTGGTCCCTGAGGGGCACCTCCAAGACAGATTGCCTCTGGGAGACACATGGTTCTGGCTTCAGGAAAGAGCATCTATCTATTCCAGAGAAACCAGAGAGAGTGGATGTTGTCCCTGGGAGGAGAGGTGTTCCAGGGGCTCCTAGAAAAAAAAGCCACAGAAGCAGCAGATGGGGAATGAATATTGCCCAGGAGATGACGGCTCTCATTCAATTAAAATATTAAATAGGGAAGTAATAGCAACAGGGCGGTTCATGGTGAGCATCTGATAAATGCCAGGCTGAGTGAGCAGGAAGATCAAAGCAACACGATTATTACACGTGAGAAAGACATGGCCCTGGATTTTCCCCTCACTTAAAGTTTTTCCCTCCTTAGTCCTTTTTAAGAGATGGCACTGACTTGTTTGATAAGCCCAGTAACCATTTATAGTTGCTATTAAAAGAAACCTATAAATGGCCATGAAAATTCAGGCACCATTTTCTTTCCTGGGTTTCTCAGTTTTAAAGTCTAGAATATTCTGTCGACCTCTTGTCAAGGGGTCAGGAATCTCCAGGTGACAGGGATTGAGGGAGAGCAGGAGCAAGTCAGCCCCTTGGGCAGATACTTACCCTGCCCCCGCGGCAGTTGGGGGAGGGCCTGCAAAGGACCAGAAACCCGCTTAGCCTCTTGAGGGAAATGACTTGTTGAACAGACCACAGTGAAACCTCATAGGACCCCAGGGCCTCAGGGGACTGGATTGTTGTTAAATTAATAGCTATTTTTTTCTGGAGATGCTCTCTCATCTGTCCCATAGATTCTCTCTGCTGAGTAGCTTCCTCTCTCCTGATTTCAGCGTGGCTCTGGTCCGAGAAAGAGCTCACATCAGGTCTGACACTGACGTTTCTGTGGGCTTGGAACTCACAACTCTGTAATGACCATTTCTGTCTCTGTGGTAGAAATTGAATGGGGAAAATCTTGATTTTTTTTGTGTGTGTGTGTGTGTGTGCATGTGTGTGTGTGGTGGTAGGGTGTGTTGGATGTTTCATACCTCCTACCAGCTTTAAAATTATGGAAGGCCTAAGTGTACAGTTTTTGTAATAAGTCCTTTATGTGGAAATACACTCTCATTGGGAAAGCTACTGAGCTGTGCTCTACAGAGTAACCTCCAGAAATAGACTTACTTGGTAGGGGTTACTATTTATTACTCTCCAATATCAATGTTATCCCTCCTTCCTAATTTTGTTTCCATATTCTCCTATCCCCAGATTAGGGATCAGCAAACTTTTTCAGAAACAAGCCAGAGAGTAAATATTTTTAGCGTTAGGGGGCATATGGTCTTTGTCACAACTAGCATTGTGACAACTCCCGGTTTTAGCAGGAAGGTAGCCATAGGCAGTATGTAAATGAGAGTGTGGCTAAATTCCAGTAAAACTTTATTTGTAAAATCAGGCAGTCAGCTAAATGTGGCCCATGGGTTGTAACTTGCCAAACATATCTAGATTCATCAAAGGCAGGGTTCTATATCTCACACTGTTAACATTTTGGGCCAGTTAATTCTCTGTTGAGGGAGTTGTTCTGCATTTTAATATGTTTAGCAGCATCCTTGGCCTCTGCCCACTAGAGGCCAGTAGCATCCCCTCTCCAGTGTGAGGCCTGAAAATGTTCCCAGACATTGCCAGTGTCCTGGGGGCATTTCCCTAATGACTGTTATCGGTCATGTGACTTGAGCTGGTCCAGATAGACTAATGGGAGGGTTTTAGAGTCCACAATTTGAAAGAGGTTCTGTCTCCCTCTTCTTAGACTTAAGTAAGAAGACATTAGTACCAAGTGTCACCCACAGCCGTCTTAAAATCATGATGTTAGATAGGACAAGGGTCTCAAGTCTGGGTAGTTCTTACTAAATGCTATTCTTTTAAAAATATTTTAATCTTTATTGTTCAGTTTATTAATTACGTTGTTCCCCCCCTTTTCTTCCCCCTATAGTTCCTCACCACCCGGTACCCATCCCACCCTCCGCCCTCAATCCTCCCCCCATCCACTGTCCTCTCCCATAGGTGCATGATTTGTCCAGTCTCTTGCTGCACCTCCCACACCCCTTTTCTCCCCAAGAATTGTCAGTCCATTCCCTCTCTATGCCTATGATTCTATTATATTCACCAGTTTATCTTGTTCATCAGATTTTTAATTCACTTGATTTTTATATTCATTTGTTGATAGATGTGTATTTGTTGTTCATAATTTTTATCTTTACCTTTTTCTTCTTCCTCTTCTTAAAGAGTATCTTTCAGCATTTCATATAATATTGGTTTGGTGGTGATGAATTCCTTTAGCTTTTTCTTAGCTGCGAAGCATTTTATCTGACCTTCAATTCTGAATGATAGCTTTGCTGGGTAGAGTAATCTTGGTTGTAGATTCTTGCTATTCATCACTTTGAATATTTCTTGCCACTCCCATCTGCCTGCATAGTTTCTGTTGAGAAATCTGCTGACAATCGTATGGGAGCTCCCTTATAGGTAACTGTTTTTCTCTTGCTGCTTTTAATATTCTCTCTTTGTCTTTTGCTCTTGTCATTTTAATTATGATGTGCCTTGGTGTGATCCTCTTAGGGTTCCTATATATTGAGGTTTGGTGTGCTTCTTAGACTCCTAAGTCAATTTCTTTCACCAGGTATGGGAAGTTTTCAGTCACTATTTCTTCAAATAGGTTTTCATTGTCTTGCTCTCTCTCTTTTTCTGGTACCCTTATAATTCGGATGTTGATATGCTTGAGATTGTCCCAGAGGCCCCTTACACTATCTTCAATTTTTTGGATTCTTTTGGTTTCTTGCTTTTCCAGCTGAGTGGATTTTACCTCTTTGTATTTCAAATCTTTAACTTGGTTCTTGGGGTGCTCTAGAGTACTTTTAGGTCTTTGTATAATATTTTTTATTTCAGTCAGTGTATGCTTAATTTCTAGTTGGTCCTTTTTCATATCCTTGAGGGTCTTGTTCATATCCTCATAGGTCTTGTTCATTTCCTTTTAGATCTCGGCCTTTTCTAGGAGCCTCTTGAAAAGCCTTATAACTGTGGTTTTGAACTCTATGTCCAGTCGGTTTTTCCCCTCAATTTCTTTCACATCTGATTTCTTTCCATGTCTTTGCATGATGGCTGCTTTCCTGAGTTGGTCGATTAGCTTTGTGTGGTAGATGTCCTGTAAGGGACAGTGGCTCAGCCTCCCCAGTTACCTGAGGTGGCTATGGGTTGCAAAGTCTTGTTGAAGTTAAGCCTAGATTATTGTTGTTAGCACTAGGAGGGTTTGACCTCCAGGCCAATTGGCTATGTGGTTCAGCCGTGCTGAGATTGGATGGGCAGAGTCTCCGGGCCAAGCAGGCAGCGTCAGTTCCGCCCTATGCAGCCCCTGAGACTCTGTGCTGGGTGGCAATGGCTGCCAGCACCTCTGAGAGAGAGCTGCTGCTGAGCTCCACCCACTGCAGACAATTCAGCCTCTCCCCAGATGAGTCTGCACACCCAATATCTCACCCAGGGTTGTAAAACAATGCAGTCTCGTGGTTTCCTGAACGAGAGAGTAAGTCACGAGTCCTCTCTGCGCGGTCACACAGCTGTGCTGTTCCCAAGTTCACGTGCACTCTGCACAAGCTCGCCCTCTCCACAAGCTTGCAGACCCTTGCAGTGCCTGAGTTTCGGCGTGCCTCTGCACTGTCCAGTTTTTACCCCGTATGATTGTGGGTTCCCTGAACTTCGCCTGGAGCTGGGGAATCAGTGCAGGGTTTTCAGCCGCCTGCCCATCCGCTCGTGTGCGCACGGCTCCAAACCTCTCTCTGTGTGTATCTTCAATGCTGTCCGCCACTGCTCCTCTAGTCACAGTGTCCTATTTTCACTTTTATTTGTGGAATTTTCACTCAGCCAGCTTTCCGGTAATTCTGGATGGTGTTTGTTCTCTCATTAAGTTGTAGTTTTGTGAAATTGCTGTGTATGGCAGCAAGATAGGTGTTTACTTATGCCGCCATCTTGGTTCCTCTCCTCAGCTTGTCCACTAAATGCTATTCTTACTGAACATTAAAATGTAGCACAGGGTTTTGCAGATGCAGTTGTAAACAGGATGAGCTCGACAGGAACTCAACCAGAGTAAGTGTAGCCAATTGTAAGGAAGAAATCAAGGTATAATTGACTAAATAGAGTATCTATGCAATGGTTAAGCCTCTCCCTTCAGGGAGGCAGACGTTTGGATGTGAATCCGTGTCTCCTTTAGTTGCCACAAGTGAATAAAACTACCTTGCAATAGTTGCTTCTAGTTTTTGGATAGAACACACCAAGCAGGAAACCCCTTGAGTTAGGTTGCATGACCAGAATCAGACTTGGCAGGGAGTCTGCACCATGGATGGCAGAGCAGTGGGACAGCAAGAATCTGAAACCTGGTTGAGTAACTGAATCAACCAGGCCTGAAACCCTCCTTACATGTGGACTTCCTGTTGGATGAGATGACACATTTCCTTCCTGTTGTAGGTGGAGTATCTCAGCGACATTCGGGAAGGTGATTGATTTATCAGTGTGCACAGGGCTTCAGCATTTTAACCGCCCAATGCCTGTTTGTAATGGCTGGACCTGTCATGAGGCAGATGGGGCAGCAGGGGCCATGTTAGGGGACAGATTCTCTTAGCAAGAGCTTGGGTGAGGGAGGCACTGACTGGAGTCTCAGTACCTTTATGTTTTCTTTGGCTCCACAAGGCCTTTGTGACTGTCTCCTATTCCCTAGGCCCCTGTGAATGTCGTGGTGCCTTGCTTTTGTCTGACTGGATTGGGTTGGAGTCCTCTGTGCACTCACACAGTGACATGGGTTCTTCAGAGGAGTTTAAATTGCCTGGTTGGTTACAGAGAAATTTTTAATGATGTCTTCCTGGGAAGGAGATTTGATCAGAAAACAGCGGTCGTGTTTGGCCTGATACAGAGGCATCAGGTCCTGAATTGCAAGTGGAGTGGCTATAGCGATAACAGGAAACCAATTTTTACTCAATTCAAATCACAGTTTTTCTTAAGATCATGCCCTTATTGTTTTCCAAGCCTCCCCTGTCTTCCCGATCCCCTTTCTACCCTCCCTCTCCAGTTCTTGGCTGAGGCTGAGGTGGAAAAAATGTACATACGACAAAAAGCAATAAAAAGCAAACTTCTAGGATGGCTTTCACAGCAAGCCACCAAGTGGTGCTGGAAAGGCTGCTGGACTCAGGGCGCAGGACCAGCTGTGGAGGCCCTTAGGAGCCGTGGTGAACGAGTATGGCCTCCATCCTGCAGGGAGCTGAAGGGAGGCACAGTCAGACCTGCAGCTTAGATATCTGTGGTCATTGGGTGTGTGTGAGGCGGGGGGGGGGGGGGGGGGGCGGGGGGGCGGGAGGGGAGCATGAACATGGCCAAAGAGAAAAGAGAGAGAGAGAATTTGGGAGCAATCTCAGTTCTCCCGGCCGGAGATGAGGTGGCTGAGAGCAGGTGGGGGGGGGGGGTGCAGAGCAAGCGGGAGAGGTCAGGAGGCAGAGCAGTACATTTTCAGTGTGACTCTGCATCTGGGGAAGGCGGCAGCCCTTTTCCATAATACCTTCCTTCTGCTAAATTAGACGCAGGTGTCTCCGAGTCTTGGCAAGTGGGGCTGTAATTTTCCCATGTCCCCCACCCACCACCCCTTACCTGATAAAGCTCTGTCATCTGCTGCGGTCTCGCTGGCCACTCTCCACGTTACTTCGCAGGCTTCTGGGGCCAGCATAAAATAAATGGCCCCTATTTCCTACCTCGCCAGCTCTCCTTCTGCCTTGCCCACCCTGCTGTGCCTGGCAAGAGTTGGCTTCAATGCCGGCGTCTGAATGAGCATTATTGTCAAGGAAGGCGGAAGCAGTGGGCCAGGGAGCAAGGGGCGGGGATGAACATTCCATTTGCCATCTGCAGCTCAAGTGAGAGCCGTGCTGATGAGAGCCAGGACCATCTCTGTGATCCGGAAAAATGCATTTCAGCTGAGCTGGCACCAGGCGTCATCTGTAGGCTCCTGTGGGTGTCCTGTGGGGTCACTGTCTTCTCTGAGAACAGGTTGGGGGGACAAGTCTTGAGATGAAAGGCTAGTGATGAGGGGTACAGAGGCCTGTTTTGTCCCCAAACGAAACTCCTCTGCCAGACCCCGTTGGACACAAAATGTTGCCATGCTTCAGGCAAGCAAAAGAATGATGCCAGCCCTTGGCCAAACATATCGTTGTTGTTCAAAATCACTCCATTAACTGTTTTAACCAGAAGCACTTTATCTAAAGTTTAGATCTTAAGATTTCCAAATATTTATGTCTGAAAAATTCCTCTCTTCTTCTGAGTACTTCCCCCTCCCCTCATCCCCAATCCCCATTCAGTACTCTAGTCACAAGGGCACCAAGGGAGCTGTTGTTATTACAGCCTTTGGCCTTAGATGATTGGTCCAGATATACATTCCAGACCCAGGCTGAATCCATTACAATGCTTTCCTGGGACTCTGCCCTGAGACTAGAGAAAGAAAAGCTAGGCTCTGGTGTCTGACATTGTAACATATAGAAGATGGTGGGTGGCTGTTTTTCTTCCATGAAAATCAGGGAAAGAGAGAAAACTGGTCAGCAGGGAGAGAGAGACAGAAACAGACAGATTATTCCTAGTCCAGCTGTTTACTACTCTTTCAGTTTCATCACCTCCCTCCCCCATGCTTATAATAAATATGCCCCTTTTGCTTACGTTTGGTCAAGGTGAGTGTCTTTTATGAGGGTGAGATGGTGTGGGTGGGGAAATCGCTGCCCTAGACTGGCAACCCTTTGAAGGATTAAAGAAAACATTTATCTCAACTCTTGATTCTGGAAATTCTTTTGGTGTTTACAGTCACCCTAAAAAGAAACCCATCGGTACACTCATTACTTGCTATAACTTCCTCACTTCTATACGGGTGTTTGTTCCACTCCGCAAATATACTACCCTCACTCGATTTCTTGTCCGATACAATGGAATTGTCAGTATGCAGCACCCAGCCAGAGGCCCCAGCATGCATGGGTTCCTTTATTCTTCAAGACCACGTCGACACTTGCCTGAATGTATCAGCCAACCAAACAAACTCATAAATGCCAATTAGTTGTATTGATGAGCAGTGTTTATAGGTTCCTGCAGATCAATTCATAAATATTATAAATTGCAACAATTTCTGAATAATGCCCTGTGACTAATGGCTCTGGTTGTAGTGGATTTTATCACATTGTTGAGTACCTAATTGTCCTCAGCCTTACTGAGTGTTTCTGTGACCTGCAAAAAACAACAATGACTCAGGCCCAGCAACTTCAAGGTCAAAAAGCTTGCATTTCCAACTTCTGTCCTGGGGTGACAGGGATAATGTGTTTCACTTTTGGAACTAACTAGTGGTATAGTCTTTTTTTGATGATGGAGAATTGTCCTTTTTCACTGACTTGGGAAATATCATGTATTGTGAATTCTACCAGAAGTTCATTCATTCATTCACTCAATAAGTATTTATGGAGCACTTTCTGTGTGGCCAACACTATATGAGTCCTGGGAATATAGTGGTGTATTAATCAGGATAGGCTAGGTTATGCTGCAGTAAGAAGTTAACTTTGAAATTCCAGATGCTTAGCAAAGTTTTTTTCTTTTTTCATTTATACTACACATCCAGTGTGGACCAAAGTGGTTGTTCCTCAGGGATCCAGGCTAATGGAACATTGCCAATCACTGCAGGAGGGGGATTGATAACTGGAGAATTACCATACCAGCTTTTCTCTGCTCCAGTCCCAAAGTGACCTATATCACTTCTGTATCTCTGCCCCTGCGCCAGAATTAGCCACATGGCCCCAATTAGCTGCAAAGGAGGTTGAGAAATGTGCAGGGAGCACATGGAATGTTTGGTATGCTAACCTGCCCTTGGAGAACTTCTATTGTAACTTAAATTATAGGAAAAGGCAGGGATCAGACAAATTACTGCATAAACAATTCTATCTAATGAAAGAGTAATATGCAAATTGACTGCACCTCCACTACACTCACAAGCCCATCAGAGTGAGTATGCAAATTAACCCAACCAAGATGGTGGTCAATTTGCATAGCCTGGCACAGAAGATGGTGTAGAAGGAAGCCAAGCACTGCAGAAGGGACCAAAGCTCAGAGAAGCAAGCAAGTGGGGTTGGGGAGAAGGGAGTGAAGCTGGAGGGGCTGAGGAGACAGGAAGGAGTGAGACAGTGGAGACGAGAGTGAGGCAGTGGAGAAGGGAGCAAGCAAGGCAGCAGAGAAAGGAGAGAGTGAGGTAGCAAAGAAGGGAGAGAGCAAGGCAGCAGAGAAGGGAGAGAGAGAGGCAGCAGAGAAGGGAGCGAGGCAGCAGAGAAGGGAGAGAGTGAGGTAGCGGAGAAGGGAGTGAGGCAGCGGAGAAGGGCAGGAGCTTTGCTCAGGCCGCAGGAAGCCCTGTTCTTGCAGGAATCTTCCAGCAACGGGTCTCTACTTAATAAAAGAATAATATGCTAATTGACCATACATTCATGACACTCACTAGCCAATCAGGAGTGAGTATGCAAATTAACCAAACAAAGATAACAGGTTAAATTTGCATATGCAGGCACCAAATGGCTCGGGGTGGGTGGGAAGCTTGCGTTATTGCCATGACGATGATGCAGGTGTTCTGCACCACCCCAGTCGCTAAGGGCCTCTGGGCAGCATGGGAAGTCGGAAAGGGGGCTCCAGGCCAGAGGGAAGGCGGTGTCAGCAACCAGGGTTAGGAAGGCCCATTTTTGCATGAATCTTTGTGCACTGGGCCTCTAGTTGTTTAACAACAATTGGGATGAAGGCTGCAAAAGAGAATCTGGGAAGAGTGTAAACAGGATACTTTTTACAGGTGGTCTGGGGTGTATTCCCTGGGTAAGGATTATTTCAGCTGAGCCCTGAGGAGAGAATAGGAGGTGGGAGGATAGGGAGTGGGGCCCCCAGCTGTCTCTCAGAGATAGATCACCTCAGGGTCTACTCTCCAAGCACTTACAGTATAGCATGAGGGGTAAGAAGTATAGAGAAATAACGATACTAGTTAGCCAACAGTGACAGCCTGATGGTTGCACCTGCTGGGTTAAGTGCTTTCTGTGCATTATCTCCCTTAATTCACCCTCACAACAGGTTTAGAAACACACTGCACAGCAAGTGTCTGGGCGAGACTCGAACTCCGAAGTTGATGCTCTTTACCTCTGTGTGCTACTTCCTCTGGGTGACTGCTCAGTGATTGACCAGTTCAGCTCAGAGCTCGGTGACTGCCAGGGCATACGAGGAAGAACTCCCTCTTCCAGGCTGACCTTCCTCTGCCTCTCTGATAAATCACTGACTCCCCCAGAACCTCAGTTCATCATTAAATCGAGAGCATTTGGCTGGATCAAAGCTTTTCAGGAATGTTTTAAAGTAGTGGAATATTTTTAAAAATGCAATCAGAGAGCCCTGCCTGGTGCGGCTCAGTTAGTTGGAGCATTATCCCACACACCTGAAGGTCATGGGGCTGATTCCTAATCAGGGCACATACACCTAGGTTGTGGGTTTGATACCTGGTTGGGATTCATACAATCAATTGATTTCTCACATTGATGTTTCTTTCTCTCTCCTCCTTCTTCTCTCTCTAAAATCAATAAAAAAATTGGATTATATAACCTTCCCAGAAGTTAGTGCATTTATAAGTTTTACACTTGCTCTATGTGGCTACTCCATCCGGCAAGGGCTAATCACTCTTAATAATTTCAGCATACCTTTTAATGGCTAAGGCAGTCTCTTTTAAAGGGCAATTCTGATGTTGGGAAGCACTTTTTTATGTTGTGTTCAAAACTGCTTTTTATCTCTTTTATTCTTGGCATCAGGCTTTCTTTATAGAACTAGTAAAACCAAAACCAAACCAAATAAAAATAAAATAAACAGCAAAGCAAAAACAAAACCCCAGGCAAGCCCATTACTGTCTTTTTGACTAGCATCCTTGTCTCCCTGTCCACGGAGGCCTGATCTTTGGCTGTCTTTGGAGGTGGGGTAAGGTTACGAGCAGGGCTGTGCAGCCAGACCTCTCGGGTTCCTTGAACAAGTTTCTTAATTCTCTGTGAGTCTCAGTGTTCTCATCTGGGAAATGGGGAGCATATCGGCACCTGCATCTCGGGTGGAGATGAAGTGAGGAATATGTGTGAAGCCTGCACCAGGCCTGACCTGTGCTGTCAAGAGGTTTCCATAGGGTCTGGATTCTCCACAGAGAAGAGGAAGATGGCAAGATTGTCAGACTCTCACCTGGAAAACACCCCTGGATGCAGGGTCCCTCTTTTCTGGTTGCGTCTTTGACTCAGAACTCCTTTCAGTGATTAGTGTTGCCTGTCTGCCTGTGGCTGCAGGGCCTGGAAACGGAAATCATGAGGAAGGTAGGAGGAGCGCAGGGGAAAGACACAGGACCAGGGAGTGGGAAGGCGTGCTGTCAGGGTGTGGAACGTGGTGAGTGGTGACAGCTGCTGGCTCCGGTGCTCACTGACTTGGTGAACTTGGACCAGCTGTTGAAGCTTTAATGCCCTCTTTGCCCAATGGGTTGAATCTGTTCACGAACCCATTTTACAAATGAGGACATTATTAGACTCTTATTCACTGCTACCTACCTTCACTCCTTTAATTCTCAAACAACCCCACGAAGCAGATATGAATGTCCTATTTTACAGATATGAATGTCCTGAGGACCATGAGGCACTGAGAGGTGAGTGGCTTTCTCAAATCCACACACACCCTTAGGAAGGCTGGGCTCTTAACTATCTTGTTATGCTGATTAAGTAAATAATAATAATAAGCCTACCCCTAACTGAGCTTCTTGTTCTGTGATGCCTTCTCTGCTTTAATCCTCATAACAGACTTGTTCAAAGACTGGCTCTTGACAGTCACCCAGCCGGTCTGCCAGGACTCTTCCCTGGTTGGGCTCTGCTTTGATTTAGAGCAGGAGTCCGCATCCCTGCTTACACCTGAGGTTCCTGCAGGGTACTCCTAAAAAGCAACGCCAGCCCCACACCAGGGCTTCCGATTCCATTAGTCTGAGGGGTGGGGGGCGGTGAGGGCCTCCATGGGGAGTTTTATAGAGCACCCTGGGTGATTTTTTTTAACCTGTAGGCAGGATTGAGGATGGCTGTGTAGGGGAATTCCCCCTCCACCTCCAGGTGTGGTTCTCAGCTTCAGCTGCACATTAGGATCATCTGGGAGCATCTGGATTCTGAGCTTATGGGTTTGATCATCAGCCTTCCTCACTGAGCTGACTAATGCTTATTGGATCCTACTAGATGCCAGACTGTGCATTTGCCAGACATGGCATTGGCTCCCAGAACCCTCGAGTGATCCTGGCGTGCTGGGGATTTTCCATTCTGAGAACCCCCTCAGGTCTGACGTGGACCAACCAGGTGGCTGGCCACCCTACTGGGTCCCTCCTCAAACCTGTTTCTTATTGACCCCACTCACTTATTTCACAACAAATCTCTGAGTGAAGTTCTGGCAAACCCATGCTGCAGATGAAGACACTGAGGCACACGATCCAGTTCTCCCACCCATGTCATTCCCACTATTCTCACGGTTCTAGGCTCTAGGCCCTGCAGCCACCGTCCGACTATTGGCTGCACAGTCAACAGTGATTACAAAATACTTTCTGAACTGTTATTTCATGTCCTTTCAGGGCAACCAGTAAGGCCAGGAGGGATTTTTTTTCGTCTCTTCATTTTACAGAACAGAGTGAGGTTCAGGAAGGGCAATGATTTTTTCATGGTCAGTGGCCACTGTTATGGATGGGAAAACTGATCTGACACCCAGGCCATTATATAGCGTCTGTCATGTTGTGTGGAGGATGAAGAATGTCCCCTCACAGTTCATTGGCTCTGATTCTGTTTGCATTCATCATCTTACCGTGGACCTCCCAGCCTCCCCTCCTGCAGATGCTCAGTCTCACTGCGGACACCTTTCCCTTCGGGCTTTGGGATCTGAGGGCTAGAAAAAGCCAAGATGATTACCAGCAGTTGGGTGCTGTTCATTTAGAACATCTGCCTTCAGGTCCCCAAGGCCTGCTCCATTGGAGGACACACATTTGTGCCAGGCATGGCCAGAATCTGGGAAGGGCTCATCAGGCACCGGAAATGTCATCTGAGGTGCTGAATGATGGGGGCATACAGGCAGGGAGGCAGGCTTGTACAATGATTATTTTAACATAATCTGGTGTTCCAGGGAGAAGTGGGGAGAGAAATAGGAGACAGGGATTGCCTGGTTTCTCAGGTCAAGGCAGCTAGAATATTTTTTTTCCTCCAGAAAAGTGACAAGGTGAGTGCTCCAGGCATGAGGAGTGGGGACCTCCCTGCTCTGGAGTAGTTCCACAGGCAAGAAGATTTGCATATTTGAAACATTCTCATAGTATGAGCTGATTTTAAGAGGTACAAAGACATGCTTAAAAATGTTACCCTAATATATAAAAACCAGGAGCCGTCATGACCAAAAAAACTGGACCGATGACTGAACACAGGCTGCGTGGTGCGACCAGGGTGGCAGGGAGATTAGTGAGGGATGACCAAATGACAGAACAGCAGGCTGCGTGGGGTGACCAGGCTGGCAGGGGAGCAGTTGGGGGGAACCAGGCCAGCAGGGGGACAGTAAGGGGAAAAGTTTGGGGCGACCAGGCTGGTAGCGGGGCTGGGTGGGCAGTTATGGGCGATCAGGCCGGCAGGCAGAGACAGTTGGGTTATCATGCTGGCAGTGGGGGCAGTTTGGGGTAATCAGGCAGGCAGGCAGGTGAGCAGTTGGGAGCCAGTGGTCCTGGATTGTGAAAGGGATGACAGGCTGCGGATCAGGCTTTAACTGGCAGTCAGACATCTCTCGAGAGATCCCAGATTGGAGAGGGTGCAGGTTGGACTGAGAGGACCCCCTCTGCCATGCGCAAATTTTGTGCACTGGGCCTCCAGTGTAGTTATATTAATAGAACTAGAGAAACTAAACTATACATTAACATAGAAATTCACAAGGGCAGGACTTTTGTCTATTTTGTTCATGGCTGTAGTCTCAGCACCTAGGACAGCTCCTGCCATATTGTGAATGCCTAAATAATGACTGAATCTCCCAGAACATGTGTGGTTTTACCAGAAAATGGAATTTGGACTTAGGCATATAGGATAGATAGGATTTGATTTTGAGGAAATAGGTGAGATTGGCAGGAGGGACTGACCAAGGTGGGACATCGTAAGTGAAAGCTAAGAGGTAGGATAAACAAAGCACACAGTCGCATAAGCTAATCGCTGTTGCAGGCTTCATGTATCAGGCACTCTGGGAGTCCTCACTTCAGTCTGCATAACAACAATCATCATATCTCCACTTCAAAGGTGGGAAAACTGAGGTCCAGAACAGCGAGCATCTTGCCAAAATAGGCTGTATCGCTGGCTTGGCTGTGTCCAAGAGTCCTGCGAGGTCCTGGGGTCTCAGGCCTATTTGGAGGTCTGTGTGTGTATGTACAGGTAGGATGTATGTCCCAGCCAGCACAGGGCCTGCCGCTGCTGCCTCAGCTTGGGTGGCAATGGCCTAGCCTCATTTCTGCTCTCTGACCTGCAGGAGCACACCAGGCCTGCTTCCTTTTTAACCCAGTGGCTGCTTTCACAGGTTTCCATTTTTAGCTCTCCAGACTGGAACGCAGTGTTCAATGCGCTGTAAACCTCAATGTCAGTTTGATTATAAGAGGCGTGTGTGGGCTCCTGCTCTCTCGTTTCCCTGTCTAATAATAGCCCTCTGAGTTTTTTTTCACACTTTCGTCTGAGGTCCTCAAAGCATTTCATATGCAATGTCCCATTTAAGCCTCCAGTTCTCGTGAAGGCAGGTGATGGCATTTATGTGAAAGGATTTTAGCAGCAACTCAGTTCTCTTCAAACTGAAAGGGTTATAGCATCTCCATATTAAATGTGGGAGATTGAGTCATGAGAGAGTGAAGAGAACTGCCTAAGAGACTGCTGTTTAATGACTGTCTACTATGTGAATCTTATTTGATTAACCTGGGAGGTGTATTTGTGAATTTTCCATTTTTATGGCTGAGAAAAACAATGGCTCAAAGAGGCCAAGTGACTTGTTCAAGGTCACACAGCTAATAATTGATAGACTATGTATTTGACCCCAGACTTACACTTGGTGTCTCCGTTGTAGTGTTAAATGGGATATTGGGGAGATAAAGGCACAGTCAGATCTTAGTTCTCTTGGTGCCCAGAGTAAGCCAGCCCCCTGTCTTTTCACTTCAAGCTTCAAGTGAAGAAACTATAGAATGATTACTCCAGATCATCATGACCATCTCCTACCTTGTAAAGAATATTGAAAGTAGGAAATGACTTGTCTGCTTTTTCTTCCATCCCCATCACTCACTCACTCACTCACTCACTCACTCACTCACTCACTCACTCATACATACATTCATGCATTCATGCATTCAGCAAGCATCTCACTGCTCCTTTTTCTGTGAACATGAATGGATAAAGACACAGTTCCACTGAGTCTCTTTTCATCCAGGCCTTGGTTTTGACTAAAGCCCTTGTGTGGTCTGTAACAAGTGACTGCACCTCCCTGAGCCTCAGTGTCCTCATCTGAAGAACGGGAATAATAATGATTCCTATTTTATAGGGGTGCTGTGGGGAGCAAAAAATATTTGAGAGTCAAGGAATGGATCAACCTCCAGGACAGAAATGTGAGTCCTGTGAGGAGTGTGTGGAGAGATGTTTTTTTGGCAGAAGGCTGTGCCCAGTTCAATGTCGCTGGCACAGTTCTATGAAGATGGTGACCTCCACTGCTAGGTTAAAACTTACCATAGCCTTGTCCCACACATTGGCTGTGTTGGGGAGGTTGGAAAGTTGAATTGATTAATGTTAAAAAGTGTTGACTGAGCACTTCCTTGGTAGAGAGACTATGGGAGCTGGATCCAACTCCCAGCTCGGCCACATGACAGCTGTGTAACTTTGGGACAGTTGATTCACCTCTCTGGACCTCAGTTTTTGCTTCTTCAAATGGGAAATGATAATGTCTGCAGTGTTCTTGTGTTGATCAAAAGTGACATTTAGAAACATTTAGTATAGTCCTTAGCCCCTAATGGTGCCAGCAAATAGACATTATTACAAATGCAGATAGGTACTGATTGAGATTCTGCAATATCAAAACACTCACCTTAAAACCATGGCTTAGGTCTTCAGGTAGAGCTGGATCCAGGTGCTCTTATGATGTCATGACCTGGTTCCTCTTTAAACTCCTTCTGGCTTTGCTTTCATTTGTGTTGGCTCTGCTCTCAGGAAGGCCCTCTCCTTCTGGTGGCAAGATGGCCCCAGTAGCTCAAGACTGATATACTACCCACAAACCCAGTGGAACAAGATTTTCTCCCCTGTAGTTACAGCAAAATCTATGGCCCTGAGTCCCACTGGACCAACTTGGGTCATGTCCCAACCACTGATAATCATGTCCCTCCCTCATGCTAGTGGGGTAGATCATCAGCTTTAAACACACCATGGGAGCTAAGAGTGGGAGAGGGCAGTTTCTTCAAAGAAAAATCTAGATTATTTTACTAGGAAAGGGAAATGGATGCTGCACAGGTGTGTTCAGGCTGGTTTTCCCAGGAGCAGTCTAGAAATGAGAATTTGTATGTAAGTAACTTATTAGAAAATGCTTATGGGAGAAACTTGTAAGGGGGGGGGGGAGCAGGTAAGGACAGGGGAGGAAGCCAAATCAGAGTGTGATGTGGGTGAAGTCCCAGGCTTAGCCTGCTCTTGTGGGGAGCTCTGGAGTGTAAATCATACCTCAGAGTGTGTCTTACCTTGAGGCACAGGGACGAGGCATTTGTATCCATGCACCAGTCATTGATAGTGGGCTTCCCTGGGTGTATGAATTCCCAAGGGCTTCTGGGTCTCCAAACAGGGGACACCGCAACAGAAGCTCAAGGACAGTGCTCTGAAGAAGGCCATAGGTGTGAGGCTTTGGCAGCAAAGCACACAGAAGCTCAGGGATATAAAAAGGGATCTGGTGCCCACTAGTTTGAGGGAAATCACAGGTTTTTGGAACAGAAGAAGGAGGAATAAAGGAGTAAGGGAAGGGGAAATAGCAGCAAAGCACACAGAAGCTCAGGGATATAAAAAGGGATCCGGTGCCCACTAGTTTGGGGGAAATCACAGAAGAAGGAGGAATAAAGGAGTAAGGGAAGGGGAAATAACAGGCACCAGTGAGAAGATGGGGTGGTGAGATGGTCAGGGTTGAGGAGGAGAAACTAAGAAATAGCCCCCCCCTCCTTTGTTTTTCTGCCACACTCACTACTGCTGACAGTGGCCATTGTCACAGTGTCTCTTACAGTCCTCAGCAACATGCTGAGACCTCCCTCTGCAGAAACAAGTAAGGAGGTGATTCAGCAAAGGGCACAGGCAGTAGAGAAGCCAGAAGGATCACCCCAGTCCTCCACTAGATGGATGAGGCTGGCATGAGGTCACAGGGCCAAGGGAGCCCTGGGTACCTGTTTATGCCAAGGCTGGCTCTCTAGCAGCTGTAGGTCTGGAGGTTCATAAGTCCCTTGAGCTCATTTAGTCTCTAACTGCCTCCTCCCTACCCACCTCTCAGGCTCCTATGGCCTCTCCATCCATCAGGAGCACCTACCCCTTCGCTGCACCGGCTTTCATCTGTCACCGTTTTCCCAAGCCATCTGGCGTCACGGCTTTCTGCAGAGGGAGCTGAGAGCAGTGAGGGAGAAGTAAGTGACTGTGCCAGGCCAAGTCAGCAGCGTTGTCCGCAGGGTCATGGCCACTGCTCTAATTACTTTGAGGGTGATGAGGTAGTCGGACCAGGGATATTAAGAGTCATTTATTGGGCACTTGCTATGTGCCAGGCTCTGTGCTAAGTGCCCCATGAGCATTATCTCATGTCATCACATCCAATATTCATAGGAACTGGCAAACTAGGACTTTTGTGGTTACAAGTAATAGAAATCCCAGTCAGACTGGCTGGAGGACAAAAAAGACTTTTTAGTTCATGAGATGACAAAGTGTGGGGGAATTAAGCACAGCTGGTCCAGGAATTTAGGTAATGTCACTGGTCTCTTTTAATCTTTCTGCCATGCTTTCTTTTCTGTTGGCTTCACTCTCAAGCAGTCAGGCAGCTCCTCTGTTCCCCTCCCTTCAGTGATGAGAATTTGGGCTCCAGCAGAGAACTGGATGCCAGTGACCAGCTCACTAGGATTCTCAGTGGTTCATACTATAATGGTGTTTCATTGGACCAGCTTGGAGCTTATGTTAATTTCTGTACCAATCACTGTGCCAGGGGTGGAATGCTCTGATTGGCCAGGCTTTGGTCATGTGCCCACATTTGCAGCTGGGGTGTGTGGTTAGCTTCATCTGAAACACCTGGGCTGAGAATTGGTGAGTGGCGGTTCCACAAAGGAAACATTTACATGTTCTACCAGGAGAGGGGATTGAGTGCTGGGGAGGAAACATAAAAGTTTAGAGGTTCATGTGTGGTTTGTGTTATCCTCATAGTGTAGATTAAAAAAAAAAACAAACCCATCCTCAGACAGGTAAAATAATGATCTCAAGACCATACATCTAGCAAGTGGCAAAGTGGTGATTAGAAATCAGTATGATTCTAGGGTCTGAGCCCTTGACCACCACCCAGGGGCTGCTTTGATGAGAGAAGATATGGCACTATTACTGGAGTCTCTGAAGGGCTGTGACATTGTCTGTATCAATAAATATTGATTCACTAGTGACCCAGTGCTTGAAATTCATGAACATTAAAAGAGAATTAATTATAGGAACTGTTTTAATATTGCTATTTGCCCTTTCTTGACAATAGAAGTGTTAGAGATGAAAGAAAATAAGTAAAATGTATATGAAAATCTTCCTCCTGTCAGAGTCAGGAGCTCACCTCAGGACCCAGAGTCAAGTCCCCACCCACCCGCTGGGTGGGAGGGGCAGCCTCAGGTCCCCTGTCAAGTCTCGCCGGGTCAGGGGCACAGCCTCAGGTCCTCCAGCACATATTGGGTAGGGGATGCAGCCTGAAGTCCCTCAGCCTGGCACTGGGGCAAGGGGCATGCCTTGAGGTCCCCCATCAAACTCTGCCAAGTGAGGGGTGCAGCCTCAGTTCCCCCGCTCCGGCCTGGCACCACACAGCCTCAGGTCCCTGCTGATCACTTGTTAAGGCTCATTATGAGAACTCTGCCTCTGCTGTGGGTGCAGCCATCTTGTGTTATGGGAACCCAGACTCTGCTATGTGCACCGCTATCTTGTGAGGGCATTATGGCATGAGGGTCAATTTGCATATTACCTCTTTATTTTATAGGATATTATATAGGATTTGTTGGGAATGAGCCATGGATTAGGTCAGGAAGATGAATTCTACCTTTGGGCTACAGTTGTTGAATATATGACCTTCATCTAGAATTGTACCTCTGAATCCAGTTTCCTCATCTATGGACAGTGTAGAATGGCATGCCCTGTGCCTACTTCATGGGGTAGGTAATTGGACATGAAGATGCTCCTGCAGCTGCTGTTCCTTCTGCGTACGGTGACTGTTCCTTCCGGCCGAATGAGTGGCCCCTCCTCAGTGTATTGCAGTGATATATGTTTAAGTCCATTTTCTCCTGAGGGCATGGGCAGATTTCATAGATTCGTTACTTTAATAAGGATATTTGAATACCAATTATGTGCTAGACATTGTGTTATATACTGTTTCTTTATCTGATGTCTGGCCCATAGTAGGTGCTGGGTAAACTGGTTAAACAGAACCTTCCTGTCATTCTCCCGGTGTAGCAGTGAATGACGCTCTTGATGACTTCCTGCCTTCTGCCCCTTGCTGCTGCTAACCAAACACTAGGGATGTGTCCGGACCTCCACAATGCAACTGAAAAACATCACCAGGTGGATTTGGGGGAAAATGTGTGAAAAATCTCAGGAATGAGAGAGGAAAGAATCAAAGTTACCAATAAAGATACTTGGACAGGAAGGTGACCTCACAGATAGGCATTCCATGGAACTTGCTGCCTTGGGCAGCTTTGGGGGTAGAGATTTTGGGGAGCCCCAGTGGAACTCATGATCCTGGCTGGGTGTATCCTGGCTAGTTGGATTGAGCCCTAATCAAGGCACTGGCAACATATGCCCCATTGGGTTTCAGAATTGCTATGGACCATTGAATGCCTGCCACTTCCCTGCTTTTTTTTTTTAAATATATTTTATTGATTTTTTACAGAGAGGAAGGGAGAGGGATAGAAAGTCAGAAACATCGATCAGCTGCCTCTTGCACGCCCCCTACTGGGGTTGTGCCCAAAGTCAAGGTACATGCCCTTGCCGGAATCGAACCCCGGGACCCTTCAGTCCTCAAGCTGACGCTCTATCCACTGAGCCAAACCAGTCTCGGCCACTTCTCTGCTTTTCAATGGGATGTCCACAGCAACATGCCTGTCTCACCACTGTAGGTTTGGTAGGTATTTTGTGTGTTTTTTTGGTGGACCATGAGGCATAGTTTTACTTATTTTACAAAAATATCTAAGAATTTGCTCATTTTCTTTTTCATCAAGATGAAAAGAAAAGATAGTCAGGGCCATGCCAGGCCAAGCATGAAACTTAGAGATCAGGGATACTATTTAGCACTGTCCATCCCTTTGGCTACTCAAACATCCAAACAGACTATCCACTCACGCGGGTGCTTTCTTAGTCTTACCAGAGAGTATCAAATGAAGGCTCTCCACCAATGATGAGGACTCATGGTCCTTGCTCGTGTGGTCCTGATGTGACCTGCTGATGGCAGTGTTGGGAAGGAGCAGGTGTCTGCTTGTTCAGACCATGGAAAAATAGCCAAGTTCACCCATCTGCAGGGGCTGTCACACTGCTCTCTAGTCACATGGGATGCCATTGACTTCAGGACCCACTCCTATTTCATCAGTGTGACAACTCGCATCTTGGAATGATGATCTAATCCAGAAAATGGGGATAATTAGTGTCTATCTGGTGTGTGTGTGTGTGTGTGTGTGTGTGTGTGAGAGAGAGAGAGAGAGAGAGAGAGAGAGAGAGAGAGAGAGAGAGAGAGAGAGAGAGAGAGAGACCGATCACAAGTCTGTGCAGACTCTCAGTAAGTGGCGGCAGAGGTATATTATTACAGCAGCTCTGCATCTGGAAGTGAACACAGGGTAGTGAGGCAGGTACCAAAACCTCGGGAAAAGGAAGTGTGCACCAGAGCAGAGAGGGGAGGCCCAGGGAAATGGCAGTGCATGCAGTGCCAGGGCCTCATTAAAAGCAATGCCCCAGAAATGCTTTGGTTACTAGAGTGAAAAACTCAGATTAAAAGTTGGATCTGGGAGCAGGGCTGCTCTAGCTAGGGAACTTTGTCAGCTTCACTGGCGAGGGCTGCGGTACTTCCTTGGGCCCCGGGAAAGCCAGGGGGGCCTGCTGTGTTCTCCGGAGCTGGTCTCTCCAGGACAAGGTGTGATAACAGCTGTCCCTTGCTCTGTCTCTGGGTGAAGCCTTGCTTTCCCAGACAGGGGCCTTGTTTATGCCAGGTTTCCCTCCTCCTCAGAGAAAGCCAGGGAGAAATGGAGGATGAGGAAGTTGAAGGAAAGCAGCAAAGAAGGACTATGATTTAAAAAAAATTTTTTTTTTAAGTTTGTAGCTGCAGAATTCTTTGATCAAATGAAATCTTACCATGAACTCTAACATGAAAAGCACTCTTTAAAGGAGCTGCTTGGTTGGTATCAACACTGGGTAGCATTTTTGCAATCTCTAGTAAAGCTAAGTAAACATGGGTGACATTCTATGACCCAGCAGTCCCACTGGTTGGTATGACCCTGGAGAACCGCTCTCAGACCTCAGTGGGCAGATGAACCTGGGGGGCTTTTGGAAATGCAGATTTGGGCTCAGTGGCTCCTGCATGGAGCCTGAGAGTATGCATCTCCGCCAGCGCCCAGCCTGCCGCTGCTCAGACACAGGCCCACGGGAACTGCTTCCTAAAGTTCCTGTAGGCTCTGACTGCCGGGAAGAAATACATTCTAGATTGAAACCCTCTTTACACTCATCTATAATTGAAACAAAAGTTTTATGAAGCAATACTTACCCTTGCTCTATGATGCACTCTAATAGTTTCTCTTCTCTTTTGGGAGGAAAAAAAGGAAAAAGGAGTGTTGATTACAAAGCCACTGAAATGATTTCATTATTCACCAGTGGGTCTCAAGCCATGCTTTGAGAAGCAGAACCCTAGAGAAATTCTTATACCCACAGTCCAGGAAAGAGGAAGGCTCACTGATGCATTGTTTGCAATAACAAAAAATTGGAAAAAGCCAAATAAAGCTAAAGAAACAACAATCGAAAGGTCTATCCACAGGAGGATGTATCAGTACATTTGTGGTGATCTGTGCACACAGTGGAACAGTGGGAATAAATGAATTTGATCTACATGAGTCAGCATGTATCTGAAAAACAACATTAAGTAAAAACATAAGCTGAAGAAGAATACATGTTATAGGATACCATTCATATACAGTTTAGAAACGGGAAAACACTTCTATTTGTTATTTAGGAATTCATACATATGTAATAAAGGTATAAAAACTCATAAGGGAGTGATTAACACCAAATGCAGGAGAGTGGTTGCCTCTTTGTGGAGAGGGTGGCCTGAGGGAGGGGTGGCTTTGGGGCTTCATTAGTATGTATATGTAAAGCTTCATTTTCCAAGATGGGTGGGTGATGAGTCCATGGTTCTCATTATATTAGTCTATCCCTTTTTTTTATAGGCTTGAGCCACTTTGTAATAATTAAAAATTTTTAAAGAAAGAAAAAGAAAGGAGGAGGTTCTTGGGTTGAGATTTGTAGGGGTTGTGCTAATCTCATAGGGGCTGCCATAACGAATTACTAAAAACTTGGTGGCTTTAAGACCACAGACATTTGTCCATTTATCCTCGCACAGTTCTGAAGCCCTAAGTCTGAAATGGAAGTGCTGTCCCTGGAGGCTCTGAGGGAGAATCTGTCCCGGCCTCTCTCCTAGTGTCTGCTGCCCACCGTGGGCATCCCTTTGGTGTGGGCTCCATTCCTCCACATCTGCCTGTCTTCACATGGTCTTTCCACTGTGTCTCAAATCTCTTCTCCTTTCTCCTGTAAGGATACCAGTCATTGGATGTAGGCTCACCCCAAGTCCAGAATGACTGGGTCCAGAGATCCTTAAATCCTTCTGCAAATTCCCTATTCCCAAATAAGTCCACATTCACAGGCATGGGTTAAGACTTGGACATCTCTTCTTTGAGGGGAACAAAATTTAACCTGCTATAGGGTATAAAATCTTGTCCATGGAACCCTGTCCATGGAACCCTTTCCCCTCAATATCATTATGATTATATTACTTATTCCTCAGCACTATTCACATTTGGGGTTAGATAATTCTTTGTCATGGGGAGCTTTTTTATGCCTTGGAGGATGTTTACCCACTAGATGCCAGTAGCACCTCCTATTAGTTGTAACAGCCAGAAATGTCTCCAGACATAGCCAAATGTCTCCCAAGGATAGGGTTGCAAGATAAAACAGAGTGCCCCAGTTAAATATGAATTTCAGATAATTTTTAGTATATTTTAAATATTTCATGAGATATACTTATATTAAAATTATTTATTGTTTATACTAGTCATCCTGTTTCCCCTCCCCAACCCCTACACCAAATCTGGCAACCCTCCCTAGGGGGAAAAGTTTAGAAGTGGTTTAGAACTACTAGTTGAGAACAGTCACTACAAATTTATATTCATTAAGTGCTTACTCTGTGCCCAGCACCGTGCCACGTCCTGTTCATGATTTATTGCATACACTCCTTGAAACAACTGAGAAATAATTAACCTCCAGCAAACATGTAAGGGGTTGAGTTTCAAACCCAGATCCATGTTTTCACAAGTGCTGTGAGATGTTGGCCCTGGGGGTGGGGAGTGGGTACTTGGCAGATTGTGTATACCTCAGCACTTAGGGGGAAATGGTGCTGATGTCTAGACCATCATGGTGAGAAGTACTGGGTTAGAGGAAGTGAGAACAGCAGAAGGGCATTCCTAGGGTAGAAGGTGTGAGACTCCTCTAGGAGGAGCAATTTTTGAAGATGGGATTTTTATGGGTGATCCTGGGATGTGGGATCATTTGCCAAGAGAAGCAGCTGAGTTGTGAACTGTGGTGGGGATCACAGTATTCAGCAGACCTGGGTTTCAGTGTCAGTATTCTGAGCTGGCATGGCCTTGGGCAGATGCTGTAGTGACAGTATATAACATTTATTGTGCCAGGTACTGCTCTGACTGCCAGCCCCACGTGATCTGATTTATTCCTCAAATGACCCTCTGAGGGTGGGTCCTCTTACAGATGAGGAGGTTGAGGGTTAAGAAACGCCCCATATCATGAGGCTAGTGAGGGGAAGAGCTGGGAGTCCCACCACCTTTTGGTGTATAGGACCATGCACCAACCAGCTGGCAGGGCCAGAGTCCACGTTTTGAACTTGCTGTTCTCTAGTGTGTTACATCCATACCTCTTTAAGTCTTAGTTTCCTCCTTTCTCCATTAAAAAAATAGATAAAACTCATCTACTCCCAGACTCTTAAGGTGTTCTTAGGATTAAATGAGTTAATGTGTCTAAACACCTACATTATAGGGCCTGACTCAGAGGAACTTGAAGTTATTATTATTAAGGGAGGGGAGTGAGGCCAGAAGCAGGGTTCCCGCCCACCCTCCTCAAAGGTGACGTGAGTTTAGCATATCCTGTCTACTCACCTATGTTCATTTCATTTTAAAATCGATGTCAGTGAGCACTTACAGTGTCAGGCACAATCTCCTTTCAAAGGCCAGAATTTCCCCAGCAAGCCCAGAGCCCCTTGTTGGCCTTCCAGAAGTGCCTGCTGAATGAATGAGTACAAGAATAAATAAATGCAGAGCAAGTGAGTCCTGCTTCCCCAACAAAGGCATCAATTCATCTGTGCGAATTGCCAAGGCTGGTCCTGGGATAATGGATTGGCATTGTCTTCCAATAAGGGTGGTTTCATCCATCTGAAGGATGGAGATAATATATTCCTTGCAAAGCTGTTGGGTGACTTAATTAACTAATATTTATAAACTGCCTCCTAAGCCACCAATCAAAAGCAAGGTAAAAAAACACCTCATGCTATTGGTATTAATTTACTGCTTCCCTGCACTGGGCCTTTTAAATGTGTTTCTTAGGACAGGAAGAGTTAGTGCCTAGGTTTAAGGTAATTAAATTTTAGATAAAAACCATCTACTCCTTGATTAGAGCCTAAACAAGCCCCCTTTCCTCTTTGCCGAATCTCCACTTTTCTCATACTCAGCTGCCTTGTTCTGGGAACATCTGCTGTTGAGACAGTAACTTTCTCTCTTTGTTTCTCATGTTTAAGGCAAGTATTTCCACTAAAGTCTTCCTGGGACATTTGCATAACCAACTATTGATTTGCATTTGATTTGTATAAGCTGTCATGGTCTGTATAGTTATATCTTATTTGATTTCCAAAAGCTTTGTCATTTCTGTTTATATAATCATACAAGGGACTCATTCTCCCAGAGTCACCATTTGAGGGGTAGAAGGAAGGGACATTTGTCGAACACCTACAAATGTGATTTCATTTAATTTATTGGCTCTCAAGTTTGGCTGTACGTGGGAATCACCTAGGGGAGCTGAAAAATACTGATACCTGTTCTCCACCCTCAGAGGTTATGATGGGGCACAGCCTTAGAGGCAGGAGCTTTGTAACCTCCCCAGGTGCCCTGGCTGGTATGGCTCAGTTACTTGGAGCACCCTCCCATAAACCAGGCAGTCACCGGTTCAATCCCCAATCAGGGCATGTACCTGGGTTGTGTGTTTGATTCCTGGTCAGGGCACATGCCTGGGTTGTGGGATCGATCCCCAGCGAGGGCTCATGCAGGAGGCAGTCCATGTTTCTCTTTCCCTTTCTTTCTCTAAAATCATTTTTAAAAAGCCACCTCCCCAGCAAAGATTCAGCAAAGATTGAGAACGACTTATTGATGCTCATAAAAATATCCACAAGCAACCCCTGCCCCTCCCTCACCTTAAAGATGTGGAAACAGAGCCTTGAGTTATTAGGGGAGATACATTCATAAAATATTATTAATGTTAATAGCACATTGATGTGTGAGAATGCATTTAATTCTTACAATGACCCTTTGAGGCAGGGATTAATACTCCCTCCCCTTGTATAGGTGAACAAATTGAGGCTTAAAAAGTGGGTAATTTGCCCAAGTCCCCCAAAGGAGCAAGAGATCATGCACAGAGGAGAGATGCCATGCTTGGATAAGGATTAGACTGTGTTGGGATTTGAATTTTGGTTCTAACGTCTGGTTTACGCAGGATCCAACTTGTGTGTCCCTTGAGAATCCTATCTTTATCTAATCTAGTGTTCCTCTGGGTTTAGGGTAGTGCAGGGATCTTAAGAGGCATCTGAAGTACTGAGGGTTGGTGTGGAACAGTCAGGGCCAAGGAGTGGACTTTCCAAGCAATAAAAACCAAGGCTTTCTGACCTGGTAATTGGTTTTCCTCTCTTCCTCCCTTCCTCTAGTATTTATTGAGCTTGGTGCCAAAGACACAAGACAGACAAGGGCTGCTACGTAGCATCCATCATTTGTCAGCCAATATTGGAGCTTTGAATTAACCTGCACAAGTTGGGCTGTGCTCTTTCTCTCCCTGTAAAATGAACTGAAGCTGATGTGAGGAAATAGCTTCAGCACACCACAGGGAAGAACAGTGCTGGTTATTATTTATTTGGAGGGTTTTATTTTCATCTCATCTGGGAAGTGGTGAGAGAACAGGAATTTTATCACACACATCCAGCCAAATGTACGCCTGAGTCGTTGGTGTCATGCTATTCAAATATAAATTCCCTCATTCATTCAATCCTTTCTGAGCTCCTGCCACATGCCTGGCACTATTCCAGATGATGGGGCCGCATTTTTTAAAATGAGCCCTAGACAGTTTGTCTTAGTGGATATAGAATGTTGGCTCATGGACTGAGGGGACTCAGGTTGTATTCTGGTCAAGGGCACATACCTCCTTTGCAGGCTCGATCCCATACCCTTGTCAGTGCCCATGCAGGAGGCAACCAATTAGTGTCTCTCTTGCTCATTGATGTTTCTCTCTGTCTCTCCCCCTCTCTTCCACTCTCTAAAAAAAAAAATCAATGGAAAAATATCATTGGGTAAAGATTAACAACAACAAAAAAATGAGGCCAAGTCCCTCTGTCCATGACGACCTGAATGATGAGAAGCAAGTCATGTGTAGATCTGGAGGAACAGTATTTCAAGAATATGGAACAGCAAGTATAAAACCCTGAGATGGAAATGATCTTGGGGATTTAAGAAAAAGCAAGAAGGATTGTATTGATCTGTTTTAAAAAAATAGATATTTTTATTGATTTCAGAGAGGAAGGGAGAGGGAGAGAGAAACATCAATGATGAGAGAGAATCATTGATCGGCTGCCTCCTCCTCACATTATGGACCGAGCCTGTAACCCATGTAATGTGCCCTGACCAGGAATCGAACTATGACCTCCTGTTTCATAGGTTGACACTCAACCACTGAGCCATGTTGCCAGGTTTACCACTCCATTCTTTATTCAATTTGTAATAATCCAATATGAGAGCAATTTAAGCCTATAGTATTTTTAAGTGGCTTTCAGTGCTTTCGATAATTTTAAGTATTTTGAACTCCTTAAAAAATATTCATCTCTAAGATAAATGTCTTAGAAACAAACAATAGCCCTAGCCAGTTTGCTCAGTGGTTAGCATGTCAGCCAGCAGACTGAAGAGTCCCAGGTTCAATTCCAGTCAAGGGCACATACCTCAGTTGCATGCTCGATCCCTGAACCCCTGTTGAGGCATGTGTGAGAGGCAACCAATTGATAATTGATTGCCTTACATGTCACATCAATGTTTCTCTCTCTATTGAATTGATCTTGTAGTCACCCTAAGCAGCCTCAAATAGAGGTTCCCTTATTAAACCTGCTACCTCCCAATCAGGACTGGTCTGCCTCTTTCTTTGGCCTTTCCTTGCTCTCTGCATATGGGGGCCAACTTGTGAACCCACACTAACCCCATGGTTACCACTCATTTATTTATCCTATAGTGTTGTTTGTTTGTTTTTTGAGAATGTCATATAAACAGAGTCATGTAGTATCTAATTTTTGAGACAGTCTTATTTCACTCAGTATAATGCCTTTTAGATTCATCCAAGTGATTGCATGTAACAATAGTTCATCCCTTTTTATTGCTGAGTAGTAATTTCATAGATTTGCCACAGTTTATCCATCTGCTTTTTTAAAAAGTAAACTTTTAAAATATGTTAATTATTTTATTTTTATTTATTTGTATTGGTTTCATGTATACAGCCTAGTGGTTAGACAAGCATAGAAATTTGTGCACAGGTGTCCCGAGGCCTGGCCGGTGAGCAGGGCTGATCTGTGGGGTTGATCTTTTTAAAAAATATATATATTTAAAAATATAATACATCTTGATATCAAGGCAGGGTGGTCAGGGGCCCCCACTGGCACTCACCTTGGCTGTCCTGGGGCCTGCGGGCTACAGGAAGCTCCTGTGTTGAATGTCTGCCCTCTTGTGGTCAGTGCACATCATAGCAATTGGTTATTCCACCAGTCATTCTGCTATTCGGTTGATTTGCATATTAGGCTTTTATTATATAGGATAGTGTCCTCTTTGATAATTCCAATACCCCTTTGGCACCATTCATAGTTATCCCAATATTATTGGCTTTATTTCCTATGATGACTATTTTGTAACTACCAGTTTGTGCTTCTTAGTTCCTTCACCTCTTTTATCCAGTGCCCCATAATCCCCCCTCCCCTCTGACAACCACTAGTTCTCTCTCTCTCTCTGAGTCTGTTTTAATTTTGTTCCTTTATTTTGTTCTTTGGATTCCACATATAAGTGAAATCATATAGTATTTGACTGACTGATTTATTTCACTGAACATAATACCCTCTAAGTCTATTTATGCTGTTGTAAATGGTAAGAGTTCATTCTTTTTTTAATATTATACAAATTTCCCCCCTTTAGTGATTAAGATATTACAAATGTGTTCTTATCCTCCTCCTACCCCCCCAATCCTGCCCTCACCCTTTGGTGTTTGCATCCATTGGTTATGCTTATAATGTATGCATGCAAGTCTTTTGGTTGATCTCTCCCCCTTATCCCCACCATCCCTTACATTCCCTCTGAGGTTTGAACATCTGATCAATGCTTCTCTGTCTCTGGACCTGTCTTTGTTAACCAGTTTATGTTGTTCAATATAATCCACAAAGAAGTGAGATCATGTGATATTTATCTTTCTCTGACTGACTTATTTCACTTAGCAAATTGCTCTCCAGCTCCATTAATGCTATTGCAAATGGTAGGAGTGCCTTCATTTTTACAGCAGCATAGTATTCCATTGTGTATATGTACCACAGCTTTCTAATCCACTCATCTGCTGAAGGGCACTTAAGCTGCTTCAAAATCTTAGTTATTGTAAATTGTGCTGCTATGAACATATCCTTTCTGATTGGTGTTTCTAGTTTCTTGGGATATATTCCTAGAAGTGGGATCCCTGGGTCAAATGGGAATTCCATTTTTAGTATTTTGAGGAAAATCCATACTGTTCTCCATAGTAGCTGTACCAGTTTGCATTACTATAGCAGTGCACGAGGGTTCCTTTTTTTCCACATCCTCACCAGCACTTGTCATTTAATTTGTTGATGATAGCCATTCTGACAGCTGTGAGATGATACCTCATTGTTGTTTTAATTTGCATCTCTCAGATGATTAGTGATTTTGAGCAAGTTTTTATGTCTCTTGGACTTCCTTATGTCCTCTTTTGAAAAGTATCTATTTAGGTCCATTGCCCATTTTTAAAAAGTTTAACACATTTTTATTGCTCAGATTATTATAATTGTTCTTTTTTCTCCTCATAACTCCCCTCGACTCAGTTCCCACCTCACCCTCTGCCCTTACCCCCCCCAACACTGTCCTCATCCATAGGTGTATGATTTTTGTCCAGTCTTTTCCCACACCCCCCACATCCCTTTCCCCCCATGAATTGTCAGTCCACTCCCTTTCTATGCCCCTGATTCTATTATATTCCACAGTTTATTCTGTTCATCAGATTTTTAATTCACTTGATTTTTAGATTCACTTGTTGATAGACATGTATTTACTGTTCATAATTTTTATCTTTACCTTTTTCTTCTTCTTCTTCCTCTTCTTAAAGAATATCTTTCAGCATTTCATATAGTACTGGTTTGGTGGTGATGAACTCCTTTAGCTTTTTATATCTCTGAAGCTCTTTATCTGCCCTTCAATTCTCAATGATAGCTTTGCTGGGTAGAGTAATTTTGGTTATAGGTTCTTGCTATTCATCACTGAATATTTCTTGCCACTTCCATCTGACCTGCATAGTTTCTGTTGAGAAATCAGCTGACAATCGTATGGGTGCTCCCTTGAAGGTAACTAACTGTTTTTCTCTTGCTGCTTTTAATATTCCCTCTTTGTCTTTTGGTCTTGGCATTTTTCCTCTGAGTCTCAGTGTGCTTTTCTCTTTTCTTCTAGTTGTAGAATTTCCACTCAGCCAGCCTTCCTGTGGTTCTAGATAATGTCCGTTTTGTCTTTTAGTTGTAGTTTTGAAATTGTTGTGCAAGGCAGTAGTTTAGGTGTTTACCTATGCTGCCATCTTGGTTTCTCCTCCATTGCCTATTTTTTGATTTGGTTGATTATCTTTCTTTTCTTAAGTTGTATGAGTTCCCTGTAAATGTTGGAGATTAAACCCTTATCAGAGATAACATTGGTAAATATGTTCTTCTATACAGTAGGCTTTCTTTTTTTGTTGATGGTTTCTTTTGTTGTAGAGAAGCTTTTTTTTTTTGATGTAGTCCCATTTGTTTATTTTCCCTTGCCTTAGGAGCTGTATCAGTGAAGATAATGCTTCGGTATATATCTGAGATTTTGCTGCCGGTAGATTCCTCTAATATTTTTATAGTTTCCCATCTTACATTTAAGTCCTTTATCCATTTTGAGTTTATTTTTTTGTATAGTGTAAGTTGATGGTCCAGTTTCAATTTTTTGCATGTGTCTGACCAAATTTCTCAGCACCATTTATTGAAGAGACTGTCTTGACTCCATTGTACATTCTTGCCTCCTTTGTCAGATACTAATTGGGTCCATTTCTGGGTTCTCTATTCTATTCCATTGGTCTATATATCTGTTCTTGTGCTAATACCTGGCAGTTTTGAGAACAGTGGCTTTGTAATACATCTTGATATCTGGTATTGAGATCCCCACTACTTTGTTCTCCTTTTCAGGATTGCTGCAGCTATTTGTGGTCTTTTTTATTGCAGATGAATTTTTGGAGAGTTCTTTCTAGGTCTGTGAATTATGCTGTTGGTATTTTAATAGGGAATGCATTGAATCTATAGATTGCTTTGGGTAGTATGGACATTTTAATGATGTGATTCTACCAATCCATGAACATGGCATATTCTTCCATCTGTTTATGTCTCTCTCTATCTCTTTTTTTTCAATGTCCTGTAGTTTTCCACATACAGGTTTTTTACCTCCTTAGTTAACTTTATTCCTAGGTATCTTAATTTTTTTTGTGTGTGTGAAATGGGATTGTTTTTTAAATCTCTCTTTCGGTAAGTTCACTATTGGTGTATAGAAATGCCATGGATTTCTTGGCGTTAATTTTGTATCCTGCTACATTGACAAATTCATTTATTTTTTTATTTTTATTTTTTATATTTATTCATTTTCTTACAGAGCAGAAGGGAGAGGGATAGAAAGTCAGAAACATTGATGAGAAACATTGATCAGCTGCCTCTTGCACACCCCCTACTGGGGATGTGCCCACAGCCAAGGTACATGCCCTTGACTGGAATCGAACCCGGGACCCTTTAGTCCGCAGTTTGACTCTCTATCCACTGAGCCAAACCAGTCTCTGCTGAAAAATTCATTTATTAAGCCTAATAATTTTTTGATAGAGTCTTTAAGGTTTCCTATGTCCAGTATCATGTCATCTTTGAATAATGACAATTTTAATTCTTCTTTTCCAATTTGGATGCTTTTATTTCTTCTTCTTGTCTTATCACTTTGGCTAGCACTTCCAGTACTATGTTGAACAGGAGTAGTGAAAGTGGGCATCCCTGTCTTGTTCCTTTTCTTAGTGGAAATGGTTTTAGTTTTTGCCTATTGAGTGTGATGTTGGCTGTAGGTTTGTCAGATAAGGTTTTTATATATTAAGGTATGATCCTTCTATTCCCACTTTGCTGAGCATTTTTATCAGAAAAGGGTGTTAGACTTTGTCAAATGCCTTTTCTGCATCGATTGATATGATTATGTGATTTTTGTCTCCCACTTTGTTTATGTGATGTATCACGTTGATTGATTTGTGAATATTGTACCAGACTTGCATCCCTGGAATAAATCCCACTTGGTCATGGTGTATGATCTTTCTAATGTACTGCTGGATCTGATTTGCTAAAATTTTATTGTAGATTTTAGCATCTATCTTCATCAGGGATATTGACCTGTCATTCTCTTTGTTGTGTCTTTATCTGGTTTTGGGATTAGGATAATGCTGGCTTCATAGAAAGAGCTTGGAAATATGCCTTCCTCTTGAATTTTTTGGAGTAGTCTGAGAAGGATTAGTTTTTGTTCTTTGAATGTTCAATAAAACTCCCTTGTGAAGCCATCTGGTCCAGGGATCTTGTTGGCTGGAAGCTTTTTGATTACTGTTTCAATTTCATCAGTAGTTATAAGCCTATTCAGGTTTTTTAATTCTTCCTGATTGAGTTTTGGAAGCTTGTATTTTTCTAGGAATGTGTCCATTTCATCGAGGTTGTCTAGTTTGTTGGAGTAGGGTTATTTGTAGTATTTTTATTTTTACAATCCTTGTTTATGAGCGGGGTCAGTTGTACTTCATCTCTTTCATTTCTGATTTTATTTATTTGGCTCCTCTCTCTTTGTTTCTTGGTGAGCCTGGCTAGAGGTTCATCTTGTTTATCCTTTCAAAGAACCAGCTCTTGGTTTTGTTCATCTTTTATATTGTTTTTTTTAAATCTCTATGTCATTTATCTCAGCTCTGATCTTTATTATTTCCTTCTTTCTGCTTACACTGGGCTTTTCTTGTTGCTCTCTTTCTCACTCTCTGAGTTGTAGGGTTAGGTAATTTATTACCATTGTTTCTTGTTTTTTTTTTGTTGTTGTTTTTTTTTGTTTTTTTTTTTTGCAGTAGGCTGGTAGAGCTATGAACTTCCCTCTCAGGACTGCTTTCACTGTGTCCCATAGATTTTGGATTGTTGTGTTTTCATTGTCATTTGTTTACAGGATGCATGTTATTTCTTCTTTCATCTCTTTGGTAACCCAATAATTGTTTAACAGCATACTATTTAGCCTCCAAGTGTTGGATTTTTTTCATTGTTTTTATTATAGTTGATTTGTAGTTTTATGCCATTGTGATCTGAGAAGATGCTTGTTATGATTTCTATCCTCTGAATTCGAAGAGACTTTGCCTGTGTCCTAACATGTGGTCTATCTTTGAAAATGTCCTGTGTACACTGGAGAAGAATGTATATTCTGTGGCTTTGGGGTGAAATGTTCTGAAGATGTCAATTAAGTCCATCTGATCTAGTGAGTCATTTAGGATTGCTGTTTCTTTGCTGATTTTTTGTTCAGAGGTTTTATCCACTGGTGTCAGTGGGGTATTAAAGTCCCCTACTATGACTGTATTGCTATCAATTTCTCCCTTGATATCTTCCAGAAGATGTTTTATGTATCTAGGTGGTCCTGTATTGGGTGTATATATATTTACCAGAGGTATATCTTCTTCTTTTTTAAAAATTTATTTTATTGTTTAAAGTATTACAAATAGTAGTATATAGTCTCATTTTCCCCCATTGACCTTCTCCCAGCCTCCCCTACCTCCCTTCACATGCCCCCAACAACTGTCCCCCCAAATGTCTTGCATCCATTTGCTATGCTCATATGCATGCATACAAGTCTGAGTTATATCTTCTAGTTGAATTTCTCCCTTTAGTGGCCTTCCTTATCTCTTGTTATGACCTTTACTTTGAGGTCTATTTTGTCAGATATAAGTATTGAACTCCAAGCTTTTTTTCTCATTTCCATTTGCCTGAAAAATTTCCCCCCATCTCTTTACTATCAGTCTGTGTGACTCCTTTGCCCTGAGGTAGGTCTCTTGCAGACAGCAAATATATGGGTCATGTTTCCTTATCCATTCAGCTACCCTGTGTCTTTTGATTGGAGTATTTAATTCATTTATTTTTAACGTTATTATTGATAAGTACTTGTTTGTTGTCATTTTTATTCTTAATGTTTGTGTTTCCTCTTGCCTTTCTGTTTCTTCTTTTTAAAGCAGCCCTTTTAGCATGTCTTGCATTGCTGGCTTGGTAGTGATAAACTCTCTTAGCCCTTTTTTGTCTGTGAAGCTTCTGATTACACCTTCAATTTTGAATGATAGCCTTGCTGGTTATAGTATTATTGAATTCAGGCCCTTGCTTTGCATCACTTTGTATATTTCATCCCGTTTCCTTCTGGCCAGGTGTGTTTCTGTTGAGAAATCATTTGATATTCTAATGGGAGATCCTTTGTAGGTAACTTTCTGGCACCCTTTAAGATTCTTACTTTGTTGTTGATGTTTGCCAATTTAACTATGATGTGTCTTGGTGTCGGTCTTTTTGGGTTCATCTTGTTTGGGACCGTATGTGCTTCTTGGACTTGCATAATTTTTTCTTGCCAATGTCAGGGAAGTTTTCTGTCATTATTTCTTCAAACAGCTTTTCTATTCCTTGCTTCTCTTCCTCTTCTTCTGGTACCCCTATTATGTGATAGTTATTTTGTTTTGTGTTGTCCCAAAGCTCCCTTAGGCTCTCTTCTTGCTTCTTAAGTCTTCTTTCCAGTTGCTGCTGTATTTGTGTGTTTGTGTTTTTTCCTACCTTGTCTTCTAATTCATTGATGTGGTCCTCAGCCTCTTCTAATTTACTTTTTAAGCCTTCCATTGTGTTCTTTATTGCAGATATATCATTCTTTATTTCCTCTTGGTTCCTTTTCATGTTGGTGACATTCTCATTCAGCTTCCTATAATTCTTACAGGGTTGTGTGTATTTGTCATTGAGTTGTGTGTATTTGTTATCCAGCCATTTGAGCATCCTTATAACTGTTACTCTGAATTCTTTCTCTGACATATTACTTGACTCTTTTTAATTTAACTCCCTTTCTGATGATTACTCTTTTTCTTTCCTTTGGGAATTGCTTTTTTTTTTTTGTCTCCCATGTTTTGCTGTAATGTTTTAATTGTTTCTGTGTCCTATTTCCAACTGCTTTGCTACTCAGGTTCTTTTGGGGATGGTGCTACTGGTGTGATCTCTCAGGTCTTCTGGGCTTGGTGATCTAGTGCAGATCCCTACTTGAGCTATTTGGGTTCTCTTGATGTAGGCCTGCAAGCTGGAAAGTGCAACTGTGGTATCCAGATGTCAGCAGCTGGGGAGCAGAATGTCCTAATTTTTGCTGCCTTGCATTCTTGGTTGAAATTGCATGTGCCCAGCAGGGCCTCACAGAGGCACCCAGGAGCCATCTGTCAGGGTGGTGGGACTCAGGAGGCCTGCGCTCTGGGAAGGCACGACTGTGGTGTCCAGAGTTTTATAGCTATGGGGTGGGAAGACTCAGTTTTTGCTGACTGAGTCTCCCTGGTTGGACACATGCCCACCCAGTGGCAGCTCACAGGGACCCTGCGGTGCACTGGCCAGTGCAGTGCATTGGCCAATGCAGTGCACTGATGCACTCTAAAGGGCCTTGACACTGTAGCTACATGATCCAGGTGTCTGTGGACAGGTATCCAGGAAGAGGGAATTCAGAATTTCTACTGCTGGGGCAGTGCACCTTTGTTGGGATAAGAGAATGCCCAGCGGGGGCTCACAGTGGCACCCAAGAGCTGCCTGTGGATCAGTGGGCTTGGGAGGCCTGCATGCTGGAAAAGTGTGACTGTAATTTCAGAGTTCTACAGCTGTGGGGTGGGAAGACTCAGTTTTTGCTGCTGTGTCCATGGTTGGATACGCATGCTGCCAGTGGTGGCTCACAGGGGCACCCATGGTGCGTTTGCCAGCATAGGGACGCACTCTGAAAGGCCCTGGCACTGAAGCCGCACGATTGAGGTGTCTGCGGGCAGATATCCAGGAAAAGGGAATTCAGAATTTCTACTGTGTGGCAGTGCACCCTTGTTTGTATAAGATTGCACTCAGCAGAGGCTCACAGTGGCACCCAAGAGTGGCTGTGGAGCTATGGGTTCAGGAGGTCTGTGCAGCATACTGTCGCACTCTGAGGGGCCCTGGCGCTGAAGCTGCGCAATCGAGGTGTCGGTGGGCAGGTATCCAGGAAGAGTGAATTTAGAATTTCCATTGCCAGGCAGTGTGTCCCTGTTTGTATAAGAGCGCGCCCAATGGGAGCTCACAGCAGATCCCAAGAGTGGCCTGTGGAGCGAAGGGCTCAGGAGGCCTGCACCCTGGAAATGTATGACTGTGGTGGTGCATTTGCTGACACGGTGTTCTGTCGCACTCTGAGGGGCCCTGGAGCTGACATTGCATGACCAGGGTATCTGTGGGCAGTTATTCAGGAAGAGGGAATTCAGAATTTCAACTGTAGGACAGTGCACCCTTGTTTGTATAAGATTGCACCCAGCGGGGCACACAGGCGCATCCAAGAGCTGCCTGTGGAGTGGTGGTCTCAAGAGGCCTGTGCGCTGGAAATGTGTGACTGTGGTGTCCAGAGATCTGCTGCTGGGGAGGAGGCACGTCGCATTTACTACTTCAGGAATGGTGCACCTTTGGAGGGGAGGTCCTAGAGCCGTGATGGCGAGCCTATGACACGTGTGTCAGCACCGACACGCGTAGCCATTTTCGATGACACTCGGCCGCATGCGGTGGCATACAGAGAAGTATGGGGCCACATGCTGAGAAGGATGTTTCATCCTCAGCTACTGCACAGCCAGGTGCAATAGCCAACAATGAAACATTTGCTGTAGTGTAGTGTAGACACTCTGTACCGGAGGTCTGTAGACCAAAACAACAGAACTCCAGCATAGAGCATCTAGTTCTGGGACTTCCGGTTAGGCCGGTAGGGGATCTTTGATCTCACTTCTAGCCAGCCCAGCAGGGAGCAGCGGAATGCCTCAGGGGACACATCTCTGGGGGCCCTGTGATCGCCATTACCAGCAACCACATAACCATAGCAACCATCATCTAATCTACTGTTCTGGGATGTCGTGGGTTTCTAATTGACCATCATTACTGAGATAAGTGAGGGGGAGGCTGGGAGAGGCAATGGCCTGTGCTATGGGTGCCATTTTCCGCCATTAGAAATAGCGGCAGCCATCTTAATTTATATAAGGAATGTCATTTTGCAGCATAGTGCAGACTCCATTTCACCACTCTTACTGTTGTGCAACCTTATTAACCCCTATTTTTGCTTATTAACCTTGCCCTTTCCTAAAAGACAGTTACATGTGCCATCTTGTGGTCAGTTAGGCTAGTTAACCCCTAATTGCCTGTAGGGCTAACAGGCTATCTATAATTCTATCTTCTGACACTGCCCCCCTGATGGAGAACCCCCCCCAAAAAAAACCAAGGTTAAGTAAAGGAAGTGGTAGTAGCAGCAGCCAACACTTTCAAGAGACATGGACTGAGATGTATGGCATTATAGAAAAAATGGCAGATCATTTTGTGTTCTATGTACTGAAAAGGTAGTAAGCAGAATGTGGAATATAATTAGACATTTTGAAATTAATCATTCCCAGCTCTTGAAAAAAAGTGAGCATGAAAGGAAGGAATACATTTCCAGGCATCTTTATAAGAGCCAATCTAATGCCATCCTTAAATTTATAAAAGGCTCTACAAATTTAACATCTGTAAGTTTGAGCATTGCTCACTCCATAGCTCAGCATAGAAAAGTAATCAGTGAGGAGAATTTATTAAAGAAACTCTCCTAAGATGTGCACCAGTTCTATTTCATGATATGCAGAATAAAGATGCAATTATTAAGAGAATATCTGAGTTACCACTCAGTGGAAATATCATAAAAGATCAAATAATGACATTGAACACAAACATACAACATCAATTACAGAGAGACATAAGTAATTGTAAATATTTTTCGATCTCTCTTGATGAAACTACTGATGTCACATCACATGCTCAGTTGGCCATTATTGGTCGATATTCTGAGGATCTCACAATGAGAGAAGAGTTGATAAAGTTAGTATCAGTGCCAACAAGTATATCAGGAAGCAAAATATGTAAGCTTGTTATACAAACATTCCGTGACCTAAGCACTGATATCTCTAAAGTTGTGTCAGTGACGACAGATGGGGCACCAAACATGGTGGGGAAAAAAGTTGGATTTGTCAAATTGTTTACGGAAGCTATTGGACATCCGATTGTGCCTTGTCATTGTGTTATCTATCCATCAGGAGGTTTTATGTGCCAAGGCAGGATTCACTGACTTAAACGACTTAATGTCAGTTGTTACAAAAATAGTTTAATAGCTGCTCACCCCCTTCACAAACAAGACTTTTCTGCACTTTTATTGAAGGTTGATTCCACCTACAGTGGACTGCTGATGTCCAATAATGTAAGATGGCTGAGCCGAGGCAAAGTTCTTGAGTGCTTTGTAGAGTGCTTTGAAGAAATTAAGGTATTTCTTGAGGATAAGGATCTGGGAAAGTTTTCTCAGCTCAATGATGATAAGTGGGTCAACACCCTGATATTTTTTTACAGATCTCTCTGTTCCTATTAATGAACTGAACTTAAAGTTACAAGGTTTTGGCAAAAGTATTGACGTTATGTTTGGATACATAAAAGATTTTGAAAGTAAACTTAAAAAATTCAAGTGAGATGTTGAAACTAAAACTTGTAAGTATTTTCCTCGAGTAACAAAGTATTTTGAGAAGGCCAGTGCAGCTGTACAAAATGAAATGGAACCCTTGCATATAAAGTACCAGAATATTTGAGACTTGTTACCTGACCAGTTCAGTGATATATTTAATCAATTTAGAAGCCTAGAACAGACCATAACAATAATTAAGTATCCTGATGTAGTAGTCTACAGTAGTCTGGAATTAAATGGTTTCCAACAGATGCAAATTAATGATTTGGAGATGCAACTTGCAGAATTCCAAGACAGCATCTGGGCTCAGGTGTTTGTGGACTTGAGGTCAAAGCTTGAGAATCTGGAAAGGTGCTGCTTGGAGAATCAAGAGGAGTGCCACTATGAATAGGAAATTTGAAGTGCCTGAAACCAATTACCAGACACTTTTAGCACCCTGAAAAATATAGCAATGGCTTTACTCACAATTTTTCCCTCTATGTACTTTTGTGAGACCTTATCCTCAGCGTTAAATAACATCAAAACCAACAAAAGAAACAGATTGGCAGATGAAGTTAGTAGCACTTGCTTGGGCTTGAAGTGTACAAAATATCAACCTTCAATGGAAGGTTTAGCCATTGAAATTCAGCAAGAAAAAAGTCACTAATAGTCACTTATCTTAGTTCAGGGCACCCCACACAAGTTAAATAATATCAAGACCAACAAAAGAAACCGACTGATAGATGAACAAAGAAGTCACTAAGCAGGTAAGTTAAATAATTAGTTCTTGGTTTATTAAATACAGTTATATATTACAATTATACATTTTTGTTATTTAAACTATAAATATCGCGAAATTATGTTTTTTTTTCCTCAAAGTGACACACCACTGAGTTATGCTCTGGGTTTTTTTGGTGAATTTTGACACACCAAGCTCAAAAGGTTGCCCATCACTGTCCTAGAGTCTGTGGTTCTACTAGTGGGGCAACAGGATTTTGGCTGGAGTGGCTTCCAGGTTGCGGGCAGTGTCCAAGGGCTGTCTGGGTGGTGTTGATGAGTTCCCAGAAGAGTCCGCTCCCCCTCTTGAAGATGGTGTGGGCTCCGTGCCTGAGTCCTGCAGCCCAGGGATGTCTGCAGCAGTGGTAGGGTCTCCCTGTCCAAGAGAGCCTGGTCTGCTAGCCCCAGCTGCTCCTGCCAGATTAAACCGCCCTTCCCTCCCTCCCTCACACACACAGCACACACATCTACGCATTCTCCTTCACCCCCTCACTCACTCACATCCTCTCTCACCTCCGTCCTGCTAGCCACTATCTTAGGCTAGCTCTTTTTGTTATAGTAAATTTTTAATTGAAGGATAACATACATACAGGAAGTGCACACATATACAGACTGATGAGTTAATGAGCACAGCCTTAAAAATCACCTCCCAGATTAAGAACTAGAACCTTGCAAATGCACTAGATATCTTTTGTGCTTTCTTCCGGGTAAACTGACTTCTATTTCCATTAGCTGGTTCGTTGTGTTTTTGAACTTTATAGAAATGAACTCATTTAAAATTTATTCTTTTTACCTGGCTTCTTTTGTCCAATATTATATTTGTAAATTTTATTTATCTCTTAAAACATATTTTTATTGATTTTAGAGAGGAAGGGAGAGAGAGATGGAAACATCAATGATGAGAATCATTCATTGATCAGCTGCCTTCTACATGAGTCCTCAACCTGGGCATGTACCCTGACTGGGAATTGAACCGTGACAGTCTGGCCTCCTGGGTCCATGCTCAAACACTGACACACTGTCTGGGCATAAACTGTGTTTAAGTAGCTATAGTTTATTCTTTTGCATTGCTCTAGTATTCCATAATAAAATACATCACAATGTGTATTTATCCATGCTACTGATGATGGACATTTAGGTTGTTTCCAGTTTGGCACTGTTTGGAGGAATGGAGTTGGTGGGTGATAGATTATGTGTGTGCTTATGTTGGTAGTTGATGCCAAACACTTTTTCACAGTGTATGTATTCATTTTCATTGCACTAGCAGTGTATGGGAGTTCGAGTTGCTCTAAGTCCTTAACAAGACTTGGTATTGTCCTTTTAAAAGATTTAAGCTATTGCCCAGGCCAGGTGGTTCAGTTGGTTGGAGAGCCATTCCACACACCAGAAGGTCCGGGGGATTTGATATCCAGTCCGGGCACAGGTTGTGGCTTTGATGCACCATTGGGTCACACACTGGAGGCAATCTTTGTCACACCTCTCTCCCCCTTCCTCGCTCTCTGAAAATCACTGAAAACGTATCCTCAGGTGAGGATTAAAAAAAAGGGGGAGGGGGGGTTGCTGAGGGGGCGGGCCAGCGGCCTCCGGGCGCTTGCGCAATGTGTGCACAGGGCCAGCGCACAGGCCGGCGCGGGTGGCAGTCCCCGGGTCTGCTCCGGGTGGGAGGCGGGTGGTGCAGCCTCCCGGCGTGGGCATTGTCCCAGGCCCGCTCCTCGGCTTTTGTGCAAAACAGAACAGTGGCCGGAAAGGGTCGTGGGTCAGACTGACCGGAAGACAGAGAAGCCGCCATGGAGAAGGTCCAGCTAGGAGAGCCGCTGAAGAACACTCTGGAAAACACAAGCGGCTCCGGCAGATCCCGGGAACCTGGCAGAGGGCCCCGCCGGGGTGGGGGGCGCAGTCACCCGGCGTCCAGGCCTCTCGGCCTCCGCGCGGACCTGGCAGAGGCCGCGGACCTTCTGGAGGAGGCGACACCGTGTCTCCCAGAGGACAGCCTCACCCCGAGAGCCTCTACGAGGGGCAGTAATGGCCGAGCCCCGGTCCAGGCATCCGCCAGGCGGGGCGGGCTCAGGCTGGACGCTGTGGGCGCCACGTTCAGCCCCTATGAGCAGGAGGCCGTGTTCCCCCCGTGGGGTGGGGGGGGGAGGGAGCAGCCGGGCACGTGGCGCTGTCGAACAGTGGGCTGCCGGCTGCACGCGCCCGGACCCCCATCCCCTCCCCGGTGCGGGGGAAGGAAGCCCCCCTCAGGCTGGGTGGGTTTGCTCTTCACTGGCGGTAACTCTGAGAAGGCCGGTCCTCCCGAACCCTGACCCTCCGGCCTCGGTGAAAGCTTTGGTGTGGAGAGGGCCCTCGGGGAACAGAGATTTCTCTGCTCTAAAGGTTAGTTATGGTTTCTGCCCGCCCCCGCCCAATGGCTATAGCAAACAATACGGCCCCCCAGCACATAACATTGTAAATAGCCAAACGGCCTATGGGAAAGTGGGAAAAGATTTAGGTGACGCCTTGGATGGACAGATAGCCTAAGGAAGTTAAGATAAGGGGTTTAATGGGGAAACACGTTTACAATAGAATGTAGCTTTGTTGTTTGGGGAACAAGGCATTGTGTAACCAGAACTGTTTAAAAGAGGGGAGTGAAATAAACTCTGGGCGCAGTCCTGAAGAGGGCTTTGCGGACCTCCTGATCCCATATCTTTTGTTTCTTCTTTATTTCTATCCATCTTTCTATCTCCGTCTTTCCTTTATTAACCAGCCGCTAAGCAGGAAGGCAGGCGGGTCGCTCAGCTGTCACTGGACTCGAGTTTGGGAGAGTTTGTTGGTTTTCTGTCCACGTTTAATAGTTGACACGCGTACGGAGCGGGCCGGGGACGCCGCTGGGCCTGGGTACGGGGAAGGCGGCATCTGCTGGAAGCCAGTGACACGGAAGTTTTGTAAACGGATGAAGGTCTCGGGAAGTGCTGTTGGCAGCAGGCAGCTGTCTGGGCTGTGCCCTCTGCTCAGTGCAGTGTGCAGGCCCTGGAATCAGCCCTGACACCATGTTCAGGGCGGGAAGCGGGGCTTCCACTTCGTTCTTGTTCAGAAAAATTGTGTCCTTGGTGGAGAAGGCAGGCGAGTTCGCCTGTAGGTACTGCGCAGCTGCTGAAAACGGTCTACTTGTGACTTTTCTTTGGAGCTGTGAAATGAGCATATGTGCCTTAATTCTCACCACCTTATTCTGCCAGAGACCGAGTTTGACGAAAACAGTTATTCTTCTCCTGTTTTGTTCAAATATGTGTAGAAATTTTTCTCTCTCCTATTCAGCGAGGTACTGATGACCTGAAGGTATGTCCCTAGTAAGATGGTCTTTCTCAAAATCTCAGGACTGCATGCTTGGTAAACCCTACTGTTTATTTTCCGGAAGAAAAAGAAAAAGAACTTAAGCTATTTTGGCATGTGTGTGGGGTATTTCTTGAAAATAGTAATGTGTAGGCCACCGCTGACCTGGGAGCCGCCCACCACCGGGCGAAGGAGGAAGTGGAGGGCCCACGTGAGCAGCTGGGCCTTTGATAGGGTGGGTAAATGCGGAAACAGTTTTCCTTAACTCGTTTCCCACCTTCTGTATTTCACCATTCATTACGCATGACATTGGCTCTAATTTTATTGCGGCTGTCCTTTACCAAAATGTTTTAGTTTGCTAAAATTAAACTGTAAATGGGTATTTGACTTTTGAAAATGATTTTCTCCATCTATTCAGATGACTCTATGCTTTTTTACTTTTTTTGGTCCTTTATTCCACTAATGTGGAGAATTATAGTGTTTTCTTTTCAGATGTGAATCCAAATTTGTACTCTTGGAATAAACTAAACTTGTCCATGATATACTAGTAATACCCTTTTTAATGTATTAATGCATTTGATTTGATAACATTTTTCGTAGGAGTTACTCTTATGAGAGAGATCTGACGGTATTTTCTTGTGAGTTTTTGGCATTTGGATGTTTGTATCAAGGTGACCTGAAAAAATGAGTTAAGAGGTGTTTCATCTTTTCGTATTTCCTAGTAGAGGTTGTGTAAGCTCATTATTATTTCTTTTTTAAGTGTTTAGAAGGATTTACCAGTGAAGATAATCTGGGCCTGGAGATTTCTTTGTGGGAATATTAAGTACAGATTCTATTTTTTTAATAGATATGGATGTATTCAGATGTCTTATTTGTCCCAGTTTTGGTAAGGTTTATTTTTCTAGTTTGTATATTTCACCTAAATTGTCAAATTCTATTGTCATAAAGTTGTTATAAAATTATGTTAGCATCTTTAAAATGCCTGCAAGATCTTTCTTGGCACTTATCAATTTTATTAGCCTTTTCAAAGAACCAATTTGGGGCTTTCTTGATTTTCTTTATTGCAAACTTGCTTTTTATTCCATTGACTTTTGTTTTTATCTTTATTATTTTCTTCCATATATATATATATATATTTATTTATTTTTTTATTTTTATTTTTTTATCTTTATTGTTCAGTTTATTAATTACATTGTTTCCCCTTTTTATCCCCCTATAGCTCCCCTCCACCCTATACCTATCCCACCCTCCACCCTCCCCTCCCCTCCCCACTGTCCTCTCCCATTGTTGCAAGATTTTTGTCCAGTCTCTTGCTGGACAACCCTTTTCTCCCCAAGAATTGTCAGTCCATTCCCTCTCTATGTCCATGTCTCTGTTATATTCACCAGTCTATCCTGTTCAACAGCCTATCAATTCACTTGATTTTTATGTTCATTTGTTGATAGATGTGTATTTGTTGTTCATAATTTTCATCTTTACCTTTTTCTTCTTCCTCTTCTTAAAGAATATCTTTCAGCATTTCATATAATGTTGGTTTGGTGGTGATGAACTCCTTTAGCTTTTTCTTATCTGCGAAGCACTTCATCTGACCTTCAATTCTGAATGATAGCTTTGCTGGATAGAGTAATCTTGGTTGTAGATTCTTGCTGTTCATCACTTTGAATATTTCTTGCCACTCCCGTCTGGCCTGCATCGTTTCTGTTGAGAAATCCGCTGACAATCGTATGGGTGCTCCCTTACAGGTAACCAACTGTTTCTCTCTTGCTGCTTTTATTATTCTCTCTTTGTCTTTTGCTCTTGGCATTTTAATTATGATGTGCCTTGGTGTGGTCCTCTTAGGGTTCCTATATATTGGGGTTCGGTGCGCTTCTTGGACTCCTAAGTCAATTTCTTTCAGCAGGTGTGGGAAGTTTTCAGTCACTATTTCTTCAATTAGGTTTTCATTGTCTTGGCCTCTCTCTTTTTCTGGCACCCCTATAATTCAGATGTTGGTATGCTTGAGGTTGTCCCAGAGGCCCTTACACTATCTTCAATTTTTTGGATTCTTTTGGTTTCTTGCTTTTTCAGCTGAGTGGATTTTACCTCTTTGTATTTCAAATCTTGAACTTGGTTCTTGGGGTGCTCCAGAGCACTTTTAGGTCTTTGTATAATATTTTTTGTTTCAGTCAGTGTATGCTTAATTTCTGGTTGGTCCTTTTTCATATCCTTGAGAGTCTCCTTCATTTCCTTGTAGGACTCATTCATTTCCACATTGGTCTTGATTATTTCCTTGCAGGTCTCGTTTATATCCTTGAGGGTCTTGTTCATTTCCTTGTAGGACTCATTCATTTCCTTTGTGGTCTTGCTTATTTCCTTATAGGCCTCGACCTTTTGTTGGAGCCTCTTGAAAAACCCTATAACCGTGGTTTTGAATTCCATGTCCAGTCGTTTTTTTTCCTCCATTTCTTTCACATCTGATTTCTTTCCATGTCGCTGCATGGTGGCTGCTTCCCTGAGTTGGTCAATTAGCTTTGTGTGGTAGACTTCCTACTAGGGACAATGGCTCAGCCTCCCCGGTTACCTGAGGTGGATATGGGCTGCACAGTCTTGCTGAAGTTAAGCTCAGTTAATCGTTGTTAGCACTTGGAGGGTTGACCTCCAGGCCAATTGTCTGTGAAGCTCAGCTGTGCTCAGGTTGGATGGGCGGAGTCTCCGGGCCAAGCAGACAGCGTTAGCTCCACCCTATGCAGCCCCGGGGACTCTGTGCCGGGGGCAATGGCTGCCAGCACCTCTGAGAGAGAGCCGCTGTGGAGCTCCACCGGCTGCCGGGGAATTCAGACTCTCCCCAAATGACTTTGCATGCGCAATGTCTCACCCAGGGTCATAAAACAAAGCAGACTGACGGTTTTCCGAATGAGAGACAAGTCGCGGAGCGCTCTCTGCACCATCACGCAGCTGAGCTGTTCGTGCGCAAGCTGCCTTCTCCACAAGCCAGCACACTTGGCAGCACCCGAGCTTCGGCGTGCCCTCCCACTATCCAGTTTTCACCCCGTATGATAGTGGGTTCTCTGGACTTCGCCCAGAGGTGGAGAATCAGTCCAGTGGGACGCCTTTGTCTCCCCGTTCGAGAAAACTGGCCGGTTTTTAGCCGCCCGCCCACTCCGCGGCGCGTACTCCAAACCTCTCTCCGCGTGAATCTTTCAACGCTGTCCGCCGCTGCTCCTCGGAGTCACAGTGTCTTATCTTCACTTTTATTTGTGGAATTTTCACTCGGCCAGCTTTCTGGTGAATCTGGAGGGTGTTTGTTCTTTCGTTAAATTGTAGTATTAAAATTGCTGATTATGACAGCAAGATAGGTGTTTTACCTTTGCCGCCATCTTAGTTCCTCCCACTGGAGACTTTTTTTCTTCCTTATATATTTTGAGTTTGATTTGTTCTTTTTCTAACCTTTTGAAGTAGGTATTTGTATCATTAAGTTCCATCATCTCTTTTCTGATTCATCCATTTTAAGCTGTAAGTTTGTCTGATCAGAGTTTTACCTACTTACCAAACTTTTTGATTTGCCTTATTTTTACTATCATTTAGTTCAAAATATCCCCAATATCCTTTGTAATTTCTCCTTTGTTTCCAAGTAAGTTTAAGAAAATAGTTACCTTATTGGTTTCTGGCATAACTGCACTGTAGTTGAACTATGCATACAAAAGTGATAATAGTTCTTGAATTTGTTTAAAGACTTTGTGTTTCATTGGTTTAAGGCAGTGGTCGGCAAACTCATTAGTCAACAGAGCCAAATATCAACAGTACGATTGAAATTTCTTTTGAGAGCCAAATTTTTAATTTATTTTTTAAATATATGTTATTGATTTTTTACAGAGAGGAAGGGAGAGGGATAGAAAGTTAGAAACCCCCCACTGGGGATGTGCTGCAACCAGGGTACATGCCCTTGACCTGAATGGAACCTGGGACCTTTCAGTCCGCGGCCAATGCTCTATCCACTGAGCCAAACCAGTTTCGGCAAGAGAGCCAATTTTTTTAAACAAACTTCTTCTAATGCCACTTCTTCAAAATAGACTCGCCCAGGCTGTGGTATTTTGTGGAAGAGCCACACTCAAGGGGCCAAAGAGCTGCGTGTGGCTCGAGATCCGCAGTTTTGCCGACCAAGGGTTTAGGGAACTGTCCCCGGGGAAGCGTGTGTGTGTGTGTGTGTGTATGTGTGTGTGTGTGTGTATTGGGATGTCCTTGGGTGTGCTGGGTGATTTCTTTGGATTCACCTCCTATTTCACTAATCCTTTGTGTTTTTTTTTTAGCTGCGTCTGGACTGTTAATGTTCTCATATCAAAAAAGGCAGATTCATTGTGTTGTGTAGGTCTTTATGCGCTTCCTACTTTTTGGTCTGCTTGTTTTTTTAGCTACTGAAAGAGGTTGTTAAAATATTATTTTGGACTTGTGTACTTTTTTAAGTTTCTTGATTTGTAAATTTTGAAATAATGCTATATGTGTATATGAATGCAAAATTGTTATTTCCTGATGGATTAACCTTTGTATTGAAAATTTCCTTTTTATATCTATAGTTATGCATCTTGCCTTCAAGTTTACATGGCTTGAAATTAGTGTTACTGTATACTGTTTTTCTTTTGGTTAGTGGTGTGTATTTTTTTTTTAATCCTTTTAGTTCTGTTTTTTTAGGTCTTCATTTATGGGTGTATCTCATAAGCAGCATGTAATTGTTTTATTCTAATGTAGTCTGATAAGCTATGTCTATTAATTGGCATGTTTAATCTATTTACATGTAATAACTGATATGTTTGGTTTTATATCTGTAGTATTACAATTTTTTCTATATCCCCCACATTTTTCTTTTCTTGCCTTAATTTGAGCAATCAATTTTAAAATTATACTAGTTTTTTTTATTATTCTTTTAATTACCCAATATGAAAACATAGCCTCTTTGTTTACTTGGGTCTGATATATATAAATATTCTGACCATTTTCCAGACAATCCAGAGCCTATTACATTGCAATTTACCTTTCCTCTGCCTTTTGTGTTTTTAATATTCATTTAAATCTGCCTATACTTAGCCGAGACCGGTTTGGCTCAGTGGATGGAGCATCGGACTGCGGACTGAAGGGTCCCGGGTTCGATTCCGGCAAGGGCATGTACCTTGGCTGCGGGCACATCCCCAGTAGGGGGCGTGCAAGAGGCAGCTGATCGATGTCTCTCTCTCATCGATGTTTCTGACTTTCTATCCCTCTCCCTTCTGCTCTGTAAAAATCAATAAAAATATATTAAAAAAATAAATCTGCCTATACTTAAAATCCATAACAAATTGTTGCTGTTTTCAGTGTTCATTTAGATTTACTGAAAGGCTTTTTCTGTTGTTCTTCAGTCTTTCCTCCATTTTATCTGTGCTCATTTTCTTTTTGCCTAAAGAACCCCTGTGAGTATTTGTTTTAGTTGGCACTGTTAGCAACAAATTCTCTCAGTTTCAATTTGTTTGAAAATACCTATTTTATTTAATCTCCGAAGGATATACAAGGGTGGGGAAAAGTATGTCTACAGTTGTGAGCACTTGAAAGAGAGTTTATTCTTGTATTGTTAATTTTTGTTATTTATTTGTATTACAACTGTAAACCTACTTTTTCCACCGCTGTATTCAGTCTGTACAGAATTCGAACTTGGATAGCATTTCCTTTTATTGTTTTTTTTTTGTGCTTCTATCAAGTTTGTTGAGATATCAACTCTCATATAGTTGCTTCTTGGAAGTTAGTGGTGTTTTTTCTTTTCTTTTCTTTTTCTCTGTGTGCTTTTAAAAGCTTTTTATTTCTTTTTTAAAAATTAAATATATTACTGCAAACCTTTGTTGTGCATGGTAAAAATGGAAGACATAATCCCTTAGAAGCTTTTCTATTTCATTTGTTTTCGGGTTTCATTAACTATGACGTACCTAGCTGTGGTTTTCTTTGTATTTATCCGACTTGAGGTTCTCAAAACTTCTTCACTCTCTGTCTTGATGTTCTTACTCAGTTTCAAACATTTCTTGCCTGTGATTGCTCCAAATATTGCTTTTTCTATGTGCTCTCTAGTCTTTAATTCTGGGGCTCCAATTATACATATGTTAGAACTTTTTCACTGTATCTCTTAGGCTTCTTATTTTCTTTTCTGATTTTCCATGTCATTTATCTCTAGTTTCATTCTGGATATTTCCTACTGACTTATCTCTTGTTTCACCAATCCTCTTTCAAAAAAAGTTGTGTCTGCCGAAACCGGTTTGGCTCAGTGGATAGAGCGTCAGCCTGTGGACTGAAAGGTCCCAGGTTCGATTCTGGTCAAGGGCATGTACCTTGGTTGCAGGCACATCCCCGGTGGGGGCTGTGCAGGAGGCGGCTGATCGATGTTTCTCATCAATGTTTCTGACTTTCTATCCCTCTCCCTTCCTCTCTGTGAAAAATCAATAAAATATATTAAAAAAACCCAAAAAACAAAACCAAAAACGTTGTGTCTGATCTACTGGTAAACATTCTACTAAATACTTAATTTCAGTTTTTTTGTTTGTTTGTTTTCAAGTTCTGATATTTCTCTTTGGTTCTGTTTTTTTGGTAAGATTTAAGTTCTCTGGTGAAAAATCTGTTTTCTTAATTATATTAAAAAGGTTTTTTGTTTTTAAACTAATTTTTTTCTTTGAGTAACCTTTTAGAATGCCTGGTAAATTTTGATGGAATGTCAGACAATGTGTAAAAATTAGAGTGTTTTAAATGATATATATTCTTTGGGGGCGGGGGTGGGGAAGGGGCAGTCTCCCTGTCCTCTGGCCGACAATAATGTGTAGAAGCAGATCACCTCTGTTCACTCAGGGACAAAGTTGACCATGGTTGAATTACGATTTTTGTAATGCTTTGTCTGCCTCTAATTCACCCCTACTCCTTGGAATCAGATTAGAACCAGAGTTGTTTACCAAGCATCTCCTAGGAATTGGTGTCTGAACTCCTTCCCGGTTTGTGCCCTAGTATTAGGAGAATTTTCAACTGCATTTTTTGCTTCAATTCTAAGCCACTTGCCTTAAATAGCATAAATAAGGGGAAAATTGGTGCAGTGTTTTTGGATCACTTCTCATTACCTCCTGTTTTTTTGGGGAAATATTTTGTACCCTCAACTTGTAGCTCTTTTGACCTCATAAGATGCTAATGTTGGTCTTCCACCCTCATGAGTTTTCCTACCACTCCGATGGTCTCCCAGCCTGTTCACAGCTGCCCTCTGCTCTGCTTCTGTGCTTCTCACCGCTCTTGATGTTCAGCAGCCATCTGTGCCCTGAGGGAAAAGGCAATGTGCACGATGGTAGGCTCTCCTCACTGAACTCTTCTTTCCAGAACTTTTGTATCTCAGGTCCTGGCTGTGCCTAATGTTTTAAAATAGACTCCAAACATCATTACTGGAAAATCACCAAGCAGGTCTGCTAATTGTATTTGCAGCTTCTTCATTATATTAGTAAAGTCCTGAGTGTAGCATGCTCTGAGTTTCAGCCAGCGTTTCTAGTTCTACTTGGTGGCAACATTGGTCTGCCTCAATTACTACACCACAGATGCCTTGGAATTTCATAATTTATTTTTTTCTTCTGAATGATTTTTCTTTACCTTGTGTTTTATTTGGATTCCTTGTGGTTTCTGTTTTCTGCATATTGTCTACCAGGCCTGCTGGTCCTGCGGAGTGGCTGTATGTTCAGTGAATTTGGGGTTTCCTGTATTTGTGCAGTGCTGTGGCCCTGTAGATCACCCTGTAAGGCCCAGCATGATCTGGCCTCTTGCACTAAAACAGGCACTTGACATGTTTCCCCATCGGGAAATATGCTTACAACCCAGAATGGGCATGAAGGCCTTTCTTAACACCTCAGCCAGGACCTCTTAGCAAACGCTAATTAATTCTTCCTAGTACTTCTCACAAGTGTACTCTTCCATTGATTGGTAGAATTGGGTGAGTAATTAATCTCTTCCCCTCCAGAGTGTGGACTGGACTGTAAGGACAGTGGCCTTCTCGGTCTTGTTTACCACTCTATCACCAGGGCCCAGTGTGCATTTTCTGCATTAATGTAAGCCTAATAATGATGGGAGATGAAAGAGGAGAATGAGTACTAATATTCATTAAGATTTTACTGTTTATCATTTTATCTAGTTTTCACATAACCTCTTTGAGGCAGATGGTGTTGCCATTTAGCAGAGAATAAGCAATACAATAGCTCAGAGAAATTAGGTTATTTTCCCAGAGTCACACAGTTTCTAAGTGCTCATTCAATTCAATCCCAGGCCTAAGTGGTGCAAAGTAACCCCAATTCTATGAATTGATAATTACTTCTTACTCTGCTATATGTTTGTATCTTTCTCCTTTTCTTATTAACTTTTCAGTCTTTATCTAATACTTATAGAATGCTAGATTACATCAAGAGCTTTTCCTGAAGGAAAAAAAAAAGGAAAACATAGAGAAGCTGACAATCTCTTTCTGATGAATAACAAAATGACATGCCTTTTTTCTTTGGGTGGAAGGGTTATGTGAGTCAACTTAGATTGGTGTGTAAACGTTTTTGCCTCAAATGGCCCAGTTGAGGGGAAAACATTAAATTGTTTCGTGAACGTTTTTTAACTTTATTTGAAAAAATGTGATTAAAGACGAGCACCTACTATGTACCTTGCACTAAACTAGGCACTTTACATTCTTTCTCTTCAGGTATGAAAACACCCCCGGAAAGTAGGTATTATTATTTCCATTGTACAGATTTGGAAATCGAGACTCAGGGAAGTGACAAAATTTGCCTTAGGAAGTTTCAGATCCCAAATTTGAACTTTATGGACTTCCATGAAGACTGCTTTTTTCTGCATGCACTGCTCAAGGCATTAAGCCTGGAACATAGAAGTTTAATGTTATTTACTTCTTTTCAGATTAGTGATGATATGTTGAGCTTCCCAGGAAGAAGTCACAAAATAATGCAACCAGGTTCCCTTGTGTCTTGCCAGGTAATGTAAACACTATCTCCAAATCGACCCCTTGGGAAATCTCGAAGTCTCCCAGTTACGACAGCTTCCAAGGATCAGGTAAGGATCATGTTGGTCTCTGTTGCAGGCTGTACTTTGCTGTTTGCTCCAAATATTCTCTGGTTGCAAATGTTATTGATCTGACAGTTTATTTCCTGAGACACATTAGTTCTAAACTGCCGTGATATGGAAGCTGCATCCAAGGAAATTGGCCTCGTGAATGTCTATCCCCTGGGAAGAGCAAGCTGCACTTATGACTTTACTAATATAATGAAGAAGCTGCAAATACAATTAGCAGGCCTGCTTGGTGGTTTTCCAATAATGATATTTGGAGTATATTATTGGTTTAGCTGTAATTGAGCTTAAGATGATCTGAAAATCTCCAAACTGGTGTGAAAGTCATTCACAGCTTTGAGTCCAGTGTGGATTTGAGTTCATGGATGAGGTGGGCTGATGACACTTGGACGTGCTGAGACTGGGGGATGTGTTTCTGCACAGCTGTGGCTTGTCTCTCATATTCTGTTTCCTTTTACTCTGTCACTAGTAAATTATGACCTCTTCATAGTCTTCTACCTTCTCCTAAATCCCACCCCAATCCTTATCATTTTGAATTTAGTATATATTGGCTAGCTGTTTGATTTCTAATACAACCATAATTTGTTTGATGTACTCTAAAGTCATCTTTATTAGTCGGGATAATTAATGCATGCTGCCATGATAGACAGGACCTCATATCTCAATGGCTGAGCATCATAATAGTTTATGTAATGTCTTATATGGGTCAGCAAAGGGTTTCCTTCATTTGGGGACTTGGGGATCCAGGTTCCTTCCATCCTGTGGCATCATTGTCTAAACACATTTCTGCTAGGAGAAAATCCTCCTTAGATTTCTCAAATTCTATATGGTCTGGGCCTTCCCTGGAAAGGGCACTGACAAGTTTTGTTCAGGGACAATTGAATAGCAAACTAAAGATAGAAAACCTCTCTATTCTTGGAGATATTCCAGAATAATAAAGATCCCATCTCTTCTTGGAGGTTATTTGCTTACAATCTATAGATATCTTCCTCATATACCAGAGACATTAAGGAGTAACTTCTCTCCAGACAGGAGGAGGGGCAGGTTACCAGCAGCTTGAAAGAAACTCAGAGTCTCCCAAGTTCAAGGCTTTCCTTCAATGGTGCAGTAATCCAAGGAGAGCAAGGCCAGACTCTTCCCACTCTATGCTGTTATCCACTGTCGTAAACAGACAGTCTTCCCTTCCAGACCCCTTCTGAAAGGGCTGTAATGGATCCCAAGCAAAGAAGTTCTAGATTGCAACAGAGAATTGTAATACATTTTATAGGTAAGGAAAGAGGCAGTTATAGGTCTGCTAATGGTGACATTTTCTTCTCGGAGTTACTAAATCTCATTAAAATTAATACTCGGCCACTGTATGATTATCAGTGTAATTCTTTAGCAGTGAGTGTCCTGGGAACTTGCAAATATAATGCTGTGGCAAATTCATTATTTTAAGGTTGTCTGTACTGAATCATAAAATGCAAAAGATTTCTTAGTAAGCCCATTCAAGTCCACCAATATTTTTTGAGTGCCCATTTCATACTTGGCTCTGGGGATACATTGCATCTGAACAAGACACAATTGCTGCCTTTGAGACACCCAGGGTTCAGTAAAGAACTCTCTGCCTTACTTAACTACTCTGACATATCGGTTCTTAAACCCACCCTGATTCCTGTAATATGTACTCACGATTACTTACCTCATTTGTTTGGTAAATATTCCTTCCACTTTCTAGTCCTCTCCATTTCTTTCTACTTCTGTGGGACCTACAAACTCCTTACTAATTAAGTAGAAGCTACACTAGTCAAGACTTCTTTGGTTGTAGGTGACAGATACCAATTCAAACTGGCTCAAGCCACAAAAGGGATGTTTAGTGGAGTATATGACTGAACTGTCAATGTGACCTTTAGGCTCAGCTGGATAAGGGACTCAGCTGGTGATACCAGGACTCGAGTCTCTCTCCCTTTCTGCTATGTTTTCTTCTCTACTGGCTTTCCCCAGAAGCTCCATCCTACATTATCTTTGCAACACATAATCTTTTTTAAAATAAATTTCTTTATTGATTAAGGTATTACATTTGTGTCCTTACTCCCCCATTACCCTCCACCTCCCATTCATGCCCCCACCACCATGTTGTCTGTGTCCATTGATTAGGCTTATATGCATGCGTATAAGTCCTTTGGTTGCTCTCTCCCTTTTACCCCCCTACCTTCCCTGAGGTTTGATGTTCTGATTGATGTTTCTCTGTCTCTGGATCTATTTTTGTTCATCCGTTTATGTTGTTCATTATATTCCACAAATGAGTGAGATCATGTGATATCTATCTTTCTCTATCTGGCTTATTTCACTTAGCATAATGCTGTCCATCTCCATTCATGTTGGCAACACACAATCTTGTAGATGAAAACATTCTATGTACTTACGTTTTGTGTTTTTTTTTTTAAGTCTAGGATTGAATTAGTCACTTTGGGGAAAGAGGAATATTTTGGCTAAATCTGGGTCATAAGTTATTATGGACTGAATTGTGTCTCCCTCAAACTCATATGTTGAAGACCTAATAATCCCTACTGCCTCAGAATATGACTGCATTTGGAGATAGGGTCTTTAAAGGGGTAATTAAGGTTAAATGGGATTATATGGGTGGGCACTAGTCCATTGTGATTGGCGTCCTCATAAGAAGAAGAAATTAGAACACACACACACACACACACACACACACACAGAGAGAGAGAGAGAGAGAGAGAGAGAGAGAGAGAGAGAGAGAGAGAGAGAGAACACGAACCATATGAAGACACAGGGCTAAACTGGATATCTGCAAGCCAAGGGGTAAGACATCAGATGAAATCAACTCTGCCAACCTTGATCGTGAATTTACAGCCTCCAGAACTGTGAGAAAATTTGTATTGTTCAAGTCCCCCAATCCGTGCAGCCCTGGCAAACTCATACACAGGTTCAGCCTTGGAATTGAGGTGGATTTATTTAGTACCCCTTGAGACTGTCACTGGAAAGGGACTGGGCTTGGAGAGGGTCTGCCTCAGTGTGTGGGTTCTTGACTTCCTGCAGGAAAGATTTCACAGCATGGGTCCAGGTGGTTTTGAGAGTATGTTTATTAAAGCTGGGGAGAGTGAAACAAAGAAAGGGCTTAGGATAGAAGAAGCAACAGGAGAGAGCCTAGGTGTTGCTGCTTTGTTCCTCTAGAAATGTTATAGGAAATCAGTGAGCCACACAGGGTTGTGTGGACTCATTGAGAAGTAAAAGTCACAGTGACACAAGTGGGTCAAGGCAGGGTTGCTTTTAGCTCACTGAAAAGTTAGAGGAAAAGACGCCTTAGAGACTGGTTCAGGGGGTTAGCCCGGGAGGAGCTGCCACTGCCCACTGCCCCCCTGGTTGCAAGTCTTGCCAGGGCCTTTAGAGTTTAAGAGAAAGAGAGCGGAGACACAGGCCTGAAAAAGGGACAAGAAAGGCATGGTTGTGCCTCAGAGTGAGCCCTTGCTGATTTCCTTAATCTTGAGGGGTTTTATCTGTTTTCTAAAGAATTTTAGGGGACTTCTCAGGGGAGTATCTCAGTAGAATATTCATCATCTTTTCAGGTGTGTCCTTTTAGGGTTGTGGTTTCTACTGATTGGTGGGCACTAGGGTGAGGGTCATTAGTCATTGCATCTGTTCCTGATGTTAGGCATGGTGTCACTCTGTCTGGTTTCCTGCTTTTCTGGACCTGAAGTTGAGACACAATTGAGGCCTACATGTCATTTCTAGTTTGACCAAAACTTTGTCTCCGTGGTCAATAGACACAAGGTTTTGTTCCTTAGATTACTTGATGTGGGTCAGAACTTCATTGTTCTGAGGGCCCAATACTTAAGGGATTAGTCATACAAGGGCTTGTATGGGAGTCATGTGAGGTTATCCTCTGGCCTCTTGTTCCTCCTCTAGGGGGTCTGAAACTACATGACTAGCTATGTGACAGGAGAGGAAAGGTCAGGAGAGGGTTCAAACTGCATGATCAGCAATATCAAAGGTCAGGGGGTTTAAATTACATAACCAACGATATAATAGGGGAGGAAAGATCCTGGGGGTAAGATCCTTGTTTTCCCTTTGCTGGGCATCTGGGCCTTTCCACCCTGGTGACCTTCTGTACCTGGCTCATCGTCCTTGCTCTGCTCATGTCTGTCCCTACCACAGAACTAGGAGTAGAGAAGAAGTGGTTACTCAAAGGAAACCCAAAGGGTGTTACCACAGGGAATAATGGCCTGGTAGGGGATAAAAGATATATCATCTACCCCTGGGTCAGTTCATAATAATTATTGGATAATAATACCTAATAATAATAATACCTAACTCATTATGTATTAGGTCTTGAGAGCATTTTATACTTACTATAACAATTCTATGAACTAGCTACTATTATTTTATAGACTAGGGACCCACTGCATAAATTGGTGCATCTTGAAATGAACTGTGGCTGCGAGGCTGCAGTATTCATAGGCTGTAGGTTTTGGCTCATCCTCTGTGCCCCCACCCGGCCCCTCTTGCCACAACCCCTGGGTCCCTGTCTACTGGCAACCCTGCTCCCGCAGCTGCCGCTCCCATGTGCTGATGGCGCCAGCCCTGCTCGCACCTGTTGCTGGTGTCACGGAGCGATTGGGGCCAGCGCCAGCAGTGCGCGTGAGCGCTGAGCCAGCCACGGTGCACAGGAGCAAAGAATTTTCAGTAAACAGCAGATGCTCGCCCTGATGACAGCGACTGGCCGCACCTTGGTCTGGAGCCCCGCTCACCTGCTCTACATCCCGCTGCAGCCAGTGCCTGCCATATTTCGCACATGCCCCTGGTGGTCAGCGCACGTCATAGTGACCAGTTGTTTGGTTGTTCAGTTCCGGGTTTGCACCGTTCAGTCTATTTGCATATTAGTCTTTTATTATATAGGATGAGAAAACGAAGGCACACCCAGATTGACTTATCCAAGATCAGGTAAGTAGCTGAGCCAAGATTTACATCCACACCTGTCTGGCTGCAAAATACCAGCTTTTACCCCTGGGATCTTTTCAGAGCTAATGACTGCTAGTTTTAGATGCTCCTGCTTTTCTATTCCCAAGACTGCAAATATCTGAGGCATGTTAATATGCTAATTAAGGGAAATTCACACTGTGCAGAATTCACAAGTTCCTTTTCAGAACTGTTTCTGTTCTAGGCAAGCTTTTGACCAAATTGAGTTAATTAGTATTGCAGAATATGAATAAATTGCTGTCACTTCTCAAAATTGGGGATGGGCAATCCCCAGTGACCTGTAACCAGTATAGCCCTGACTCCTAAGTTTGAAGATTGAACTCCAAAGTCTTAGCAAGAAGACAGGATGGAGAAATTCATCAATTCATCTGCTTCTGCCCCTCTGAACATGAATCTACTGTTTTCTGTCCCATGATTAGCATGGTAAGCTTCACATTTATCTGAATCAGGGCGGTGACATCAAAAGCTGAAAAGGGAACCTGCTCTGAATGTTTATAAACAGGGTTTCTGGTTTTAACCATGCAAGCTGATATTTGAATGTTTTCACCTGGGGAATACATTCAGAAGCTATCAGAGCCATACATGGTCATTGTATTGTTTCCAAGGAAGGCCAGTATTTCTGTTGAAACCATATGGAGGCCTTACATATGTGCCCTGCTTGTCTTTGGCAAGACTCTTCGTTGTAAGAAAGGGCAGTCCATTTAACTAGCTCACAAGGAAAATTCCAGAGGTCCTTGTTATTAACTATTTATCATCTGAGTCCTTGAGGTGATAAAGTTGTATGGAGAAGCCAAAGTTATTGCCAAGTACAACTTAAATTATTAAAAATGTTAACAATTAAGCAGCCTTCCCTGTTTAATACTAGTACAAATCCTTTTTATTTTTTACCACATCAACTTCCTTATGACTCCATCTCTCTGAAGAGAGACCATGAATTTTGAATGGACCAATGAGTCCTGTAAAGAGAATCCATCTCTTACCCACTGTCTGACCCTGATGCCTACGCAAGATAATTTGACTACAAATGTTAGATTGAACATCTTTCCTGAGATAAATTCCATGAAGTTGATGAAAGTGGTGTTGAAACATGCTCGATGAACAGGAGAATCACAGATGACCCATGAGAACCTGGTGGTCTTAGAGCAGTCAGTGGCAATATTCCTGAACCCAAGCTTCAGGCACAGTGGTTGTCGCAGTGACTGTTGTGATGGGACGAGGCCTCTGTTACACCAGTTGCATAACATTGGGGAATGTCATCCCCCAAAGGGTTAACAGTTAAAGAAAATGAAATGGCAAAAATATGACATGATGAGCACTTCAAAAGAAACATTAAAATATCAAAAGATTTAAGAGGGCCTCAGGAAAAATCAGTGGAGCCCTGGAATGTATTTTTAATGACCTTTTTGTTATCAGGTCATGAAAGCCAAATCTGAAGTGAAAGGTTTTGTCACAAAAATTACTCCAAAAAATTTACCACTTAATTCATTTTTGTTCTAAGAGTTCATGTGTAGTTGAAATGATAATCTAAACTTTATGTTGATAAGCTTTAGTTTCATTTTCTAAGATGAAGTTCCAATTCAAACTGCTTTTCTCCCCATTGATTTGCTATGAAAATTGAGCTTAGTATTAAGTGACTGATTTTAAATGTCTTCCACCAGGATTGATTTACCAATCAGGGATGGAAATATAACCACGGAGGGAAGTTCCTCCCTCCTTTTCTTTTTTAAAATATGTTTTCATTTATGAGAGAGAGAGAAGATATTTATTGGCTACCATCTGCATAAGTCTGCAACTTGGGCCGGTGCCTGATGAGGAATCAAACTGGTGACCTCTCAGTGCATGGGACAGTGCTCACCAGCCAGGGCCCTGCCTCCTTTTCTTCAGGAGCTGCGAAGTCTTCCCCATTGACTTTTTGCCATGACCACTCAATTTCCCTGCTTCTTTCACAATGTCTCTGTTCTCTGCTTATTCATAGTGTACCTCCCAAGACACCCATGTTTTATACCAAGTGTTTCCCCTTCCCAGCCATAGTTATTGGACCAGGGGTGGCCCATGATCCAAGGACAGCTATGTCATAGGTTGGCCAAGGGCCTGGGCCTTATAAAAAGGACATGAGCTGGACCAATCAGATTCACTCTCAGGAATCTCTGAGAAATCTGATCAGGCTTAGTAGTTGGATATCATGCTGATATAACAATAGATGGACAACAGCATAGAGATCACTGTGGGTAAACGCAAGTTTCAGGAGCAGGAATGATTAATTCAGCAGGCAAGATGGTAACTCAGGATCCAGAGTCCTCACTCTGTGTACTTCTACCATGTCACATACCATGGGCAGCTATTACCCTTCTTCTGGGACAGTGCCCCAATTTTTCTCCATCCATATAATTCGGTGGACTATCCTATCCTTAGATGTAGGGTCTTCATTTACCTCAGACCTGGTCAATCAGCTCATTACTGTGCCCTTGGCCATAAGGGTTGATTAAGGGAGAGCCATTGCCCAACTGGGGCTGACAACAGTCAGGAGGAGGCCTTTTGTTTGAAGAGTTAAGGAAAGAGAACCCAGCAGGACGTGCATCTGAAGCTGTTTGCCATCATCCTGTTGAGAAATGAAGCAGCCAGGAGAAGATTAGAACCAGGAGGTGGAAAGAAAATAGGTCCTGCTGATGATGATCGAGTTACTGTATTCTGCTGTGCCTGAAAGTGTAAGACTCCCTTAGACTTCCAGCCAGCAGTTCTCCCCTTTGCTTATATTAGTGTGAATTCAGTTGTAAGTCTCCTGTTACCAAAAGAGCTATAACTGACACAACCTGCTTATTTGATTATGATAATAATAATCCCTTTAACCATTCCTAGATACTTTTCTAGCTGTAATCCCATCTGATTCTCTCAACAACCCCGTGATGCAGGCAGGGCCCAGATTACCATCTTGGTGCAGATTGCTGCCAGGTCTAGGTGCTAGAGTGATCTTTTCTTAAGCTCCAGGGAAACATAGGGAGTGAAGATTGCCTTTTGAGAATTAAACCATGAAGTCAATATATTATAGATCAAAGCATAGCAACGCAAGACACCTTATAGAGGCAGGATGGCTCCTAAGCCTGCAAGACTTGTCTGTCATGTGACTGGGCATATTAACATATTTAAAGACACTGTATCCACCATGAGCTATTACAGAAACCTAGAGGACAGAGCCTTGCAAATGCGGACCTTGGCAGTGCCGCCGCTGCATCTTGTCCCAGTGAAGAGGGATCTGATCTTCAAACATTTGTTATTTCGGTGCAAGGCTAGATTTAGAGGACTGCTTTTGAATAAAAGCAGGTTGATAACCGTGGTCAGTGGACAGTGGCTGAAAGAGGCAGGGTCTTTTCCTTCTCCTTGAATCCAGGTTCAACCAGAAAGATAGGAGTGAAATAGAAATGATGCTGCATAATTTCTGAGGCTTGGCTGCAAAAGATATGCACCTTCTATGGTGATGGTTATGATCCCTTCTGAACTATCTTCCATGGATACTTGTTCCAGGCCTTTTCAGTCTGCTGCCCTAAACTTGAAATGAATGCATCCATCTTGCCTTGTTCCAATTTTATTCACCAGGAAATGATTATTATTTATTTCCACAGGCTAGTCTTCTTACCAGGAGAGGAAGTACTGGTTGTGTAGATGTTCTCAACCAGTCTCTACAATAGTAATTTCTTTTTGCAGATGAATAATTTTCATATGGTTTGTATGTTGTTCTCAAAGTGTGGCTAATATGAGTCTAACCCTAGAGATGATGCTATTCTCTGTGTTGAGAAAGCCAGGTTTCCGTGTTGATAGCGGTCTAAGCACAGTCACCCAGCCTTGATGTTGCCACACAAACCGTTTTGGGAGACAGCTAGCCGGTTCTTGCTTCTGGTGGAGACACAACAGATGGCTAAGAGGAGACATTGGGAATTATTACTGAGATGGGAACAGTGGGGCTGAGCGGCCATGTTTCCTGCCCCTGCCCTCCTGAGTACACAGAAACCCTGGCAGCTTCAGCCTTATGGAGATATTTAACTCATGTCCCCGGTTTGATGATTCCATTCTGATGAAATAATATGCCACATTTACCTCAAAAAGTCAGCATAATCAAATCAGGCTTGTCTTTCAGTTCTACTCCATATTGACTCTGTGATCATTGGCAAATGTTTTCCCCTCTCTGAGCCTCAGCTTCCTCCTCTGTAAAATGGAGACAATATTCAGATCTCTAACTTGCAAGGGAGCCAGTGCTCACTGAGTGATAGCTGTTTTTATTTTTGCAGACCTTGTGTCCCAACTAGAGGTCAGAAAACCAGGCCATCCATAGCCATGCTGCCTTCATTCATAAAGGCCCTATTCATACATTCGGAATTATTCAGTGAGTGTCAGCGGTACACAAAACACCACACTTGCATTGAGAGGGATAAAGAAAAGCAATGTAAGACACGCTCCCTGGGCTCAGAGAAGCGATAACCTGGGTGGAGAGGCAATATATAAAAACATGAAATGGTTAGGTGACTGTGCCAGACATATCAAGATGATGGAGTGGCCGTTTGAGTACAATGAGGGCTGCGGCGGTCCTGTCCTGCTGCAGTGGCAGTGGCAGTGGACGTAGAGTCAGACAGACTTCTTGGGCACTCCCCACCCCGCTGGGTTAGAGACCACCCATTGTCCCTTTGAGAGAGTTCCCAGGCTGCAATGTAATTGTCTGTTCACTGGTCAGTCTTCCTCAATTAAGTTGGGAGCAATGGAGGGCACTCATTCATTTATTCAATCATTAGCAAATAAAAAAGTTCATTAGGGTAACATTGATTAATAACATTACGTATGTTTCAAAAATACAGTTCTGTAACATCATCTGTATATTGCATTGTGTGCGCGCCACCCTTCTGTCACCATATACATGACCCCTTTTACCTTTTTCATTCTTCCCTGACTCCCCTTCCCCTCTGGTAGCACCATTCTGTTTATCTGTGTCTGTGAGTTTATTCTGTTTGTTCTTTTGTTGCTTTCTGATTTGTATTCCACATATGAGTCATGGATGGGTCTTGAGAGATCATGCTAAGTGAAATAAGTCAGATGGAAAAGGTCTTTGAGCAAATTTTTACTGAGTATCTGCCTTGCCTGTATTCTAGGAAACCTCACAGCCTAGTTGTATGGAAAGACAATAAGTGGATACATAGATGTACAGAGTGCTGGGTAGTAGCAAGTGCTGGGAGGAAATTTAAACAGGATAAGGAATGTTGCAGACATGGGGGAGATGTGCCACTCATATCCCCTGTCAGGAAGGAGTTGGGGTTCAGCTGTGGAGTGTGGTCAGCAGACAGCCCCCATCTGTTGGCTCCGTCAGGATCTGCCTGAGCTGCAAAGTCACACAGTCACCTTGCCCAAGCTCACACCGTTCCCAGAGTAACCTACATCCAGTGACTGTGAGGAAGGGGTACCAAGGCCCAGCCACTCAGCCTGCTCAGGATATTCTGTGGGCAGTTCTTGCTTATAGAGCTCTTTCCTGAGTTGGACGAGGCTTTGTTGAACTTGAGTTACAGTTTATCTTCCCCTTTTGCCCCACCCTGCTTCCCCTTACACCCCACACTTTACCTCTGCTTGCGTCAGGAGAACCCAATGGGTGACAAGGTGATGGAGCATCAGGGCATGGGTCAGGCTTGCCGGTTGGATAAGAAGGTCAGGAAAGGCCTCTCTGAGGTGACAGTTGAGCACAGACCAGGAGGCGAGGGAGTCAGGAACGCAGAGATCTGGAGGAACAGTGTTTCAGGCAGTAGTAACAGTGAGTATGGAAGAACTGAGCTAGGAATGCGCCGGCACATGTGAGCTCTATTAGCAGAGCAGCCTGCTGGACTCCAGCCCAGGGATGGAGGGTGAGTGTTGGAATGTGACAGAGAGGCCGCTCACTTTTGTAGGGATTTCACTTCCAGGTATCTCGAATGCCAGCACACAGCAAGCATTTAGTAGCTGTCAGCTTCTCTCCTCTCTCCCTGTATCACATAGTTACTTACCCTTTCCATGCCTCAGTTTCCCCACCTGTAATCAGTGGCAAAGGTGGGACTCCTGAGCTCTGGTTTAGCACTCTTGAGATAATACCTCAATCCCTCCCTCCTCCCCTCCTGCTAGGGATGGGGAGCACACCTGGTTTCACCCCAGCTTCTCAGCAGGTGGTTCCCCAGGAAGGTGGCTGGGTTTGGCAGCATCCCCAGATCCCAGAGCCCCTGAGCTGAGAAGCAGCCACATGGGGGCGGTGTGTGGAGGAGGCAGCAGAGCTGAGAGGGAGAGTCAGATTTCTGTGTTCCAATAATAAATAAACCCAATTAAGGCATCCCCACACCCTTGGGGCAGGGTGTTCCTTTGGTGGGCCTTATCGCTTTGATAAAAATGGCAATATCTGAAAATTGTCTCGGCACCTGAGAAGCACCACTTTATGCCTTGCACGTGCCTGGGATAAATTGCCTTTGCAGCCTTGTTATATATAATTTAGGCCCTTATGGATGCTGGTGGGATGCATAACACTCTTCTGTAATGACTTATTCATTTGGGGGAAGCGGAGTGCACCCACTGGGTTCTGCCCATCCTGTCTGACAGCCTGAAGGGTTGGCGCTGCAGCACATGCGGGATTCGTCTTGAGAGGGAGGCGCCAGCAGCCTGGCTGGGAAAGGGCCACCTGTCAGATGAGGCTTCCATTGAGGCAGTCACTGGCTGAGCTGCGAGCTGTGCAGGCCTGGTTTCAAGTTTCCTCTCCGCCATCTGGAGCGTGTGGGGTCCTCACAAATCCATTTTACGGATGGCCGAGGTTCACATAAGTGATGGTTCTTGCCCAAGGTCACCTGGCCAACCAGTGAAGGGATCTTCATGTCAGATGAGTCCAACTTCTCTTTGTTCGTTTGCACCTGAGCTGGGTGCCTCACACACATGGACTCACTTCCTCTTGGCCCCACCTGGGAGGTATAGGTGATTTACTTCCCCATTTACAGTCAGTGTCTGACCACGTTTACCCCCTGGAAATGGAATGCCTTGGAATTTAACATAGGTCATCGTTCACTTATTCTGGTATTCATTCATTCTTTCACCTCTCATGCCTCAGTTTCCTTACTTGTCAACGGGGGATAATATTGGTACTTACCTTGTGAGATTGTTGTGAGGATTAAAGCAAGAATTAAAAAATGAGTTCACACACATAAAATGTTTGGTACCCTGAAAAATGAGCAGGACATTTTAGCTGAAATAGTAGTTTGTTATTCATTTAGTCATTCTTTCATTCCACAAGTACCTTTAAGTAGTCTACTGTGTGCCAGGAGCTCTCCTAGGTGCATTGCTCCTGCAAGTTCATTGTCATTCTCACCACTGCTGTCATCTCACAGATGGGTAAACAGCTCAGAGAGGAAATACATTGACAGTGGTCCCCCAGACAGGAGGTGAGTGAGTTCCATTCCCAAAGCACATCAGCATTTATTCATTCACTTCATATAATTCTACTAAGGATATATTATATGTGGGCTGAATGCTGCATATATTTTTGGTGACTGAGTGCATGAATGAATACAGGGTGGATGAGATTTGTTCTGTCCTCAAGACACTGATGCTCTGTTCTGTGAGATAAAGGCAAGCAGAAAGGGAATGATCTTACTTCACGAGTATCTTTTTTGACTTTTTTTTTATAGTGAGAGGAAGGGCGAGACAGAGAGCTGAGAGAAACCTTGACTCGTTCCACTTACTCATGCATTCATTGGTTGATTCTTGTGTATGTCCTGATTGGGGTTCGGACCCACAGCCATGGTGTATTAGACAAGACTCTAACCAGCTGACCTACCCAGCCAGGGCCTATTTAATGAATTCTGAGATGCACTTTTCCCCCCACACACATTAATCCTGCTGAGATTGGGATGCATCTTCTAATCAGTGGTAGATTCACCATTGACCAGCAGCGGTCAGGATGCCGTTAGCCATTTTTAGAGACGATCATGGAGCGTCTTGTAAGGATTCTTGTATCTCTGACACTCTTCATGACACAGAGGATGCTATCTCACAGGGAAACAGGCACTGGCAACTGTGTTTTAAACAGTGACTTAGAAGACCTAGACTTTGTAAGGAAGACATTTCTGGAATGCCTTAGCCAGTATGTTTTGCTTCTTCTTCCTTTTTTTTTTTTTTAAGTGCCAGAGTGATATGTGATAAAAAAATGATGTCTAAATGAATCATAAAAGCACTTTTTTAAATAAGTAGAAATAAACATTCTAAGTGATAAGAAAGCATGGTGACTTCTAGGCATATAGATGAAATGAAAACAGATGTCTGCATATAAACTTGTCCACAAATGTTTATAGCACAGCATTATTCACAATAGGCAAAAGGGGAAACCACCCAAATGTCACCACTGATGAATGGGTAAACAAAATATGGTGTGTCCACACGGGGGAATATTCTCCCATAAAAAGGAATAAAATACTGGTACTGCCACAATGTGGGTGGCCCTTGGAAACATTATGCTGAGTGAAAGAAGCCAGTCAGAAAAGTTCACATAGTATATGATTTCATTCATGTTAAAAATCCAGAATAGACAAGTATATAGAGACAGAACGTAGGTTAGTGGTTGCTTATGACTGGGCAGGGGTAAGAGGTAGGGGGTGAGGAGGTCATAGCAGGTGGATATAGGGTTTCTTTTTGAAGCAATCTAAATATTATAAAATTGACTGTGGTACCAGTTCCACATATCTTAATATACTAAAACCATTGCATTATACACTTCCAAGAGTGAACTATATGGTATATGAATTATATCTTAACAAAGCTATGGAGAAAAGGAAATTGTCATGTCAGTCTTTTTTAGGGTTATACAAAATAATGTTGCTGGCTTAGACTTGATGAAATTTGGTATCATATAATGTGGTCAGTGTTGTGTTGGGAGTAAAGAAAGGTGGGAGGTGCTGTGAAGGCATCCAAGCCCACCTAGGGGAGCAAGGAAGGCCTCCTGGAGGAGGTGATGTCAAAACTGAAGTGTGAGAGTAGGGTAGGAGGGACCAAGCTAAGGAAACCACATGTGCAAAGACTGGGAGGGGAGACTCAGCCCTTTACTGCAAGGATAGGACTTTATCTTCATGCAGCTGCCTGCCCCAGAAGGTCCATTTCACCACTTCGCACCACTTCATTTTTGTGAAGAACCTTCATTAGTACCTGTGTTCGCTAACTAAAAGAAGCTGGGAGAGGATTTTTGTTTATATAAAAAAGAGGGGAGAGGAGAAACCAAGATGGCGACAGAGGTAAACATCTAAACTGCCTTGCACAACAATTTCAAAACTACAACTAAAAGACAAAACAGACATCATTAGAACCACAGGAAGGCTGGCTGAGTGTAAATTCTACAACTAGAAGGAAAGAGAAAAACACACTGAGACTCAGAGGAGCTGCAGGAGGCAGAGGTACTGAGATGCACGCGAAGAGAGGACTGGCAACTGAGTGCATGACTGGCTTTCTCAAGCTGGAGGGAGAAAAAGCTCCCGACGGTGCTGAACTCCAGTTCTGGGTGAGACACTGGGGAACCAGACTCATACAGAGTGAAACTGGACTATCAGGAAAGAGAAAAGCACACTGAGACTTAGAGGAACTGCAGAAGGCAGAGGTACCAAAGCACGTGCATGGAGAGTGTGGGCAACTGAGTATGTGGCTGGCTTTCTCAAGCAGGAGGGAGACAAGAGCTCCTGACTGCACTGAACTCCAGTTCCAGGCGAGACTCTGGGGTCCCAGACTCATTCGGGGAGGAACTGGACTGTCTGGCAGCAGGTGGAACTTGAGGATAGCTTTCTCTCAGAGGTGCTTACAGCAATTACCACAAGAACTGAGACACAGGGGCCTATTAGGGCAAGGCTGACAGGAAACTCATACTGCCTGCTCCACCCTGAGACTTCACCCCATCCAAGCTGAGCACAGAGGATTTTTCAAATCTTGTCTCATAAGAGTGTCTCCAGCACAGAAGTTCTCCCAATGTAGACACAGCTGATCCTCACAGCCAATTGGCATGGAGGTAAATTCTTCCCAATGATACCAGCAGTCAAGACTAAACTACAACTAGACTGTGCACACAGCCCATAAACGGGTGCACCAAGAGTGTCTACCTCAGGTAACTGGGGAGACTGACCCACTGAACCTAGCACACAAAGCCACTCTATCAACTCAGGGAAGCATCTAAAATGGAGAGACAGCCGAACCGGTTTGGCTCAGTGGATAGAGCGTTGGCCTACGGACTGAAAGGTCCCAGGTTCAATTCCGGTCGAGGGCATGTACCTTGGCTGTGGACACATCCCCAGTTGGAGGTGTGCAGGAGGCAGATGATCGATGTTTCTCTCCCATCAATGTTTCTGACTTTCTATCCCTCTCCCTTCCTCTCTGTGAAAAATCAATAAAATATATTTTTAAAAATGCAGAGACAAAGAAACGGATCACAAATGAAAGAAGTGGAGGAAAGCAAACAACTGGATATAGAGTTTAAATCCATGGCTATAAGGTTTTCAAGAATTTTTTAGAAAAGACTGATAAATTTAGTGAGACCCTCAAGGATATGAAAAAGGGCCAACTAGAAATTAAACATACACTGACTGAAATAAAAAAATATTATACAGAGATCTAACAGCAGACTAGAGGATCACAAGAATCAAGTCAACTATTTGAAATACAAAGAAGCAAAAAACACTCAACCAGAAAAGAAAAAAGAACCCCAAAATATGAATATAGTGTAAGGTGCCTCTAGGACAACTTCAAGCATACCAACATCAGAATTATGGGGTTGCCAGAGGAAGAGAGAGAGTAAGATACTGAAAACCTATTTAAAGAAATAATGACAGAAAACTTCCCCCACCTGGTGAAAGAAATAGACTTACAAGTCCAGGAAGCACAGAGAACCCCAAACAAAAGGAATCCAAAGAGGACCACACCAAGACACATCATAATTAAAATTCCAAGAGCAAAAGACAAAGAGAGAATATTAACAGTAGCAAGAGAAAAAACAGTTAGTTACCTACAAGGGAGCACCCATATAATTTTCAACTGATTCCTCAAGAGAAACTATGCAGGCCAGACAGGAGTGGCAAGAAATATTCAAAGTGATGAATAGCAAGAACCTACAACCAAGATGACTCTACCCAGCAAAGCTATCATTCAGAATTGAAGGTCATATAAAGAGCTTCACAGATAAGAAAAAGTTAAAGGAATTCATCACCACCAAACCAGTATTATATGAAATGCTGAAAGGTATTCTTTAAGAAGAGGAAGAAGAAGAAAAAGGTAAAGATAAAAATTATGAACAGTAAATACATGTCTATCAACAAGTGAATCTAAAAATCAAGTGAATAAAAAATCTGATGAACAGAATAAACTGGTGAATATAATGGAATCAGGGGCACAGAAAGGGAGAGGATTGACAATTCTCAGGGGGGAGAAGGGTGTCGAGGGTGGGGGAAGAGACTGGACAAAAATCGTACACCTATGGATGAGGACAGTGCGGGGGATAAGAGCAGAGGGAGGGGTGGGAACTGAGTGGAGGGGAGCTATGGGGGAAAAAAGAGGAACAATTGTAATAATCTGAACAATAAAGATTTATTGAATTAAAAAAAAGAAAAGACAAAGGGAGGGGGAGATAAAACAGCATTTATCTTTTGTTCTGCAGTGATCCAGTTCCAGAGGCAGTGTACCCCAAACAGCATGATTGGCGCGGGTTGTACTCTAAGTTAGTGCTGTTTTAGGTTTCGGTGTTATTTGGTTTGAATTGGTAGGTTATTTTGAGAGTCTGATTAAGCTCAGAAAGTTTTCCATGTAAATAAATGGCTATCACTTCTTAGCTTTACGCTGGTTTTGCTTACAAAAGGTTTTGTAGTAACGCTCTGCTTGGGATAGCAGAAGAGGCCTGCCATCTATTCTCTTAGGTCAGCTTCAATAAAATGGCATATCCGCGTGTTCAAGGAGAGAAAAGAGAGAGGGAGGATGGAGAGTCACTCTTTGCTTTGATTTTTAAAAGTCAGAGAGGTAGTGAAGGCAGACAGTTTCCACACTGCTCATGGGAGAATAAACAAAATAACTCTTTTGGAGGGCTGTTAATTTGTAAATGGCTTGACCTTTCCATCAGCTGTCCCACAACTAGGCACTGATGATTCTAGAGAAATAGTCCTGTGACCCCCAGTTGTCTGTTCACAGGGATGTTCTGTCAACACATCTGTATGATGAATGGCATATGCAGAATCAGTGTGGGTGCATGATGAGGACAGCTTCACCACATGAGGTCTGGGGTGGAACATGTGTTGGTTAAGGGCGGACCCGGGTGTCATATGCACCTGCATTTAAGACAGGACTATGTCCCGATCTTGAGCAAACCTCTGGAGAGCCTCAGTTTCCTCGTGTGTAAAATGGGGATGATGACAATAGAATTTACCTCAGAGGGATGGAATGGAGATGAAAGGCATGTGGACATGAGAATGCCTACAGCAGTGTGCAGCACAAATGGAGTCTAGCTTTACTGACTATTTTATTATGAAACCAATGGAACAGATGTACTTGAAGTTTATTCAATGAAATTGGAAGATAGTCAAGATCAGTTATTAAGTGAAAAAAGGCAGAACAGGCTCCAATTTTTAGTGTTTGTACATGTATATGCACATGTACATGTACCTATATGTATGTATATGTGTAATTTGTTTTTCTTAATGTTTTTAAAATTTTTTCTTAAAAACTTTTAAAAAAAGAGACATGGAGACACACATCTCAGTGCAAGAACACGAGCAACTGCGAACCCATCTTCCACTGTTTTGTGAGGACCTTTCTGGAGGCTTCCCCGAGAGCAGGGCTCCAATCTGTAGTCATTTTGATGCACATGGAACGCCGTGCCGACTGCTCCATCTAAAAATAGGCAGGAGGAGTGAGTCTGTGGCTGCTTTAGTTTTTCCAGTTCTCGCTCGACTCTTTGGGAGAAACAGATCAGCTCCCTTGAAGGGAGCTGGCCTTTTTTTTTTTTTTTAAATATATTTCATTGATTTTTTACAGAGAGGAAGGGAGAGGGATAGAAAGTCAGAAACATCGATAGGAGAGAAACATCGATCAGCTGCCTCTTGCACACCCCCTACTGGGATTGTGCCCCGCAGCCAAGGTACATGCCCTTCACCAGAATCGAACCTGGGACCTTCCAGTCCGCAGGCCAACGCTCTGTCCACTGAGCCAAACCGGTGTCGGCAGGGAGCTGGCCTTTTTCTCGCAGCCCAAGCTTTCCTGGATCAGTTGGCAGTGTGGGGGCCAGTGCTCACATCCTGGACCTCTCGCTGGAGATTTCCCACACTCCTGGGGAACCCCATCTCTTGGGACCGTGTGTTCCCCAGAATCATCACTGGTGTGAACTGAGGTCCTTGCTCTGGTCAGGTTGGTGGGCAGGGTGTTACATAACCATGGAATTCAAGTATTGTGTCAGCAGCTCTGGAAGGCTTAGGAACCAGTTCCACTGGTTAATCCACTTGGTTCTCACAGAGACCTGGAACAAGGAGGCCTTCCTTAATTCTACAGGTGAGGGGCCTGGGACCCTGAGTTGCCCTTTGGCACAGACCCAGTGCTGTCACTGTTGCCAAGCACCCCCTGAGCCCTGGCAGTGCTTTCCCGTCATTTCCACATTTCCACACTTGTTACCTGGTGGTCCATCAAGCTTTGGGCTTTGCGTGCCACTTTCAAATGCATGAGTACTAGTAAGTGCTCTAAGTGCATGGTTAGTGCTCCATAAATAGCAAGGCCTAATTCCTTGATCTTGCTGGGGCTGCCTCAATCCATGTCCTGCATCAATACTGATGTGCTGTGTCCCCTTCATATTTGAAGACAATATCCCTGCCACTACTCACATTAATGCTGATAATAATAATATCGTATCATTCTAGGCTCAGCAGAGTGCGATTCACACAAGAGGGTGGATGCATTCATATTTAGCAGCTAGAGGCCCGGTGCATGAAATTCATGCATAGGTGGTGGGTGTGTGTGCCCCTCAGCCCAGCCTGTACTCTCTTCAATTTGGGACTCCTTGAGGAATGTCCACCTGCCCACTGGGATCAGGCCTAAATAGACATCCCTCTCACAATCCAGGACTGTTGGCTCCCAACCAGTCGCCTGCCTGCCTGATCACCCCCTAACTTCTCTCCCTTGCCAGCCTGGTCACCCTAACTGCCCTCCCTAACAGCCCAATTGCCCCTAACTGCCATCCCCTGCCAGCCTGGTCACCCCTAACTGCCTCCCCTGATGGTCAGGTCACCCCTAACTGCCCTCCCTTGCCAGCCTGATCACCCCTAACTGCCCTCCCCTGCTGGCCTGGTTGCCCTTTACTGCCCTCCCTACAGGCCTGGTCCCTCCCAACTGCCCTCCTCTGCAGGCCTGGTTGCCCCCAACTGCCCTCCTCTGCCAGCTTGGTCACCCACAACTGCCCTCAACCTGCTGGCCATCTTGTGGCAACTAGCTTGTGTCCACATAGGGGCGGCCATCTTGTGTGTTGGAGTGACAGTCAATTTGCATATTACATCCTTATTAGATAGGAGATACCTTACTATCAGTCTTTTATACATAATCAATGTTAATTTCATTCTCTTAATTACCTAGAGAGGGAAGAGAAAGGATTGTTCTTCTCATGTTACAATGAAGAAATTGAGAACCAGAGAAGTTAAGCATCTTGCCTGAGGTCACACAGCTTAGGAAGTAGAAAGGCCTTAGTTTCAAAATTAGTTCTGTCCAACTCCAAACAGGCCACCCCCCTCTGGACCTGGGATGCACAACTTACTATGCATCAGAATCACCTGGGGGGCTTTTAAAAAATAATGATGCTTGGACCCTACTCCAGACCTGGGGGTGAGGCATCTGAATTCTTTTAAAACTCCCCCAGGTGACCCAATGCACAGGGAAAATTGAGAAAAATTGCCCTAGACCAGAGCTTCTCAAACTTCAAGGTGCACACGAATCCCCTGATGATCTCATTAAGATGCAGGCTCTGATTCAGCAGGCCCAGGGGCCTGTGACTGTATTTCCAACAAGTTCCTAGTAATGCTACTGCTGGTGCACAGACCATACCCTGAGCAATAAGAAATGACCCTGGCAAATTTTTTGTTAATCATGCCTACCAAATTTACTTTAGGATTTCCCTAGAGATAAGCTGAATTTCTTCCCCCAAAGAATACCAATGATAGTAATGGTACCATTTATTGAGTATCTGCTATGTGCCAAATATTGTGCTTTAAATGTATCAGCTCATTTAAACTTCATAATAACCCTGTGTGATAGCTTCTTCTATTGTTACTCCCATTTTACAAGTGATAAAACAGAGACCCAGAAAAATTAAGTTCATTCGTACTTATGACCTACCCAGGCTCTCATAGCCCGAATGAGAGCAAGACAGTAAGTATTCAAGGGCAAGACAGTAAGCAGAGTAGCTAACATTCATACCTTAGTCTCTCTAGAGACCATTGATCCCTGGTTATCCTGTCGACCTTAAATCAAGGCCATTTTCCACCTATGCTCTGTAATATTAGACAAGTCACTTGACCTGTCTATATTTTCCAATTAGTTACTGACTACAGAGATCAGTCCCTGGATATATCACATCAGAAGAATACAGTCTGATGTCAAGTATGACCACATCTCTGATGGGGATGTTTTGATTTTAATCTTGAGCAAGTGAGTGGGATTCTGTTCCCTCAGAACACAACTGTGTGAGGGGCTGGAAGCGGAGAGACACGTCTGCAGAAGAAAATGTTTTCGCCCTCGCCAATATCTGGAGGCTTATTGAGGAGGGTGGCTGGAGAGATGCTATCTCCCAGCTGAAATATCAGCCAAGCTGGCAGTGACAGCCTGGGCAGGGAGCGGAGGCAACAGGGCAGTCAATTACAATGCTTCCTGCTCTCCAAGAAGGCTGAGAGGCACCACCCACCATGCCTAGTGCCCTGGTGTGGACGAGCCACGCAGGAAATCAGATGAGTGGTAAGCTTATTTCAAAATAAGCTTATTTATTTATTTCAGAGCGGAAGTGAGAGGGGGAGATAGAAACATCAGTGATGAGAGAGAATCATTGATTGGCTGCCTCCTCCTCTACTGGGGACCGAGCTGGCAACCCAGGCATGTGCTCTGACCGAATCAAACTGTGATTTTCTGGTTCTCAGGTCGATGCTCAACCACTGAGCCATGCTAGCTGAGCGAGTGGTCAGTTTACACTATTGCTCAGGGTAGAATTTATGTCCAATTTGGAAAATGATAGGGGCCAGGGATGGAGCCAGAAGACCCTGTTCCAGCACCTTTGGGCCAGGAGACCCTGGGCAGGTCACACCCCTCTCAGAGCCCCAATTTCTTTTCCTCAGTAAAAAGGAGGATGTCTCACCTGATCTGCATTCCTTGTGGGGTTGTTTAAAGGTTTCCCAAACGGCAGTATGTATTTTGCACGGACATGGTGGTTTAAGGCAAACCCAGATGGTAGCTAAATGGACATTTTATATTGGTCACTGCACTAAGCATTTTAATAAGCGAATTTTAAAAATTAAAGTTAGATACATACTTAATTTAGATCAGTGGTTCTTAACAGGGGAGGGGAGATGGTTTGCCCCCAGGGACATTTGGAAATGTTTGGTCATAGCTGGAGTTGGCAGGGGGAGTTTGCTACTGGCATCTGGTGGGTAGGGACCAGAGATGCTCTAAGCATCTTAAAGGGCACAGAACATCCTGAACACAAAGAATGATCTGGTCCCACATGTCCCTGCTGCTGAGGTTGAGAAATCCTAGTTTAGATTCCAGGACGTGTGCAAAGCTTATTGGACCAATAAGCTCCTCTCCCGTCCCAGAAGCAACCACTGTCCCTTTTCGTGGTGGTTATTTTATTTACCTCCATGTCTCTAAATGGCCTGCTTGTGTGTGACTCCATTTTAGACTTTACCCCTGGCTTCTCGCAGTGGCAGGTGAAGAGTTGGCTCTCTTTTTTCTTCCCACACCTGTGCCCACCTTTCCCAGTGACACCCTCCCCCCAGGTCTGTTGTAATTTCTGTGGGAGCAGTACTCCATGTTCATATTACCCCATTGTGGTGGAGGGAGCTGCCAGTGCTGCCGTCCACTCTGATCACTTCTGCTCCTGCAGCACCTGTTGCTCTCTCTGGAGTTAATAATTGCTTCTTTTCTCCTTGACTTTGTTATCTATGTACTTTCCACTAAGTAACCCTCAACTCTTTGCCAGCTGTCTGTCTCCTTTTGACATATTAGGACCTGACAGGGAGTAACTCGGTAAAGTTGTCTGTCCCAGAACAGACTAAGAGTTTCTGCAGGAATTGTTTGATGTAAGACTCACAGCACCCTGGGAAGGAGATATTGTCGTCGTCCTTCTCCTCCTTTGACATCTGAAGACAGTGGCTTTCAGAGAGGTCATTGGGGTACTCGGCATCATCTAGCAGTATGCGGAAGAGGCCTTGACCGAAGGACTGGGACCCCATGGCTCTGGGAGGACACTTGAGGACAAAGCCTGTTGAGATACCGCCTATACCTAGATATCTCATGAAACTGGTAGCTTATTCACTTCTGTCTGCAGCACCAATCAGAAGGCCAGGCCTGGAGCAGGACTTTCTCCTCCTCGCCATCTTGTGTTGATGAATGAACGTCATATAATTAGTTGGATACAGCAAACAGTTAAATCAGACCCTCTTCTCAGCCTTCTCCATCCATCAAACCCTCAGCTCTGGCAGCTCTATCAGGTGCTCAAATACCAGTGGTTTCTGGAGTGCAGCATTTCCCCTGGGAGTGTGGTATTTCCCTGATGATTATAGACGGGAGCGATTACAACAGAGTCCTGTTGGCTGGTCCTCTCGAGCATCTACCACACAAGCCAGGAAGCCCCTCCCCAGGCTTGCCGGCTAAAATGAGGAGACACCCACAACAAAGGCTGTCCTGTCCCATGTAACCTGCCATGCTCAGACCTCGTGGGACAGGGAGGTGCTCCTGTGGTGCTCAACATCTCACTTAGTGGGTCTACCATTCCCCAGTTCCCTACACCAGAGACAAGGTACAACCTGACACATCCCTGTTCTCAGCCTTCCAGTATGGTCTGTCTCCAAGACTTGTCCCTTTTCTCTGCATAGTCTGTCTGTCCACGTCTGTCATCTTTGCAGCCACCACAAACCAGGTCATCAATGTTTGAAGCCTAGAGAATGGCCACAACTTCCCCTGGACAAATGACCTGCTGAGATATTGGCAAGTGCTTTTTCTTCTCACTTCTACCATCTGCTGTTTGGGCCAAAAACATGGTATGTCTGTCAGGACAGGCATTGCTGTGCTGCTGTAACAGACAGCCAGTGGGTTCAAAATAGCAGCTTATTTTGCATTCAAGGCAAACTCTGCTGCAGTCTTGGTGATGCTCTGAAGCTGCCTTCTGTGATTAATGCAGCTTCTAGGCTCTTTGATCTCATGAGTCTCCCATGTCAATACAAGCCAGCATGCTTCATGATTGCTGCAGGAGAAGTCAGAGAGCATTGTTTATAGCCCTGAAGTGCTCCCATTTTATTGGCCAGAGCAAGTCATGTGACCATGTCTCATTCAAAAGAGCCTAGGAGTCACTGAAAGAAGAATTGGAAATACTGGGGAGCAGCACTAATCACTTCCCCAGGGAACAGGGAACAGAATAGGAGTTGATAATAAGGGTGGTGATTTATTACCTCTTTAATGCAAAATATTGATCTGGCTGTGAGACAGAGAAGTTCAAGAAATCAACATCAGCCAGACCCAATTCTCCACCCACTTCTGATTAGAAGCCAGGCTGGGGAGTTTGAGGGTGGGGAGAGGGAGAGAGAGAGAAAATAAGAACGAATTTTAATAAGTTTTGGGGCACCACTTTAAGCACAGAGATCAAGGGTCATGGGCACCTGTGTTTGTTGGTCCCTCTGATACTCTGGTCAGCAGCCTTGCTTCTTCAGTGCCAAGAGAGGTAAAGATCAGGGCTGCCTGTGAGGGTGCTGAACAGAGGGAAGACACAAAGCACCGGGGTTCTGTGTGACCCCAGAGGGAGATGGGAAAGGAGCCAGTTGGAGAGATGGAGTGAAAGAGGAAGGGCCAGGGGGGAGGCTGGTCCCAGGATGAGGGCACTTGTGCAGCAGAGGATACATGGATGAGTGGGACAGGCGAGGACCAGAACAGGATGCAGCTCCCTCTCAGCAGAGGGCAGTGCGGAACAGAAGATGAGCTCTAGGGCTAAAGGGACACGTTACAGGGAGGGTGGGAACTGGCACTGGGCAGAGTCAGATAAAAACGAAATACAGCAGCCAGCTGGTGTGGCTCAGTGGTTGAGCATCAACTTAAGAACCAGGAGGTCATGGTTTGATTCCTGGTTAGGGCACATGCCTGGATTGTGGGCTCGATCCCCAGTTGGGGGGAAGGAGGGACTGCAGGAGGCAGCCGATCAATGAGTCTCATCATTAATGTTTCTATCTCTATCCCTTCCTCTCTCTGAAATCAATTAAACACATATTGAAAAAAATACAAAAAAACTAAATATGGCAGCCCTTCTCTCACTAAGACCATTTGGGCTGCTGTGTGCATGCGTTCCTAAGTGTGGCAGGAGGGGGAGGGGAAGAGGGAAGTGCAGGATAGAAACACCTGAATGTGTGTGAGCAGTCACCTGCAGGCTCACCTGGAAGGGCTGAGAACGTTCCCTGCGTCAGGCTGAACAGAAGCCAGGTGTCCAAACTGGACCAGCTGCTGGAAAAGTGTTCTCTTTGGACAGCCAAGTCTCTCTTGGGAATCTTGTTCATGCTTCACCACTGCTACTCAATCTGTCACCTGTGGACCACAAACTACTTCCTGGTCCACGAAGAGGAAGTAAAGAAATCAGAGTGTGTAGCAACTTTTATAGCAGTTTGATATCCAAGCAATTTTTTGTCTTATTTTACGAAAGCATGTGTTTGTCATAGATTGGGGCGGGGCTGCGAGTGGGGGAATGGTCCTTTCCTACAGTCTGGGAGCTTGTTCTGGGTTCTTAAGTGTCTTTCCAAGTCCCCCCTCATCTGTTTTCCTTAGTGGGTTCTGAGAATGCAAGTAGGATCCTGGCCTGCCTCCTTCTACAACCCTTCAGTGATCTTGCTCAAGCCCTTGTGGATAAAAAGCCGCTACATTATACTGACCTTCGAGGCTCTTCGTTACATCGTCTCTGCTTGCCTCCCAGCTCCTCCCCTCTGCCATCTCCCCCACCTTCCCCGCTCTCTGGCTGCACTTCCTCTTATAGGTAGATCCTCACTAACACCAAGCTCTTTCTGACCTCGAGCCTTTGCTTGTGCTGTCCTCCACCTGGCACGCTTTCTCCTCCATCTCGGGGGAGTTGACTCCTGTTCTGCCTTCGGGTCACAGCTCAAGAGTCACCTCCTTGAGAGACCTTCTGTCTCCCCTGGGCCAGTTGAGGCCCCTGCCTCTTACCTTGATAATATCACCTGCTCACTTAAGTGCACCTGTAAGTAACCTGTTCTGAGTCTGCCTTCCCCAGGCCTGTGACTCCATGAGGGCAGCGACCTCACCTCTTTTGCTCACTGCCGAATCCCATTGGTTTGGCTCAGTTCTCGTCCTCAGTAAATATTTGTTAACGGAATGCATGAGTGAGTGAATGAATGCATCACCCGGAGCTGTGGGAAAGGCATTGGAGATGGTGACGTGCGTCCTTTGGAGACCAGTCCTTTATTTCATAAAAGGGTTTCCCAAGTCTCCTTCCTCTGTTCAGAACCTGGCAGCCCGTCCTGAGCTCCTGCTGATAAATCATTTCACTGGCACCGCTGGACAGGAAAGGACAGAGTGAGTAATAGGAGTTGGTCACCCTGCCGCGGACAAAGCCCCGAGTTGACATGGTAACAACAGGCAGACCGATGTGGCCCAGGCAGTAGTCTGGCCCCTGGACACATCTGAGAACAGGCTCAGGCCATTTTTCCTCTGTGCGGGGGAGTGTGAAAAGGCCCGGAGTGGGGTGAGGAGGGGGGCGGTGGAGCCTGCTTCTCTCTGGAGTGGGCTGGGCTGGAGGCAGCTTTAGCCTACAGTTTTGGACATGAAACAGTCTTCTAATATATATTTTTGATGTATAAAATATATATGATTATTTAAAATATTATTTCCTTGTCCTCAAGGTGGGCAAAATATCCCCTATTGCCTCCCCCTGTAGGGTGGCCTGGGAACCACCCGTCACCATAGAGGTGACTCACCAGGCCCACCAGGCCGCAGGTGCCTTTTGGTAAGAGGCGGGGAATTAGTGAGAGCTGGGTGCAATAGGATTGCATCATTACTGCTCTTGGTGAGCCTCTGAGGTAGGTGCCTGACCTCAAAGTCAGTGGCTCCCTTTAAGACATAAAGTCTTTCTGAAGATTTCTTTGGTATCAGCTTTAAGGCCTAGTCACCATTTTGGAGGACTGGTTCATTCATTTAAATTGTATCTTTTGAGGACTTACTATGTGCCAAGCATCAGGGATATATCAGCAAACAAAGTATCCATCTTAACAACACTTACGTTTGAATGGAGTGAAACAATAATAAAAGATAAACTATTCAGAAGCTCAGGTGATTATAAGCATGCAGGGAAGAGTGGGCAGGGAAGGGGTAGAGGGAGAGTTGGAGTTTTATTTTTCTGAGAATATAACATTTGAGGACCGTCTGAGGGAGGTGAGGGAGCAAGGCAGGCAGACATCTGGGAGCAGATCATGGATCCTACCTTTTGTTTGTTATCAGAGTAGAGTTTAATTAAATATTACAAATCACAGATCAAATACAAGAGTTTAAAGAAGAGTTATTTCTATGAACACTAAGTTAAATGCCTTGAAAAAGACTTGAAAAGGTAAGTTGCAAAGAAACGCTGCCTACTTAGAGGATGAAAACTAAGAGATTGGAAAAGAAAAATCACAACCTCTGGAAGAGAATAGCACTCAGATTGCTTCGCATGTGCCGTCTTTAAAGTGCACTGCTCTAAAGAAATCGAAATTGAATGCTAAAGGTAATAAATTATGGTGGTGATTTATGCAAGAGAGAGAGAAGGGAATTCCATTAGGGCTATTGCGCTCCATGACAAGACCTGCTCCCTGCCTGACAAGAGTGGCGAACAAATGACATTGCTGTATTTTAGGTTAAAGTAAAACACTTAAAGGAATGAATGTATTATGTTGTATGATCTTCACTTTTGCTTTCTCAAGCGACCCACCAATTCCTGGTCTTGATACTAGAATCAGCGAATTTGTGGGACATCAGTGAGTGGAAAGCTATTTTTCTGGAAATCAGTGTGTCTGACTGGCACTCTTCCTTCTTGCCTGAGTCCATCCAGTTCTTTCTCGGAACCCCTGCAGAGAGCAGGCAAGAGCAGGAGGAAAACCAGAGCAGAAGGGGATGGTGTGAAGTAAGGGAACCAAACTCAGGAGCCCTAGCTCAGGTTCAGATTGTAATGTACTGGGAGAACTGGGGCAAGTCATTTCATCTCGTGTCACCTCACTCTCTTCATCTGTCACATGGGCACACGGAGTTCTTGTGATGATTAAATGAGGAGTACACTTCAGGTGCTCAGTAAACTGTCCAGTGTATCGGAAGTGCTAAGGAGTGAGGTGATGTCATTGAAACTCAGATAGCTACAACTGCAGGTGGCCGCAGATCATGTGGCATAGAGCTTAGCGTGGGCAGGCTGGAGGAGAATCCCAGGGGCACTCTCACCACGGAGCAGGATCATCTCCAGGAGGAAGCAGAAGCACTGGCCTCCCAGGTGGGTGGGATGGTAGTGTGTGAGGTCTGACGGCTCCATGTGGTATTTGGTGGGCAGTTCCTCATTTTAAACAGAGAAAGGTTAGCCCCATATTCCTTAAGTCCTGTCTGGGATTGGAACTGGGTGAACAGAAGACCCAGACACCAGGACTTTGCAGGTGGACCCGGACGTTGGCACCATCTTCAGGTGAACCATTTTTGATTCTGAGAGATGGGGAGAGAGACCATGTTCACACTGAGCTCTGGGATGCACTCCCGCTGGGTCCGGGAACTCCTTTGTAGTCTGTCATCATCACAGGATGTCCTCTTGCTCAGCATGTCCCAGATTTTATTCTGCTGTGCCCCTTGACAAGCTAATGGGAATTCTGTGTTAAAAGGTTTCCACATCATAGAAGTCTGGAAAATATGCTAAAATAGCCATAATAATGGCTAAATGTTTTTGGAGGGAAGATAGTCATGTGTGTCAGGGAGCAAACTAAGTGTTTGCCAATGAGGTAGGTACCTTTTTACCCCATGCTACCTGTGAGAAAATGGAACACCAAGAAATAGTACTCAGAGAGATTAGTTCACTTATCCAAGATTCCACAGCTAGTGATGGGCAGACTATGGATTTGAACCTAGATCTGTTGACTCCAGTGCTTCTCTTCTTAATTTGAATTATGAGGTTTTGCATACCCTTGACTTAACAATGGGGTGATCAAGGAATGTTCCCAATAACCCATCTAGGAATATTTTGAGCAGAGCAGTAGACTTTGTTTTTCAAACTCAGAAGAAGGATATATGAGTATGCGTATGTAAATGCGAGGCATGCTCACTTCCTTGTGTCCACTTGAAAAGATAGCAGCTGTTTCTGTCTCCAGTCAACCTGTGCCCTCTCTTCAATGTTCAATCCAGAATTAGCATACTGAAATGGGAGGATCCTCTTTTTTTTTCTCTAACCCAGTTGATCCCACCTTATTTTTCCTCCAGAATCCCTTTTTGCTTTTCATTTTCTTTCAGAGCAATTACTAACACACACAGGACGAGTATTCCATGAAATGCAGTTTGAGTGAATCCCCTTGCAGGGGAGGCAGTTAAGGTTGTGGGTAATTTATTTACTAAATGGGGGTGGGGCACCCCTGCCTAGAACACCTTCATTGCTTATCCCTTGCTGGTAGTGAAGAGAGCAAGAGCCACATAAAATAACCCAGACATACTCGGTTCAGTCTTCTGCAAGATATTGTTCTAGGGATTAGCTATTTGAAATTTCACAACAGGGAAGGCTTTAGAGGGAAATGCCAGATCGTGATATTTATTGATGTACCCTAAAATTTCAATGTGTCGTAAAGGGAAACTTGACAAGAGGGAACCTCTTAAGCATCTTGGATGACATTTGCTTGAGATTGGCTTATGGTATTTTCATATCTCCTTTGCACACCTCGCCCTGGACGTGAGTAACACCTTCTTCTGAAAGCTTTTCATTCTTTATATCATATTCCTGGTCCTTGGCAAGATCGCTCAGAGGTAGTATTTGTTTCTAATCCATGGAAAAGAAAGCGTATCTTTCCCTGAGCCTCCACCTCTGCAAAGCATGAAAGATAATGATAGTGTGAAGTAGTTATACAGAGTTTAAGTAGCAATTACTATAAATATAATACTGTAAGTTACACAAATAATAGCTTCTTGAACAGATCAGAAAGGAAAGGAAGCTTGGGTGAACTTTTGCAAGTACTTAGAAGATACAACCAGAATTAATGGATTATTCGAAAGCAATTTGGCAGGAGTACTAGCTGACCAGCAAATGAGCTTCCTGTCTTCCTAGACCTAGATACACAGATAGACTACATTTCCCAGCTCCCCTTACAGTAGGTGTCACCAGGTGACTGAGTTGTAGCCAGTGTATGTAAATAGGAATGATGTGATCTAATCTTGGGTGATTTCCTTAACCTCTCTCAGCCAGTGTTTTCCCTTTAGAAAGTGGAAATAGTGTTTATTCTGCAGACTTTTTTTTTTTGAAAATGAAAGAAACACATTTAATATATCTGGCACAAGGATGGGCACATAGATGCTCACTCAGTGGTGGCTGTTGTTATTAACTTTTCCAATCATGCTTTAAAGAATTCTAACCTCCTATTTGTGTTCTGTGGGTTTTCATAGCGACCCAGTCCACATAGCTCCATGCTCAAATAAACTAGACAAAAGCGCCGAAAAATGGAGAGAGGAAAATGTTGCTCCTGACTTCTTTTCAGTTCGCTATAGTTGTAAAGAAATAGTTATTTGAAAAACGATCAGCTCAATGTCTCAGTTCAATGTTTCCAGGTTTCTCAAGGGCTGGCATTATGCCTGTGTTGTTCTCACGTGTGTGTTCAGCTTACACAGCTTCACACAGAGTGACAGTTCAATAAATTCTTTTAGAATGCATGAGTTGAGGACATGAATCCTCCATTTGTAAATCTTTGCAGAGCTCCACAAATACCTAACTCACAGGTAAGCAGAGGAGAGACACTGCAGGGCCAGCCATCCCAAAGATGTCTTTACCATTTGCCAGTGTGGAATGGCACCATCAGAGCCAATCCTTGGGTCTGAAGTAGAGGTTATAAACGGTTGGTCTGTGTGCCAAATTCAGCTCACTGGTGTATTTTATTTATTCTATACTGTGTTTTAAAAAGTTTAATTTATTGCCAACATTTTAAACTGGAAAGATTTCACATAAAAAGCCACATTTTCTGCTTCTGTTGGAAGATTAGAAGGTCTGGCAGTTCTGAGCTGGATTCTGGCATGGGAAGAGTTGGCTGGAGTTGAGTAGCCAGCCATGTGCCCTTCAGTTCACCTCGTCAGGCTTTCTCTTGCCTTCTTATATTATCCCAGGCTGGCCCTTGAGTTTGCTACTTCCTGTCTTTATTCTTTAGTTTGTTCTTTCATTCATCAATTCATTCATTCACTCACTCACTTATTCAACACATATTTAGATGTTGGTGAAAATGGAGATCCAAGAAAATATTATCCAGGCTCCTAAAGAGTATATAGGGTGGTTGAGTAATAAGAATCATAAACCTAGTCAAACATTAAAAATATTAATTATTTGATGACATAGTATAATTGTAGTGGGTTAGTGTTCCCCCAAATTTATATCTATCAAAACCTCAGGACGTGATCTTATTTAGGAATAAGGTGTTCGTAGATGCAATTAGTCATTTTCACATTCTTTATCTCTGAGGTTCATAATATCTTTGTGAAGTGGGTTGGATCTTCCTGTCTTATTAAATGGGAGACTGATGTTCTGGGGAGTTCACCATCTTTTCCAAAGTCAATCTTTTGCCTCTAAACCTTCTATTCATTCCATCATATGCCAGTGACTGTATCTATCTTGTTCACTGTAGTATATTCAACCATAGTGCCTGGCACAGAGTAGATACTCAAGTAATATTTCTTGAACAGAATGAAACAAGTGGCCAGAAAGATCTTGAGGGAATTAGAATATGGGGAAAGTCTTCCCTAATGGAGGATGCTGGGATTACCCCCAGCACAAAAGCTAGGACATAGTAGATGCTGTCATTTAAATAGGAATGAATGGATAGGACTTTGGAAATGGATAGCACAGGATATTTGATGTGGGGATTCCCAGAAAGGAAGCTGCCAGACATAAACCTCATCTGCTTCCCAGGGCACCCTAGCTCTCTGCTGAGTACCTGATGTCCAAGCCATGTTAAAATTAGATATTGTTTTGCCAATGTTAAACAGCTGGATGTGGGAGGCTGGCAGCTGGTGGCTAACAGGGCCAAAGTCTGATCTGAACCCCCATGGAGTATCTCTTTGCATCTGATTGTGAGCTCCCCAGTCAGGCAAGGCTCCATTAACTGCTGTTTCCCCAGAAACACACAAGAGTGATGAAGAGATGGTGTTGGCCTCATTTCCTTATTTATTTTCACTGCGAAGTGGGCTTTTCTAAGGTCAAGCACCCAAGGAGGCCTTCTCACAGTGCCACTTGGGTCACACTTTGAGAGTGGCCTTGGTGCTGATGACCTGTCTGCCTGGTTAATGACATCTCCTTCAACCCCACTCTGTGTGCCTTCCATGTCTCCCTGGGTCTCCTGCGGAACAGTGTGGCTGGCTTCTCACTACAGTGGCAGCTGACACAGGGTGACTTCCCTGCCAATTTCAAGGTCACTCCCCATGCACACATACACCGCTGAGACTGGTTCATTGAAGGTAGCCTCAAGGAACAGCTTGCTGGCTGGAACACTCAGAGACCCCTCCAGAGACAGTATACACACCAGCTTCCGAAGGCACCCAACTCTCCAAAGAGAACTGGGTAGGGGCCTTAGGGGCCCAGACAGGAGACAGCATGAAGGGGGACTGGGACTGGATTCCCAGGCAGTAGAGTGGGTCAGTTAAGAGCATGGAGTCACACCAGCTTGGGTTTGCCCTTCCTGACTGCATCAGCGTGGTCTTTGAGCCTCAAGTGTGCCATCTGCCAGATGGGATAACAGTACCAACTCATACAGTTACATTGGAAATTAAATGAGATCAAACATGTGTAATGCTTTGCAAACAGGAACTACTCAATAAATATTAGCTTTATTATTACTACTCGTAAAAATAATAATGAAGACATGTTCCCAAACCTTAGGCCAGGGGAGGCAAGCTGTTACTGCAGTCTGAGTGAAAGGACTTCACTGTAGCCCTGACATTGGGGATTTTGCACTTGGCACAGCCTTGGAGGGAGAGGTAGGCCGAACAAGCAGGTCAGGAGGCTGTGCAAGTATTGCCAGTGGAATCATGTTCTTTCATGGGGTCACTATATTGGACTTGGGCAAAATCAGGAGCTTGTTCAAAATAGCCAGTCAACTTCCCTAGCTTTCATGGGCTTCTGATGGGTCCACTCCCTAGTCAATGATCCCTTTCCCAGGTTAGACTGACAGCCCTCTAAGGTCAATTAGCCCCTCCCCCCCATGTGCTTACCTCCCTCTGCTTACCCCACCCCCCACATCCAGTACCAAAGGGTGGGCAGTGCTCCTGGGGAGATTTCCTGTCTGCTCCAGGGATTAAGGCTGCTTGGTGACAGCCCCCAGGAGTGTGTGTGAGGCTCAGTGTCCGATTTTGTTAGGCTCACTAACAGATTGTCCCAGTCTGTTAGGCTCAATAATGTCTAGTTCTCTTTGCTTCCTTCCTTTAATGTCTAGCTACCTACGGTATCACAAGAAGGCAGAGACTGGGGTGTATGAGTCAGGTTTCAAATCAGACAAACAGGAATCTTCTGAGGTCTTCCTACAAAAGGAATTTAGTGTGTGGCATCAGTTATACTGAGAGGCAGAGAATGCAGAAGCCAAACTGGAGTGGTGAGTCAACTCAGAGTCGCATAAAAATAACACATAGTAAAAGTCTGAATAAATCTAAAAGAACTCTTTAAGTTAGCATAAAAAATTATGTGATAAGAAAGCTTTGTGCCATGATTTAATTGGTAGTGTTTTTTCTTTTTTAGGGCTATATAAAATAGTTGCGAGTCAAGGACAAATCTCACAAATATACTAGTGAATGATAGAAGTCATAAAAGAATATATAATGCACGATGCTATTTACATAAAGTTAAAAAACACACAGGTGAAACCAAGATGTGGTGTTATAAGTCAAGGCAGGTGTTATCTTCTGAAGGGGGGGAGGGAAGGAGGAGGGACTTCTGAAAGGCTGGCAGCTTTCTAGTTCTTGACCCGGCTGGTGGTCACACAGGTGTTTGCTTTGTGTTTATTCATCCAGTTACACATTTATGTTTTATACATTTATGTGTGCTTTGCTTCAACACATTTTTTAAAATGCTGTGTCTTGTAATTACTAGCATCTTAGATTTGATGAAATGCAGAAACGTGTGTGGTATTTTATTTTACCTCCTTCCTAGTATGTATGCTTCCCTAATTAGTCAGGAGCATCTGTCTTGCCTTCAGGAGACTTAGAGTGGACATAGCAGGAACATAGTGACACATTTGGGGGTTTACAAAACAGGCTCTTGATAATCCAAAGGGACGGGCTGGAGAGGAGGAGGGTGTAGAGTTTATGTCACAATGCATGTGACATAGGATGGAGAAGGAGCAGCGGACATATCTTACCGTCCACCAGAGATGAGAGTCACCATGGCCAGAGGGAGATGGGGATGGCCATGGGCATGGAAGGGGCATTGAGGAGAGGACCACACCTGGTGGAAACCATGTGGAACGAAGTGGAATTAACATGAAACTACAGCCAAGCACTTTCTGAGACCAAGGCCTGGACTGATACATCAAAGACTGGAAAGAGTTAACAGGGTTTATCTAGGCACTAGTGTCTCATGTTTTAAAAAATTATTTATGTTTCCTTGCATTTTTGAACATATACCATGCTTATGTTAAGGAAGTTATTTTCAACTTAAAAATATAGGCTGGAAGTCCAATGCCTGTTAGGTTGTGTATGGTGCTGGCGCCCAGTGATGCCTGTGGATGCTCCTCCAGTCCAGAGGGTGTATTTGCAGCTTCTTAAACCTTCTACCCTGCGTGCAGGATCCTGAGCACCAAAGGCAGGGCAAGGCCAAAGCTTCCAATTGAGAGAGCTGTATGCAGGCTGTCGTTGTGAATGGCCCAAGTTTTCAGTTGCTCAACTCCCATTCGGTGTCTTTTGTCTTCTGTGGCATAAACATAACTGTGCAGAATGTTGGGCAGATGCAGTCTGTTGGAGGCAAACGTGAACTTGGTTTAAAATGTTCCCTTTTTGCCAGGGGCAGCAGCTTTTATTTCAGCAGACAGAGCACATCACCACATGGCACCCACCTCCCTCCCTCCCTCTGTGAGGGCCTTGAGGACACTGAGATGTAGAAAAAAAACAAGACATTGTCGGTGCCCTCAGGGAGCTCACCATCTCCTAGGAGAAGCAGATTGTGTACAAGTAATCAAAATATAGTGAGTTGATTACTGTGTTAGAGGAGGAGAGGAACACATTTTTCTCCTCCATTCCCACCTTCCTGTGGCCTATATCAAGGCTAGAAGAATAGGGATGGATATTCTTTTAGCATAATAATGCAAAGGGGATGAGGTAGTGGGGGATTAATCTAAGGCAGTGTGATAGATCTGATCACTTTTTTGATAGTGCATAAGGGAGGCCAGGATAAGTACTTTGGCTATTATAACTATGCTGCAGTGAACTGTAGAGGTGCATATATCTTTTGGAATTAGTGTTTTGGATTTCTTCAGATAAATACCCAGACATGGAATTACTGGGCCATAGATAGTTGCATTTTTAATTTTTTTGAGAAACCTTTGCTCTATTTTCCATAGTGACTACACCAATTTTCCATTCTACCAACAGTACACGAGGGTTCCCTTTTTCTCCACATCCTTGCCAACACTTTTTATTTGTTGATTTATTGATGATAGCCATTCTGACAAGTATGAGGTGATATCTCCGTGTGGTTTAAATTTATATCTCTCTGATGATTAGTGACTTTGAGCATCTTTTCATATGTCTTCTGTATGTATTCTTTATGTCTATTTAGGTCCTTCACCCATTTTTTAATTGGATTGTTTAGGAGCGTATCTTTGAAACTGCTGTGTTTTATCCACAATTTTGTAATATTACATGTAACATGTTCCCACAGTCCCCAACTTCTTGTGCCCCAGTTTCACCTGCTCTGGGGATGGCTGCTATTGCAGATATTGGTGACACTGTGCCACATTCCTCCCTCAGTCCATCTGAATTTACCTGCAGCTGTGGACAGTTTCCACCTGCACCTGTCTTCTCTGCCCCCGGGCTTTCTCTGAACAAGGAAAACACTCAACTCTTGAGCATGGGGGGTCATGGGACAAATGCCCCATCCTTCTCATTTTCCTGGGACACCACGGAGAGGTGTGTTTGATGGATTTCTCAGACTTCTGATAGGACTGAGCTCTTGTTGCTCATCATGGTCCTCACTTATTAACACGCACTTTGTAGATGCTTACCCCTTCTCTGGCTCACTCTCCCTACTTCGTTGTGTTTCCTGGGGTCATCTCCCCAAGTCCAGCACCTGATTCAGGGAAACCCAAAACTAAGATATCTGTGTAGCTCTAAAGTGAAATTCACCAACCTCATATAGCCTCTATTTTTTAGTAGCTTATTCCAAGCATACGTTCCAAATTTAATGAAAATTTTGCTCTGACCTTTGTTGTTGTTGCACAATCTGACAAGTAGATAGGGAAAGAAAACCCTTAATTTTACTAATTTGGAAAAAAGAACTCTGTGAGTAAAACTGACTCCTCTTCTAAGTCAGAAGTCTAGTCTTTGGACTGAACAGTGGGCCCACGAGCACCCCCTTCTGCCCAACAGGCTCGTCTTCCAGTCCCCTAAAAAAGAGCTTGAGCCTTATCACACTTGTATTGATAAGGAAGCAAATCTGGCGACGACTTAGTTTGGAAGGCAGTCTTCGTAGAAAATCACTGGCTTTTCTTTTCCCGTGTACTTCGTGGGGCTGCTTTTTCACTCCACGGCACAGATTTGGGAAGGCCCATCTGCCTGTTTGATTAATGAGCCCTTTCTGCAAAAGCAACAGAGATAAATGTCCTGTAGGAACCCAGCAAAGAAAAATGAAGAAATAGGATGGCTAATTTTCAGCCATTATTTCAGAGTCTGAACTCCTTCCCCGCAACAATTTAGCTATTATTTCAAAAACTAATTAATCTTCACTCAGGCAGCTCCAAGGGACCAGTGTTTAGATAATTAACAACCCGTGGATGTGAAAAGTCCCACTTGCAAATTTGGTTACAGTGTTTGGGTAGAAGAACACTTTTAGTATTATTCCATTTAAACCCTCTTCTATCCATCTTTCATTTCCTGACAATTAAGAGCAAATAATTAGCCATGATGGATTTTGCTTGCCTACTTGCTGCTCAAATAATGTTTTCCCTTCTTCTTTGTTCTTAAACCACCTCTGTCTGAGTGTTTTTGACCAGCTTTGTAGCTAATTGCACTGAACAGGTAATAGTGAGCTCCATTCAATGTTAACATGCACTAAGAACATTTGGATTTTGCCTCCTGTGAGGAGGGGGAGGAAATCCCCATGGCTCCATCAGAGAAGCAGCTTGTACTTTCTCCTTGGTGCTCAAAGACTACAGCATTCAGGCATAACTCGATTTGTAAAATCTTTTCTTGGCCAAGAGTAAGGAAGAATTTAAGCTTGATGTGAAGGGCATTTTTGTGACTGAGAAGGTTGTGACATCCTAGAGCAGGTTATTAAAAGCAGTGTGGGTTTCCAGAAGCAAGAGCCACTCCCTTCTGGAAATTTCATTCATTCAGCAAATTGGGTGCCTACTGTGTGCCGGGCACTAGAGTATCAAAATTTTTTCAACACTGTGGAAAGGAAATAAAATGATTCCCCAAATTAAAAAAGAATTACATCTGGAGAAACAGAATGATATGGAAGCATTTGATAGGAAGACTCGACGTAGTAGAAGTGGTAGAAGAGGTTGGGGAAGCTTCCCTGAGCAAGGAATCTTTGAGCTAAGATACAAAGCATGAGTGTTAACTCTTGTGGGAAAAGCATTGCCTCCAGAGAGAACAGCATGTGCAAAACCTCTGAAGTTTTGAAAGAGCTTGGGCATACAGAAAACTGGGGGGGGGGGGGGATCCAGTAAATCTGGACTACAAAGAATTAAGGAGAAAGAGTTTAAACTATATTTTATTTTCAAAGTTTATATAGGTTTTTCTTAATTTAAAAATTACTCAGAAAATGAAAAATTAGGGAGGTGAAGGGAAAAGTGGGATACACTCTCCAGAATTTCAACTGCCTAAAACACACCCCTAGGATTTCAGAAGCATAGACCTGTAGAGAGCAACTGGGCCAGCAAAGCTGGCGACTTACTCAAGTCACACAGCTGATTAGCGGCAGGGATCCTACCAGGAGTGTACATGTGATTGGGGTCCTCATGAAAGTTTTAGGATGTGCATCTACAAATATTTTCTATTCAAGTAGTTAATATCAGGAAAAATATAACCGGTATATCAGGCTTTGGAGCTCATAGATGGTGTTGCTTACAGTGAGGTTATGTGGAAACAAGTGAGTTGGTTTAAAGTAAACAGAAGCTTAATACATAATACTGTAGTTGATACACAAATGGGGAAAGCCACCGATATGTTAAGCAAATGCCTGACAGATGGGAATGTGTGCAGCACATCATGCTGACAAGTGACCCTCTCTCCAGAGTAATTTAGGGTAAATTACTAGAGTCAAGAGCTTTCCCAGCTAACCTCAGAAAGTTCATTTGGACTTCTGGGTTCAAAGTAGTTAGGGCCCTTTTCAGCATGTCTTTCTGTTTTTCTCTCCATGAAAACATCTCCTTGGTTCACCTCTTTTCAATCTATGGGGAGAGAAAGTAAAAGGTTACTGACTTCATGTAATCCTAGCAATAATAGCCAGGAATGTAACTTGGGTTATGGCAGGCGGGGATTTGTGAAGGAGGCTGTCAGCATGGTTCAGAGACTGGGCAGTTAATGAATGTGAACTCTGGAAGCAGATTAAGGCATTCTGGCAGATAAAACCCTGAGCAGGAATATTATGCTTATTAAGAAGCCCATAATTTACTTGGCTGTCTTTTTCCCAGGTTGATTCTTCAGGAAAATTGGCTGCCCCTCCTCGTGACGAGCGGGAGGATGGTGTGGAAAGCAGGCACAGGAACAACACTTGCAGATCAGTAGGCACAAGTTTCTGTTCAAAAGGTTTCCTTCTAAGAGTAGGATTGGTCAGGGCTGATTTACCCATTAGCACTGTAGATGCAAGTCCCTATAGTCAACAAAAGTGTTTACATTTCTTCCAAAATCAGAAGAAAACATGAATATCATCCACCCTGGGTTATATTTGTTTTTATGGGAGAATATAATTTTAAATGTGTGTGTATATTTTTTAATGGAGGAAGATAAAAGTGCCTAAGACCCATACAAGTCATAATGTGGCCCTGGGTATAATAGACATCTTTATTTTTGTCCACCACCACCTATTCCCTCTTCTTCTGATCATAGAGCTTCAGTTTTCCTCCAGTGAACTACTCTTCCTATACTCTCAATTCTGAGATTCAGGTTTTCTTTTTAGTCCTGACTCTGGAAATGGTCACGTGACTCAGTCCTGGCCAATCAGAGGCCCATATCCTTTGTCCTCTGTGATTGGTCCAGGGTCAGTCAGTAACATAACAATCAGGACCAACAAGACTCAGTTCTGGGACTTTTCATGGAATTGTAAATGAGGAATAGACTGTAGGTGGGAGATTCTAGTCACCATCTTTAACACTGCATAGGGAGAGTTTGAGAAAAAAAGCTATAAGCAGAATAGTTCTGAGTCCCCAACAGTAAAAGTTTGAGGACTTTAACTTCAGAACTGGAACAGCTCCCAATGTCAGGCTCTCTCTGTAGAGAATTTGATTGTTTCATCCTCAGTCAGGTGTTCACCTCTGGTTCCATCAGCTGTGGCCAAGCGGTGGAGTGCAAAGTTCTACAGACCATTGTGAAGAGTCAGTGCTGTATGGGAGTTACTGGTTATTTAGGGTAAGGTTTTTTTTTCAGGTCGGGAAGCTGTGGAATGTCAGGTAACATAGTTTGGCTTCTAATTTTGAGTGGAAGACTTCAAGAAGCTTTGATCTAGTTCAAAACTTCTCAAACTGTAGTTCTGAGATACTAGTGTCAGTGGGGCATTTGAAAGATTTTGTGGCAAAGTAGGTTTGGGAAATGTCAGCTTAAATAACACTGTTTAGACTTCTTTCCTTCAGGACTTCTAAGATCTTTAATATGTTCATGTGCATTTGAATCTAGATGAGGGGGAACAAGAAGGTCCAAAATTTCTCAAACTTGTGTGGCCACTAAACTTGGGATTTGAAGGAATTTTTAGCTTTGAAGGAAACTACTATTTTGAAGAATAGAGTCTAAGAAATGCTGGTCAAGTTAGTTATCTTGAGAGCATCTACACTAATATAAGAGATGCAAATTGACCATACCTTCTTGGCACCACCAGCCAATTAGGAGTGAGTATGCAAATTAACTCAACAAAGATGGCAGGTTAATTTGCATACTCAGGTGCCACGTGGCTGGGGATGGGATACTTGTCATGGCGATGCAGGCGTTCCAAACTGCCCCTGCAGCTCCTCTGGGCAGCATGGGAAGGCAGAAAGGCAGCGCTGGGCCAGAGCAAAAGTAGTGCTGGCTGCCAGGGGAAGGAAGGCCCATGTTTGCATGAATCTTCATGCATCAGGCCACTAGTTAAATCTATAAAGGAAAATCATTTAAAAATTTAAAACCTTAAAAAAAAAGCCTGTTTTCTTAAGGATGCATCTGGAATTTGACAAGTTCAGTTTTTCCTAAGAGACCTGAAATTTTGTACCAGCTCCATAAATATTAAAAATAATGAAAAAAAAAACAACCTGAAATGCTTAATCTGAGCCCTAGGAAATTGTACTAAGAGATCTATGTTCACTGCCTTATTTAATCCTTACTACATATAAGACAATAGGTGCTATGATTAGTCCCGTTTTATAGCTGCAAAAAATGAGGAAGAGAGATATAAAGTAACTAGAATTTAGTGGGAATAGAATCTGGATCTAGGCAAACTGACTCCAGAGCCCTGTCCCCAACCTCTTATTATAATCTGTATATATAAAAGCCTAAGCGATGGTTACAACTGAAACAACTGAATGGATGACCTAATAGGCTGCATGGGGTGACCAGACTGGCAAGGGGGTTAATGAGGGCCAACCAAATGACTGAACAGAGGGCTGCATGGGGTGACCAGGCCAGCAGGGGGGTTAGTGAGGGATGACCAAACAACTGAACAGCAGGTTATGTAAGGTGACCAGGCTGGCATTGGGGGACAGTGAAGGTGACCAGACTGGCAGGGGAGGCAGTTGGGGATGACCAGGCCTTGGGGGGGGCAGTTAGGGGTGCTCAAGCAGGCAGGCAGGTGAGCAGTTAGGAACAAGTGGTCCTGGATTGTGAGAGGGATGTCTGACTGCCGGTTTAGGCCCGATCCCCAGAATCGGGCCTAAACCGGCAGTCAGACATTTTCTGAGGGGTCCCCAGATTGGAGAGGGTGCAGGCTGGGCTAAGGAGACCCCCCTGGTGCATGAATTTTGTGTAGTGGGCCTCTAGTGCTAAAATAATTTGCATATTCTATTAGACAAATCTGTTCTCTTATAGAGCCTCAATTTTCTGATCTATAAATTGAGGGCATCAGACTGGAGACTTTTAAAGTAATCTCGCTTTATCTGGATTTTCCATGAGTTCATGATTTAATATCTGTTAACCTCATGAGGAAAGTGGCCATTGATAAAATGTTTTACTTGCTACAAGACGAGGGAATTTAAGACATAGAGGAAAGTGAGGTAAAACCGGGAAACTCGAAACTGCTTAGAAATAGGAGGTGCAGCCCTGAATGAAGGTATCACAACTGCAGAGTACCATGTTGATGAGCTCAGAGAACCTGGGAAAGTGAGGTCTCTGGAGGAGTCTCTAATGACTGCCAGTCTGAATTTAGCTAAGGTGTCAGATGCTCAGACAGACATCAGAGGCTGCTCCAGAAGCCCCAGCTTCTTTCCTGGCACACAGTAGTTGGGTGTTAGAGCCAACCTCAGCAGTTCATTGGTTTGCCATCCATCAACCTGAGGCAGGTGGGCCTTGAGCCATTTCACACTCGTCTGCCTCTGCATTGCTAACATGGGACCAATGTCATGCCCCCAAAATTGGTGCTTCCTTACAAAGCAAGAGGATAGTATGGAGGAGGCATGTTAAGGAAACCCTTGATGATACTATATCTCTGGACCTTTTCCCACCTTCCATCTCATGAGGCCTTACAGTGACCCACAGAGATGGGTAATAATAAAAACAGCTAAAATCTATTGATCACATACTCTATTTCAGGCATGGGGATAAATGTTTTTAATACATTATCTCATTGAGGCCTATGTAGTTAGTGACTATATATTCTGGCATATCTGATGCCATCCTGATTCATACTCACTCCTCTGGGGTTATCATTAATAGTACCCATTTCAACCTGAAAAGAAAGGTGATTTGCCCAGTAAATTAATTATATAGTCATGTTAGATGTGCTCAGACTGTCTAGCTTAAGTTCTGGTCTTGCTAAGAGTGATGCTTTAATTTCTTCACATAAAATGAGACTAATAATAGAAGTATCTCTCACTATCTAAATTCTTTCTTTCCAAATTCAAGAACTGAATAGGTCAATATAGCAAAAATATATCAGTAGAAATCCATAGAATTTTTTTGTGTAGTGTGTATATAAATATATATATGATATATAGCAGACTGGCCTGGCATTTAGCAAGTGTTCTGTTATGTGGTAGCTTTTTATTTCTCTGTTTTTCTATCTTTAAAGTGGCAACAATGTATCTTATGTTTCTGGCATATATCAGGAGCTCAGTGAATGTTTATTATTATACCTTAATCTTGCTATATGTAAGCATGTTTTTTCAAGCTGCCTCTGAGGATGTGGCTATATTTCAGATGAAGGAACTGGCTGTCTCACTGCACTCAGTGTTTAAAAATTTTTTTCTGGTCAATGTCAAGAAGAGGCAGTGCCATACCTGGATTGTGGAAGAGGTCCTGGAGAACTGATTTTGTTCACTTGGGTGTTGGAAATGGGTAGATGGGTGCTCTCCATGGTTCTGGAGTACTGGTTCATTTTTGAGACACTTGGGTGCATTTTTGGGTATACAAATCGATGGTTTGTGTTTACTGAGTATCTAGACCCTGCAATTGAAGAATGAGCTAAAATATTAATAGGTATTACCAACTGCTGGGTGGCTGCAGAGTTAAAAAGGCACAAGAAGCCTTTGGGATAGAATTCCTTTGTACTAGGACAGAAATGATAGGAAAGGGAAAAAAGCTTCAGGCTGGGGAGAGGGGACACCCAACTGAGCAGGACTGTTATTTGAGGGCGGGGGCCACAAATGATCTTTCCTATGAGGTGACTTATGCCCCTTAGGACTATCAGTAAATCACTTAGATCCATAATGAGGGAATTCACCAAAGACAGGGTTGAGTTATATGATGGTCACAGGTAAAGTGATGAAGTAGGGATCATTTACATCTTCTTTTCATCCCCAAAACTTGTGTCCATTGGCATGCAGGAAGGTTATTAGGGAGAGCTCTTGGGATCAATACTTATGGGGAGAAGGGAAGGAAGCTGATTGAAAAGAGAAGGAAATCAAGCTGTAATTTAATCTGAACAGAAACCTCAGCAAATCTTAGTGGGAATTCTGAAGATGGGATGATTTTCCAAACTTGTCTTTGAAGTCTCAGAAGTAAGGCTGGGCCTGCATACTCTGTTAATCAGTGATTGGCAAGCTGCCCAGGAAGAGGGTGTGACCTTGGACATGACCTTGGATGAGGTAGCTCTCTTCAGCTGAGGCAATCCTTTAAAGGGGCAGGTTGCAAAGAGATCTCTTTTAGAAGTACTTCAGCAGCTGGGATGACACATTCTTCATTTCTGAAGGGGAACTTGGCAGCACCTCCAGTATCCATCAAACCCTGCAATCAATACATTGTCGTCTAGTCCTCCATCAAAGAGTCTTTATCTTAAAGACTTTGGCTCTCCAAGAACTCTCTTTTTCAAATCTCAAATATCCTTGGATTGGTGGGGAGGGGAAACATACAGCTTAGATTTTTATTATCAGTTAATTAACAATTGCTTTAACTATCAGCACCTCCTGGGGCTCAGTTGCTGGCAGCAGAGAATAGTAATGGGACAGATGACCAAGACTGGATGGGACAGGTGACAGGAGGTCTCTCAGGCAGCAGAAGGTGATGCGAAGAGGGAGGCCATGCCAAGTTTCTCTTTTCCTCATGTAGCTCAAGGCAGATTCTGCCTGGGGCTGGGAGCAGGGGGGAGAACAGGACACTGCAGGGTTCTGAACTCAGACTTTGCCAACCTCACAATTTTGCCTGAGGCCAACCCTATCTCAGACATTTCCTCTTCCTTTAGTTTTGAATTTCTGATTTTCTGTTTACCACGTTGGCTGCCTGTTCAGATGAATGAAAGATCACAGTGTGATCTGATTCAGAATTTGATTTTTCTCTCCCTCCCTCAGCCTAACAGCTAATGCATCTGAGGGCTGCAGCTAAGAAGTGATTTTTTAATGTCTTCTCATTGGCAAAGAAATCAATGAAGAGAAATCTTTGCCTTTCCTCCCATTCTTTAAAAAATATTTCTCCTCCAATCTCCTTCTTAGGAAAGTTTTGTCTGTGGCCATATAACATACTTTGTCAGAAAGTTGCCTTGTTAAGGGTCTGAGTCCTGCTGGGTGAACTTCGGAGGTGGTGAGATTCCCCCCACAGTCTTGGCAATTAAGCCAGCTTGAGGCAGAGGTGGAATCAAAGAACTCCATCAGGAAGATAGAATATTAAGGCGAAGTCATCTCTCAAAGACAGGATTGTTGCTAAAATAGCTTCACAGCAGCTTCCAAGGAACAAGTGCCCAGAGTGGGTGGCGCCCACTAGAGGGAAGAGTGCGGAGGGATGACCTTTCAAAAAGACACTTCCTTTCAAAAAGAAAGGACTTGGTTGTCCCAGACTCCACTCTGTAGCTCAATTTCTGTGTCATCTTTGGTAAGTTGGTTAACCTCTCTGAGCCTCAGTTTCCTTAGCTGTGTAATGGGTGAATACTCTCCACGTTTTAGTGAGGCAAGCCAGTGAAGTACTGGCAAGAGTGTAGGCCAGTATAAATAAAAGGGGACTGGACAAAAAAGGTAAAGGCTTAAGAAGTACAAATTGGTAGTTACAAAATAGTCACTGTCATTTAAAGTATAGGGCAGTGGTTGGCAAACTGCGGCTCGCAAGCCACATGCAGCTCTTTGGCCCCTTGAATGTGGCTCTTCCACAAGATACCATGGTCTGGGCGAGTCTATTTTGAAGAAGTGGCATTAGAAGGAGTTTAAGTTGAAAAAATTTGGCTCTCAAAAGAAATTTCAATGGTTGTATTGTTGATATTTGGCTCTGTTGACTAATGAGTTTGCCGACCACTTTTATAGGGGATATTGTCAATGAGTAAAGAAAAGGGAACCTTTGTGCACTGTTGGTAGGAGTGTAAATCTCTAAATAGTACAGAGATTCCTCAAAGAATTAAAAATAGAACTATCATAAGATCCAACAATCCCACTTCCTTGATCAGGCCTATCCTTAACAGATGTTAACCATTCAATCAGGAAGTTTTTTGAGTTCACTTATTATGAATTTAATAGTTACTTCTAATATATATTTAGTGCTTAGCATTTTCCAAGCACTATTCTAAGTACATTACTTGCATATTTCATTTAATCCTCACAATAGCCCTCATTTTTCACATGAAAGTCCCGAGAATCTAAGAGGTTAAACCACTTGCTCAAAGGTCACATGGGTGGTAAAAGGCAGATGAATGCAATGATATGATACCAATGAGACTGACACTAGTTCCCTACCTCTTAAGCACTTTTGCTTCCTAGTTTCATGAGTAAAGATGCGAAATAGAAGGAACAGAGAGAGGAGGGAGGGAGTTAGGGATGGAGGGAAGAGGGAAAACCTAAGGTGAGATGGGAGGAAAGAGGGAGAGACACGGGACGTGAGTTTTGGTGATGTAGGAACTGGCCATTTCTAAATGGAGACGTCCTCAGTAGGGGAGGGGTGTATAAGCCATTTGATAGAGACACCATGCCTGGGAGTGGTGGAGAGGGACACTGGCAGGCCAATCAGAAAGCCTGTCTCTCTTAGGGCTATTCTTTATCTAATATTGTCGTAGAAATATATAGAGTGAAGGAGAAGCGTGCATTGGAATAAAATACTATATAATTCATTTGTCTTCTCTACTGAGGAAATCTCCCTATAATTTATCAGTAGGAAAGGTTTAAGTGAGTTTTGTAGTTCTTTTTATGCAGCCTTAAGAAACAGGTTCCACTTTGCCAATGGAGGCTCTTTCATCATTCTGTTAACTGTCAGTGGGGATCTTGCTTTAGAAAAAGGAGAGGAGTTCTGAGAAAAACAAGCAGAATTTTTGCAATCAAAAGCTACATGCCCAAATGCAAACAGAATGCAAAATGTGACCTAGAATGTAAATTTCTTTTTCTCTACCCAATTCAGCATGAGCATAAACACACACAGTTCAACACATTTGTATAGCCACACATGTAATCCGACAGTCACTTACACATGCATGCACACTAGAGATGTGTGCACATAGTCACGCAAATGGACATACACACACCCACTCACATACATACACCACTGTGGTTTCCCGAGCGCACCTCTACTTCTAAAATTTTATCAAGTTCATGGCCCTGAGGCTAGTCTGCCTGCGTTCAAATTCTGTTTCTGCCCTTTGCTGGCTTTGTACCCATAGCCAAGCTATTAACCTCTCCGTGCCTCAGTTTCCTCATAAATAAAATGGACATCGTCATCTGTCAAATTCATAGCATTGCTTAGATGATTGAGTTACTGCATGGTAGTGTTTAGGAAACTGGCTCCTCATAAATGTTAGTGATGATTGTTGCTGTGAATTGGGTAACTATCACTAGCATCACCAATGCCATCATTTTTTTCACATCATCTTCAAAGCCTCCCTTTTGAACTTTGTTTGCTGGTGTACTGCACCAGCACAGCCAAGGGTCGGGGAGCCTGAGGGAGGGCAGGTGAAGGATGAAGAAAAGACAGACAGAGAATAAGCTGGGTCTAGGTGGATCTTCTGTGCGGACTGAGACCACAGAACAGATCCAGACCGCAAGCTGATGCTTTATTTTATAGTCAGAAGTAAACAAGATAATTTACAATGTTCTTATAAGTTTCACTTGTTTTGGCAGCACTTGCTGTACCTCCCACAGCCCATTAACTACCCAGGAAAGATCTAGGGCCGTGATGGAGAACTTATGACGCGTGTCAGCACTGAGATGCATAGCCGTTTTCGATGACACGCAGCCACATGCGATCGCATACAGAGAAGTGTGGGGCCTTATGCCGAGAAGGACGTTTCATCCTTGGCTACTGCATGGCCAGATGCAGTAGCCAACAATGAAACATTAGCTGTAGTATAGTGTAGACACTCTATGCAGGAGGTCTGTAGGCCAAAACAACAGAACTCTGGCACAGAGTGTCTAGTTCTGGGACTTTCCGTTAGGCCATTAGGGGATCTTTTACCTCACTTCCGGCCAGCAGAGCAGGGAGCAGTGGAATGCCGTGGGGGACACATCTCTGGGGGCCCTGTGATCGCCATTACCAGCAATCACATAACCACAGCAATCATCATCCAATCTACTGTTCTGGAGTGTCATGGATTTCTAATTGACCATCATTCCTGAGATAAGTGAGGAGGAGGCTGGGAGAGGTGAGGGCTGTGCTATGGGTGCCGTTTCCTGCCATTAGAAAAAGCGGCAACTATCTTAATTTATATAAGGAATGCCATTTTGCAGCATAGTGCAGACTCCGTTTCACCACTCTTACTGTTGTGCAACCTTATTAACCCCTATTTCTGCTTATTAACCTTTTCCTTTCCTAAAAGACAGTTACATGTGCCATCTTGTGGTCAGTTAGGCTAGTTAACCCCTAATTGCCTGCAGGGCTAACAGGCTATCTATAATTCTATCTTCTGTCACTGCCCCCTTGATGGAGAACCCAAAAAATAAAAATCCAAGGTTAAGTAAAGAAAGTGGTAGTAGCAGCAGCTGACCCTGAGACATGACTGAGATGTATGGCAGATCATTTTGCATTCTATATACTGAAAGCAGAACGTGGAATATAATTAGACATTTTGAAACTTATCATTCCGAGCCCTTGAAAAAAAGTGAGTATGAAAGGAAGGAATACATTTCCAGGCAGCTACATCTTTATAAGAGCCAATCTAATTCCATCCTTAAATTTATAAAAGGCTCTACAAATTTAACATCTGTAAGTTTGAGCATTGCTCACTCCATAGCTCAGCATGGAAAAGCACTCAGTGAGGGAGGATTTATTGAAGAAACTCTCCTAAGGTGTGCACCAGTTCTATTTCATGATATGCGGAATAGAGATGCAATTATTAAGAGATTGTCTGAGTTACCACTCAGTAGAAATATAATAAAAGACCGAATAATGACACTGAACACAAATGTACAATTCAATTACAGAGAGACATAAGTAATTGTAAATATTTTTCAATCGCTCTTGATGAAACTACTGATGTCACATCACATGCTCAGTTGGCCATTATTGGTCGATATTCTGATGGTCTCACAATGAGAGAAGAGTTGATAAAGTTAGTATCAGTGCCAACAAGTACACCAGGAAGCAAAATATGTAAGGTTGTTATACAAACATTCCGTGACCTAAGCATTGATATCTCTAAAGTTGTGTCAGTGACGACAGATGGGGCACCAAACATGGTGGGGAAAAAAGTCAGATTTGTGCCGAGACTGGTTTGGCTCAGTGGATAGAGCATCGGACTGCGACTGAAGGGTCCTGGGTTCGATTCTGGCAAGGGCATGTGCCTTGGCTGCGGGCACGTCTCCAGTGGGGGGCATGTAAGAGGCAGCTGATCAATGTCTCTCTCTCATCAATGTTTCTGACTTTCTATCCCTCTCCCTTCCGCTCTGTAAAAATCAATAAAATATATATACATAAATTTTTTTTTAAAAAGTCAGATTTGTCAAATTGTTTACGGAAGCTATTGGATATCCAATTGTGCCTTTTCACTGTATTATTCATCAGGAGGGTTTCTGTGTCAAGGGAGGATTCACCGATTTAAACAACTTAATGTCAGTTGTTATAAAAATAGTTAATTTAATAGCTGTTCACCTCCTTCACAAGCGAGAGTTTTCTGCACTTTTACTGGAGGTTGATTCCACCTACAGTGGACTGCTGATGTACAATAATATAAGATGGCTGAGCTGAGGCAAAGTTCTTAAGCACTTTGTGGAGTGCTTTGAAGAAATTAAGGTATTTCTTGAGGATAAGGATGTGGGAAACTTTTCTCAGTTCAATGATGATAAGTGGGTCAACACCCTGATACTTTTTACAGACCTCTCTGTTCCTATTAATGAACTGAACTTAAAGTTACAAGGTTTTGGCAAAAGTATTAACCTTATGTTTGGATACATAAAAGCTTTTGAAAGTAAACTTAAAATTTTCAAGCGAGATGTCGAAACTAAAGCTTATAAGTATTTTCCTCAAGTAACAAAGTATTTTGAGAAGGCCAGTGCAGCTGTACAAAATGAAATGGAACCCTTGCATATAAAGTACCAGCATGTTTTAGACTCATTACCTGACCAGTTCAGTGATAGATTTAATCAATTTAGAAGCCTAGAACAGACCATAAAAATAATTAAGTATCCTGATGTAGTAGTCTCCAGTAGTCTGGAATTAAATGGTTTCCAATGGATGCAAATTAATGATTTGGAGATGCTACTTGCAGAATTCCAAGACAGCATCTGGGCTCAGGTGTTTGTTGACTTGAGGTCAAAGCTTGAGAATCCGGAAAGGTGCAGCTTGGAGAATCAAGAGGAGTGCCACTATGCACAGGAAATTTGGACTGCCTGGAACTGATTACCAGACACTTTTAGCACCCTGAAAAATATAGCAATGGCTTTACTCACAATTTTCCTCTCTACATACTTTGTGAGACCTTATTCTCAGTGTTAAATAATATCCAAACTAACAAAAGAAACAGATTGACAGATGAAGTTAGTAGTGCTTGCTTGGACTTGAAGTGTACAAAATACCAACCTTCAATGGAAGGTTTAGCCAATGAAATTCAGCAACAAAAAAGTCACTAATAGGCAGATTAGTTAAAAAATTCCCCCTCTAAGATTCCTCAGGGAAGGAACAACCTAAGACAGGCACAGTCGCAGAGGGGTCAACAGGAGAGAACTAAAAGGTCAACAGAGGTGGGGCACAGACCCTCATCTACAAACCTTGCAGGGGCTTGAATTCTCACCCCTCCTGAGTCAGGTCTCCTACCCCCATGGCTGCTTCGCCTCCCACGCACAACTCACACCGGGACCCAGGTGGCAGACAGAGACTCGGCCAGCAATAGCTGCCATATATCTAAATTCAGTTTATTACCAGGAATGCTGAGGACCTACTCAAAAATGCAAATATTCCTTTCCACAAGTATTTACAGGGTAAACTAAGATTTCTGCTTGAGTATTTAAATTGACAGGAAAATAGTAATCAAGTTTTCAGATTAATTTAAATTGGCCAAGTGAAATAAGTGAATACTCAAGAAAATCTAAGTGTACTGGACAAAAAGCTTTTCCTAAAACATTAACTAAAATATCTATTAGTAGTTCACCTCACTGTAAAATTGCCTAACATCCAAAGAACCTAAAGCAGTAATATTTGTGTGCAAAAATTAAAATTTAAAATTACCAAGACTGCAAGATAAAATTTCCAAAAGCCCCCATTAACCAAAAAAAGGGGGGGGGACAGTGGGGTAATATCATGTAAGGAAAAATATCCTCTAAGTAAAATACATCTAGAAAATTCTTACTCCAGAAAAGTAAATTCCATTTGTAAAACTAACTGTAGGACACCCATGAAAAAACTCACATGGTGTCAAAATAAGCCAAAGGAAAATCATTTAGGCAAAAATAAAAAGAATCCCAAGTCTATTTTGCAGAGAGGATCCCTTTGTTAACTTTTGGTCGAGAATGTGTTTGTGTGTTTGCAGAGAAAAACTCCAAGACCATGTGGGTTCCTGAGACAGTGAGGAACTGACGGGTCTGTTCCAACCACGAGGATGGTCCAGAGATGGGGGACACTGACGACACCTTGCCATGCTAGCAGTTGGCAGCTGTGCGTGGCTGCAGGCGGCCCAGGACCATACCAGAGAGGATGGATCTTGCATTGCCACGATGTGTCCACCATCTGGATACCATTGCTGACATGTACACATGAAGAACTATTTGACATTGAAACTGGGACTCAGAACAGTTGGACATTGAAACTGACACTCAAACATTTTTTTGCTCTTATACGTTTGTTTCTAGTATGCAGAGGCAAGATATTTTTGAAGAAAAGAAACAGGGGGGAGTGATTGATATAGAGGCAGGGTGGCCTTGAACAGTCTGTCAAGCTACAGGGGGAAGGCTGGAGTGGATGGGAGGCGGATGCTGGGGGAGATCAACCGAAGGACTTGTATGCATACATATGAGCATAACCAATGAAGGAAAGATACTGGGGCAGGAGGGGGGCAGGTGGGAACATGTGCTGGGGGTTAAGGGAGGCTGGGGGAGGACATTTGGGGGGGGGGAAAGGAAAACATATGTACTACTATTAAATATAAGTTATATTGTAAAAAATAAAAAAAAATTAAAGCCACACACACAAAAAAATTCCCCCTCTCCCTCACTTATCTTAGTTCACGGCACCCCACACAAGTTAAATAATATCAAGACCAACAAAAGAAACCGACTGACAGATGAACAAAGAAGTCACTAAACAGGTAAGTTAAATAATTAGTTTTTGGTTTATTAAATACAGTTATATATTACAATTATACATTTTTGTTATTTAAACTGTAAATATTGTGAAATTATGTTTTTTTCTCTCAAAGTGACACACCACCCGAGTTATGCTCATTTTTTTTGGCGAATTTTGACACACCAAGCTCAAAAGATTGCCCATCACTGATCTAGGGAGTAGTCACAAGATCAAGCTTAATTATGCTAAGAGGGCTGTGCACTCCAAGCTGGGATTTGTTTTAGGCTTTGCCAGCAGGTCAGTCTGAGGCTTAACCCTGTAACTGCTCCCTACATGCTGGGCACTGTGCCAAGTAGATTACTTGAATTATCTCATTTAATACTCAAAATAGCTGCATCAGTAAGCACTATTATTTTGAAAAAGAAGGAAATTGAGCCTGGAATGGTTAGAGTGTTACCTATCTGGTAAATATCTAAACTGGCACTTGAACTGAAGTCTGTTTTATTCCAAGCCATAGTTGTTAACTGTATACAACATGTGATCTCGGCCACGGGCTGCTTAGCACAGGAAAAGTCTCCTTTGAAAGGTTATAAGATCCTCAAGGGACTGTCCCTGTCTTGTTCATTGATGTTTCTCAGCTCAAAGAACAGAATCCAAGTTCAGGAAATCTACTTTCTTTTGAAAGAAAAATGAGCTAATTTACCTACAAGATGGGGGTGATAATGTTCACCACAAAGTGCTGCAGAAATTAAGTGGGATAATGTCTGTGAAAGAGCTTGGAACATACCAGGGATTTAATAAATGGCAACAGGAGGGCTTTTTGTTAATTAAAAATAGAGGATGACTTAAGCCTAAATGTCCAGGGATGGGGGAATAGTAACACCATCAGTGAAATAATGGAGGCCAGTTGGGCTGCTTTAAGGAACATAAAAATGTTGGTTTGATGTGAATAGAACATGAGGTGCCAGCCACCTCCTTTGTCCACATGGGATGACTTAGCAGCATTGGGCATGGAGAGGTGAAGGGACACATGACAGAAATGGACTCTCCTTAAAGTTGATGGGAGAGCCCTGACTGGTTCATAGCCCCTAAGATGGCCCCATCATTCCTACCTCCTGTATGGATGTCCTGTGTAGATGGGACTATTGACTTGTTTGTAATGTATAGAATATGGTAGAAGTAATGGGATGTCACTTCTCAGTTTAGGCTATAAAAAGACTGGCTTCCACATTGGGTGCTTTCTATTGAGTCACTTGCCCTTGGGAAAGCCAACTGTCATGTTGTGATGTAGCCCCGTGGAGGAGCACACGTGACAAAGAATTGAGGTCTCCCAACAGCCACATGAGTGGATTTTCCCTGTCATGCCTTAAGATTGAGATGACAGCAGTCTTGGCCAACACCTAGATTGCAGCTGCACAAGAGCCTTTGAGGCAGAATCATATGCTAAGACACTCCTGGATCCCGGACCTGAAGGAACTGTGAGACAGCGGATGTTTGCTGTTTTCAGATGGTTTGGGGCACGTTGTTATGCAGCTGCAGGTAACTAATATACCTGCGAAAGGCTGAGATCAGGAGGAGAAGATGTAGTGAGAGGAGCCCGAAGTCAGAGCCTGGGTAAGAAGAGACAGAGGGACCTATGAAACAGGTGAGAGAGGAAAGAGGAGAGAGGAGAGAGAAGAGAGGAGAGAGAGAGGGGGGGGGGGAAGGAGGGAGGGAGGGAGGGAGAGAGAGAGAGAGAGAGAGAGAGAGAGAGAGAGAGAGAGAGGAGAGAGAGAGAGAGAGATTGTAAGAACCAGTGGTATACTGGGACTTAGAAGAAAGCATGCCAGAGATCAGAGATCAAGAAGTGGAGAAAATGAATATGTCATGTCATATACAGCAGTTAGAGACATGTGGGTCCGTAGGGTAGGTTAATTTTCAACCTTGAAACTAATGTTCTTTAAGTATTTGCTTGGCATTAATTTGAAGGAGAGCCTGAGCACTGCATGGGGCAAAGGCCTCTCCTCTCCTGACCCAGGCAGTTAGCTCTGGCTCTAGGCTTGCATTCCCTATGAAGCAAAACTAAAGCCCTGCAGTTAGAGACCAAAACTCACAGGAAAGCATCTGTTGTGGTGACTCAGGTGCCTCCTGGGGATGTCTTACAGCCCTTCTCCCAGTAACTTAACCAGTTTACTTTCCAGCTGCACAGGGTTCTGTCTCTGAAAGGAGTTCTGAGGGGTAAACACAATTTTCTTCATTTGTTAAGATTCCAGTGATGTTTTAGAAGTCCTGTATGGACTGGAGCCTGGCCAGCTGCCTGGTTACCCTGTTCAGTTGATCAGGTCCAGGAGGCGGGAGCATGGAGGGAAGCCATTGGATTGGCTATTGTTGATGACCTTGGGCAGAGCATTGCATTGGGGAGGTCGGGGAGGACGCTAGGTGAAGCGAACAGTCAAATGTGTGCTGAGGATGTGGAATCAGTAAGTGTGAAGAGGTGCTTTTGAGAAGTTTGATATATTGAGGAGAGAACAGGGTGAAGGGAAATGGCTCTCATTTTTTCTTTAATTATAGGGAAGATCAGACAATGTTGCTCAGCAGAGAGAAAGGGTCCATTAGGCAGGGTGACTTTTCCTTTGTAAAGAGCAGGAGCCATTGAGGGGCAAAGAATGTCAAGAGGAGACTGGAGTGTAAAGGGCCTAGAGTGGCTGAGAGCTTGGACTTTGGAGTTGGAAATACTTGGCTTTTAACCCTGGCTCTGCCTCTTTCTAGCTGTGCATCCTTGGGCAAGTTGCTTAACCTTTCTGGGCCTTGGTCGCAACTCCAAAACGGGGATAGCAATGCATACCTCACAGTTTTTTTTCCCTCCCGAAGTTGTTCAAAGGGCTAAATGAGAATGATTATAGAATGCCCTACACTTAGTAATATTCAGTATATGCTGCTAGAATGAAAATCGAAATCAGAGGTGAGGCTAGGGGCCTGTGTGGTGACATTTAGTAATGGAGCAGAGGCGTAAGAGCTTGTTAAGTTTTACTCCTGGGAAACTGAAGAACTCTGGCCAGTGACATTTGAGAGGAAATCTGCCGGGGCAGGAGCTTCAGAGAAAGGTTTTTCTTCCTTTCTAAAAGGAGAGTTGAGAAGATAACATTCTCTTTTTAATGTCTTTGGATGCTCTTATGTGAATTGTGATGCCTGGAGCTGGCTCAGCCATTTTGCCAATCTAAGGTGGGGGTGGGGGAGGGGAGGGGCTATCTACCTGAGGATGTTGAGCCATTGGACACACTATTTATAATTTTTTTTATTGTTTGAACTATTTTCAGTTGAGTATTCTGTTAGTTGTAGTCGAGTGTCTTGTAATTGTTAAAGTGTCCTTGGAAGAGGGCACACATTACAAAAATGAGGAGGCTAGAGGGGACATCTCAGAGAGCTATAAATAGTTTGGCTGCAGGATCGGGAGAAGGTAGAAAAGGGAATTCTGAGAAGTGCGGGAGAAATGCAACCATGCAAGTGAGAGAGAGCTCAGTGTAAATGAATATTTTATGTTGAAAATATTAAATTCCCTATTGCTGAAGAACAAAGTAGAAGGATTGAAATAGTGAGCGACAAGGGCGGAGTAGGGAGCCACTGAATGATTTTAAATATTATGAGCATTAAGACTTAGAGTAGGTGATGGGGTAAGATTGACCTTTTACCCCTTACATACTTTGTTTCAAAATTGCATTTGTATTCCCTGTTCTTCCTTTGGGATGAAATCCTAATTTATCCTAGATGAATAAGCTGCTTATTCCAATCACTCTGTCTAGGTCACAGACTTCTGGATAAGTAGGGGCCTGGTTCTATCATGAGGACAGACCAGAACATGTGTTAATCTTCCGCAGTGTGGTATTTCTCATGTATATTCCTTTAGCAGCCTTGTCTCTGATTAAATGTAATTAGTTTCTCTGCTGCTAAGAGATGGAGGACATCTTCCAAATGAAAATATGCAGCCTGAGTCAGGTTTAGCAAAGGACCTTTCCCAGGGGTTTCTGTCACCCTTTTCCAGAGGTTCTTTGCTTTAATACTCAAGCTTGCATCCCCTGCTCATTGTCAGTTTTTTGCAGAACACTGTCTGGCTCAGAAGTTGAGTTGAGGAAACTGAGTCCTGGTGAGGGGAAAGGATCAGCCCAATGTTGCACAGCCAATCAGGGCCAAAGGTGGAACTGGAGTGCAAGTCCTCTGACTCCCAGCCTTTATGACTAAATCAGGTGAACATCAGCTGCGGGCTTTCTTTTTTAATCCTCACCTGAGGATATTTTTCCATTGATTTTTAGAGGGAGTGGAAGGGAGGGGCGAGGAGAGAGAAAACAACAGCACATTGATGTAAGAGACACATCGATTGGTCACCTCCTGTATGTACCCTGACCTGGCTGGGATCGAACTGCAACTGAGATATGCGCTCTTGACTGGGAATTGAACCTGAGACCCTGAAGTTGGAGGGCTGATGCCCTAACCACTGAGAAACTGGCCAGGGCAGCTGTGGACTTTTGAATGCCATCCATGCATGAAATAGTCTCTAACAGATTGTCCACTTAAGAAATCAGTCTACGTACTGATATTTCTCTTCCCTCAACACTGGTCTGTCCTCACACTCTAGTCAGTGTCTCAGTTAGCTCTTCCTCAATGATCAGATGTGCAAACATCCAACGGTGTTAAAGAAATATAATGTGTCGCTGCACATCTTGCACAAGAGTGGGCTTCTAAGGAGTCGATGACAGTGATGCCGGTGAACTGGCCAAATCTCACGCAAAACCCTTGACCACTGAGCAACTGGCTGAGTCAGGCAGTTAAAGAAGAGAAAAATCCACAACACAGCCCCACATTGGGGAACTGCGAAAAGGAGGGATGAGAATAGCAGAGGATTAAAAGAGACTCGTGGGAAATTTGATGACGCTCATCTTAATGAACTTGCAGTAAAAGCCAAATATGAAGAGAAGCGTCTCCACATTGCACTGGGATATAATGTGGTTAGAAGAATTATGCTCCATACCAAATAAACCAATAATACATTCTTGTTTTCATCAGGTGGGATTTTATTCAGCTGCAGGCAGCATAAAGCTGATTACAGTGACTTCGTTTTTTTTAATAACATGAAGCTGAGGGAACATAGTTTCTGGCTCTGGTGCATTGGCGCAGTAATTCCAGATCGATGCCTCTGGAGTTCTTGGTGTTTTCCCTCCAGGGGGCAAGGTGGCTGTTGCTGTTCCAGCCTTCACCTCTGCCTCAGCTCACGGAGTGAGTGGCGGGAAGGCTGTGCTGGTCTTTTCTGACTGTGGTAAATCAGAAAACCAGAGCCTTTCCCGGGGGCCTCATTGACGATGTCTGCCAGTATTTCATAGGCCCTAACTCCCTTATCTTCACAGGAATCTGGCTTCACGGGGATTTGGCTTTCCAACCTGCAAATTGTGGGAGGTGGCAGGGGGTGAAAGGTGTTGCAAGTGACCAGTGTCTACCACAGTGTTTCAAGTGGCCATAAAAACTCTGGTATTAATTTTCTATGATAGTAAGACTCACCTGTTCCTGGAAGTTTACCTTCAAGTTCCCCAAAATCAGACCGTGGGGCATATTTAGCAGGATTTGAAACTGAAATGGAAATTGCTTTGGACAGTGTAAACTGGACATGACTCAGGCTTTGAGAAACAGCATCAACCACAGTGTGCACATCTGTGCATTTCCCGTGTGTGTGGTATTGCATTTGATTTTATAACAACTCCCACAATGTACATATATGTAGTTCATATATCTCAGATGACACGGAGGCTCAGAGAGATTGAGCAACCTGTCCGAGGTAACCCAGCTGGAAAGGGTTACAGCCGGCACTTGAACCTTGGCTTGTTTGATTCTAGATGTCTTGCTTTTGCCACTACTCTGTAATGCCACGTGTCAGCATTTTCCAAAGCGTCTCATAGAAGTAGAGCCAGGGCTTTCCAGAAGAGTGGGGGATAATGTATTCAAATAAAGGAGACCTTCTGTGATAAGCAGAATTAGACAAATTCTTTAATGCTATACTCTAATTCTCTAGGAGAGGGCTAGATCTGCATGCTTCTCTCAACTGCTTGACTATGGAATCCTTTTAAATACATCTTTTCATTTATTTGTTCCTTTAAAAAAATTGTTGAGCTCTGACCATGTTGTAGGCATTTTTCCAGTTCTTGGGACACATTACTGATCAAAATAGACCTGGTCCCTGCCCTCACAGAACAATCAGTCTAGTGTACAGATCACTTCTCCAAACACTCTTTGGGTAAAACTGTGATGCTTAATTAGGGTCACCTATTCCCAGAAAGGAGGCATCTTGAAGGCAGCCAGTCACAGATTCTAGTCCTGGCCTTGTGTAGTCGCCTTGACCAACTTGATTTACTACCTGAATTCTGCCTGTTGACTTTCCAGCTATAAAAGAGTACATTCTCCAACTTTCCTGCCCCACATGGAAGGAGAAAGAGGAGAATTAAGAGAGGCAGAATATTCTAGAAAGAAGAGAAATAGGCAGGGAAGAATGGTTAACTAGATGTTTTGGTGATACTTCTGTCTCAAGGCTTAGAGCCCATGAAGGCAAGTCCCTCAAGATCAACTCTCATCGTGGGGTTGTCTGTTCTCCATTCATTGCTCTGACCCCGCTCTCCCCCGCAAATTGCTTCTCTTCTCTCTTGTTGCTTTGAGTTGCTTGTTTTCCCTGATGACAGCTGACTTCGCTACTGTCAGTCCATTCCTGGAGTGAGCAACTGGCCATAAAATATTAAATCCTTGTAAATATTAATGCCCCATCACTGTCACATTAATTCAGCCTTGTGAATTGAGAGGTCAAGATTGGGCTGATGAGTGGATCTACTCTGTTTACCCGTTACCACCACCACTGTCACTCCCATCACACGTGCTGGTACCATGGCCAAGATTGCTACCACCAGCCATGAGGTAAGTGAGAAGGCATCCCTTTGGGAGCCTTGGGGACTTTTCTTCTACTTATTCTTTTTACAAACTACTTTCTAGGGCAGATCCCCAAGGCAAGTTCTAATTTGGATGGTGAAACATGTCATTTTTCTCTATTCCATCCTTTTATTTCTCATTTTTGTCAATATGGTCAACGGAATTCATAATAATAATAATAATAGTAATAATAATAATGTATGATGAATTGGTAAACTTGGAAACTATTTTCTTCAATGTTGATTGAAGCTGCTACATTTCTAGCTGCTTTTATTTCTAGAGGTGGAGACTTCTTGGCTTGAGTAGATTATGCAGATGCAAAGCAAGTGTGTACTCATTGTTTCAGGGGAAGATCATAGCAAGTGTGTTTTGGGATAAAGGCTTTTTATTCCTATACTAGAGGCCCAGTGCATGACATTTGTCAACATGTGGGGGCATTATAGGGAGGGCAGTCCCTCAGCCCAGCCTGCACCCTCTTGTAGTCTGGGATCCCTTGAGGGGTATCTGTCTGCTGGCTAAGGCCTGCTTCTGCAGGGATGGGCCTGAGCTGGCAGTCGGACATCCCCTGAGGGGTCCTTAGCCCTGCTGCCACTACATTCACCAGCCGTCAGTCTGGCTTCTAGCTTAGCGGTGCTCCCCCTATAGGAGTGCACTGACCACCAGGGGGCAGTCCCTGCATTGAGCATCTGCCCCCTAGTGGTCAGTGTGCATCATAGCAACTGGTTCTGCTGTTTGGTCGATTTGCATATTAGGGTTTTATTATATAGTATTCTTTATTATATGGAACTTGATGACTTATGGGAGGAGTTGGATAAATTTGCACATGAACTTCAGAGATTCTTAGGAAAAAAGAGATTGAGGTTCTAACCCCCACCTTTTGAAGTTTAACATCATTAGACCATCTTTGATGGACTAGGGAACTTTGAGTAAAGTCAGCTGATTGCACCCCGGCAGCTCTGAGAGGAACTCATTATGAGGGAGCGAGAGAGAAGTGGGGGGATAGATTATCTGCAAGGGCAGTTTTCAGGCTGGGTAGACATTGAGTTTTCTAACTTGCTTTGTTTTAACTTAGAGAGTGTCTGTCTGCTGGGTTTACCTTGAAAACTTGTTTCAGATCAGCTAAGCTAATGGATAGGCTTAGCAGATGATAGATAGAAAAGCTAATAGAGCAATTGCTTGACAAACTACATCTGCAGACATCTCTGTTTTCTCCGTGACAGTGGCCAGGTTGGCCCTACTTGCTGAGTACAGCGTAAGGGGAGAGGGCAACTGGCAAACTGGAGCCATTAATAGAATGACTGGGGAAGGACAGATGAAGGAGAGAGTGAGGATAAGGACTTGTAGAATGCATTTTCTGACATTGGATATATAACTTTGGGGAAAATGAAAGAGCTACATGCATTGAGAGGGATCTGAGTTTTGCTGCCTGAGACAATATGAAAATACAGTGGTGGAGCTAGGGGAGGCACATAGGCTCTGCTTAACGATTCATGAGACATTTGGGAGAAGATGAATTTTCAGATTATAATGTCACTGTTTGTTTCTCTCTCATGTTTTTTTTCTTCTGTTTCCATAATAATGATGTTTACTAAGGAAGGAAGAAGATAAAGCATGGAATGTTTTAAGTAGAGGTTACATAAAGCACTCATTCTAGCTTTAGTATAGTCATGTGTGTGCTTGTGTATATGCATTAATATGCACACGTGTACATACACATCCTTTGTACCTCTCTCTAGTCCTGTATTAATTAGAATAGTTTGGCTGTATAGAATAAACTTAAAATGACTTAAATAATAAGGACATTTATTATCATCAGAGAAACCATATAATTTATCATTCAAACCAGGAAACTTTTGTTCAGGACAAATGCTACAGCAAACAGCACCAGGGCACATGTGTAAACAGGACAGTTCAATGAAACCACAATTGTTAGAGACTGAATGTTTGTGTCCTCCCTTTTGCTAAAAAATGTCACAGGTTGAAATGGGATCCCTGTTGTGATGCTATTTGGAGGTAAGGGTTTTAGGTTGGTAATTAGGTCATGAGGGTGAGGTCCTCACAAACAAGAATTGTGCCCTTATAAAGAAGAGGCTGGAGAGCTAGCCAGCCCTTTTTTCCATCATGTGAGGACACATGGAGAAGAAGTCTGGCTTTCTGCCATCTGGAAGAGGGCTCTCTCCAGAAGCCACCCACTCTGATATGGGACTTCCAGCCTCCAGAACTGAGAGAAATAAGTTCATATTGTGTAAGCCACACAGTAATATATGGCAGTTTGTTATGTCAGCCTGAGCTGACTAGAATGAGCCGACCAGAGTTATCAAGACATCTCTAGACAGGGAAGCTCTAAAGCACCCCGCAGGTTGAGAACCACTAGCAGGGTCGCCTAAGACCATCGGAAAACACAGATATTTACATTACGATTCATTAACAGTAACAAAATTACAGTTATGAAGTAGCAACAAAAATAATTTTATGGTTGGGTGTCACCACAACATATTAAAGGGTCGCAGCATTAGAAAGGTTGAGAACCACTGTTCTAGAGGCTCAAAGACATTGAGGCTCTCACACTGTGGCCTGCTTTTGTCCTTAGGTTCCTCCTTAGAGTTCAGATTTGGCTGCAGCAGCTCCAAGCATCAAGACATTAACTGCATTAAAGGCAGTGGCTTTATAAGAGCAAGGAATACATTTCCCAGAGTCCCTAGCAGAACTCCTATCATGTCCATTGGTCAGAATTGTGTCACATGTCTATGTTTCAGCCACCTGATAAGGGAGTTACTGTGATAGGGTTTGGCCAGTCAGGAAAGACTAACATCCCCACCCCCTTGGGATCAAGAGAAATATAGCCCTACTACAAACACTTGGGTGTTAAGAGAAGAATAAACTTGGATTTCTGTTGGGAAGGAGGAGGGGTGAGTGGTTGTAGGGTAGTCAGTCGGGGGAGCTGCTCTTCCCCCATTCCAGCTGTATCTCCCATCCTGAATCAGTTGAGAGGCAGAGCAGGGAGGCAAACATAGATAATCAATGGAATGTACAAACCATTTGCAGATAATCAAGGTCCGACAGTGTCTGTGCATGTAATGGTTTAATGTTACAAAGAACCCTCCCATCCTTTACCTTACTAGATCCCCACAACAGCCCTGTAAGATTGGCAGCACAGGTATCAGAGTCCCCATTTAGCAGCAGCATTCAGGATCCGAGGCTGAGGTGCCAGCGGCTGTACCGAATGGAAAGGAAAGCTAGGGCTCAGAGTGGTTAGTAATTTGCCATTAATCCCAGAGCTACTAAAAGTTCAAGAAAGGATTGGAATTCAGTTCGGACTCTAATGTCCATTATCATGCTATGCTATGCTGACCTCAAAAGTCAAAATAAGGTTTTTCTTTGGTTGGATGAAGAGTACAGGAAATAAAGGATAAACATCATTTGTAATTGAGCTGAGATGATAAGACTGGTTGGGGTTGGGGCCATACCTGGAATTCTGTATTTTTTTAATTCCATGTAAGACAGGATATTGGAATGTAAGTGCCAGAGAATATTATTAGAGAGACAACTTGAATCTGTTTTAATTAAATTTTTAAAGGATTAAAGAATGATATAGAAGGAAGAAAGGGAGGGAAAAATCATTGTCAGACTGGTAGGTTTTTAAACTGTTGTTAATAATTTTTAACCACAACAGGGTTACTTTGACCACATTTCACGACCAATTTCCACACATTACAGTGTGCCAGCTGCTTTGTTGAGAACTGGTACTTTCAAGTAACCAGGGGTGGAATTGAAGAAAGGGAGAGAAATGGAGAAAACCTCAGTTCCTTCAAGAACACCCCATCTTGTATGGTACCATATGTGTGGGGAACTCACAGTCCACTGCCACCCACCATCTCTTTTTCTCTCCTTCCGCACCCCCCTCCCTATTTCTTTTCCTCCCATCAGGCCCACTGGGGACATACTTCTAACCAGGGCCTATGTGTGAGTGCTTCCTGAAGATTTAATTTTCAACATGTCAGGAGTCAGGAGGCAGCTGGGAGCAGAGCAGCCCAGACATGAGCAGTCCTGGCTAATTAGGTTCCTGGCTGCCTCCTTCCTCCACGCACTACCCTACCAGTCTGCCGCTCTGACACACCCTCTGTTAGATTTCATTCCACTGGTTGTCTTGGTTAATTTGCAGATCTCATTCAGAAGTACACCAGCTTCTATACTTATTAAAGGTATCTCTCCCGGGGCTGATAATGTCAGAAATAATTAGTAAAATTTTCATCCCCTAGGGGTATCTCCTCCGTGGATGACTTTGTAGTAGTCAGGAAGGGCGGACATTGTCAAAGTGACATTTGTCAATGTGTGAGGGCGTTATAGGCTGAAAGGATGACTAGAGGAGGCGACTGAGCATTTAGATGAGGAGGCCCCAAAATACTATGCTTCTTGCAAAGTTAGTCCTGCACAATAAGGAATTCTCTCAAGCAGGTAGACATTTCTGTTTGGACAGAAACTAGAAGGCAGGAAATCTTGTGCAATGTCACCATGAGCCCCTCCAGCTGAATTAGTGCCATTGGGATAATAGATTTTATTATGGTGGCTAAGAGAGGAAAAAGAATTCTTCCCAATGTGCTGAGAGCCAGTGAAAAACACTGCAAAGCGCAGAGAGCAGGAGGGGTCTTTAGATTCACTTGCTCTCCTTTAAGAGGCTTCTGGTCTAGAAAGGGAGTTCTGTTCTCTGTCTGAAGGTGTTTGGGGCACCCCTGGATTGTTCTGTTCTATCTCTGGACCTCCAGGACCTCACACAATGCCAGTCACATAGTCGACGCTCCATCACACATCATTGATACAAGTTCGTTCCTGCTGCTTCCTAACCACAGGATTGTCCCTAGCTTCAAGGAAATGGGAATCGAATGGCTAATGTGTCATCAGGGTCCACTGAGGAAGACAGAAAGCACACAGGGAGTTTAACGTAGGGACTGGCGGTGCAGATTACGGAGGATGGAAAGCAAGAGCAGAACAGAGAGACAGCCAGATGTGATAACTGAGGCCGCAGACCCTGACCCCGTAGCTGGGTGAATGCTGGGTGAACGGAGGGAGGAGTATCTGCTTGTCACAGCCCAGAGGCTGGGGGGCCAGGCCATGGGTCTGTGGCTTAGAGCTCTGATGAGGGGACACCCACTGTATGGGCTGGTACCTGAGAAAGGGCACATGTGGCCTGATTCTGGGAGTGCTGACAGTAACGACTCTGGAACCACCTACCAAAGTTGGGGGTGGGGGTCGTCGGGGTGGTGGGTGGAGAGGGAGTAGGGAAGGGGAGGCTGGAAGGAGTTTCACTGGGGAGGTGCTTGAAGGGGTAGGATGCCTCCTGGGAGAAGGAGTAGGACCCTTCTCTTTCCTCCAGCCTTTGTGTGTCCCCCCCCACTATCAAGAAGTCTAGCTGGGAAAGGACAAATATCGGTTACAGACCCAGCAGCAGCACAAAGTGGAGGAGTGCAGGGTGCATTTAGAGCTGGGGGACCAGCTGAACAGAAACAAAACTTGTATGAAGCAGATTCCATGTGAGGCCTTGGAAACCCAGAGGGTGCAGTCTGGGCTCTCAGAGCGTACATTCTAATCCAGAGCTTACATTTTGGGGACTTTACATGAATACTTGCAAACACAGTTAGTTAATTATGATCACAATATGTGTTTTAAAGCACAGAGCATGAGAGAGCACGTAACGGGGCATTGGGGTGAGATGCTCCTCCTGGGGAAGAGATGTTTAAGATGCAGCCTGGAGGGTGAGTCGAAGGAACCAGCTGGTGCAAAGGCTGGGAAGTGAGAAGGAGGCTGGAGCGTTTGGGAAGGTGAACGGAATAGAGTGATGAGAGGGGCACCCTCCTGATGCTCAGGGCCCCATCACACCTCCTGCTCAAGGTTTCCCTTTCAGCTCCAGGACAGACACTGAGCTCTTCCCCTGAACTCAGCCTTGACCTCCTCTAGCACTTACTTCCATATCAATTCATGCTGCCTCCTGGATGGCTGTCTTCTACAACATGGTCCTTGTGTTGACAAATAACTTTCTGTGTGTAACTCGCTCCCTCCCAATGCACCTTCTCTGGGCTGAAGTCAGAGCACTTACTCAATAGGTGATTGATCAAATCTCACTAGTAATACAAATTGCAAATTAAACTATTCTTGAAACATCATTTCTCATCTCTCAAGTTGAAAGATATGTAAAAAATGACAGCCCCCGTGAGGGCACAGGCAGGCTCCTGAGGTGGCGCAGGAGGGTGCATTCACACAAAAGCTTTACTAGAGAGGGGTTTGATCAGGTGTAGCCGGAGCCTTGTAGATGCGCACCCTCCTGCCACTGCAGCTCCACTCCCAGCAGTCTGTGCCAAGAAGTCGTCACCGACACACGGAGATACGTGCTGAAGATGTTCACAGCAGCACTTTTTATAATACTGACCTAGCCACGGGTTTAACAGTCAGGTCTGGGTCTACAAATGTGGCATACACAGCTGAGGGCTTGTTGGAGCCTTCAAAATGATGCTGTAGATTGAAGAACATGGCATGTATATGCACATGATATGTATATGTGTCTTTCCAGGGGCCCTGGAATGTCATGGTCCCTGGCCTCTAAGTGAGACTTGGAGATTAGGAGGGAGAGAGGGAGACAGTACTTCTGCAAGGCTTCCCCTGACCCAGCCGCAGGTACTGCAGCAAAGGGTGTGAGCACTGGATTTGTGTCGCATCCAGGGGTCAGCCAGGACGGAGGGTGATACTGGCACAGGTTACATCTCCGTGAGGCCAGTAGAGGGCATTTACAGGTAAAAACACAGACCTGGCCATACCTCCCCACTCATGGCCTGGGGACATTTGCAGCTCCCCTGGAGGTCGGCATCTCTCCTGCTGAGAGGAAAGGAGTGAGAAAAATCCCAAATCTGACTTGCTTTAACCTAAAGTCCATAAGAAAAATAAAAATCCCTAACATGATTGAGTTTAGCTAGAAGTGACAAGAGGCAATGTTCTGCCTCGGAGAGTTTGGGGGCTAGAAAAGAAATTAAGTACAGTGGAGAAACACACACACACACACACACACACACACACACACACGCACGCACACATGCGTGCTAACATGTTTTCATTCTTGAGAAGGTGCTGGGAAATTCCTAGTCACTGTGTTTTCAAAGGGCTGGATACGTGATGAGTGCTTCACGAATGGGAAGTAAACACATAAACCATAATTTTAAAAAATCTATACCTGCTCATGGTAGTGGCCAGCATTTCTAACTGAGGGGAGGGCTGAGGGCTGAGGATCAGTCTAGGCTCAGTTCTCTCCCTCTTTCCCTCTTTCCTTATCGGACAATATCCCCTCCTCGCTGGGTCTTGAGAGCAGAGCAGCAGGGAATAGGTAGGGGACTCTGAGTGCCGCCATCCCATCAATACTTCCGGTGGGAAGAGGGATTTATGGTGTTATAAATGCCAGTGGCGGGCTCAGTTTGTGTTAATAGTCTTATTAGTTACATTGCTGTAAAGTCCAGATCTACACACTTTAACAGCTGCAGTTCTGCTCAGCAGCATTCTTTCAATAAATCGAGGCCCCTTGACATAAATCTTGAAGTCCCTGGAATCTGATTAGCAAATCCCTCCTGATGGGTTAGAGAGGGACACACGGAGTGAAGCCAGTGAGCTTCCTGTGGAACAGTGCATCTTAACGAAGGCTTCTCCTGAGACTGTCACTCTGGGTCACCTTTGATCTATAATCCCAGTGGGCTCAACCTTGACCTTGAGCATGGAGGGCTGAGGGCATTGCTAATCCTCTATGGGAGGTGAACCCAGAGCCCCCATGAACCCCTACAGTGCCTTTGTGGGAATCAGAGAAAGCGCCTGCAAGTGTCTGCAGCCACATAGGCTCATGGCTTGGCGGGAAGGTGGCAATTTTATGAACCCAGGTCCTTGACTCCCTAGAGTGTCCTCTTTCTGTTCTCCTTCCTGCCTCCCTCGCTCCCAAGTGGATTCTACATGGGCTTTGTGCAGACAGCCCACCAATTGGCTGCCCTCAGTCTAGAAAGATACCGTGCATATGTTGGTTGGGCCGGGCAAGTTTCCAGTGTTTACAAGTCTGGAGATTTCACCTGAAAATTCAGGTTATGAATTTATTTATTTATTTTTTTAAGATGTATTTTATTGAGTTTTTACAGAGAGGCAAGGAGAGGAATAGAGAGTTAGAAACATTGATGAGAAACATGAATCAGCTGCCTCCTGCACACTCCCTGCTGGGGATGTGACCGCAGCCAAGGTACATGCCCTTGACCCAAAGCGAACCCGGGACCCTTCAGTCTACAGGATGATGCTCCATCCACTAAGCCAAACTGGTTTCCGCATGAATTTATTTTTTTTTTAAGTGAAAGGGCTCAATCTGCCAACTCATGACTTGTCCATCTATAGCACACTCTGCTGATGTGGAGATGGCATGGCTGTGCTTTTAATGCGGGGCTCTCAGTTCCTACCTTCCCCTTCTCCACACATCCAGCCCCCTTCCCTCAACTCTGCTGCCTGGCTGGCTCCTGCATTTGAATTGGAAACCTTTACTATTTCAGCATGTCACTCCTTTTGGCTGTGTGCAATTCTGAGAGGCCATTTCTAGCTGGTGACCCAGCCTTCATGCTAGGAAACTCAGCTCCTATGCCTTCCCTTTGCTGATTTTCATTTTTTTGTTGGGAGAAGGGGAGGGAGAAGAGAGAGGATGTGAGCTGGAGCTGCCATAACAAAATACATAAACTGGGTGTTTTTTGAACAACAGAAATTTATTTTCACACTTCTGGAGGCCAGAAAGTCCAAGATCAAGGTTCGTGCAGAGTTTGGTTCCTGGTGAGAGCTCTCTTCTTGGCTTGCAAACAGCTGCCTTCTTCTGTGTTTGCTTTCTCTTTTATAAGGACATTAGCCCTACTGGATTAGGGCCAAACCCTTACAATCTCAGTTAACCTTCTTCATCTTCTCAGAGGCTCTGTTTTCAAATACAGTCACATTGGGGATTAGGGCCTCCTCATGTGAATTTTGGTGGAACACAGACATTCAGTCCACGACAGACAGACTGTCTGTTTCTGTACCTATAGCAAACCAGCGTTTAGTTACCAGTGATTCCTGTGGTCCACTAAATCCTTGTCTTTGGATTCTGTAGGATTCTGGATTCTGTCTCTGGATTCTATAGGAATAACAAACCCCCTTTGTGCATAAGCTAATTGTTATTTGGTGGGTATCTGCTACCAAGGGTGATAGCAAGGACCAAGAATGATAGTACTAATGCATGGTGGTTATGAGCATGGATCTAGGAGTCAGTCACTTCCCTATGTACAGGCAAGGGACTTAGGTTCTGGGGTCCTCCATTGCCTCCTCTGTAAAGTGTAGAGGAAATAGTACCCAACAGGCTGGGTTATTGGAAGGATTTAATGATGTGATATATGGAAAGTCTCAACATAGTAAGCACTAAATACAGAATTGTTTTTATAATCATGATTGTTATTGTTGTTGTTATCGTTATTATTCACTGGGCCAGATCATTTCCAGATTTCCTCCAGTTCTCACCTTCTCATCCTGGTTTTAAACTAGTCTCAGAATCTGAGGTTTTTGGAGTATCTACCATGCTCCTGAAATTGTATCTAACATTGTGTACAAATATTTCTTTTTTTCTCCTGGCTAGAGGAGTCCAGATCTTTCATCAGATTCTTTAAAGGGTCTGTGATACCCCCCCCCCGCCCCAACCAGTTATGGATCTCTCTTGTAAACTATAAGGATTCTACATATTTCAAGGTGACCCCGAAGCAGAAGTTGATCCTCCTGAGGATTAGATTCGTGCTAAGACAGATCTCAGTTTAAAGCCATAATGTAACTTCCTGAAAGGCTCACAATCAACTTTATCAAAGGAGTTTAGCAAGGACATAGCTATCTCCCAGTAGCGTGCAGCCCCACGGGGAAATAAAAATTTGATGGGAGCGGTGAGGACTCTGGTGTCCTTGTAAAAGGTCAACTTGATATATGAAAGAGCCTTGTGGTAAGAGCGGGCAAGTGGGGTGACTGGAACATTCCAGAATGAGGTCATTGGCTTGACCTTTTGTCAAGGTCCACATGGGATTTCAGGGACATTTGTTGAAACCCTGCCCCTCGAGCATCATGACTTAGAGTTATCTTCTGATCATGCAGTTAAGATCAGGTTACACTACTCCACAAGAACCTTTAGTAGCTGCCACCTATTTAAAGCCATACTTCTCAAACTGGAGCACCTGCAGCTCTGAAGATGGGTGACAACAAGCTAGGAGAGACAGAAAGCTACAGAGTAAACAGGAAGAACTTTCTGGAAATAACAACTTTGAGAGTTGGAAATTTTGCAATTGAGGCCATGTTTCAGCACTTTAGAATGGTCAGCCACCCTGAATTTGTTCTCTGCTGTTTCTAGATATTTTGGTGAAAAAAAAAAAATGGAGATGCCCTCAACTTAGGAGTGAAGCCTTTGGGCTTCTTAGCATAGCATAGAAAGCTCTTCACAATTTGACCCAAATCACATGAAGCAAGCTACCCATAAGCAGCTGTAGGCTTATAGTCTTATTGGCTGAGCCACACAGCAAAAGGGAATGTCATTCCCTTGTGGTTTCAATAAAAGTCTCAGGGTTTGTGTGCACTGATATTAACTAGGTCATCTGCACATCCCCAAAACAGATTATTGTGATTTTGATTGGCCAAGCATGGACCTGGGGGAGGAGAAGGTGTTCATCTGAACCTCAAGGACTGAGCATGCATGGTGGAGGTTCCTTAACCAAAGTCGGGGTACTGCTATTGGAAAAGGGTATGGATGCTGGGGAGGCCAAACCACAAATAAGGCCAAACCTCATTCATTATGAGGTCTGCTTAGTTCCAAATCCCATACTTTAAAAAAATCTACATTCTTCCTGTGCCTTTTATAGAGGCAGTAGCCGAGGTCACAGGAGGGTAGGGCCTTCCTGAAAGTCATGCATTACATTAGCAGTAGAGGTGGGTTGAGGACATGGGTGTCGTGATATTCAATCAAAGCTACACTCCAAGTTGTGCAGGAGACCGAGGTGCTAATTTGCTTGGCGAATGTAGAGAATGGTTACAGTGCATGGTGTCATGATTTCATTTATTACCTTGCAGACGTTAAGAATAACAAGAGGATAAATAGCAATGAAAACTGATTGGATGGCTAATGCCAGGCAGCAGCTTTAAACCGAAAAATTGGGGCTGCTCCTGCACTTTTGCAGATGGGCTGTTAGGATGTCTGCTTGCTGAGCAGATTAGAGGCTCTGTAAAAATGTGGGAGTCAGGCCCAGTGCATCCTCTTTTGTAGACATCTTCTTGATCTTGTTGCTCTAACATGAATGTCTCCCCACGGACATAGTTTCCCCTGGAGCTCTCCCAGGTGGTGGCTGTGTTTCTGGAAGACGCCCCATTCTCTTGGAATATTTCTGGAGTGGAGGTAGGGGACCTTGCTAAGGCTTGCTGCTTGCCATTCCTTCTTCCCCCTCTCCCAGCTCAAAATCTCATGTCATCTCTCCATCACCCTCTGTGCCACCTTGTGATCACCTGCCCTATTGTCACTTGTCTTCATTGCTTGATGATTCAATGGCCTACTTACCATCAATGCCTGGTAACCAATTCAAATGTACTATGTTCCAAACTGAGTTCCTGATCTTTGTTCTCTGCCCACCTCCTAGCTACTCCTCCCGCAGTGCAACCCATTTCAGTTAATGGAACGCCACCTTTCAGGGCCTCAGAGCAGAAGCCCTGACTCCTCTCAGGCCCCATCAGCAAATCAGATAGGTCTCATCTTGACCCACTGGAATACTACACGGCAGTAAAAAAAGAACAAGCTGTGAATACAAGCAACAACAGGATGGGCCTCCGAAGCATAATGGTAAGTGAAAGAAGCCAGATGCAAGAGTTTCATCTGGATGAAGTGGGTTGTTCTTTTATAGCTGCATAAACTTTTCCGTTGGAGAAACACCTGGAAATGGAATTGCTGGGATTAGGTGGGCATGAGGAGTTAAAGTTTTGATAACTGGAATGTGGGTGGGGCCTGGGCTCTTTAAAAAGATAGCTCTTATTCTATGCTGTCACATATATATTAGTATTATTACTCTTTACAGATTAGAAAACTAAGGGTCAGACAGGTTAAATTACTTACCCAAAGCTATTCATTTGGGAATTGGGTAAGACAGGATATAAACCATGTCTTTCTGATATTTTGGTTATGATAATGAAGTAAATCACTTAGTGTCCTACTTGATACCGAATCAATGTTGACTAAATATTATCGCACTTTTTTTTTCAAGGTATATTCTGAGAACAGTATCAGGTATGATGAAACCAATAGATATTTATTGAGTACCTACAATGGACTACACACTGAGCTTGGTGCTGGGGGTGCAGCCACGAATGAGTCAGATGTGGTCCTTGCTCTCCCAGAGCTTTTATTCCACCAGAGGAGACCAATTTTGGTCTAATAATCCAAATGTAATAAGTACATGGGCGAGAGATGCCAAACTGAGGAGGCATTTGGGGGGTAGGCATGTGGCCCCCTTGTGGCTCTGCCCCCTGCTTCCAGCACTCTTCAAGCATCCACAATAGGTAGGACAGTCCTGAGAAATGATTTGTCAGTATCAGGCCTTGGGGACCTGTACTGGGGCCTAAATCAAATCCAGACGCCTAAGAGCCAGCCCTGAGTCTAGTGTGGATTTTACAGGTCAGTGAGGCTGAACAGCAGCTTCCCGGCTGGTGATAAATGTGTTGAGATCCCTCTCTGGCTCTGCCAAGGCCACTGTCAACAGAGTGTCTTCATTTTCCGAGACTGTTATGGGGAGGCTGGAAATAATCATCAGGATAGAATCCTGTGCTTCGCCAGGAGAGATCTGGGCCGGGCTGAGCATCCGCTCCTGGCCCGGGTGGTCCGGAGCATCCTCTGTCCGGGGGAGTGGCTGAGATAGGAGGATTTGAAGGTGAGCTCCAAAGAGTAGGGACGAGGTAGTACCGTTCCCATGTCCTTGTGCCAAGAATCGTGTCTGGCACAAATACCTCTTGAATGGCTAAATTAGTAAAGGAAAGGTGCCTTGCAGGAAAAGCAAAGACCAAATTTATGAATGTGTGACTCTCCATTACGTTCCCCCCTCCTTCCTTCTTTTGGGATGATCTCTGGCATTGCCCATTGAGTGCCTGTCTCTGTCTCTCTGATGAAGAATGTGCTAATCAGTGGGTGGAGAGCCAGAGAAAAGAGGGTGCGCTTTTCTTCTCAAAAGGGACTTGTCAAAGAGAAAAGAGAGCAGAGTTGTGTGAGAGGGAAAGGATGGATGAGGGGTGGGGTTTGGAGGTTTGGGTATGTGCTGGGAGTGAGGAATGTCCAGATGAGGTATGGAGAGGAGTTAGTGTGTGAGAAAAAGGGGTTCTTTATGAATTCCTTTAAGTTCTGCAGAGCTCCTGGCATGGCCACGTGGGAACCTGAGTTTGATTAGGGTTACATGTGCACTCTCAAATCAAGGCTGGCTTCCAACAACTAACTGTAGGCCTTGACTATCCTGAGATCCCCTGCAGTTGCTGTTGATCTTGACCCTTTTGCACAATACTGCCAGCAAACAAATAGCAGGAGCTTACAAAGTGTCAGGCTCTGTCTCAGACAATATTTTGAGGTAGAAACATTATTATTTCCATTTTGCAAAATAAAAGAGAGGTTCAGCAAACTGCCCAAGGTTGCTGAGATAGAAGAGGGGTGTGCATCTGAGTCCTGCCATTCTAGAGCCAGAGCTCCCCACCTCTCTTATGGGCATCGCCCATGCCCAGGCTCTGGAGGCTCACAGTGCCATGGTAGTTCAGAGTTCTGCTGTGAAGTGAGGAGATGAATTCTCTGTCCTTCCTGCACTTAATTTGAGGTTTCACATCAGTATTTCTTAGAGCCCTCTTTCTCCCCGGGCACACACACATTATCCCACCGTTTGGGTTACACTATGTTCTTCCTGTTGCACGTTACCTGACCTTCCACCCCTCTGCCCTGCCACCTTGGTTGTTGAGTCTTCCCTGTGCCTCTTATGGTGAAATTTCCCTCAGGTCCGGAGCCATCCCTCCCTACAACTGGGCTTCCATCGCTGCTCCCTGTCCATTTCCGTTTCATTGCTTGAACATGTATAAATCCCAAATATGGATAGGATTCCTCTGTCAAGTATTTCAGTTGGATGTAAATAAATACTTGGAGGAAGGAGGGTTACTCATCTCCACAGGTGGAAGTCTATAAACCCCAGCTCTGACCCTACTGGGTTCCCATGTGTCCAAGTCCCCAGGTTATGCTTCCCAAAGCTCCAGAGCAGCATTCAGAGGACAACAGTTCTCAGTGAGACTTAAAGCTCTTTTTACAAAAGAAAGTGTTTTTTTTAAAAATAACAGTCTCTTTACTGTCCAGAAATGAACATCACAGATAATAGAGTCTATATATGCACATAACTTCAAGAAATCAATATAATACCCTAACAGTATTATAACAGGGAATAAAGTGAAAGTAGTGTATAATAGGATAATGTACATTTCAATATGTAAATGCTTGGATAGGACTCTACTATAAAACATAATGATATAGTCAGATAATTGTTTCTATATGATCACTGTGACTGTTGCAACTATGAAGACAAAGTCATACAGATGTGTTGTGTCACCTCGAAAGAATACCTCACACAGTGTGGCCATCGTGACCCAGTTTTTGAAAAGATGCACAACTTTTGGTAGCGTTCTGAACAAAGCTAAGAACAGCGTTTTCTCACTTTACCCAGTAGCTGTATTCCTTTAAAAGTCAATGTATACTGTAATCATGCAGAAAATATTTTTTTGCTGCATGTACAAAGGAGTTAGAGTCAGTCTCAGGTGATTATGGCAGATTTCATTTTCAAGGATGGAACCGTCTGGCAGGAATGTGTTGCACTCCCAAATGTAGTGACAATCTGACACCCCTCACCCCAACACACACACTGACATTTCCAGATCTCCCTTCAGGGGCAGCACCAACCCTGCTGAGAACTTTTCTTTAGGACAAAGGGTGCTATTGGCTTGAGGGCTTTTGTGGGCGCTATTTAGCCAGACCTTATGCTTCCACTTATCAGTACTTGCAGGAGGAGGTTGGTTGGTTTATTTGCTTTTGTTTTTAACAGTGAAAGGCGTTTCCTTGGTTGAGGACTTCTTTTGTCTCATAAAGCCAGTGGAGGGAGAAAGATTTATTATCCCAGACGAGGGGAGCCATAAAAGCAAAAGATCTGTCAAAAGGGTAATTATTTACTTAGCTAATATTTAATTACGATAGCAGCAACAGCTGTCTTTCCTTTTAAATTTTTATTGAGTTATGATTCACATATAACACTGTGTAAGTTTAAGGTGTGCACCGAAGTCATGTGTGGAACTGTCAGAGCCTTCATTCAGCTGCTTGTCCACCAAGAGCTGCTTCCAGACTGATGCACTCTTGCTCTTTGAATCTTGGAGGACAAGAGACCTCATCCCTTGCCGGACCTCTGACTGCCTGATGATGATTGTTATAAAGTTAGAACACCTGAGCTTTGATCACTCAGCATTAACTATACTGCTCATATCCTGAATTCCAGAACTGTGTTGAGAAATGCAATTTGTAGCATCCCAGGTGGAAAATTTCTGATTCTCTCTGACGGAGGATGCCAAGGAGAATCGGTCTCTATCCTGGTGGAAACATAAACATCAATTCTGAGAATGAAGGCGGGAAATGAGTCCTGGAAATTGATGGAAAGCTGGCTGTTTGGCATCTTGAAATTAACCAGGACTGTCCCTGTTGATGGCTTCTTGGGCTCTGTCTGTGGGTTTCTGAGGCACATTTTTAATCCTCTTGTCATTTCATTTGACCTGGAAACAGATATAGATTGTTAGGTCGCTTGGGCTGGAGAATTTACACTCGGGGGAATTGACCTGATGGGGGGAGGATTGTGGCTGTTCACTCACTGACCGCACAGTTTCATGCACAGATGATGGACATGTCCAGGACATTGGCTGGCACCCAGCGGGCACTCAGTACATGTCTGTTTTCTTCCTTTTCTTCAGAGCAAATCTTATGCTGAATTTGGGAGGTTATTTGCTACTACTGCCTGGCTAGTAGAGGGCGCTATCAATATAATTGGTGCAAATTGAAGAGAGATTATTCCAGTAAGCAGGAAGTAGTACAGTGTAATGAAATGTTGCACTGTGTGGTAATTGTGTTGATTGTAATGTGTCCAGAGACACATTCTCCCAGATACTCGGCAACCAGGTATTAAATACCTACTATATATTGGACCTTGGGCTAGGTGCAGGTGAGGCTGTGATAAATCAAATTACTCTCTACCTTCACCAGGTATAGTGAAGCAGAGCCTACTGTCTATAAGGTTAAGGGAGACAAGGAAAAAATAAGAGCCATAAAGTAATAGCTATCATTTATTAAGTACTCATATGTGCCAGGCATTGTGCTAAATGCTTTCTATGTATTATCTCACTGAAGCCTCCATCAACCTCAGAAAGTAGGCCCTTTACAGAAAAGGAGACTGTGGCTAAGGAAAAGAGGTCAAGTAAATACATCGTTGAGTGGCAGAATGGGGATTTAAATACAGGTCTGTACTGCTTCAGAGTTCATGTGTTAAAACTTCAAGTCCTACATGGCCTGGATAGGTAGTGGGCAGTGGAGAGCTGTGACTGCAGGCATGATGCAAGGACCCATTCTTTCATCTCGATGCTTCAAATACTCCTGGGCATTTGGTTTCAAGGTTAAACTATGTGCCTCCTAGCAAGCTGATTTAGGTTGCTATAAGGGGATCGTAGGTCTGTAAGTGCATACGGTATATAAAGCAGAAGCAAGGACACACACACATTTCTTTCTCAGCCCCTCTGAATAAGAGGAACAAGGGTGGGTGCTTGAAGAGAAATATGGTCCTGTGCTTCCCCCTCTCATCCTATATAATAAAAGCCTAATATGCAAATTGGCTAAAAGGCAGAACTATTGGTGGAACAACCGGTCGCTATTACACACATTGACCACCAGGGGGAAGATGCTTAATGCAGGAGCTGCCCCCAGCCTGTAGGCCCAAGGCTGGCCAAGGCAGGTGCCAGTTGGGGCCCCTCGATTACCCCGCCAGTCGCCCAGATCATCCCTGATCACTGGCCAGGCCTAGGGACCCTACCCATGCACTAATTTTGTGCACCAGGCCTCTAGTCTATATATATAAAAGCCTAAGTGACCTTTACGCCTGGTTGACTGAAGGAACAGTCAGCCAGTGGCAATGATGCACACTGACCACCAAGGGGTAGATGCTAAATGCAGGAGCTGCCCCCTGATGGTCAGTGTGCTCCCACAGCCAACCTCCCAAGGTCCCTTCCCCTGGCCTGCTGGCCACGATTGGCCCCAATCACCAGCCAGGCCGAGGGACCCCATCTGTGTACAAATTTATGCACCAGGCCTCTAGTTAAATAGTATCCAGTGCACCTCAACCCCCAACATTTGCACATGAATTGAATAGTAAAGAGCTCAAATAATAATTCACATTCATCAGAATCTTAATTATCAACTTGTTTATTTATACCAAGCTTATTCCTAATAATATTCAAGGAGACTTACAAAGATGCACAAAAAGCAGCAGAATAAAATAAACTAAAATGAAGATAATGAAGACAAAGGAGGGAAACAACCCAGAAAAATAAGGTGGATTTGGGGAAAGATATTAATGCATGGATTACAAGGCAAATAGTGCTATCCTGTCCACAGCCAATGCAAAGAGGGAGCCGTGTCAGTTACAGAACACATAGGCCAAAAAAGGCCAAACAATTGTACTGGTTCGGGGGAAGGCATCTATTATTGATTCTAGGCAGCATTGTTTTGTTCCCTTCTGGAGCCTCCTAGACAAGGCACTGTGTAAAATAATGAATAGGATCCTCAACAATGTTCTTACAGTAAGTATAATTTAATGTGACTGCTGTATATGACGTCCACCAAAGTGCAATTCAGAAAAGTAAGAGAATCCTAGAGAAAGGAGATAATGTGATAAGTTGCAAATGGTCTACTCTGTGATGACATAGGGTGCTATTAAGATCATGTAGTTAGGGACAAAAAGAGGAAGTGGATAAGATGATTATAATCCTGAAGACTACACAGGTAGCATGCACATTGAAGTCAAGGTTGGAAAGTGAGTTTAATTTTGGCTGGCACCCCCAATCAATTAGTAGTGACTTTCTTCCATGAATGAGATGAGAAGCATTTGAAGCTGCATCTGGGGTAAAAGTATGCGGTAATTGATTAGCACTGTCTGCTCCAAGTGAGTGTCATTATTTAGGTTAGGAATTTGTAGTTGGCATTTAGGCTAAGACTGTTGTTGGTACTCACTAAGGCCCCTCTCTCTGAAGGAGGTCATAGGTCACCTTAGTCACTCTGGCCCCTTGCTTCATGACAGTTTTTTTCCTAATTGAGCCCATGTAGATGAGTATCTCTTATTTTGACATACTTCCTAAATTAGCCAAATGTAGTGTTCCCTGAAGCCCTGGAGGAGAGTCAATAAATCCATCCTTATGTCTACATCCCCTTTTGCCTTCGATTGTCCAGGGAAAGAGAAATCTTAAGTCACTGAGCTTCATCCTCTCACCACACAAAGCAAGAAGAAGAGTGGTCAGCAGAGGGCTTTGGGCCAGGGAGGTGTCTTGAAGAGAGTTGCGTTTCTAGTTTTGATGTCTCCAAACTGAGGGGAGCTCTTCATTCTCCCAGGTTTCATCCCAGCCCTAACAGCTTCCTGTGGTAGGGAGTACCCCTGGGGGCCTTCACCATCACAGGTGATCAGAATTGTGCTGTCGTCAGGATTGACAGGAATGCAGAATCCTGGGTAAACATTTATTTTATCATTTATTTACTCACACACTCATTCATTCATTAAACAAATACTTTGTGTGCATCTATCATCTGCCTGGGTACTTGTCACATAACTTTTATTACAGTGTGTTGTTATAATTGTTCTGTTCTATTATATATTGTTAATCTCTTACTGTGCCTAATTTCCATATTAAACTTTATCATAGTTATGTATGTATAGGAAAAATATAGTACATGTATGGTTTGTTACTATGTATGGTTTCAGGCATCCACAGATAAGGGGGTTTACTGTGCTTAACACATTAAAAGCTTGAGGAAACAGTGCTGTGCAAGATGTTTTAGGTCCCTGCTACCCAAAGTGGCATCACTGCCAGTTGGAAGCTTGTTAGAAGTGCAGAATTTAAGGTCCCAAGACCTAGGAATAAGAACCTACTTTCTCTCATGGTCTCCAGGGATTTGTGTGCATATGACAGTGTGGGAAGCACTGGACTAGGCAACATGTCTGAGGGGGACACATGGGCCCACGAGTCAGTCTCAGGCCTCAAAGGGACTCCAAGTTCCCACATACCTGAAAACAGTCAGGGGTAATGTAAAAAAGTGAGGGCTAAGCTGTTTGCTGCAGACTGAGTGTCTGGGATAGAGATGGGAGAAGAGTGTGTAGCTTGTGAAAGCCTGGGAAGGCTTCCTGGAGGAGGTGAGCCTAAGGCTGGAAACCAGAAGACAGGAGCGGTGAGAAGAGACGGGGAGGGCACTGTGAGTCTGAAGAGGAATACAAGGAAAAGCTGGGCCAGTGTAGGCTCTCAGGTTTGGAGAGGTTTGCCCTGACATTGGCTCTCTTGAGAGGAGGCCTCTGCTCTGGCCTCTTAACCAGTCAGCTGAGGACCATCCCAAGTTGACCCTTTTTGTCTGAAAGGCCCTTAAAAGCTGCAAAGCTCTTTGCTCCAAATCCTTCGTGTTGGCTGAGTGCACAAAGCCCTTTGGTGCCAAGATACCTTAGTCCTGGGCTGAGAAGCCTCTTTCTCCACGTTTCTCCTGTGACAGGCACCAGTGTATGTTTTTCATCGTAACAACGTGTACAATGTATGGGGCACCTGCCATGTTCTGGAACTTTCTGCATATTAGTTCTGATCTGTATCACAACCCTGTAGGTCTTATTTATTTATGAGTGCAGTTCATTCTTTAAGTTTTCCAGAGGCTCTGATCAAGGCTGAGGAAGATCGGGTGAAGTCCCTTCATTTGAGACGTCCCCACCTGTCTCCCGTGGCAAAGCTGAGGTCCTCATTCTTCAGGGCTGTCCAGGACACTGCCCCTTCTAGCACTGTGTCAGGTTCATCAGTGATGAAACTTGGGAACAATCTGTCCGGGTGCTTTCTATTGTCTGTGACCTCATCCGTACTCTGTTGTGGGGAAAAGAGTAGCGAGGCCAGGGACGTTGTGAGTGTTCAGAAGCTTCCTAAGGGGCACTAATTTGTATCAGTTTATTAGGAACTGGGTACTTAGAATCCCTTTAAAAGATTATTTGCAAGGGCTGTTTTCATTAGCGTGTAGATCTAGGTTTCTGTTAAATAACGTCCTGTTGAGTGCGTTGGAGGGAGATTTTATTGTCTGTGGGAAAATGGATTAGTCAAGAGTAATGCTGCAGACAGGGTTTGATTAAAAGCAGGCAGTCGGGGCAGTGGTTCAGCTTCACAAGGGGCTAAAACCTCACTGGAGATAGAATAATATGGAGAAAGTTGTGTTGGCCAGAATGTCTCTCAGAAACACTGCATTACACCGCTGGAAGGAATATTTGGCCAAGTTGCTTTGAGTGGAACAGGGCATGCTGCTGTGACAGAAGTTCATGCAAGCCTGCTAGGTAAGTGGAGTCTCCTTACCTGCTGGCCTAAGCAAGTTGGAGATGAGTTTTCTGGGTGATGGCAGAGAGGCTCCAGTGATGTAGATTCAGCTTTTTATAAACCTGTTAGGTTCGTTCGTTCGTTCATTCATTTCATTCATTCATTGCATCAGTCATTCCTTCAAGCATGTGTTCAATAAATATGTATACAGCTCACACTGGAACTATTCTAGATGCTGGGGATAAAAGAATGACCAAAGCAGACAAAATTCTGCTCTCTCAGGAACATTCTAGTAGAGATGGGAACAGATGATAAACAAACAAATAAACAAACAAATAGGGTAATTTCACATTTCACTAGGGGTGGGCTGGTCAGGGGCTTTTAATGAAGAAAGACTGTTCAAACAGAGATGAAGGCAAGTCCTGGGCCAATCAGGTCCTTTCTCTTGAGAATTTGAACTAGAGGTATGGGCAACATTGGTCAGTTTGTAGCTGCAGGAGAAAAACATTCCCCTCTCCTGTCTAGTCTGCCATGGCCTATTAAAATAACAACTCCCACCCTCCAGAGTGCTGGGAGGGCATCAGTCCATCCTTCCTCCTCCCTTTCTCGCTACGTGAAAGGGTGAATAAGCAGACAATCTGTGAGTCTGGGAACAGGACTGAATATGGTCGGTTCAGTCTCTTCTTCAAGCTCTGGATTCAGAGTTGCGCTGCTGTATGGAACATCTGTTCTTGCCAGATGTTTGTTAGTGAGATGACCTGTTTTCCACCTCAAATCTCTTCCAGCTCAGTAGGTGTGTAGCAGGCTGGTAGGGGAGCTCATACTCTTTGCCCAGGGAAGTCCCAAGATCTAAATTTGGGGAGAAGGAATGGAATTCTAGCCTCTTATCACAAGTCTGTGCTTTCTTCTCTGACCCAACTACCTCTGGAGCTGATAATTACATCTTGATTTGACCATTTCTCATTTCACAAGGTGGGAGGCAGGATATGAGATAGGAATGAAAAACCAGAGATCTCAATGGGACTATACAGCTGTGTAAAAAGAGGTGAGACAGAGAGAGTAGATGAGTTGGGTTAGCAATAGATCACTGGTGAATGCATCCTGCAGCTCAGAATGGGTGGTGGTGACAAGAAAATCCAATCACTAGGTCTGTTCTTGGAATTCAGGACACCTTCACAATCCCCATTATGCTCCTGCCTTGTACAGTCTGGCGGGCTGGTGGTTCTGCAGTTCTTGGGACATGCCTGTCTCTGTTCTGCAGGCGCATCCTTGAAACAAGCTGCCTGGTTGCGTGTGTTCCTGGGAACCAGGGGAACCTAAGTAACATGGGATGAAAAGACTTAATCTACAGCCTTCCTACAGCAAACATTTTTTTGAAGCTTTAGTCTACACCAGGTCCTTTGCTAGATCTTGGGAATAATCAGACCTACTGTTTAGAGTATTCTCTGCATGTCAAGCCCTTCTTCAAGCTGAACTTAGTTCATGTCATTCTCTAATACAATTTCATAAGTAAGATGATTCCCAGTTACAGATGAGGAAACTGAGGTATAGAAAGTGGAGGAAACATGCTCAAGATCTCACAGGTTGTAGGTGCAATGTGTCTTAATTTAAATTCTCCCAGAAGCAACCCTTGAGACAAGGATTTGAGGGCAATCTGAAGGAGTAGGGGAGTGAGACAAGAAAGGGAAGGCAGCTACTCAAAGGTACATTATCAAGGACTAGAAGCCCAGTGCACGGATTCATGCTCGGTGGGATCCCTCAGCCTGGCCTATGGGGATCAGGCTGAAACTGGCTCTCCAACATCCCCCGAGGGGTCCCAGATTGTGAGAGGGTGATTCTTGGGTGATGCACACCGGAATTGGGCTCCCTCCTCTCTGGTTCGAGGTGCATCACCTGAGAACTGCAGCTGCCAAGTCACCACAGCTTGGCAGCTGCTGTGTTGAGTATCTGCCCCCTAGTGGTCATTGCGCATCATAGCTACTGGTCAGATGGTTGGATGGTCACTTAGGCTTTTATATAGATACTAGTGTCCCAGTGCACGATCGTGCACTGGGGGTGGGTGGTCCCTCAGCCCAACCTGCCCCCTCTCACATACTGGGAGCCCTTAGGGGATGTCCAACTGATGGCTCACCCCCAGCCAACCCAAGCCATCTCTCTGCTCAGCTCAGTCCCAGCGGCCTGTGACCACTCAGCCCCAGGGACTGGGCGCTGAATGCCACTTCCATGCACAGCGCTGGGGGCCTGAGCCCTGCCCTGCCGCTTCCCCAAGCAGCTCACAGGGGCAGCGGGGTGCTCCCAGCTGCCACCCCTGCCCAGCCGTCTTCACACACAGTGCGCGAGGGCCACGGGGCACTCCCCCCGCCCACCGCCTCTGCATGCAGCGCACGAGGGCTGCGGGGCACTCCAAGCAGCCGCCCCTGCCCAGCCGCCTCTGCACTCAGCTTGGGTGGCCAGGGTACCCTGGTGCTCACCATTGCTACTGTTTCCTTTCCACCCCTGGGGCCCAGCCCTCGTGCTGCTCGGCCCCGCCCCCTGCTCCTGATTGGCTAGTAGCATAGCCAATCAGGAGCCAAGGTACAGTCATATTTGCATGTTACTCTTTTATTAGATAGGATATATATATCCTATATATATATATATATATATAGAGAGAGAGAGAGAGATACTGTAGTTGTTAATTTTATGGGTCAGCTTGGGTGGGCTAAAGGTGCCCAGATTGAGGGTAAAGCATTATTTCTTGTTGTGATGGTGTTTCTAGAAGGGATTAGCATTTGAACCTGTAGACTGAGTAAAGGTGTGCCCTCTGATGTGGGTGGGCATCATTCAATCCCTTGAGAGCCTGAATAGAACAAAAAGGTGTGGAGGAAGGGTGAATTTGCACTCTCTCTGCTTGAATTTAAACATTCTTCTGCCCCTGGACATTGACACTCCTGGTTCTTGGGGCTTTGGATTCAGATTGGATCACATCACCGGCTTTCCTGTGTCTCCAGCTTGTAGATGGCAGACCATGGGACTCCTCGGCCTCCATAATCATGAAAGTACTTTCCTATAATAAATATCCTCATGTAGATATAGGTATAAATCAATCTATATATATAAACTATATAAGTATATACATAGATCCATATTATCTATAATATATAATATGTTTATATCTACATCTACCCATTATCTATCTATCTATCTATCTATCTATCTATCTATCTATCTATCTATCTATCCATCCATCCATTTATCCATCCATCTGTCTTATTTTTCTGGAGAACCCTGACTGGTACACCAAGCCAGCTACCACTCTGCTCCACCACTAGGGTCCTGCATGTCCCTGAAGGAGCTCACCAATGGGGAATTAGGTAGGAACCTGACTTCTTTTGTAGAAGACATTGTTTTCATACTCTGATGGAATGGGAGGGAGCACTGGGCAGGGAGAGTCGGATTCTGCTGAAATCAGGGTAGGGGCTCCAGGAGGCTTCTCTCAGGAGGTGACCATGGGGCTGGGCCCAGGAGGATGAACAGGGTAGGCTGGGAGGTGGGAAAGCTGTAGAGAAAAATATCCCAACTGAAGCAGAGAAGAAGGAGCATGGCAGCAGCATTTGGGGGACAGGTGGGGTTAAGGTTGGGAAGGACAGAGAGGTGAGGCTGACATGCAGATTAGTACCAGAGTAGACAGAATAACAGCCGCAGCAGTAGCAGCAGTACGGAGGATATTAACCGAGGACTTGCTCTGTGCCAGGATTTCCAATAGATACCCTGGCTCAGTGGTTCCTGGCCACCTTCAGGTGCAGGCTGTCTTTTAGTTCTCATTTGCAGAGGTGGAAGGTGAGGTTCAGCAGGAGACTGATTTCTGAGGTTAAGCAGCTAACAAGTGGGAGTATTGCAATTTGAACCCAGAGAGGCTAGCTTCTGGTCTCACTGTCTTACTCTTAACCATATCATGCTTTCTTAAAGGGCCTCATAGTTCATAACAGAAATTCAAAGGTGACTTTTTCAAACAGGGGGCTGATTCAAGAGATTTTTCAGTGATGCAGCTAACAAGATATGGTAACCAACTAAATGGGGGCTGAGGAGAAAAATGTGGGATTTAGAATTTGATCCACCTGTAATATTGGTGATTTTTAAAAATTATTATTATTTTGCTTTGTTTTGATGCTGTCATGACCCAGTTTTGCAGTCCTGCCTAGAGGCTGGTCAGTTCTTTTTATTGAGCAGGTGATTAAGTTCAGACTTGAATCACTTCCTTTTACTGGGGTCTCACTCCTGGGATACTAGACACCTGCCTTAATCATGCCAGAGTCAAGTACTAGACAACAGGGACAGTCCCTGTGCCCCAGAGCCCACCACAAATTATTCAAATTAGCCAAACCACAGGGAGCCCAAGAGACCTAGATAACCCCACTCTGCTTGCCATCCATGAGCTGCCCTTGTGGCAGATCCCCGGGTACAACCCTTGTGGCCCTGCGTAGTGGCCTTCTCTGATTTGAAGCTGGAAAAACAAAGACTTTGCCTGTCCTTTATCAGAGTGTCATTGTGCTGTGTCCTGCCTGAAGTGTGTTTGAAGCTCACAAACTCTCAGTGGTCTTCAAACCCTGGTTCTGCCACATTGTCTCTGAGTGACCCTGGAAAATTGCTTCACCTCTGAATCTCTCAGTGTTTAGCCCTAAGGTGGGGTTAACAATCCATGCTTTGAGTGAACCAAGGAGAGGAGGAAAGGAGATAATGTAGACAGCATCTCTGGCTGGGTTAACTCCCTTTGTTTCCAACAAGGGCCATTTTGGGCATTAGGGAGACTTCTCAATAACCTGGTAATTCCAGAATGAAACACCACCTATTTCCTCCCCTGGTAAGACCTTGGCCAACTCCTTCCTTATAAATACCAGCAACTGAGACTATCCTGGGGTTGGTGGGAGATTTGAGAGGCTTAGATAAACAAATAAGCTATTTGTGCCCAGTGACTATACTGCTTTTTTGGCACCTACGTGCCTACTCACTCCGCAGATTCTAGAACACAGCAAAGCAGCGTGCTGTTTAGCTTCTTAGATGTTTATGCTACAGGGCAGGAATCACAACGCCTCCACATGGCTGTTGAGGGGGAGGAAGCCTGAGAAAGCAGCATGGAGAGACCTCCCATCATGCATCTCACTGTCTCCTTTTCCAACACAGACTGTAGAGGGAGAGAGCCCTCTGAGACCATCAAATGGAAAATGCCAGCCTGTTTTCCACACATGGGGTGACAATGAAGCACCCAGAATAAACTACTTTGCAACCTGTTTGTCTATGATCTTATATCTAAACTAGAGGTCCAGTGCATGAAAGCTCATGCACTGGGGATGGGGGGGTGGTCCCTCAGCATGGCCTTTCCCTTTTCACAGTCCAGGAGCCCTCAGGGGATGTCCTACTGACAGCTTAGACCTGGGTCTAAACTACAGTCTAGATTCCCTCTGTGGGAGGTGACCAGGCCGATCAGGGGAAGGTGTCCCCATCACCCCATTGCTGCTGCCACTGCCAGCCGCTGTGGCTGCAAGGCCTGAACCCTGGGCCTCACAGCCGCTGAGCTGCTGCCTGAACCTTGGCCTTGCCCTTGCAGCAGCAGCCACCACAGCTGCCCAGATGGCAGCTGCTGCTACGAGGGCAGGGCCGAGGCTCAGGCTTTGTCTGGAAGGATGTCCAGAAGACGTCCAGTTAATTAGCATATTACCCTTTTATTAGTATAGGTTATGTTCCTCAAGAATTAATAAATGGAGGCTTTTTGCTTGTGTCAACAGTGGCAATTTATGAGTCTAAAGGATCTGAACACTGACTGGCCTGCAGGGGGCAGAAACTCATTCCAACCCTCCCTCTCCCCTAATTGCATCTAACTTCCATCATGGGCCTGTCCAGAGAGCAGCAGCTGCTGTACTGGTTTTATCTCTGTGTATACTAACTTTACATGGTATTATAAAAACTCTAGAGGCCCGGTGCATGAGTCTGGATGGCCTGCAGGGATTGAGCCAAAACCCACAGTCCAGAGTTGCCTGCAGCTCATACTCATCCCAGCCCCACTCCAGCTGTGGGCTCGTGCCCAATCAGTCCTGATCTGGAGAGGCTCACACCTTCACAGTAGCAGTCACCAGCTGTGAGCCCTGTGTCTGGCACCCTCTTGAGGGGAGTGGCCTGCAGGATCAGGCTGAAACTGGCTCTCTGACATCCCATGACAGGTCTCGGATTGCAAGAGGGCACAGGCCAGGCCGAGAGACCCCATCAGTGCACGATTGGGGTTGGGAGGGATCATGGAAGGGCTCCAGGGTGTGTTTGGCCCCATCTCACCCAGTCCCAATCGGGGCCGACTGGGGCCAGCTATCTGAGGAGGGATGCAAGAGGTTGGCCAGCCAGGGAAGGACCTCCAGAGGACTCCAGGGCATGTCTGGACCATCTCGCACAGTCCTGATTGGCTGGACCCCAGCAGCAAGCTAACCTACTGGTCAGAGTGTCTGCCCCCCGGTGGTCAGTACCCATCATAACAACTGGTCAACCAGTCAACTATCTTCCCCCTGGTGGTCAGTACATGTCATAGCGAGCAGGGGAGCAGTCTTAGCATATCATTATCATATTACACTTTGATTGATTGAACAGTCAACTGGTCACTGGATGACTGGACACAGCATGTTAGGCTTTTTTTATATAGGACTAGAGGCCCAGTGCATAAAATTTATGCATGTAGGGTATGTGTGTTCCTCAGCCCAGCCTTCCTCCTCTCTAATCTGGGATCCCTCTGGGGATGTCTGACTTAACCATTTAGGCCCAATCCCACTGGGGAGTCAGACTTCCCTCTCACAATCCAGGACTGCTGGTTCCCAACCGATCAACTGCCTGCCTGCCTGATTGCCCCTAACTGCTCTGCCTGCCAGCCTGAACACCCTCTAACCATTCCCCTGCCAGCCTGGTCGGTGCCTAACTGCTCCCCTGCTGGCCCAATTGCCTCTAACTGCTCTCCCCTGCAGGCCTGGTAACCCCCAACTGCCCTCCCCTACTGCCCCAGTCACCCTTAACTGCCCTCCCTTGCCAACTTGGTTGCCCCTAACTGCCCTCTCCTAAAGGCCTTGTCCCTACCAACTGCCCTCCCCTGCTGGCCCAGTCATCCCTAACTGCCCTCCCCTGGTTGCCTGGTGCGCTTGATCAGAATTGAACCCAAGACCCTTCAGTATACAGGCCGTTACTCTATCCACTGAGCCAAACTGGCTAGAGTGTAAATAGTTTACACACACACACACACACACACACACACACACACACACACACACACCTATTTTAGGGTGAAAGGGAGAGTGAGAGAGAGATAGAAACATCAATGATGAGAGAGAATCATTGATCAGCAGCCTCTTGCATGCTCCCTACTGGGAATCAAGCCAGCAACCTGGGTATGTGCCTTTGCTGGAATCAAACCTGGGGCCTTTCAGTCCACAGGCCCACACTCTATCCACTGAGCCAAATCAGGTAGGGCTGTAAATGGTTATTTATTTATTTTTATTTTTTGGTTTAATGTAACATGAGTTTTTTTTAAATTTAATAAGGCTTTATTGTTCAGATTATTACAATTGTTCTTCTTTTTTTCCCCTCATAGCTTCCCTCCACCTGGTTCCTACCCCACCCTCTACACTTACCTCCTCCATCAACTGTCCTCATCCATAGATGTATGATTTTTGTCCAGTCTCCTCTCATACCCCTACACTCCTTTCCCCCTGAGAATTGTCAGTCCAGACCCTTTCTATGCCCCTGTTTCTATTATAGTCACCAATTTATTCTGTTCATCAGATTTTTAATTCACTTGATTTTTAGATTCTCTTGTTGATAGATATGTATTTCTTGTTCATAACTTTTATCTTTACCTTTTTCATCTTCTTCCTCTTCTTAAAGAATACCTTTCAGCATTTCATATAATACTGGTTTTATGGTGATGAATTCCTTTAGCTTTTTCTTATCTGTGAAGCTCTTTATCTGCCCTTCAATTCTGAATGATAGCTTTACTGGGTAGAGTAATCTTGATTGTAGGTTCTTGCTATTCGTCGCTTTGAATATTTCTTGCCACTCCCATCTGGCCTGCATAGTTTCTGTTCAGAAATCAGCTGACAATCGTATGGGTGCTCCCTTGTAGATAACTATTTTTCTCTTGCTGCTTTTAATATTCTCTCTTTTTCTTTTCTCTTGGCATTTTAATTATGATGTTTCTTAGTGTGGTCCTCTTTGGATTCCTTTTGTTTGGGGTTCTGTGCACTTCCTGGACTTGTAAGTCCATTTCTTTCACCAGGCGGGGGAAGTTTTCAGTCATCATTTCTTCAAATAGGTTTACAGTATCTTGCTCTCTCTCTTTTTCTGGCACTCCCATAATTCGAATGTTGGTATACTGGAAGTTGTCCCAGAGGCTTCTTATGCTATCTTTGGATTCTTTTTGCTTTTTGATTTTCTGGCTGAGTGTTTTTTGCTTCTTTGTATTTCAAATTTTTGACTTGATTATTGCAGTCCTCTAGTCTGCTGTTGGGTCTCTGTATAATACTTTTTATTTCAGTCAGTATATGTTTCATTTCTAGTTGGTCCTTTTTAATGTTCTCAAGCGTCTCACTAAATTTATCAGCTTTTTCTAGGAACCTCTAGAAAAACCTTATAATCATGGTTTTGACCTCTATATCTAGTCATTCGTTTACCTCCATTTCTTTCATTTGTGATCTGTTTCTTTGTCTCTGCATTTTTGCTGCTTCCCTGAGTTAGTAGAGTAGCTTTGTGTACTAGGTGTCCTATATGGCCCAGTGGGTTGACCTCCCCAGTTACCTGAAGTGGACACTCTTGGTGCACCCCTCTGTGGACTGTGTGTACAGTCTTGTTGTAATTAAGTCTTGATTGTTGTTGGTATCACTGGAAGGAATTGACCTCCAGGGCAATTGGCTGTGAGGTTCAGCTGTGTCTTCGCTGGGAGAACTTCTGTGCTGGAGACAGCCTTATGCGACAAGACTTGCAAAATTGCAAAAGACTCTGTGCTCAGCTTGGATGGGGTAGAGTCTCAGAGCTGAGCAGACAGTCTTGGCTTCCCATCAGCCCTGCCCTATGAGGTCCCTGGGTTTCAGTGTCCCTTGGTAATCACTGCAAGCACCTCTGGGAAAAAGCTGCCCTCAAGTTTCGCTCGCTGCCAGACAGTCCAGTTTTCCCCCCAGTGAATCTGGATTCCCAGATTGTCACCCAGAACTGGAGTTCAGTGCAGTCGGGAGCTTTGGTTTCCCTCCCACTAGAGAAAGCCAGCAGCACACTCAATAGTCAGTCCTCTCTGCGTGCACTTGCGCACGCACCTCTAGACTTCTGCCTTTCGCGGCTCCTCTACCCAGTAAAGCTATCATTCAGAATTGAAGGGCAGATAAAGAGCTTCACAGATAAGAAAAAGCTAAAGGAGTTCATCACCACAAAACCAGTATTATATGAAATGCTGAAAGGTATTCTTCCAGGGTCTCACCTGGAACTGGGGTTCAGTGCAGTCAGGAGTTTTTGTCTCCTTCCTGCTAGAGAAAGCCATCCAGGCACTCAGCCACCAGTCTTCTCTGGGCGTGTTTCTCCGTACCTCAGTCTTTTGCAACTCCTCTGATTCTCTGTGTGCTTTTCTCTTTCCTTCTAGCTGTAGAATTTCCACTCAGCCAGCTTTCCTGTGGTCCTGGATGATGTTTGTTTTGTCTTTTAGTTGTAGCTTTGAAATTGTTGTATGATGCAGCAGTTTAGGTGTTTTCTTATGCTGCCATCTTGGTTTCTCCAATACTGTTTCATCTTGAGAAAATTGTTTGCCCTCTCTGAGTCTCGATTTTTCCATCTATAAAATGGGCTGTTGTGAGGAATTGGGAGAGAATAGGTGTAATAAGCTAAGTATGTACTTTTCACAGAGTAAGTGCTCAACAAATAATAATTTTAAAAAAGATGGCTGGCTCAAGGTCAGTTAGAATAGTGAGTGACTGCAAGTAACTGAAAGTCTGACAAACTTGTCAGGGGTTTTATTTGGTCCATGAAACAAGAGTCTTGCTGTTAGCTTCTGAAGATTTCATCCACAAGCACATCCTCAGAGACCTAGGTTCCATCTAATCTTCCTGTTTTACTATTCTTAATTCTCACTGTGACTTTCTTACTCATAGTTGCATAATGGCTGCTGCTGCACCTTCAAGTCTCTTGTCTATGATCCAGACAATAGAAAGGAGACATGACAAACCCTTTCTCCTCTTGAAGCTTTGTCTTTTCATTCTGGAAGAGGTACTCTCCCTAGAGACTTGTGTCTCCTCACTGGCCCTAGGTAACCTGAGCTGCAAGAGCTTCTAAGAAAGGCGAGGACTTCTCTTTCTTGCCTCTGTTGAGGAGGAAGGCAAGAAGAAGGGCTGTGAGTGACTGGGCGGGGGGTAGGTGGTGAACCCATACTGTTGACCACAGGGGCTAAATGTGTGTCTTAGTTGGAACTTGAATCCAGCTCTTACTGTCACCAGACTGCTTCACCTAGGGGGCTATCCCTGCTTCGGCATAGTCTGGGACCTATTGCATGTCAGATGATCTCTGGATCCTTGACTGATTCAAGGATAAATCAGAGAATAAAGCAAGTTTTACTTAGAGAAACGGAAAGAAGCCAGGGCATAGATGCTGCTGTGAAAGAAGTAAAAAAATATACGTTCAAGTGGACTCTGGCCAACTGGAGAGTGAGTTGTGCCTTGAAAGTCTTACAGGAAAGTTGGGTCCTTAACAGAAAGAGCAGAAGTCTGAAAAGGAAGTATGTCTATAGAAAACTAAAGCAAAACAGTGGGAGAGCATCAGGGGTAATCAGACCCTGACTTACTGGATCCCCTCACTCAAGAGTCACTTGGAGGGAGGGTCATGTGGACGAGTTACCCCATGGCAGACTTACCTATGGTCTCTGTGCTGACAAGGCACTTCTGACTAAGGATTCACTCTGCTGCTGACAGGGGACTTACCCAACACCAACAATGAGAAGTGACAGGAAAGATGAATTAGAGTGACAGTAAAGAAGAGAAAATAACTCCAGGTCCCATCTGGGTCACCAGAAAGGGACTGGGATGGAGGCAGGTCTGCCCTGGCACTTCTTGACTTTGTGCAGGAAAGATTTCACAACACAAGTCCAGGGTGATTTTGAAAGTTGGAGACAGTAAAACAAAGAAGGTATTAAAATAGAAGAGGCAAGATCACAGAGTGAGCCTATGAGGAGCTGCCTTGGCCCTTTGGAAACATAAGGAAAAGAAGGAAGCCTTGGTGAGGATGCCTGGACCTTTAGAAGTCCAGTGCGCTATCCATTGCACCACAGAGTGCCTGGACCTTTAGAAAGGAAGTCACGGAGGCAGAAGAAGTGAGCCATGCTGCGCTGCATGGACTCAGGAAATCACTTGAGAGGCAAAAGGAGGTTCCTTGGAGACAGGATCAGGAAATTAGCCTGGGATGAGCTGCTGTTGCCCACGGCTTTCCTTGTTGCAAGTCCCATTAGAACTCTTAGAACTCTTAATGCTTAGGAGAATGAAAGCAAAGATACATAACTGAGAAAGGAAAAGTGGGGGAAGGTGCAGGTGTGCTTGAGGGAGAGGGTGCACTGGATCCTTTGTCTTAAGGGTTTTTATCTGTTTTCTAAAGGCAGGAATTTTAGAATGTTCATCAGCTTTACAGGTATGTCCTTTGATATGTTGATGCTTCAAAATAAAAGTATAGGAGGATCAGGGTCATTCTCTAGTCAGTTTCACTTCCAGTGAATGTCACTGGAAAAGGACCATGAACAAGAAAGTTCTGTCCTGGCAAGGTCTGGAATATGTAGAACATTTGCTCCTGAATGTCCTTAGTTAGGGAAGATAAGATCTTGCAATTTACTAGCTGGCTGTAAGTTGCTTGGCCATTTGATTAGTTATCTGCCTCAGTTTCTTCATTCCACTTGTCAAGCAATTTTCCTAACTTCTTACTAACCTGCCACAATACTAAGGCCAAAGCCTCAGGATTTACCACAAGCATATCATTCCTCTCATTGTCCTTTGTGTAGCTCAGTTGCACATGGGGAAAACAGGCCCTGAGAGGGAAGGTGACAGCCCCAGTGCCACCACATCACAAATTAGAGCTAGAGCCAATTTTCTTACTCCAGTCCAGCCTTTTCACTGTGCAGAGCAATCTTGCCAGTGAGGATATTGTATTGACATACAGTGAAAGCCTCCCGTCTTAACCCCCAGAACTTATCTTCAAAGAAATAGCACAGAGTATGTGACAGAGCCTGAGGACAAAGTCATCTCAGGGGCAGTGGTGGCCTTGGGCAGAGCTGTTGTCACCCTTCTCTAGCTTCCTGTTTTTTATGCCCACAGCCCTTCGTATCTCCTTGATGCCTCAGACCATCGCCACTCTCAGGCCCATGACCATGTTACATGTTATCCATTCCCATCCTGCATCCTCACTCTGTGAAATTCTGCCTCCAAGGGGCACTCTTTTCACAAGGTATCCCCACACCTGCATTCCTTTGGGCATCGGAGATATTGAGGAACCAATAAATGAGCTCATTTGATAAGTGAACTTTACCAAGTATTATGAGGAGCTCTCTCTTCTGAAAGGGCATTTTCACAGGGTCTTCTGGAGACAATTCCTTCATACAAAGGAGTGATTTAGTAGAGAAGGTTCTGATTCCATAGCAGGTGCCTGGGTATGAAGACGGGATATTTTGGGATGTTTCTAAGGATTCTCAGACTCTCCTGTCTCCTGGTTAACTGTCAAGCTGTTGTCTTATTCTGGCTGGGAGGTTGGGACAGCTGATCTGATAGGATTGAGGTAGAGATATTGCCTTGAATGGTCTTCAAGGCTCTGTGGCACCTAGGAGAGATGATAGCAATGGTGGGTGAAAGGCATGGGGATGTTAATAGAGGCGGGCAGCCAGGCTATGGGTGTCCAGGTGTGTTGAGGGATTGAGGTGTGGATGGAGGGGGTTGTGTATTCCAGGATAGTAGTGCATCTCTCCATAATGTTCCCCTGTCACTAGCACACAGGAGAATTGTTCCCTGTTCCCTGCCCCGACTCCAACATCCCCATTTGACTCAGACACTTCTCGTAGGAGTCTTTTTGGGAGGTTCTAGGACAGCGTTCGGCAATCCGCGGCTCGCAAGCCACATGTGGCTCCCGAGCTGAGGTTTGCCGATCGGTTGACCAATGAGTTTGCCGACCACTGTTCAAAGGCATTTGGTCAGACAGGATCTAGGACATTTAGTAAGGCAGGACCATTAAAAGAGACAACTTTTCTGTGTGTTTCTTAGTGTCACCATTATCAGCAAGGGTTCTAGAATCTTCTGCCTTGGCTCAAGTCCCATGTACACCATTTATTGTGTGACCTAGGAGACAATTATAAAAAATAATATCATATGACTGCTGTGCATTTTGATTGAGATATTATACATTTTTAACACTTAACACATAGCAGGTGTTTGTATAAGTTGAGGTTCTTCAGGTATCTACATCAAGAGAGACTTATTAGGAGGAATTGGCCTACATGATTATGGAAGCTGAGATGACTCGAGACCTGCAGTCTGTAGCTGGAGACCAGGAGAGCCCATATGTAGTTCCAGTACAAAGGCTGGGTGTCATGTGGTGCTAGAAAAGCCAGCATTTCAGTCCTCAGGCAGGAAAAGCCAGTGTCCCAGCTGGAAGACAGCCAGGCAGGAGGACTTCCCTCTTGCTCATGAGCGGGCCAGCCTGTCTGTTCTACGAAGGTCTTTAATGGATTGGATGGCCCGCCCTACATTGGGGAGGGTGATCTGCTTTATTCAGTCAAATGACTCAAATTCAAACTCATGGGAAAACCCTCACAGACACAAACACAATATTGTTTGGTCAAATGTCTGGGCACCCTGTGGCCCAGTCAAGTTGATATATGAAATTACCCATCACAGTGTCCAAAAACTGTCAATCAGTACCATTATCTTTACATTCCAGACTGCACTTTAGTTTCATTATCTCTATCAGGGACGAATCCTGTCCTCTCCAGCCCTTGGAGATGTTATGGGGTATAAACAGACAATGTTGATGAAGGTGCTCAGTATCTTGATAATTTGGTCTGTGGCTCCAGACAGTTTCAGGAATTGAGGCAGGGCATTGGCCCAAATGAGCTCTGGAGATTTTCTTGGCTCCTAGAATTTGTGGCCACTGAGTAACAGATCAGTTGTATGCTAAGTACTTCCCAGGGGCTGGAGAGACTGATGAAAATAACAACAATAATCTTATGATCTCACTAGAGGCCTGGTGCACAAGATTCGTGCACTGGGGAGTGTCCCTCAGCCCAGCCTGCACCCTCTCCAATCTGGGATCCCTCTCACAATCTGGGACTCGCCTGCAATGCCTATCTGATTGTCCCTAACTACTTCTGCCTACCAGCCTGATCACCCCCTAACTGCTCCCCTACCAGCCTGATCACCCCCAACTGCTCTCCCCTGCCAGCCATCTTGTGATAACGTGGGTGTGGCCATCTTGTGACAACATGGGGCGCCCATCTTATGATGACGTAGGGGCAGCCATCTTGTGACATGAGGGCATGAGGGTCAGTTTGCATATGACCTCTTTATTATATAGGATTATGAGAGCAAACTCTTTGAGGATCCAGTTGAGCTTGGATTCCCGCTGAGTCAAAGTGGAGATTGGGAATATGGCAGAGATAGGCTAGATGCTCAACAATCCCATTTATTCTTGGGTTCATAGGAAGATCAAATTTCCCTGCTTCCTGTACAGTTCAGTTGGAACCATAGGACTGGGTGTAGTCAATGAAAGGTGGGTGTCTCTTTGATGTTTCCTCCATTGTCTCTCTCTCCTCTCATTTCTACAGTGGCTGTGGAGGTCGCATCTTAAAGACTGCCCTGACTCATGGTGAAAGGAGATTGGATCCAGAGTCACCGCTTGGAGGGGAACTGCCGGGAAAGCCTCTGGATCTGCATCAGACTGTGAGTCAGTGGGAAATAGACCTTGATTGCCTCAGGCCCCTGAGATCTGGGGTTGGCCTGTTATGGCAGCTAGCAATGCCTTCTTATGTCACACAGGGAACACGATGCCAGAACTGCCCTTCTCTCTGTTTGCATTTACTGGTTTGCACTGGAGGGTTCTGTAAAAAAAAAAAAAGAAAAAGAAAAAGAAAAAAATTACCAGCTTCAATGACCGAGATTCAAATACAACACCCTTTTTATACACAATAGTGTGGGCGGTAGGGCAGGGAGAGAAGGTCTAAGGAAGAGATTGTGAAGTGACAAAGGGATTTGTTCAAGTGAATCTGGTCAGGGAAAGGTCAGTGGGTACAGTGACTCAGTCCAGCAGAGAGCATGGGGGTTGGAGGAGAAGAGTAATTCTGGGAAGAAAAAGGAAGTGTGGCTCTTACTTTTGTCATCCTGGACTTGCACTGTTTAGAGAAAAGGGCTGTGTGTGTCAAAACGTGGAGGGCTGCACCCTGGCCCCTGTGCATCGAGCGTCATCTCATGCACCAAGAGGTAACAGGTTTGATTCCCAGTCAGGGCTGTGGGCTCAGTTTCCCTGTAGGGGGCGTGCAAGAGGCAGCCAGTCAATGTTTTTCTTTCTCATTGGTGTTTCAATTTCTCTCTCTTCTTGCTTCCTAAGATCAATAAAAACATTTTTTTAATGGGAAGAGCTGCAACACTGTGGTCCCAAGTCCCAGTATTGTGGGGTCCCCCTGTGGGGCAGGGTGGGGGGCACATTACATACAGCAGTAGGGAAGTTAGTGCCAGTCAGGGGAGCTCCGAACTCCACAACTGGAAAGCAGTGGTCTGGCGGTGTGGTGGGAAAACCAGCAGCTGCCCACAGTGCCAAAACGAATGAGATATCACCCCCTAGGGACTCCCCAGCTTCTGGATTGGCACTGGAGCCTTGAAGGAGATCTGAATTCCTCCCCCTGCTAGGGGAAGAGGCTATGGAATCATGGGACCAATGGGAGAATTCCTCACGTTCAGGTTACTGTCCACACCAGAGAGCACATTGTGAAATGCGAAGTTAGCACAGAGCAGCCTGAGCAGAGAAATATGATGGGGGATTTACAGCAAAGAAATCACAGGGACACTGGCGGCTCAGCCTTGCTGCCTGAGGACCTCGGGAGATGGATTGTGTCTCTGTAATGTCGCAGAGCATTCCGCTGGTGGGGGCCCTTTGCTGCTTCAAACTGTTTGCCTTTCCGGACCTAGCTGTCAGCTCCGTTCCCCGGCCATCTCTCTAGAATATCGCAAGCCTCCATCCAGCATGGGATTCTGCCTCTCACCAATTTTCAGTTGCTCTAAATGTGAACACAAATGGGAAAAATGCAATTTAAAAAATACATGGCTGTAACTGATTTATTAATAGGCCATAATGCTGGTAATAGGCAATCTATAAGTCTGTTCTTAAGAATTTATAGGTCAGATATTCCAGAGCCATATTAAAGACACCACTCATAAATGCCTGCAAGCCTCAGCCTATTAACTTAGGTGGCAGGAGAATATGATTATCTGTAGGAAAGCAGAGAGCCAGCCCCCAGCTTTGATTTCCTCCGATGATCCAAAAAGCACACAGTAAGTAAGCAAATTGCATGACACGCCGTAGGCAAAAGTGTCCCGTGCATAGAAATCAGATGTTGGCTTTCTTAGTGTGTGTGTGTGTGTGTGTGTGTGTGTGTGTGTGTGTGTGTGTCGGAAAGAGCCTGGGCTCAGGGGTGCAGGAGTGGGGTTGGGGAGTCTTAGTTGGTGGGGGCTGGAGAGATGCAGAGGCTGGGACTTAGGCGATCCATGAGGGCCTTTTCCTTTTCTCTTTATTCATTAAAATAATTCTGAATATAAAGTGAACATGCTCACTATTACACATTTGACAAATACTGACAAGCATTTTAAAAAATGGGGGGAAATTGCCTATAATCAAGCAAGCATGAATGACCTTTTTCTTTTAAGTCACCATTTTTTATAGAGGCCGCTAGCATCAGAATTTCTGGGGATGAGGAGTGGGGCCTCATTTAAAATGGAGATGTCCAGGCCCCAACCAAATCTACTGAATCGGAACCTCTGGAGGTGGGGCTCCAGCCTCTGTATTGTTAGCAGGTTCCCCTGTTATTCTGAACGAGGCACTTAGACATTCAAGAACTTTGTTTTTCTTAAAGTGACTGTTGCCTGGCTGGTGTAGCTCAGTGGTTGAGCATTGACATATGAACCAGGACGTGATGTGGTTCAATTCCCTGTCAGGGTTCATGCCCAGGTTGCAGGCTCAGTCCCCAGAAGGGGTGTGCAAGAGGCAGCCAATCAATGATTCTCTATCATCCTCGATGTTTCTCTCCCTCTCCTTTCTTCTCTGAAATCAAGAAAAATGTTTTAAAAATAAATAAATAAAAAGCCAAAACTTATTTAAAAAAATCAAAGTGACTGTCACCTTAGTATCGGTACTAAAATGGCAACTTTTCAAATCAGTGACATCAAACCGCTTGGGGAGAGCAGTATTCAGAATAGCCAAAAGGTGAAAACAACCCAAGTGTTCATCAGCTGAAGAGTGGATAAACAAAATGAGGTCTACCCACACAAAGCGATATTATTCAGCCATAACAAGAAATGAAGTACTGACGTACGCTACAGCGTGGATGAACGTTGAAAACATTATGCTGAGTGAAAGAAGACAGGCACAAAAGCACTCCTATTGTATGATTCCATTTCCATACACTGTCCAGAACAGGAGATTCTTAGAGACAGAAAGCAGATTAGTGGTTGACAGGGGCTGGGGGGAAGTGGGGAGAAGGGGGTTTCCTTCAATAGATAGGGCTTCCCTTTGGGGATGATAGATATGTTTTGGAACTAGATTGAGGTGGTGTTTGCCTGACACTAAGTTCATGGAGCCCCTATGATGGAATTAGTGTTCTTATAAAAAGAGGAAGAGCCCTAGCCGATTTTCTCAGTGGATGGAGCGATTTTCTCAGTGGACCAAATGGGTCCTCGGTTCAATTCCAGACAAGGGCATGTGCCTTGATTGCAGACTGCAGACTCCTCCCTGGCCCAGGCCCTACTGTCAGGGCTTGTATAGGAGGCAACCAATCGATGTGTTTCTCTCACATCAGTGTTTCTCTCTGTCCCTCTCTCTTCCACTCTCCCTAAAAATCAATGGAAAAATATCCTTGAGGGAGGATTAACAGAAAAAGAAAAGAAAAAAAAGAGGAAGAGACAGGGTCTCACTTTCTCTCTGCCAGGTGAGGTCACAGGGAGAATGCACCCATCTGCAAGCCAGGATGAGTGAGAGTCCTCACTAGGAACTGAATCTGCTCACACATTGGCCTTGGCCTTCCGAGCCCCCAGGCCTGTGAAAAGTAAATGCTGTTGAAGCCACCCAGTCTATGGTATTTGTGGTAGCAGCCCAAACTGACAAGGACGGTCTCCTGAGGCTTGCTTTGCCTTTGCCTGAACAGTACCCCCTGTCTGGAGGCCCTCCTTGGCTTCTCCAAACGTATCAGAAGCCTCGGTTCCAGTTCCAACCTCAGGAGACGTCTGGTGCAGCGTCTGCTGCCTTCCCAGGGCTTGGGCATAGCTTCACTACCCCCAGCATCTGCTGGTTGAATAGGTCAGTCCTTGATGATTTGGCTTTTGCTTCTTCCTGGGTCTGGTTCTACTGGCTGCATATGTTTTTTCATCAAATATTAGTTTCATTTTTTTTTCTTAGAAAAGTTGGACATTGAAACCGAGACTGAAACACTTTTTGTTCTTATATATTTATTTCTAGTATGCAGAGGCAAGATATTTTTGAAGAAAAGAAACAGGGGAGAGTGATTGATATAGAGGCAGGATGGCCTTGAACAGGCTGTCAAGCTACAGGGGGAGGCTTGGGTGGATGGGAGGCAGATGCGGGGGGAGATCAACTGAAGGACTTGTATGCATGCATATGAACATAACCAATGAATGAAAGACACTGGGGCGGGGAGGGGGGAAAGCTGGGGATATGTGCTGGGGGGTGGGGGAGGCTGGGGGGAGGATAAGGGGGAAGGGGAAAGGAAAACATGTACTACTATTATACTGCAAAAAATCAATAAAAAAATAATTTAAAAAAAAAAAGCCCTGGCTGGTTTGGCTCAGTGGATAGAGTATCAGCCCGTGCACTGGTTCGATTCAGGTCAGGGCACATACCTCAGTTGGGATGCATGCAGTAGACAACCAATCGGTGCATCTCACATCGATGTCTCTCCTCTCTCTTCCTCCCTCCCTCCTTTCCTCCCTCCCTTTTTCCCTCTTCTCTCTCTCTCTCTCCTCCCTTCTCCCCACCACCCTCCACTCTCTCTAAAAATCAATGGGAAAATATTTTTGGGTGAGGGTTAACAAAAACATGAATTTCACACTTTTTCCTGGGTGAGAGTGCATTGATCTCCCTCACTCACCTCTGAAACTCGGAGCTTCTTTTTCTTTAGGGCGGGGTCCCCACCTTGTTCCTCCAGGCCCCTCCACCCCCACAGGGCCCGCACATATCCCAGTGACTCCTTGTCTGTAAGCTCTCATTTTCAGTCAGTAGATCATGTCTCCCCATCACCTTCTGCAGTAATAACAACAGTGATAAAAATAAGAGTATTAATAGTGCGGTTTATTGAGCATTTATTAGGTCCTAGGCCTTGTATCAATTCTTGACATAAATCTTCTTGGAATCTTGCAAAGAGGCTATTATAATTATTACCATTTTATAGATAAGGATACTGATGCTCAGAAAGCAATTTGTTCGAAGTCCAAGATAGTAAAATAAGAAATGATGCTGTTAAAACTTGATCTCAGCTCTGGCTCCTGAGTCCATGTTTCTAACCACGACACAACACTGCTTCCATGGTCAGTCCTAGTGCCTTCGTTGGAGCTCTTAGCACTTCTTGCCTTGAAAGCTATGGTTTCCCATTCATTCATTCATTCATTCTGCAAACTTTGTGAGACACTGAGTAAAGTGCTGAAGACTCAGAGAGGAATAAATGAGAGAAAATGTCTGTGTTTGAGATAGACTGTTGTTTGTTCACTGACCAGCGCCCACTTTTTTTTCATAAATCACTGCCTTTATGGGGGTAACCTATCCCCAGTGGACACAGTATGGTTGGGCCATAATTGGGGGCTCTGCTGTAACCTGGCCCGGGTGTGGCCTTGTGCTCTCCATCGTCTTCTCCCTGGAATTTGAGTCTGAGCAGAGGGACAAGGTGCTAAGAGGGTAAAGGCTCCATCTCCATCCCAGAAGTGGTGTCTCGCCCAGGTTCTGCTGCCCAGCTCTATGGCGCATCCTTGGTTCATCACCACGGCCCATTTTCCCGGCTCTCCTTGATTTCTCGAGCTCTGACAGCCTCCCAACAAACTCTCTTGCTGCTTAGGTTAGCCAGAGGCTGTCTCTGTCCTTACAACCAGTGAGCCCTGATTTATATCAATGGAGAAATATCCTCGGTGCGGATTAACAGAAAAATGCGTCTCACATCAGTGAGTTCTCACCCAAGAAAAAGTGTGAAGTAGTGTGTGAAGTGGGAGCACGTGACATGGGCACCAGTTCAGCCTGAAGGGCCAGAGACCATCTGGGGAGAGGAAGTCTCCACACTGACTCTTGTAGGATGAATAGGAATTAGTGAGAGGTAGGTGGATGGGGGAAGGGTGCACAGGGAGAGGAAAGGGATGCTGGTTCATAACAACAATCAGGGCTTTTATTGGGTGCTTTTTTCACTCAATCCTCACAATATGCCCTCGAGATTGGTGCTGTCACTCTTTCTATTTTAAAGTGAAGCTCAAAGAGGCAGTGTAACTTGCTCAAAGCCACCCAGTTAGTGAGCAGGAGAGATGGGACTTGAACATAATTCTTTCCACAGGCCTGCTTTCACCTTAGGAGGTCAGTGATCAGTTCTCAGAGAGTCAGTCAGGGGTTCATTCCCGCCAGCTAGCCTCCCTCCTCCTGGGGCAGTGGCCTCTGGTCACGTGATTTCCAACTCTGGCAACTCCTGGATATTCCTCAGGGAGGCCTGCTCTGCTTACATGTGGGGCTAATGGCTGAGATGTTCTTATATTCCTCAGAAAGAGCCATCATTTATTTCTTTTCAGGAGTGCGGGCAATTAGAGGAGCTGGGCAGCAGGCCTCTGCTACTTGTCTTTATTTTCAAACTGATGCATCTTCCCTTGTGGCCCAGGTAGGAGGGGCCTGCTGGGCATTAGCTCTGGGAGGATGTGAAGATGCTGCCAAGAGCAGAGAGAGCCTGGGACAAGGCCCAGGGCAGGGCCAAAGAAGGGAAGGAGGCGCGTGCGTATGCGTGTGTGTGTGTGTGTGTGTGTGTGTGTGTGTGTGTGTAATATTTAGTTAGAAAATCAGAAAAAAGAAAGAAAAAAAAGGCCCAAATTTTCACTCACTGTGAACAACTTGTAATTACTCAGTTTTCTACTCTTTTCTTATGCTCCTTAAAAAAATAATAATAATAATTAAGCGGCAAATGTATCACAAATATCTTTCTATGGCAAGGATTTTTGTTTGCTGCATTGTAATTTTTTTACCACTGTTTATTGAATGCCTACTATGTGCCTGGCAGCATTCTAGGTGTTGAGGATGCATCAGTGAACAAAAAAGGAAAAATCTCTGCCCTCCAATTAAAAGCCAAAGTCCGCACAAGTGACCTGCACAAGGCTACATCATCTTCCCGTTTACCCAGGAGCTTTTTATCCATTTGCTGGCTTTATCTCGCCTTTCTGCTGAAGAGCAGTTGGAGGAAGAATTACATCACCTGTCTGGACTGGCCAGTTAGCCAAGGACCAGGGACCATCTGAATCGCCCTTTTCCTTTCTAGTTTTAGCTCAACTCTGACTCACACTAAGAAAGCAGGGACACAGAATGGGAAATGGACACGGTTGCTGTCGTCAGGGAGCTCACCAACTTCAGCTAGCTTTCAGTTTTCCCACCATGAATGTCCTTCAGCGAACACTAGAGGATCGTGTTGGTGGAAGGTAGGAGGAAACATTGCCGTTGGTCTGGGAAGACTGGGAAGATGGATGCATGTCACTCTGAGTCTGGAATCAGCAGTGGAACGTTGTTCCAGAGTAATGAAAGCCACGCGTTCTGGTTTCCTGAGAGCCTCCAGAGTCCCCTCTGTAAAATGGGAATGACGCCCTGAGGTACACATATCAGGATATTTTCTCCAAGTGGGATGGATTTTTCCCTGTTAACCTAAAAATAAAGAGCCAAAGTGAGAATAACAAGAGTTTATTTGAGGTCAAAATGAATTGCAATTCTGGAAACACAGATTCAGGCAGAAACCCAAACAGTGTTCCAACCACAGGGTGAGGGCAAGGGGTTTTTAAGCGAAAAGGAAGGGAATAATTACCTGAATGGAAGAAAGAAATTTCTATTGGTGCTAACAAGCTGTGCATGGCTGGTTACTGATTTTATCTGCAAAAAGAGAATTCCTAGTCACCAGCCCTTCTGATCAGGATATCTTCTTTCCTGATAATTTTGCAAACACATCTGTTTGCAAGACAAAGTTGATAGGCCCAGTCCAAAGTTCTCCCCAGTCCAAACATTCCAAAGTTTCATGGAGCAAGACGTGCGAGACATTTCCTCTGGAATGGTTGCTCTGGCTCAGTATTAAAATGGCTCCACTTATGTCAACTTTTCACACACCCAGATGACTGCTTCTCAGTTATGCGAATTTAATGCTTTTTTCTTCACGATTTATTGTCCCAGGCACTTTACTATCTCATTCAATCCTGTGAGGTAGGAATGATTATATGTTTTCCTTTAAAGATATAGAAACCAAACCTCAGAGAGTTTGAATAACTCACTGAAGTTCACACAGCCAAGAAGAGGCAAGACGAAATACCTACACGGGTCTGCTGAATGCAGGGCTGGTGTGCTTTTTTTTTTTTTTTTTTTTTTTTTTTTTTGCTAGACAGACTGAACACCAGTTCCTTTTATTCGACAACTCTCTCAGGTTGAAGTACAAAATTCTTCAAGAAAGAGCTTAGCTTTGCAAAACCAAGCATCCTGGAAAGAAATGCTAAAAGAATACATTTCAAAAGAACATAACAAGGCTTTTTAAAAATGCATCTTTTTTTTCCATTGTTTTTCTCTTTTCCTCATTATGAAAGCAATTCATGTTCACTGTGGAAATTTGGAAAATACAGGAAAATATAAAGAAGAAAATAAAAATTCACTCTGATCTTATTACAGAAAGAAAATTGCTGTTAACATTTGTTTTATATCCTCCTGGTATTTTTTCATAGGTCCAAAATGTACATACATATATTTTAACATAATTGGGATTGTCCTGCCAAATTGTTTTCCAGAAAGGTTGAACTAATTTACAATCCCACTAGAGTGTTTCCTTTAGTCCGACCAGCAGAGGGGTCTTTCTTCTTGTCTTTGCTAATTCCTTGTTTTCATTTGCATTTTTTGACTACTGAAAAGGCTGAGTTTTTTTTTTTAAGTTCATAAACTTATTACACATGTATTTTATCCTACTGAGAATTGTTTTTCATGTCTTTGGTTCATTTTCTTTAATTGGAGTTTTAGTTTTCTTTTATATTTCTTATTGATTTGCAAGAACTCTTTATATATAACAGAATTTTAAAATTTGGAGGTAATTTGGGGACTGCATACTTTCTCCTTGGTTTGCCATATTTATTACAGTTTCTTTTTTTAAACTTGTTTGGCTTCCTAATGTGGCTTTTGATTTTGGGAAACAAAAAAGAGGGCTTTTAAAATTGTGATAAAAATATCATTGTTTTCCTTATGATAATGTTTTAAAATATTGATTGAAGACTTTACCCTATTACTGTAGATCATTCATTAGCTCTATTTCTGTAGCTTTGTGGTCCTCAAACATAATTGCAAATTAGAATTGCCTCGGTTAAAAAAAAAAAAACAACACACTACCTAATGGTTAGGCCACACCCAAATGAATTAAATTAGAATCTCAGGAAGGTAGTTGAGCCTGTGCATCATATTTTAAAATCTCCCCTGATGAATGCAGTGAGCAGTCATGGCTGAGTACCACTGTTTTAGCCCCATTCTTTCCACAGTGGGAAGGTCTTTCTAGGTGCTGATGTAACAGGTACAAATCAGTAATAATGCAAAGTGTAACTACTACCCCCATTTCCTGAACACTCAATACACGATGGACCTCTGTCTTCTTGGAGCAGAAAACGGTGTGATGAGACTAAGCAGGTCTTGGGGGGTGAGCTCAGGGGAGGTGGGTGCTCTTCAGAAAGGCAGAGAAGGGCCTTGATCTCAGTCACTCGGAGAAGAAAGGAAAATGTAGAGGAAGAAAAGCAGTGCAGAAGCCTGGTTCTCTGATTTCCATTTTAATTAGGAAGAAAATGAGGATTAGGGAAGTTAAGCCAATTGCCCAAGGTCACCCAGCAACCTTCTGAATTTTGAGGAATGGGGAGGGACATTCACTAGGTATTGTGCCATCCTAGCCTCGTTTGGGAGGGGGCTAATGGGGGTCCTTTTTCCCAGGGTCTTGTTTGCCTTTAGAACAACTGAGGATGCTGGGTCAGTTGAATATTCTTTTTCTTTTTTTCTTTTTTATTTTTTGCTGTTTAACTTAGATTTAGTAGTACATATGTTTTCCTTTTCCCCCCATCATTCTACCCCCAGCCTCCCCTACCCCCCATCACATGTCCCTACCTGCCCCCACCCCCACCCCAGTGTCTTTCATTCATTGGTTATGCTCATATGCACGCATACAAGTCCTTCGGTTAATCTCCCCCAGCACCCACCCCCCACCCTCCCCAGCCTTCCCCCTGTAACTTGACAGCTGTTCAATGCCTCCCTGCCTCTATATCAATCACTCTCTCCAGTTTCTTTTTTTCAAAAACATCTTGCATCTGCATACTAGAAATAAATGTATAAGAACAAAAAATGTTTGAGCTTTAGTTTCAATGTCCAATTGTTCTGAGTCCCAGTTTCAATGTCAAATAGTTCTTTATGTGTACATGTCAGCAATGGTATCCAGCTGGTGGACACATGGTGGCAATGCAGGTTCCATCCTCTCTGGTTTGGTCCTGGGCCGCCTGCAGCCACGCACAGCTGCTAACTGCTAGCATGGCAAGGTGTCGGCAGTGTTCCCCATCTCTGGACCATCCTCGTGACTGGAACAGACCCGTCAGTTCCTCACTGTCACAGGAACCCACATGATCTTGGAATTGTTCTCTGAAATCACACAAACACATTCTCGACCAAAAGTTAACAAAGGGATCCTCTCTGCAAATTAGACTTGGGATTCTTTTTATTTTTGTCTAAATGAATTTCCTTTGGCTTATTTTGACACCATGTGTGTTTCTCATGGGTGTCCTGCTGTTGGCTTTACAAATGGAAGTTACTTTTCTGGTGTAAGAATTTTCTACATGTATTTTACTTACAGGATATTTTTCCTTACATGATATTACCCACTACTCCCCCCCCCCCTTTTTGATTAATGGGGCTTTTGGAAATTTTATATTGCAGTCTTGGTAATTTTAAATTTTAATTTTTGCACACAAATAGGACTGCTTTAGGTTCTTTGAATGTTAGGAAATTTTACAGTGAGGTGAACTACTAATATATATTTTAGTTATTGTTTTAGGAATAGCTTTTTGTCCAGTACATTTAAAATTTCTTGAGTGTTCACTTATTTCACTTGGCCAATTTAAATTAATCTGAAGACTTGATTACTATTTTACTGTCAATTTTAATACTCCAGCAAAAATCTTAGTTTACCCTGTAAATATTAGTGTAAAGGATTATTTGCATTCTTGAGTAGGTCCTGAGCATTCCTGATACTAGATTGAATTTAGATATAGGGCAGCTATTGCTGGCCTGACTCTCTGTTTGCAACCTGGGTCCCCATCTGAGCTGTGCGTGGGAGGCGACGCAGCCGTGGGGGCAGGAGACCTCCCTCAGGAGGGGTGAGAGTTCAGGCCCCTGCAAGGTTTGTGGATGAGGGTCTCTGCCCCACCTCTGTTGACCTTTTAGTTCTCTCCTCTTGGCCCCTCTGCGTCTATGCCTGTCTAAGGTTGTTCCTTCTCTGAGGAATCTTACCCATCTCTGGCTAACCAGCCATCCTCCGGGGCCAAACAGGGTGATGTGAGGTTCAGTTCTGTCTCCTTTGTAGTCTATGCCCCCTTGGCCTCCATGTCCAGCACCTGCCTTGGGTTCCCCTCGCCTGCTGGCGGGGTCCTGGTACTGATCACATATCTTGGGGGACCCAGGTTTCTTGTCCAGAGAGGCCCAGCTCACACCATTGGGTGAGAAACAGATCCATGGTGCCAGCGACCCAGAGGCTTTAGCCACAGCTTGAACTGAAACCTCAGGCATCAGCTTTGTGTATTTGGATAGTAAGAAGGGGATCCCTCTTGGCAAAAGGGCAAGAGGGGCCAATATGGAATGCTCGGATGCCTTCCCAGTGCCTTAATTCCTTCTGAAAGGGTTTAATTCCTTTCCTATCCTTTTTTAATTTGCGGCCGAACATTCAAAGAATTAGTTTGTAAGTTTATTTGGGATAATTGTATAATATGCTGTTGTCAAATATCAAAAATTATAATGACATTGTAGAATAATATCATGTAAATGTATTCTGGTGTCACGGAAGGTTAAGGAGGGCATAGCCTAAGGACTGGTGTCCATAGGAGATGACAAGCTCTACGCCATGTCAATGCAAACTCAAACTAGCTGCCAATTTTTTTTATAACTTTATATAAACTTTGTCAGGGATGTAAAAACACAAATTACTTACTGTAGTTCAAGAGTTCAAATATATTGACATTCCCCCTTACCACCTGCCACTTACCCTGAGGTTTGACATTCTGATGGATGTTTCTCAGTCTCTGGATTTGTTCTTGTTCATCAGTCTATGTCGTTCATTATATTCCACAAATGAGTGAGATCATGTGATATTTATCTTTCTCTGCCTGGCTAATTTCACTTAGCATAACGCTCTCCAGCTCCATCCATGTTGTTGCAAAAGGTAGGAGCTCCTTCTTTTTTACCGCAGCGTAGTATTCCATTGTGTAGATGTACCACAGTTTTTTAATCCACTCATCTGCTGATGGGCACTTAGGCTGTTTCCAAATCTTAGTTATGGTAAATTGTGCTGCTATGAACATAGGGGTGCATATATCCTTTCTAATTCTCATTTCTAGTTTCTTGGGATATATTCTTAGAAGTGGGATCACTGGACAAAATGGGAGATCCATTTGTAGTTTTTTGAGGAAACACCATACTGTTCTCTACAGTGGCTGCACCAGTCTGCATTCCCACCAGCAGTGCACGAGGGTTCCTTTTTCTCCACATCCTCGCCAGCACTTGTCATTTGTTGATTTGTTGATGTAAGCCATTCTGACGGGTGTGAGATGGTATTGCATTGTTGTTCCGATTTGCATCTCTCGGATAATTAGTGACTTTGAGCAGGTTTTCATATGTCTCTGGGCCTTCCTTTTGTATACTTTCAAAAAGATTCTATTTAGGTGTGTTGCCCATTTTTTTTATTGGATCATTTGTCCTTTTTTTTATTAAGTTGCATGAGTTGCCTGTAGATGCTTGAGATTAAACCTTTATCACTGATAACATTTGCAATTATGTTCTCCCATACAGTGGGTTTTCTTGTTGTTTTGTTGATAGTTTCTTTAGCTGTGCAAAAGCTTTGTATTTTGATGTAGTCCCATTTGTTTATTTTCTCTTTAGCTTCCATTGCCCTAGGAGCAGTATCATCAAAGAAGTTCTTTTGGCATATGTCTGAGATTTTTCTTCCTGTTGATTCCTCTAATATTTTTATGGTTTCCCGTCTTATGTTGAAGTCCTGTATCCATTTTGAGTTTATTTTTGTGTATGGTCTAAGTTGGTGGTCTAGTTTCATTTTTTTGCATACATCTGTCCAATTTTCCCAGCTCAATTTATTTGAAGAGACTATCTTAACTCCATTTTATGTTCATGCCTCCTTTGTCAAATATTAATTGAGCATAGTGGTTTGGGTTGATATCTGGATTCTCTATTCTATTCCATTGGTCTATATGTCTGTTCTTGTGCCAGTACCAGGCGGTTTTGAGAACAGTAGTTTTGTAATACAGCTTGAAATCTGGTATTGAAATCCCACTGGCTTTGTGCTTCTTTCTCAGGATGGCTGTGGCTATTCGGAGTCTTTTTATTATTTCAGATGAATTTTTGGAGAGTTCTTTCTAGGTCTGTGAAATATGCCATTGGTATTTTAATGGGGAGTGCATTGAATTTATAGATTGCTTTGGGTAGTATGGACATTTTAATGATGTTGATTCTCCCAATCCATGAACATGGTATGTTCTTCTACCTGTTTACGTCTTCCTCTATCTCTTTTTTCAGTGTTCTGTAGTTTTCCACGAATAGGTCTTTTACCTCCTTAGTTAAGTTTATTCCTAGGTATCTTAATTTTTTTGGTGTGAAGGTAAATGGGATTGCTTTTTTAGTCTCTCTTTCTGTAACTTCATTATTACTGTATAGAAATGCCATAGATTTCCTGGCATTAATTTTGTAGCCTGCTACGTTGGTGAACTCACTTATTAAGTCTATTAGTCTTTTTATGGAGTCTTTCGGGTTTTTTATGTACAATACCATGTCATCTTCAAATAAGGATAGCTTTACTTCTTCTTTTCCAATTTGGATGCCTTTTATTTCTTCTTCTTGTCTAATTGCAATGGCTAATACTGCCAGTACTATGTTGAACAGGAGTGGTGAGAGTGGGCAACCCTGTCTTGTTCCTGTTCTTAGGGGAAATGGTTGTAGTTTTTGCCCATTTAGTATGATGTTTGCTGTGGGTTTATCATATATGGCTTTTATTATGTTTAGGTATGATCCTTCTATTCCTACCTTGTTGAGAGTTTTTATCAAGAAAGGGTGTTGGATTTTGTCAAATGCTTTTTCTGCATCAATTGATATGACTATGTGATTTTTATCTCTCAATTTGTTTATGTGATGTATCACATTTATTGACTTGTGGAGATTGTACCATCCTTGCATTCCTGGGATAAATCCTACTTGGTCATGGTGTATCATCTTTCTGATGTACTGCTGGATCCGATTTGCTAGAATTTTAGAGGATTTTGGCATCTATATTTATGAAGAATATTGACCTGTAATTCTATTTCATTGTGTCGTCTTTGTCTGGTTTTGGTATTAGGGTGATGCTAGCTTCATAAAAGGAGCTTGGAAGTGCTCCATCCTCTTGAATTTTCTGGAATAGTCTGAGGAGGATAGGTTTTAGTTCTTCCTTGAATATTTGGTAAAACTCCCCTGTGAAGCCGTCTGGCCCTGGGCTTTTATTTGCTGGAAGCTTTTTGATGACTGCATCAATTTCCTTCATATTTATTGGTCTATTGAGCTGTTTAGATTCTTCCTGATTGAGTTTTGGGAGGTTATATTTTTCTAGGAATATATACATTTCCTTCAGGTTGTCCAATTTGTTGGAGTAGAGTTGTTCATAGTATTTGTCAACAATCCTTTGTATTTCAGTGTGGTCTGTTGTTATTTCACCTCTTTCATTTCTGATTTTATTTATTAGCGTCCTCTCTCTTTGCTTCTTGGTGAGCCTGGCTAGAGGTTCATCAATCTTATTTATCCTTTCAAAGAACCAACTCTTGGTTTTGTTGATCTTCTGTATTGTTTCTTTGGTCTCTATGTCGTTTATCTCTGCTCTGATCTTTACTATTTCCTTCCTTCTGCTTACACTGGGCTTTTCTTGTTGCTCTCTTTCTAACTCTTTGAGTTGTTGGGTTACATAATTTATTGCCGCTGTTTCTTGTTTTTTTTTTTTGTTTGTTTGTTTTTTTTTTTTTTTTTTTTCAGTAGGATTGTAGAGCTATGAACTTCTCTCTCAAAACTGCTTTCATAGTGTCCCATAGATTTTGGATTGTTGTGCTATCATTGTCATTTTTTTCCATGATGTTTTCCATTTCTTCCTTGATCTCTCTAGTAACCCAGTTATTGTTTAATAGCATGCTGTTTAGTCTCTATGTGTTTGATTTCTTTGGATTGTTTTTATTGTAGTTGAATTCCAGCTTTATGCCACTGTGGTCTGAGAATATGCTTGGTATGATTTCTATCTTCTTGAATTTGGAGAGACATATGGTCTGTCTTTGAGAATGACCCATGGGCACTTGAAAAGAATGTATATTCTGTGGCTTTGGGGTGAAATGATCTGAAGATGACAATTAATTCCATCTGGTCTAGTAAGTCATTGAGGATTGATGTTTCTTTACTGATTTTTTTGTTTAGAGGATTTGTCCAATGGTGATAGTGGGGTATTAAAGTCTCTGACTATGATTGTATTGCTGTCTGTCTCTCCCTTGATATCATCCAGGAGTTTTTTTAATGTATTTGGGTGCTCCTGTATTGGGTGCGTATATGTTTACCAGAGTTATTTCTTCTTGTTGGATTGCTCCCTTTAGTATTATGAAGTGGCCTTCCTTAGCTCTTGTTATATCCTTCACTTTGAGATCTAATTTGTCGGATATAAGTATTGCTACCCCAGCTTTTTTTCCATTTCCATTTGCCTGAAAAACCTTTTTCCATCCTTTCACCCTCAGTCTGTGTGCATCTTTTTTTCGGAGGTGGATTTCTTGCAGACAGCAGATACCTGGGTCATGTTTTCTTATCCAGTCCATTACCCTATGTCTTTTGATTGGAGCATTTAAACTGTTTATATTTAAAGTTATTCTTGATAGGTACTTATTTGTGACCATTTTTGTTCTTTACCCCCTGTGTTCTTTCTTCGCTTCCTATTGCTTTTTACAGCAGACCCTTTAGCATTTATTGCATTGCTGGTTTGGTGGTAATGTATTCCCTCAGACCTTTTTTTGTCTGTGAAGCTCCTGATTTGACCTTCAATTTTGATTGATAGCCTTGCTGGGTACAGTATTCTAGGATTCAGACCCTTTCTTTGCATGACTTTGTATATTTCATTCCAATCCCTTCTGCCCTGATAAGTTTCTGTTGAGAAATCACCTGCTAATCTGATGGGGGTTCCTTTGTAGGTGACTTTCTGTCTCTCTCTGGCAGCTTTTAAGATTCTCTCTTTGTCACTGATGTTTGCCAATTTTATTATAATGTGCCTTGTTGTAGGTCTTTTGGGGTTTATTTTACTTGGGACTCTACGAGCTTCTTGGATTTGTGTGGGATTTTTCTTTCCTATATCAGGGAAGTTTTCTGTCATTATTTCTTCCAACAGGTTTTCTATTCCTTGCTCAGTTTCCTGTCCCTCTGGAAGCCCTATTATGCGGATGTTGTTTTGTTTCATGTTGTCCCAAAGTTCCCTTAGGCTCTCCTCATGCTTTTTAATTTTTTTTCTATATGCTGCTCTACTTGGGTCTTTTTTTTCCTATCTTGTCTTCCAGCTCACTGATGCGGTCCTCTGCTTCTTCTTGTCTACTCTTGATACTTTCTGTGGAGTTCTTTATCTCAGTAATGTCACTTTTCATTTCTTCTTGGGTCTTCTCAATTTCTTTTTGGTCTTCTTCATTTCTTCTTGGGTCTTCTTCATTTCCTCTTGGTTCTTCTTCAATTCCTCTTGGTTCTTACTCACAATGACTTCTATTCCCTTCAGCCATCCTATCACCATTTCTCTGAACTCTCTCTCTGACAGGTTGCTTGCTTCCATTTTGTTTACCTCTTTTTCTGGTGAGGCTTGTTTTTCTTTCATTGGTGGGCTGTTTCTTTATCCCTCCATGGTCTCTCTTCTCTGTGTGTCTGGTTATGTAGTTCTCACTCTCCTGTGTTGATTTAAAGGCTCAAACTATGACACAACCAGGTGCAATGCACCAGGCACTGAAGAAGAATGTATTCACGGTATTGGTAACTCCAAATTAAAGGTGATTGCCAGAAGAAGGCAAATTAGGTGATAGGTGAAAAAGAAGAGAGTAAGATAAAACACTCACACAAACAAAAGAAAGAAAAGGAAGGAAGGAAGGAAGGAAGGAAGGAAGGAAAAAGGGAATTCCAAAATGAAATTGGGAAAAGGGGAAGGAGTAAAAAGAAAGAAAAGGGGAATGAACTATAAATATGGGTTGAAAACTCCTAAAGGACCACCACTAATCCCATCAAAAGCCAGCAACAAGTATCTGCAAATTGATACAAACTACATACAACAACTAATATCAAGGGAGGTTAGGGAACACAGAAGCATGAATCTATAAAAAAACAACAACAATGCAAACAACAAAACAAAAAACAATGCCAAAACCTCCCCACAAAATAAATTAAAAGAAAAGAATAAGCAAACCAATCTCACAGACATGCAGAAAATATCGATATAATCAACAGTCAGGTAAACAACATCAGCAGGACAGAGAGAAAAACAATTTAGGATGGTGAAGTCAGAGAAGGAGAGGTGTGTATGGACTTGGAGCAGATGGTTGGAGATTAGATATAAAAGTGGGGTGAAATTTTAACAGGGGGTAAAAAGAGAGAATAAGGAAAATTTAAAGCAGAAAAAGTTTAAGGGGAACAAGAAACTAACTAGGGAAAGGTTAGCTTGAGAGTGATGGCATAAGGGTGAAGTTGAGGTAGAGTAAAAAGATACTAAAGGGTAGATGAAAATATACTGTATAACACTAATCCCAAAGTAGAATGAAGGTTAAATAAAATGGCACTTTAAAAAAAAGGTTAAATAGAGAGAACTAAGATGGCGGCATAGGTAAAACACCTATCTTGCTGTCGTACTCAGCAATTTTAATACTACAACTTAACGAAAGAACAAATACCTTCCAGAATCACCAGAAAGCTCGCCGAGTGAAAATTCCACAAATAAAAGTGAAAATAAGACACTGTGACTTAGAGGAGCAGCGGCGAACAGTGTTGAAAGATTCGCCCGGAGAGAGGTTTGGAGCACGCGCCACGGAGAGGGCGGGCGGCTGAAAACCAGCCAGTTTTCTCGAACGGGGAGACAAAGACGTCCCACTGGACTGATTCTCCAGCTCTGGGCGAAGTCCAGAGAACCCACTATCATACGGGGTGAAAACTGGACAGTGGGAGGGCACGCCGAAGCTCGGGCGCTGCCAGATCTGCCGGCTTGTGAAGAAGGCAGCTTTCGTGCGAACAGCTCAGCTGCGTGATGGCGCAGAGAGCGCTCTGTGACTCACTCTCTCATTCAGAAAACCGTCAGACTGCTTTGTTTTATGACCCTGGGTGAGACAGTGGGTGTGCAGACTCATTTTGGGAGAGTCTGAATTCCCTGGCAGCCAGTGGAGCTCGGCAGCGGCTCTCTCTCAGAGGTGCTGGCAGCCATTGCCCTGGCACAGAGTCCCTGGGGCTGCATAGGGCGGAGCTAATGCTGTCTGCTTGGCCCGGAGACTCCGCCCATCCAACCTGAGCACAGCTGAGCTTCACAGACAATTGGCCTGGAGGTCAACCCTCCAAGTGCTAACAACGATTAACTGAGCTTAACTTCAGCAAGACTGTGCAGCCCATATCCACCTCAGGTAACCGGGGAGGCTGAGCCACTGTCCCTAGTAGGAAGTCTACCACACAAAGCTAATTGACCAACTCAGGGAAGCAGCCACCATGCAGCGACATGGAAAGAAATCAGATGTGAAAGAAATGGAGGAAAAAAAACAACTGGACATGGAATTCAAAACCACGGTTATAGGGTTTTTCAAACGGCTCCAACAAAAGGTCGAGGCCTATAAGGAAATAAGCAAGACCACAAAGGAAATGAATGAGTCCTACAAGGAAATGAACAAGACCCTCAAGGATATAAAGGAGACCTGCAAGGAAATGATCAAGACCAACGTGGAAATGAATGAGTCCTACAAGGAAATGAAGGAGACCCTCAAGGATATAAAGCAGACTCTCAAGGATATGAAAAAGGACCAACCAGAAATTAAGCATACACTGACTGAAACAAAAAATATTATACAAAGACCTAAAAGTGCTCTGGAGCACCCCAAGAACCAAGTTCAAGATTTGAAATACAAAGAGGTAAAATCCACTCAGCTGAAAAAGTAAGAAACCAAAAGAATCCAAAAAATTGAAGATAGTGTAAGGGGCCTCTGGGACAACCTCAAGCATACCAACATCCGATTTATAGGGGTGCCAGAAAAAGAGAGAGACCAAGATAATGAAAACCTATTTGAAGAATTAGTGACTGAAAACTTCCCACACCTGGTGAAAGAAATTGACTTAGGAGTCCAAGAAGTGCACCGAAGCCCAATATATAGGAACCCTAAGAGGACCACACCAAGGCACATCATAATTAAAATGCCAAGAGCAAGACAAAGAGAGAATAATAAAAGCAGCAAGAGAGAAACAGTTGGTTACCTATAAGGGAGCACCCATACGACTGTCAGCGGATTTCTCAACAGAAACGATGCAGGCCAGACGGGAGTGGCAAGAAATATTCAAAGTGATGAACAGCAAGAATCTACAACCAAGATTACTCTATCCAGCAAAGCTATCATTCAGAATTGAAGGTCAGATGAAGTGCTTCGCAGATAAGAAAAGCTAAAGGAGTTCATCACCACCAAACCAACATTATATGGAATGCTGAAAGATATTCTTTAAGAAGAGGAAGAAGAAAAAGGTAAAAATAAAAATTATGAACAACAAATACACATCTATCAACAAATGGACATAAAAATCAAGTGAATTGATAGGCTGTTGAACAGGATAAACTGGTGAATATAACAGAGACATGGACATAGAGAGGGAATGGACTGACAATTCTTGGGGAGAAAAGGGTTGTGGGAAGTGCAGCAAGAGACTGGACAAAAATCTTGCAACAATGGGAGAGGACAGTGGGGAGGGGGAGGTGAGGATGGAGGGTGGGATAGGTACAGGGTAGAGGGAAGCTATAGGGGATAAAAAGGGGAAACAATGTAATTAATAAACTGAACAATAAAGATATAAATAAATAAATAAATAAATGAAATAAAACATAAAAAAAGGTTAAATAGTAGTAGAAATAAAATTGATTCCTTAATTTGTGTTACACAAGAGTCAATTTGTGATTCAGCCACTGGGTGGCAGTGTTTCTGGATTGACCTTCGGGTCTATTGGTCCTCTCTAGCCTGAACTAAAATCCCACTATGTCTATGGTATTCTCTACTGATTTGTGGGAATAGGCTCCCCCAGAGCTGCCTCTCTAATGGTAAGCTCCTGTTCTGATCCCCAGCCTCAGAAAAACAGCTCACCCCTGCGGTCTTCCAGGCTATCCCCCACCAGAAGATCCCACGTTCCTGGTCCAGCACTGAGACACTAGGCTTGGGAGAGGAAAAACGCAAGCGCGAGAACTCAAGTCCCACTTGTATGTCTGTGCGAAGCTCCTTCCCCCCTTGGGTTTGGCAGCCCACACCCTCCCAAAATTGCTAGGCTGGCCCTCTCTGTCAAGTCCAAATGGGCTTCCCTCTAGGTATCCCCTCTGCCACCAGCCCTGAGGGCCCTCTTCCACGTCTTCCAGCTCCAACAGCCACGGACTTCTCTTTCCTCCTTTCCCAGGCGCAAATCTCCCTGCTTTGTCACCTCCCCCAACCCCAGGAGAAATCTGACCTTTCCGTGGCGGAGCGCAGGGCTCGTTGGAATTTGCCTCTACGCCAACTAGGAACCGATGTTCCAGGGGTCTCAGCTGCCCAGTGGGTACTGCAGCTGCAAAATTTTCAGGCTCTTCCCCTTCAAGATGGCGTAGTCCACCTTCGAGCCAATGGCTCTGGGAGAGAACCCAGCTGCACCGGGGCCGCTCCGCTAGGGGAGGCAAATCCAGCAGTCCCCTTCCTTCCCCCGAAGCCCAGCTGTCCCCCAACTCGCCAACAAACACTCCCCGTGCGACCCTCAGCTGCTCCCTCCATCTGCTGTGGGACACAAATGATTATGCATCTCTCTGTTCCACCGCCATCTTTTCTCCTTGGTCTGAATATTCTTTTTCATTCTTCACCCATGGTAAATTCATGAGAACAGCCAACAACAAATATGCTGTTTTGGGTTACTTTTGTCTAAGATTGCCCAAAACCACCATTCTTTTCTGATGACACAAGTAGTTGGAAGTTGGTTATAGACGATCATGCTCTGTTTTAAAGTATATTCATCGATAGCCACGTCGGCAGAAACCAGGGTGGCCTTCTTGAGTTCTGATAGAGTCCCTGCCAACGTCCTTCAATTTGAGGCTGAATTGAAGCTGTTTTGATGCATGAACTAATAAGAATTTATCCAATTTTTACAATAGCTCTAGCAAGCAAGTAACAGCTTTCTTCCCATTTTGTAGATAAGGAAACTGAAGAAGACAATTTAAGCCACACAAAACTCAAGGTCACCCATGCTAATGAAGGTTGGAGTGGATACACTGGCAAAGGATGGAATAATCTGCCTGCCTGTCCCCAGCCTGACTAGCAGCAGTCCCCCAATTGCCTATCTGTTTCACTTCTCTTCCCTTTTCTTCACCTTCCTACCCAGCCCTCCACCTGGCAGATCTGACTCTCAAAACCTTTTCCTCATCAGAGGGTGAGTGTTTCTCTCCAGAGCTGCTCTTGGCAGGTAATTACTAATCAAATGTAGATAATCAAGCTGCATTTCCAAACCCCCTTTTTCTTCTCTCCTCCCCTCCTTGGACACCTTTCTGGGGGGAAGGTGACTCTGTCAGGAATTCAGATTAACATCAACAACAGGGGTGGGAAGTGGGGAGAGGATGAAGAAAGGCATCAAACTCATTTGCAAATTGCAAATGTCAAGCCATCTTCTGTGCTGGTTTGCTCTCTGCTATTTTAAGGTATCTCATTTAGCATAATATTTGCATCCTGTGTGCCTTACCCGGTAATTAGGAGTAGAGAGGAATTCTTCTTGTTCCCAGACTACGGGCATTGTGGTGGAGAATAAAGGAAGCTCTGGGGATAGTACTCAGGCAGCAAAGCCTTTAAAAGTTACTTCTTCAACTCCACTGTCTTGCTGAAAATCGTGGAACACCGGGACGTTCTGAACCTGGGTCATGCTCATTGCTTGGCTTCAGGGGACCCGTGACCCCTCCGCAATTCTAAGCAGAATTCTGTTTATGTAACTGCAATTCCCCCCACCCCCTGGGGTGGCAGTTTATAGCTTTCCTCAGTCTCAGTGGTCTGCAACTCTCAAATCAAGAAAGACTCACAGTGGGCATCTGTTTTGCTTCCCCAACAGTCATCCACTCTTTCAAGTCCCAGCAACTTGATTTTCTGTTGGAAAACTAACCCTCCTCCACTCTTACTCCATTTTAGGGCTGCCCAACAGAACTTTCTGCAATGATGGAAATGTTCCATTCAGTCTAGTTTTCTGCCAAAGAGAGTCTCGCTAAGGAGCTACCTGCACTGCCTGCAGCAATGGTGAAAGTTCCTGGTGGTCCACATTTTTGCCTGGTTTCTTCCCAAGCCAGGCAGTCCTTCCTCCCCTTCTGATTTACTTCTCTTTCCTGTGATGACTGGCTGAGTATATTTGAATGCAAAATACCATGATCCTTCACTAAAAGGCCTGTCACCATTGGTCTTCCTGGGAGAGAGTGATTACACTATTAAGGGCGTCTTGATACATGGTCCAGGAATGATCATTGATACAGAGACCAAATGAAGAGTTGCCAGATGGGAGGGGGCGAGGGGACTAGGTGAAAAGGCTGAAGGGATTAAGAAATATAAATTGGATGCTGTCTGTGAGAGACCCACGTCAGAACGGAAGATACACACAGACTGAAAATGAAAGGATGGAAAAAATACTCATTGCAAGTGAAAACAAAAAAAAAGTTGAAGTAGCAATGCTTGTATCAAAGGCCATAACAAGAAACAAAGAAGGACATTACATAATACTAAATATATAGATTCAACAAGGAGATATAATGCAGAAAATATATATGTACCCAACATAGGAGCACCTAAATATATAAAGAAATGCTTGGTGGACATTAAGGGAGTGATGGACAGCAATACAGCTATAGTTGGGGATTTAAAAACCCTATTGACATTACTGGCTAGATCTTCTAGACAAAAAAATCAACAAGGAAACAGTGACCTTAACACAATAGATCAGATTAATGTAATTGATATTTACAGAACATTTAATCCCAAAGCAGCAAAATATACATTTTTCTCAAGTGTACATGGAACATTCTAGGATAGACCACATGTGAGGATATAAGTTTAATCTTACTAAATTCAAGAAAATTGGAATTATATCAAGCATCTTCTCAGACCACAATGATATGAAACTAGAAATCAACTACAATAATAATAATAAAAAAACCTCAAACACATGGAGACTGAATAATATGTTGTTAAACAATGAATGGGTTAACAATGAGACTGTTGGAAGCTGCCCATTGCCTTTGCTAGCAGAGAGTTGTGGACAAGGAACCCGAAGGCTGGTCAATCTTGAGGCTCTGGCTAGAGTCAGAGCCCTACACCCACTGTCTGATGGAGACAAAGGTAGCTGAAGCAACTTCCACCTTTTAGTCTTATGTAAGTCCTTGCTGATGGGCTATCATGGAGCTATTACTGGAATTGCCTGCCTAAGGGCTGGCTATAGGTGGATCTCAAACCTGAATAAAGGATCGCAAGGCCAGAGCAAAGCGGAGTCCTCTCTTGGGCTTCCACCTGGCCCCCAATTCCCAAATTAGTATTTTCTTGTCTAGTCTCTTTCATTTGTGTGCGGCCTCCTCCAGAGCCCAAACCCTGAACCTGAACCCTGAACCACTTGGGACATCGGGGGTACATTACCATGAGACCAAGATAAAAAGTTAACCAGAAGACAGTGAAAATGAACACACAGCATCTCCAATTGTATGGCACACAGTAGAAGCAGTACTGAGAGGGAAGTTCATAGCATTACAGGCATACCTCAAGAAGCAAGAAAAATCTCAAACTATCTAATCCTGCATCTAAAAGAACTAGAAAAAGAACAGCAAGTAAAGCCCAGAGGAAGTAGAAGAAAGGAAATAATAAAGATTAGAATGGAAATAAATGACATAGAATCTAAAAAAATGATGTAGCCGAGACTGGTTTGGCTCAGTGGATAGAGCGTCGGACTGTGGACTGAAGGGTCCCGGGTTCGATTCTGGCAAGGGCATGTACCTTGGCTGTGGGCGCATTCCCGGTGGGGGGCGTGCAAGAGGCAGCTGATCGATGTCTCTCTCATCGATGTTTCTGACTTTCTATCCCTCTCCTTCCGCTCTGTAAAAATCAATAAAATATTAAAAAATGATGCAAAAGATCAGAGAAGCCATAGCCGTTGTGGGAAATAGTATGGAGTTACCTCAAAAATTAAAAAAATAAAACTACCTCAGAACCCAGCCATTCCACTTCTAAGAATATATCTGAAGAAATCCAAAATACTAACTCAACAGGATATCTGCTCTTCTATGTTCGTTGTTGGGTATTTACAATAGCCAAGATCTAGAAACAGCCCAAGCACCCATCAGTAGATGATAGGATAAAAGCACTTTGGTACATTTACACCATGGACTTCTAGTCAGCTTTAAAGAAAGAAGAAATCTTACCTTTTGTGACAGCATGAATGGACCTGGAGATTATTATGCTAAGTGAAATAAGCCAGTTAGAGAAACAAATACCATATGATGTAGACTGGATGGATTTATTGATATTTACAGAATATTTCATCCCATGCATGAATCTAATGAACAAAATAATTTAACAAAATAGAATCAGAAGCATAGATACATAAAACAGTATCAGGGGAGCGGGTGGAGAGCCGGGTGAAAAAAGATAAAGGGATTAAGCAAAAATACATATTATAGACACAGACAACAGTATGGTGATAGCCAAAGGGAAAGGAGATGGAAGTGGAAGAGGGAAAAGTGGGGAGAAATGGGGATGGAAAGAGACTTTACTTTGGCTGATGAGTGCACAATGATTGTGTTCCTTTTGGAACCAAGTTAACTTGTTCCAGAAGGACCACAGCCATATGGCAATGCTATTATATTGAGAATGGCTATAGAGGGGCAAGGATGGAATTGAGGCCACTGAGGAGGCTGCTGCAAAAATCCAGGGGAGGCAGGATGGGGGCTTGGACCAGCTGGAGGTGGTGAGGAGTAGCCAGATTCTGAATAAAAGGACTAAGAGTTTTCAGCAAACATGAGGTTCAGGAAGTATCTGCTCCACCCTTCCTAGCCATCCAGACCATGGGGGCTTGTGTAACTGGATTCTTGGGTTCTGAAGGCAGCCACTAATACCCTTGCCTCCTCCATGGGTCTGCGTGTGTTGGACGTGTCAGCACCAAGAGTTATTGCTGGCAACATCTTTTGTAACTCTGGCAGAGAGATCAGTGGAAGCTTTTATCTTAATTAGGTTACACAGGGCACCATCATCCATCCATCTTCCCCAGTTAACTTGGGGTAGAGCAGGAGGATGATGGCAGAAGGGAAGGCTGCCCCAAGCTGATCAACATGAATCAGAACTGACTGGAGTCTCTGAGGACTCATCAGAAGGAGGAGGGAGGTGAGTGGGTCTTGTCAAAGATGTTATGGTGGAGAAGAGAGTCAGAAGGCTATCTTGTAGTAGGGGGTTGATTTAGGAATCGCCCCAGTGGGCTTTGCCTGACTTAATGGGAGAACTCTGCCTGCATCCCACAGACCTGGGACATTGTTTATGTCACCAGGTAGGTTGGAGTATCAGAATCCTGGAAACTTCACTGATTTCTGCCGTAGGAGGGAAGTGTGTGGACTGCCATAGCTGTTGTGTCATCCTGGATGTATGTTAGATTCATCAGTGGAGAAGTAAAGGGGAGGAAGGGAGAGACAGAGGGAAGAAGGGAAGGACAGAAGGAGGGAGGGAAGGCATTCATTTAGGTCTCCATTCTAAATATACCAAATTGCAATCTGTTGGAACAAGCTCCCAGCCAGGAGCATGAACAGTGGATCTCTGTCCAAGGTGCTGAATCGCCCAAGCACGCACTTCTCTTGCTGCATCTTCTTATTTCCTTCATTCAAATTTTAACAAATATTTATTGAGCACCTACCTCAAAAATCCCTGCCCTCTTGGAGCCTGTGTTTTAGTGAATGAAGTCAGATAAGAAGTTTATAAAAAGCAGATTATATATTAGAAATGGAAAAGTGCTTCGGAAAAAATAAAGCAGGGTAATGGGACAAGGAGAGCAGAATTTGCATTGCAGCTGTAAATAGAGTGGTGAGCTAAGGCCTTCCGGAGATGATGACATTGAATAAACATTTGATAGAGATGAGGGAGGGAGCTATTCAGGTTTGCTGAGGGTGTCACACCAACCAAGTGGTATTGCTCATGTGTCCCATCAAATCCCTGTTCTTTCTCACAGCAGTGATTTTGCTTATGATGTTCCCTCTTCCTAGAATTTTCTTTCCTCCAATTTCCATCACTACTGTGTTCAAATTTTATTCTTTAGGGAAAAGACCCTATGTAAATATCACCATCTTTAGAAAGCCTACCAGGGTTGTCCTTTTCTACTAACCTTCGTAACTCTCTCTCTTTCTAATAGATGGATGGATGGATGGATATTGCTCTCTGGTTCTTCTTTTCCACTGTGTTGCTACGACTGCTTAGGTTCCTAGTGTGGCTCTTTGATTAGCCTGGGAGTTCACAAAAGTAGGACCTATGCCCTGGCTTCCTGCTATGCCAAGGACTGTGCTCAGAAGCCCAATAACTGCCCCTCCGTCTCCCCACCCCCACACATGCTTCTGATGGTATCACCTGCTCCTCCTTGTGGCCTAATCCAAACGGTAGCTCTCCTTTACCATGTCCACATGTAATGGTTGGGACTATCCCTTCTCTACTTACTATAATAATTGAAACAAAACATCTTACCAAGATGGCTTCCCCGTGGCTGAGAGGTAGAAGGGTGGGGTTTGCTCGTGAGCCCCTCGGTCCCCACTGAAAGCAGGACGGAGAAGCCATCCTCCTCTCCCATCTCATACATGAGGCCCAGAGCGGAGAAAGAGTCCTGTCCTCCCCGGGGTGCTGCTTTCCTCCCTGGTGCCATCGCCTGTGTTGTGTATGTGAGCAGTCCCACTTGGGGGTGGGAATAAACATCTGGCATTAAAAAAAATTCCTCTACTTGTTTTGGACAAGTCACTTCACCTCTGAGGACATGTTTCCTAATCTGTAACATGGAGGTAATAGTATTACCTGACTTAGGGGAGTTTTGTGATATTTAAGCATTCATAAATGTAAGGCATTAGCAAGGTACCTGGAATATGATCATGGTAGCTAGAATTATAAATATTTCTTCTCATCTTCCCTATACCTATCCCAGATAGTTTTTTTTTTACTCTGTAATGTTTGTGAATGAATGCATCTCTTTGTCAGTTTTTCTCAGAGTGGTCGTCTATCAAGCAGGGTTTATTAAAATGCATTTCTCTGGGCTCTCGGCCCTCCTGAACTCAGAGGGTAGGGGTCTAGGAATCTGATGTTTAAACAATGCCCTGGGTGATTGTTGTGCACACTAAAACTTGAGAACCACAGATGATGATAATAGCTGTGGCATAGAGATCTTTGTAAATTATATATATTTTGGGATTAGATATATATGAAATATACATACATACATATATATATATGTATATATTATAATTCTTTTACAACTATTGACATAAAAACATATGGCTTAGCACAGTACCTGGCACACACAGCAAATCTTAGCTATTGTTTTCTGTCTGTAAGCAACCTCTGTGACTAGTCCGTTCATGTGAATTTGACAGGGGGCTCCTGGCTTGCTTTGGAGACCTCCTTACGGTCCAGCTTTGCTTTGCTCTATGTGCACAGCTGTTCTAAAGACAGGAACCTCAGACAGGGAGAAATGAACCAGAATGAGCTTCAAGCACTTGCCCTGCTGCTGTTGCTGCTGCTGGTAGAAAAATAGCATCATCTCTGCTCTTCAAAATTCCCTCGGCAGATGTGCATGCAGCTGTTCTGCCTCCTTCCTATGGGCAGAGAGCAGGCAGATGCTGCCAGGAGTCCAGGAAACTGTGCTATAACCAGCTCATGCAAATGAGGCCCATGACGGCTTTTCCCCTTCTAACTAGTCTCTCTTCTTTATTTTTATCCATAGAGGCAGTGGTGTGGGAGGCACCTCTTAGTTCTAGGTGCTTCTAGAGGAGGAACTGAAGGAGGGAGGTGCCCAGAGGGAAGGAAGAAGCCAGGAAGGAAGAAGGAGATGAAGAAGAGCAAATCTGGGTGGTTGCAGTGATGCAGCAAGGAGAGTTGGCAGAATTTAATCCTAACACTGACTTGCTCTGTGACCTTGGGCAAGTCACTTCCCTCTCTGATTCTTATCCCGAGCCAAATGGCACATGATAGTGGAGTGAGCATAAGCGTTGGAGCCCAGTCTTTGCAGGTTGGAATCCTGGCTCCACCTGTACTACTTGTGTGACCTTGGGCAAGTATCTTTACTTTTTTGCATCCTTAGTTTTGTCTAAAGGAGGGGATAGGAAATCTTTGTCCTTTGTGCCCAACAGGTTTACTGTAAGGATGAAATCACCCAGCGCATGTCAAAACATATCCTAAGAAGTGAAATGCTGGCGGTATATGAGTTGTCATTCATTCCTTCCAGGGGAACTTGATTCCTTCATCCCTACCAAGTCCAGGGAACAGAAAACCTAAGACAAGCCACCAGGAGAGTGGTTGCCTTGCTGTTGGTGCTGCCTTCAGGAGGGTCAGTTTCAACATGCACACCACCCCACTTGCTAACACAGCTCCAGGCACTGACACAGGGAAGGCATGCCTTCCATCCGCCATGGGAGCATTTGGAGTAGAGGTAGTTTAATGTAATAGGTAAGCACAGGAGGCATAAGATGGGTCTAGTTTCAGATCTCATGTCTGTCACTTACTGGCTGTATGTTTGGCACATCACTTAACCCCTCTAAGCCCCGGCTTCCTCTACATTTAAGTGAAGATAATCATAACTACCTCACAACATTATAGAGGATTAAAAGAGATAAAGTATATTGCCCAGTGCTGGGTACATAGTAGGTGCTCATTGAGTGAATGTTAGCTTTCCTCCTTATTATTATTATGTTGAGTCTGAGGGAAGGACCACCTTGTCAGGTTTGCCATGAGGCCAAGCGTCCATTGGCTGCAAGTGTGAGGAGAGCTGGGATTAGCATGGCTGGTATGAGGCCTGCTGGGGCTGTGTGGCTTTAGATGTGTCCCTTCCTCTGAATTTTCACTTTCTCATCTGCAAGTGGGCCTTTAGCTGTCTCCCTCACTGGGTCGTGGGACTCAGATGAGTGACTTCATGAAAAAATGCCTTGCCGATTTGAAAGTGCCATGGAGCTAAGAAGAGCTAGTGTGTGGGTACCACCTCCTCCCATGGGCTGCTTCCTCCTTGCCATTCTGCAGCTCACTGTGAGCCAGGCAGACAAGGCAGATGGGATTTGGCTTGTCAAAGCCCGAATCATCCAGAAATAGGGGGCTGCTGTAGCCACCAAGATCTACCCCCTCTGCCAATGGCACCGGAACATCACCAACTCCTGACAATTCCTTAAGGCTCTTACCACGGACAGTTTACCTGGGCAACTGAGCCAAGACAGCCCAACTCCTCAAGAACATATTACAGTCTGGCTTCCCCAACACACATGCACCCCAATACCCAGGGCCTCACAAGGAAACAGAGAGCTGGGAGTCTGAAGAAAATTTAATGAAAGGACTACTTGCAGAGAGGTAGGCAGGGTTAGTGGGACTGATCAGGGAGGGATATGAGACCCCCCCCCCCCCAGAGACTAGCCAGAGCTGGGAGCAGTTACCACCCCTAGGCTTGAATATCAAGGAGAGGAACTGGGTTTCCAGAAGCTGGTGAGAGGTGGAGCTGGGGGTGGAGTGCCAGAGGGAGCTGTCGTCATAGAAGGATTTGGCCAGAATCATAGCACTGAATCAGGGAAGGAGTGTGAGGGAAGGGAGAAATACCTCAAGTCTTTCTTCCAGCTTTCCAACCTCTGCTGGTCCCTCCTAGTGACCAAGCCCACTGGGAAGCTAGAGGACAAGGGACCCCATGGATGCTGCCTAAACAGGTGAGCCTTTCCAGACAGATGGTGCAGAGAATGACAGAGGGCGACCTGGTTGGGGGAGCACCACAAGCAGAGAATAGCCAGCCCCTCCCAAATGCTCCTTCTTGTTCGCCCTATTGGGCCCCTGACTCTTAGTGAAGTACCTTCTCCACTTTCCTGGAGCCGTTTTCAGAGTAGCATTAAACTTCTGAGGATGCCAAATGTAGACTGTAGGAAGCACTGGAGTCTGCTTCAGGCATAGCTGGACGGTGAGCTCCATGAGGCCAAGGTCTGTGAACAGAGTTCAGCTCTTCCCTGAACTGCTCTCGCCATTTCTTCTTTCCATGCAGCTTGAGGGCATCTCATTTCCTTGGTTCCCCCGTATCGGTTATGTGCATAGCTTTGGAGTCAGACAGACCTGGCCCTTCCACTGCTGGCTCTTTAGGCTTGGGTGTGTTTGCTAACCTCTCTGGGCTTCAGTTCCTGCATGCATAAAAGAGGGCATACATCTACTTTATAGAGTTGTTACAGGGGTTGAATGAGAAGCTAAGAGCAAGGATCTGGCCACCCAGAAGACTCAGGATGTGACAGCTAGCATATTATACTGTCACTGGTGTATGACTCCCTGGTAGGGCTTCCTTGGCTGGGGAGCAGCTCCCTCCTGGCCCCCACCTCTCTGTCCTGTCCTTTTCTCCATCCAATGTTTACTGCTCGCTCTGTGCTCCTGGGAAGGGCTGTTGTCTGGCTCAGCTTGCAGAGAGCTGGGTAGGAGAGGCTGGAGAATGCAAATGTGGCCTTATCTGCGTGTGTGCAGCTGCTCCTTTCTTGAGTTTCTCATAGGGAATGAGGGCAAGCTCTGGGCCCCGCAGGCTGCCCCAGGTTCTTCTGGCCTGGTTGATTCTGTAATATCAGCCACAGTGATACCACCCAGAACACCTCAGGCTTCTCTATTTGCAATGAGCTCTAATTGCTATCACCTCAGGGTAGCCTCCCAATGACCCTGGATCATTATCATTATCACCACCGTGTTGTACAGGGGAGGAACACCGAGGATCAGAAGGGTAAACAGACTGGCCCAAGATCACATGGCTAATTGGTGGTGGAGTAGAGATTGGAACTCATGCAGTTGGGCTCCAGGATTTAAAGTTCATTATGTTAGTGAGTGTTGCTTCTGGCAGCAAGTAAGAGAAAACCTTGACTCAGTGTACTTAAACAAGGAAGACTTTCATCGTGTCCCACACAGGCAGTCTTGAGGACGGGTTCTCTGGTTCCTCAGTCAGCATTTTAACAATGTCATCTAACTTGATTCTTCCCATCTCTAAACTGGTTGGAATCACCCTCAGTCTGGCTCCTCTCAAAGTCACAACATGGCTGCTGTGGCTCCAGGGGAGGTGAGAGGCCTTCTTTGATTATGTTGCTTTAAGAGCAAGGAGACATTTCCAGAAGCCATTGGCCCAAAACTGAGTCCTGTGTCTGATTCCTAAATCAAATCTCTGGGGGGGAAAAAGGCAGGAATGGCTAAGACCAATTAGACTTTCCTTCTGAGTCAAGAAGGGGAGGGAGAAATGGCTCTGATGGACCACCATCTGTCCCCTGCCTTCATGCTTGTGACTCCTGTAATCCTGGCTCTGTGACTTGTCATCTATCTGTGTCCATTACTTGTTGCAAAGAAGGCTCCATGGTGATAAGATAAATCTGCTGTTAGGACACTAGCTTTGTGGTTTCAGCCTGGGAGTGACTTGGAAGATATCTGGGACAGGAAACTTTCCCTCCATGGAGGGTGTGCACTATCATGAGTGGGCATTCTCTCTCTGGGGTCAGAAAGCTCTGTCCCAATTCAGGCTGTGTGGCCCTGAGCAAGCCTTCCTGACCTCCATTCTTCTTCCAGTAAAAGGGGCCTGATAATGGTATATGTCTCTAGACTACAATGCAAAAGCACCTGGCATAGTGCCTAGTGCTTAGTAGGTGCTCAGTAAAAACCAGCCAGTGTTCATTTTCTTCCCCTTGAGAATGAAGGAGCTTGTAGTCTCTGAGCCCAGGTACTCTTGGAGACCTTGGCTTTGTGTTGAATCTCATTGCTCTCCTAGAAGAGCGGGGATAGCTAATATCCTTCTGGCTCCTGAGGGAACTTTTCCAGGCAGCCATAATGCTGTGAAGGTCACCCACCATCTACATGCCATGCAAAACATCAGCTGACATTTTCTTGCTGGTCGGTGCTGTGTGAAGCTGGCACAAAGGGGCTAGAGAAGACAGCCTTTCTGGGACAGCAGTAGGGAGCTGGTGGCATTTCCTTTCCCCCGAGTGGCCTGGGGGCAGCAAGTGACACCTACAAGTCACCTGAGCTGCCCTGGGGCTGGTGAGTGCAGCTAAGGTCCCCCATGCTGTTCAGGAGTGTGAGTACATATGTTGGATGGGGGAGAGTGAAGGTAGAGCATGGTCGTGGGGGATGGCATTCCCTCCCCTTCCTCTCCAGTCTCTGTGAGTTCTTTGTAGCAAAGATGAATTTTCTTATTTAGCATTTATGTGGCACTTTGGATCTGCACAGTGCTTTACAACCCGTTTTATTGGCTGCGCTTGTGTGTTATATATAGCAACAACCTCAGCTGCACCCAGGGACTCTCTCCAGAGATGTGCACTGAGCAAGGCAAACTTTACCTAACTTTCTCAGGCTTTCTCAAGCTTGGCCCATTTTCTGGGACAATGCCTGGTCTTCTGTATGTGGACAAGTGTGGAGTGGATTGGTGGTGGGGGTGATGCTGGGGTGGGGGTCCTTATGCGAACCTGGCAGCCAAAGGTTTCTCTTATCCCCGAGAAACTGGTGAATCTAATCGTAGGTGACTTGCCTAGCTCAGCCCATACTTGCCTGGGCTAGTGGGTAGGGGGCCACTTGCAAGACTGGCTTAAAACTCCTTCCATTTCTTGGTGAAGACACTTCTTCTTTGTAATTGACCTTGTGATATGTCTATTAACCTGTCTTAGAGTGGGTCACCCTCCTACCCCAACTCCACTTCCAGGCTGACCACGAGACAGGGACATGGTGTAAATAAATTATTGGGAAGGCGATCTCAGGAAGTATGAATGAGGGAATGGAAAAGTGAAATGGGGAAGGTAGAAAAACCTAGAGAAGGGGTGTTATTCAGAGGACCACTCCTGTGGCCAACTGGAGCTTTATTCTACTGGGAAACCTTGGAATGTGACTTCATTTGGAAATACGTTCTTTGTAGCTATAATCAAGTTATCAAGTTATTATGATGGCATAATAGGTTAATCCAATGACTGCTGTGCTCATGTGAGAAATTTTGACAGAGAGACACTGAAAGACGCCATGTGACAACACAGGAGGACTTTGAAGTGATTCATCTTCAAGCCAAGGAACGCCAAGATAGCTGGCGGCCACCAACCTAGGAAGAGGCAAGGAAGGACCCTTCCCTAGATTCTTGGGACACCTTGATTTCTGAAACCTCTAGAACTGTGAGACAATAACTTATTTTAAGCCATCCTGTTTGTGGGAATTTGTTATACAGCCCCAGGGTACTAAGGTGCCACTCAAGAACTATATAATTGCATCTGTGGAAGCAAATATAGAGAGCCGTGGTAGCCAGTGAAAGGAGGTGGAGATGCAGGCAAGGCGCACTGGAGCTGGGTTCTGAAGATGGCAGAGGAGTTGTGTGTGCACAGAAGGAAGACCTAGGCTGGAGGGAACAGAAAGTGCCAAGTTTCTGTGGATTGAATATGCCCTACCCTCTGAAGAAATGGACAGATCAGTAGGGGAGCCAGGCCATTCTCCTCTCAACACTTCTGGCTTCTGTTTTCTAGGGGCTGTTGGTTCAGTGTGTCTGTCGGTTTATCTACTGGTTGTTCCCCTCTTCTTTTACTCCATCCTCACTGCCCTTGTGGAGTCCTTGTCCTTGAACAGAGTCTGGGGCTGCAGGGGAGAGGCACAAAGGTGCTTTGTGCTGTAGCACCCAGCATCTTCTGGGCAAGAGAGCTGGCTCGGCTATGAATGGGCCTTAGACAAAGGCATCGCCTGTGAGTACCTGTAATTGGAGTGTCCGCATGCAATGCTAGGGACAAAGGGGAGATGAATGACTGTGTTGTCTGCTGTCTGTTGCTATGGTTTCCATGGGGCTGGTAGGGAGCATGGTTACCAGGCAACGAGAGAGGGACCAAGACAAAAGGAAATGGTGTGAAGGAGAAGTTTGAGGCAGGTAAGAGTGAGTGTATGCAGGGTGAGGTGGGAAGGAGGTACAGAGAGAATGAGGGAGAGACCCAGGCAGACATAGAGGATAGACGGAGGCAGAGGGGAGGAACAGAGAAGAAAGAGAGAAAATGAGGGAGAGGGAAAGAGGAAGGGAGAAAGAGAGAAGGAGAATAACAGAGGGAGAGAAGGTGGGTCAGGGGTGAGGGAGAAAGAGACATAACACACAGAAAAAAAGACTTAGAGAAGCAGAGACATTAAAATGGAGAAAGAGAGGCAGAGACAATAGAGAAATGGAGGTACTCATTCACCCAAGAGTGCCTGCTGTGTGCCAAGCCCTGTGGCCTCTGCGGATAAGGCTGTTAGGAAGACAGATACCTGGGAGCTCACACATCCAGAGAAGGAGAAACGGATGCTGTGATGGAGGCAGGGTATTCTCCCTTTCCCCCTTGGAGTGACTGGGGCTTCCTCTCCAGGCTGGTGTCTCTTGGAGGCTGGTGGCCTCTGGAGAGGGCCTCTGCGTTCTTCCTCCTGTCTCCAGGAAGTGGCCACAGGCAGCTGCACTCCTAGGAGGCTGTTTGTATAAGTGACTGGGTGAATGGCACTGGTCTCTCCCTGGTAGCTCTCTCTTAGCCACCCATAATGATGCTTGAATTTCCCACCATTATGACTATAAGGTTCGAGGCGTGGGGGATGGAAGCTGAAGACCGAGACATTTTAAAAGGGGGGTTTTATTATGGAGGAGGTAGAGAAAACAGGATTAGAGGAGGGGGAGAAGAGGAAGGGACCCAGATGGACTGCCTTCCAGACCTGGAGAACAGTCTGGGAGAGCAGTAACATGTGGGGCAGTGTAGACACCTTTTAAGGGAAGGAACAGGAAGGGGTTGGGCCCAGGGCTGAACAGGAAGGGGTACTTGGCACGTGCTGATTGGTGGTTCACTGTCTTTGAGATATCTCTGTGGCAGATGCTGGTTATGTCATAACTCCACCCACCAGTTGGGGGGAGGAAGGTATACAGCTTGCAGGTGCATCGACTCTGGACTTCCCCACCTGCATTGACCTAACAATGACGACTTTGGCCAACCCACTTCCTTTGAGGATTCTGTAGCTATAAACTTCTTTTACATATGTTGCTCATTTGATCCTATATGGCAGGTATTATCACTGCTTCCACCATGGAGGCATGGAAACTGAGGTCCTGAGGGATGAAGTGCTTCGCCTGGGGTCACACCCTCACTCAGGAACAAAGGCCCTGCAGCCTTCATATCCCCACTCAGTGCTCTTCCTTCTGCTTACATCCCTGTCTGGGTCAGATTACTTGTTTTCAAGGAGCAGAAACCTACACAAATGGCCTTAGTAAAATGGGAGGTTTATTGAAAGGACAGTGAAGTGGCTCTTGAGAGCCAAGGGCAGGACTCACAGCTGTTCTTACAGACTCCTTCAGGGCACTGAACAGAGATCAGAAGCCAAGGAGACCATTCCTTTCCGTTCTCTCTTTCTGAGACTGGCTAGTGGCTCCTCTGCTTTCTCTACACATTGGCCCAGCTCACAGGATTGAAAAATGCCAAGAATGACCTCCAAGGAAATTCTCTTTGTCTTACAACTCAGATTCTCAAGAGAGACCCTGATTAGCTCACTTAAATCACATGTGTGGTCCTGGTCTAATCAGTGGTGGCCAGTAGGGAGGCTCTTAGAATATGACATGATCAGCTACTGTGGCTACCTCTTCAACAATGGCTGTCAAAATGGAGGTGTCGCCGAAATCGGCTTGGCTCAGTGGATAGAGCATCGGCCTGCAGACCTAAAGGTCCCAGGTTCAATTCCGGGCAAGGGCATGTACCTTGGCTGTGGGCACATCCTCAGTAGGGATTGTGCAGGAGGCAGCTGGTCGATGTCTCTCTCTCTCATCGATGTTTCTAACTATCCCTCTCCCTTTCTCTCTGTAAAAAAATCAATAAAATGTATTTAAAAAATAAAAAATGGAGGTGTCAACAAGACACCTAAACACACTCAGTTCCATCATGGGGATACCAAGATTAGCCTTGCCTGTCTTCCAAGGCTGTTGTGAGGAGCTCACAAACTGTGAAGGGCCTCAAAGACAAAATACCCATCCCGCATCTCCTTCCAAGGTCACAGCCCTGACTCAGTGGGGCAGTGTTCAAGAAAATTGTTATTGATGAGCGAGCGACAGAAAGCAGGAAGAGTTGAGAGGGTGGATGGGCCAAGGTGTGTATCATGAGGAGGTGTGTATGAGGAGGAGGATGCCATTAATTCATTAATTCATTCGCTTGTGTTCTAAGTCCTGTGAGTCAACAATGTTCTGGAAACCAGGTGATAAAGTAGTGATGGAGAAACAGTGGTGAAGATGGCATGGCCTCTGTTCCCCAGAGATGCAGAGGAGATGGGTGACAGGCACACAACCTGCCGGTTACAAAATATCTTGAGATGTTCTATGCCAGAGAGATAACGGGAACAGTGGGGGTGACTGGGAGCACCAAGGAAGGTCAAGTTCAGGTGAGCCCAGAAGGGCCTTTGAGGGATGAATAGGATCTGGAGAAGCAGAGAAAGGTAGGGTTAGAGAGTGGTGGGCAGAGGTATACTGGAAGAGTCATAAAAGCATGAGTGACATGAAAGTCACTTATGAATTAGCCTTGGTGGGGTGCAGGGAGTGTGTGGGGTGGTGGTGAGAGCACTGGCAATCAAAGCTGGAGATCATTATGGAGCTAAAATATTCAGACTCAAACTTGAGGACACTGGGAAGCCATTGGGAGGTTCTAACAGGGCCCGGAGAAGAGGGTGATGCTTCAGATTTGTCTCTAGACGATCACTCCAGCTGCAGCACAAGTAGAATGAGTGGGGGACATGGAGGTAGAGAGGTCTGGGTGAGGGGATGGTGAGCACTGCCTTTCAATTTTTAGTGTTCCCCCAGGGAACTTGGCTAAAGGTACTGATTACTGGTCTCTGCCCAGCAGAGATCAACTCAGTAAGTTTGAAGTGGGGCCATGGATCTGCCTTTTCCAGTGGTACCCTTGGTGATGAGTAAAAATGGTTCTCAGACCACTCTAAGAAACTGTTGTCTAAGCGGCAGGAAGGTACATACATGAACTAGGGCATATTTATTTATTTTTTAAAATATATTGATCTCAGAGAAGAAGGGAGAGGGAGATAGATAGAAATACCAAAACATCAATGATGACAGAGAATCATTGATTGGCTGCCTTCTGCAGGCCCCCTCCTGGGGATTGAGCCCTGTGCCCTGATCACATATTGAATCATGACTCCTGGTTCATAGGTCAACGCTCAACCACTGAGCAACACTGGCTGGGCTCAGAAAGTACTTTAAAACCAAAGACCATTTTATGACTCTGATGGATTTTCACAAGAGTGGTTATAATTGGTTCATCATTATCATCTCACATATATATTATGTTAACACACTCAGCTGCCAACATCTGTTGCTTGTAACCAGGGAATAAGACAGCAGTATGGAACTTTGGTAATAGCTCATTCTTACCATTTTTTTTAAATCTGCCTTATCATAGGCAGATAAGAAGGGAAAGTTAAACTTTATTGACTACTTTCTGCAATTTTGCAATGTCTAAGATTTGGTAGGCCACCCAAGGAACTTCGAGGTTTCATGTGGGTACCTGGCATAAGCAGAGGAGGTGCGGTAGAATAGATCATTTAGAAAGATCTGGAGGTTCTGGAGGATGAGCTTCCTCAGGAGGGACTCCTCCTCACATCAGAACTCAGTTCGGCACCTACAGGAGACATGCTATTTCCTCCCTGGGGGGCTCTGCTCTGGATGACCTTGCCCTGGAGGGGGTCAGGAAGGCCTTACTCAAGCCACGAGCTTCTCCAGCTCCTGGCTTCACTCTGTCAGACCCTGCCTGGCGGTCCATCCAGCTGGTAGCCTCTGGCCTTTGTCGTTTCAGAAGCTCTGCATTACTAAATCTTTCCAGCCAAGAAAACCAAGGAGGGTCCTCCCCAGCTGCTGTCCCTACTGCTGCCTCCTCAGGAGTGGGAAAAGGGGTCATGGGGGTATATATTCACTCTCTCTTTAAAGACACAGAGGGATCTTGCCACGTCTGCTTAAGTCGGCAATTCCAAGACCTCCAAGACACATCTGGGATAATCCTGGAATTTCTTCTTTGGGGAGAATGGGGACAGAGGAATATGAGGGGGTGGGGGAGGCTGGCCCAGTCCTAACCATTGGTCTAGCTTTCTGTCCATCATCTTTAGCTCCAACGTTGTCCTTCCCTCAACTATTTGGCTTTCTCTCTCCAGCTCCTCTTTCCTCCTCTTTCTTCCTCTCAAGCCTATCTGGATATTGGTCAAAGGGACTGAGAGGATCTGGGATGATTTCCATGGCCCATGAGAAAGATTCTCTCCTCACCAAACTCCAGTTAAGCTCCTCTGAACTCCCTTCTCAAGTGGGTCCTGCTTTTGGGGATCTCCTGTTCCTCTATGCATTTAGCAAGAATCCTGCTCAGTGGTTGGGCCATTCTTGACATCTGCTGACCGTTCATATCTGATTGGGTTCCTCATCCTCCACCATCCCCCTGGGCTACCTTCAGCAAGACCCGAAAGGTCTGCTTAGCCAGCATCTCTACCTTTTGATGTTTCCTCTTAGTAATTTTCTGTCCACTGATCCCCCAACCTGCTCCTTGACTTATAAATATCCACTTCTGCGTATTGTATTGTATTGTATTGTATTGTATTGTATTGTATTTATTGTATTGTGTTTAGGTTTCTCCTACTGCAAAGTCCTGTACCTATAACCATGGTCATCCCTGAATAAAGTCCACCTTACCATGCTTTAACAAATGTCATGAACAACTTATTTTTTTCTTTAACAGGTCATAGGTTCAGTAGATTCTATAGCTCAACAGAATTTAACCCAGCAGTTAAATAATAAGACTCTGGAGCCAGGGTGGTTGGTCTCACATCCCAGCTCTGCTACTTTCTAGCTATGTGGCCTTGAACACATGAGCAACTCTGTGTGCCTCAGTTTACTACTCTGTCCAGTGGGGATAAGTACCCACTTCCTGCTGCTGCTGATTGAAGAGGATGCCTGTAAAATGCTTAGTCTAGTGTCCTGCAGATCTTAAGTTCCAATTAAATGGCGATTAGCCTTAATAAGGGTGACTGCTTTTATTTCTGGGAATGAAAGATGGTTGAATGAAATAAGCACTCAGAGACAAGCAGGCCTAGTCTTGAATCTCTTCTTTGCTGCTTACTTTCTCAGAGACCTGGGGTTAGCTACTTTAACTCTTTGAACTTCAGTATCCTCATCTTTAAAACAGAAACAAACAGATCTAATTCTCCAAGTTGTCCATGTGAGGATGTGAGCTAATGTTTGTAAACTCCTTGACACTTATCGGGGACTGAGTAACTATTTGGCCTCACCACTTACTGTGCCCTGGGCAAGTGACACTACCTCTCCTGCCTGAGTTTCCTCATCTGGAAAATGGGGACAATGAGATGATCTATCTCATAAGCTTACTGTGAAGATTAAAGGGTTCATTTTAAGTAAATCTCTCAAAACAGTATTTGGCACTGTTAAATATTACAATTAATATTATGTGATTCTTCTTCCACTATTGACTAAACACATTACAGCCCCATGTACTAGGAGCTTTTGGCCCCACTTTACAAAAGATCAAACTGAGGCTTAGAGAGGTAAAATCACTTGCCTAAGGTCACCTTGCTTATAAGCGGCAGAGGTACTATCACTGTCATCACAGCATTCATACAGTGGTCTGATTATGTGCCCACATATCCAAACATAGTGCCATCCTTGTGGCCCCAGGCTCCCAAGCTCCTCGTTTCCCCCCCAGGCTGTGGGCAAAGCTCAGTTGGGTGATGGATGATGAGAGATCTGTAGTGCAAACAGAGAAATATAGGTCAGTTGCTGCAGCCAACCCCCACCTCACTTCCTGCTTTTATCCCAGAGCCAATCTTGTCAACTTAATCTTCTGCCCTGAACTTCAGCTGTCCTCGATGTTCTTGTGTTTCATGAATCATGCAAACTTAACAAAATGCGTGCTCCACAGATGAAAGACTATGGTCTCCTGACCGGAAGGCCTTTCTCTCCCCATCTGCACACTTCTCTTCCTCTTGCCCTGGAAGCCTGTTTTTTAGCCACCCTGAGAGGGTCTTCTCTCTTCTTGCTCTTAACCAGCTCAGCTTGTGACTCTATTGCTTTGTACTATTCTCACTACAGACTCTGTCTCATAACTAAAAACACTTTGGAGAATCCCCAGGGGTCCTGGATGAGCTTCTGGGAAATTCCCTGGGCAAGTTTAGTGGATAGGGTCCAATCAGTAGTGCAAATGGACTCTTCAATAAAAAAGAACAGCCCTCATTTGTAGTATTTCCATGGTATAAATACCCCTATCATGATGTTTTTAAACTACCAGTATGACATCACTAATTGGGATCTTGGTAATAGATGCCCCAAATCAGCTCTTATTAGCTGGTGTGATGTGGGTGCAGTGCATGACTTTGTTCAGTTTCAGTGAGTGGTAGAGCCAGTTTTTATTATTAGTCTCAGTTTGGGTTCTGACCATGCTCCTTACAAGTATTAGCTGTGTGAACCTGGGCAATTTACTTACCTCTCAGAGTCCCAGTTTCCTCATCTGGAAATGGGCATGCTAATAGGACTTAGATCTAGGGTTGTGGTCAGGGTTCAATGACACACAGAGTTAAATAGATGGGAGCTACACTAGGTCAGACTGGGGAGGCCTCATGTCAGTCAAGGTAGGCTAGGTGTTGCTATAGTAACAGATAACCCCAAATCTCAGAGTCTTGATATAAGGAAACTTTATTTCTCATTCCTGTCAGGTGGCAAAGGCATGTTGGCAGGGAGGTCTTGGCTTGCTCTGGTTTTCCAGGAAAGCAGGTTAACAGTGGCTCCGTGTGACATGTATGCATGGTCATCACAGCATGAAGAAGAGGGCACACTGAACTGCAAGCTCTCTGAAATCTTTCCCCAGAAATAGCACATGTCACTTCCACTCATATTTCATTAGCTAAAGCAGGTGAACGGACATACCTAAATCCAAGAGGATGGAGAAGAGTAATCCTCCTATGTGCCTAGAGAAAGAATCCGAAATTCTTGGTAAGCAATCTTAAAGATTCCCATACTCTCTTAGATCTTTTTTTTTTCTAATAGCTCCCAATTTTTTTCATTATGCAGCTATTGTTAAAGCTGAGCAAAGAGAGTAAGTGGGAAGCCCAGCCCTGCGTAAACTTGGGCAAGTTACTGAACCTCTTTGGCCTCAGTTTTCTCATCTGTAGAATGGGGAATATAGATCCTTCATCTGTCAGCTTTGTAGTGCAGATTACCTGAATTAATATGCACATAGACATTGCAAGGACTGTGCTAGGTATAGATTATCATTATTATTAACCCACTAGGGGCCCAGTGTACAAATTCATGCACCTTGAATGGAACTGTGGGCCATGAGGCTGCAGTGGTCACAGGGGTGGGTCTTGCCCCATCCTCTGCACCTCCGCCCAGCCCCTCCTGCTGCGGTCCGGTCCTCTGTCTGCTAGCAGCCCCTGCTCCCACTGCTGCCACCACTCCCACCGCTGCCACGTGCTGACAGCACCAGCTCCATTCGCACCCGCTGATGGTGCAGAGCCATTGGTGCCAGCGGCAGATGTGAACCGCATTGCCACCCTGATCGCCCCCCAGGAACAGAGAGAGGTGGAGAAGCCCTTGGGGTTGATTGGGGCTGGCAGCCGCTGCTCGCACCCACTGATGGCTCCAAGTGATCAAGGTTGGCGTCAGGCACTGGCAGCAGGTGCAAGCAGGGCCGACGCCAGTAGCGGGTGCAAGCACTGGCCGGGACCAGCACACAGGAGCAAAGAATTTTCAGTAACCACCAGAGGCTCGCCCCAATGACAGCATCTGGCACCCCACCTTGTTCTAGTGCCCCCACTCACTTGCTCCATCATCCTGCTATGGCTGATGCCCGTCATGTTCCACGCACACCCCCTGGTGGTCAGCACACGTCATAGTGACCAGTTATTCAGTTGTTTGTTCCTCTGGGCTGTCTATTTGCATATTAGCCTTTTACTATATAGGATAATAATCCTATGAGGTTGGCAATATCATTACCTCCTTTTGAAAATGGGGAAACTGAGACTCAGTGGAGGTTTCACTTTTTTAAAGTCATACTGTTGGGAGGTAACAGCATCAGGATTGAGTGACTCCAATCATTCTACTTTTGAGGAGCCTGGCACTTTTTTTTAGAGGGAACCACCAGCCTCTCTCCTATCTGGTATGTCTGAACCCAGAGAGATGTCATTGGCTCAGTCTGGGGGTTCTTCTGCAGATCAGGGACCATGGTGACTAAACAAAGCAAAAAAAAGTAAACACTCATTGAAATGCAGACACATGGGTTCCTTCCTTGCTTAAAGGAAACATCTCAATTAACACAGAAGACCTTCCTTGTTCTGTAGCTGTAGGCTAGTTTGTCTTTTGGATCAATTAAGTTGTTGACAGTCAGCACAGGAGGCTCTGTACAAACGAACAGCCAAGGTGCCTTTTGATGCAGGTGTGTGTGTGTGCTCTGATGGGCTGTGTGAACAGGGAATGGGCTAGAGTCAGGTTCAAATATTTTGATGCCATCTTTGGTAAGAAATACATTTTATATCACAACCAGTACATGGCATGCACCCACAAATACATGCATCTGTGCACACATTCTCACACCCAGGAATACACATAACAATTGCACAGGGATCTTTTCATTTCATTCCATTTCACTGAACTCCATTCCATTCCACCCTGCTTCACTTCACTCCACTCCATTCCACTCTACTCCATTCTAATTTTCCCCACTCAATTTCACTTCATTCCTCTCCACTCCACTCTACTCCATTCAGTTCTCTTCCATTCCATGCTATTCCATCCCACTTCATTTCATTCCATGCTACTCCATTCCATTCTACTCCACTACATTCCTTTCTGTTTTGTTCACCACCACTCCACTCCATTCCATTCCACTCCACTCCACCTTTTCCGACTAAATTTCACTCCATTCTCTCCATTTTGTTCAGTTCTGTTCCATTCCACTTCATTTCATTCTACTCCATTTTACTCTTTTCTATTCCACTCCACTCTATTCCACTCCTTTGTATTCAATTCCACTTCATTCTCTTCTACTCCATTCCACTCGATTCCACTCCACCCCCATCCTACTCCATACTTTTCTGTTCCATTCAACACCACTACATTCCATTCCACTCCACTTTTTTTCCACTAAATTTCACAACATTTCTCTCCATTCCTTTCCACTCCACTCCACTCCACTCTGTTCAGTTCTGTTCCATTCCATTCTACTTCATTCCCATTCCATTCCATTCCATTCCATTCCACTACACTCTATTCCATTCTACTCCACTCCATTCCATTCTGCTACACTGGATTGCACTCCATTTCTTTCATCCACTCAACTCTATTTCATTCCAAAAATTCGGGTTTCAGTTCACTGAATCAGTTTCGTGGCACCATGAATAAGTTGAAAACATTAGACTGGACTGTGAGTGTCTAACCTCGGGTTTGAAACACTTGGATATGGTAGGAAAATGCCATGGGGTTAAGGATAGGTCTGCCCACAGGAGTGAGACAGACCCTAGCACTGAATGTCAGTAAAGTCCCACTGCTGTTTAAAAGTCCTGCCTTCCTCTCTGACCCTTTTCCCCATTCTCCTCCTTACTGACTTTACCCCAGCTGCATTGACCTCTTTACTCATGCGTCAGCTCATCCCATCTGGAAGCCTTTGTACGAAGCTGGTCCTACTGCTCTGAACCTTCTCCATCTCCAGTCTCATTTCCTTCAGTCTGTCTGCTCATCAGTAAAACTTTCCATGACCCTCCCCCTATAAATGGCAGACCCAGTCATCTTCTATATGATTACCCTGCTTTGTTTTTAACATTTTTTACTACTTCGTATATGTTTATACATTATCTAACTCTCTCTACTCAAAAGTAAGTTTCCTAGGGGCAGGAAATTTGTTTAGTTTGTTGTATCTCGGAGTCTAGAGAAGTACCTGGTGCATAGTAAATAATAAGCATTTATTAAATGCACAGTAAACACTTAAGAAAATACTTGTAGTTTTGCTTTTATTTTTTAAAAATTTAATAAATCTTTATTGTTCAGATTATTACAGTTTTTTTCTCTTTTTTTCTCCCACTAACTCCCCTCCACTTGATTTCCACCCCACCCTCTGTCCTTACCGCCCCCTCTGTCCTCATCCATAGGTGTACGATTTTTGTCCATTCTCTTCCTGCACCTCCCACACCACTTTCCCCCCGAGAATTGTCAGTCCACTCCTTTTCTATGCCCCTGATTCTATTATATTCACCAGTTTATTTTGTTCATCAGATTTTTTATTCACTTTATTTTTAGATTCACTTGTTGATAGACATTTATTTGCTGTTTATAATTTTTATCTTCACTTTTTTCTTCTTCTTCCTCTTCTTAAAGAATACCTTTCAGCATTTCATATAATACTGGTTTGGTGGTGATGAACTCCTTTAGCTTTTTCTTACCTGCGAAGGACTTTATCTGACCTTCAATTCTGAACGACAGCTTTGCTGGGTAGAGTCATCTTGGTTGTAGGTTCTTGCTATTCATTACTTTGAATATTTCTTGCCACTCCCATCTGGCCTTCATAGTTTCTGTTCAGAAATAAGCTGACAATCATATGGGTACTCCCTTGTAGGTAACTAACTGTTTTTCTCTTGCTGCTTTTAATATTCTGTCTTTGTCTTTTGCTCTTGGCATTTTAATTATGATGTGTCTTGGCATGGTCCTCTTTGGATTTCCTTTGTTTGGAGTTCTGTGTGCTTCCTGGACTTGTAAGTCTATTTCTTTTACCAGGTGGGGGAAGTTTTCAGTCATTATTTCTTCAAATGGGTTTTCAGTATCTTGCTCTCTCTCTTCTTCTGGCACCCTCATAATTTGGATGTTGCTTGAGGTTTCCCAGAGGCTCCTTACACTATCTTCAAATTTTTTGGATTCTTTTTGTCTTTTGCTTTTCTGGTTGAGTGTTTTTTGCTTCTTTGTATTTCAAATCTTTGACTTGATTCTTGCATTCCTCTAGTCTGCTGTTAGGTCTCTGTACAATATTTTTTATTACAGTCAGTCTATGTTTAATTTCTAGTTGGTCCTTTTTCATATCCTCGAGTGTCTCGCTAAATTTATTGGCCCTTTCTAGAAAATTCTTGAAAAACTTTAGAACTGTGGTTTTGAACTCTATATCTAGTCATTTGCTTCTCTCCATTTCTTTCATTTTGTGATCTGTTTCTTTGTCTCCTTTGGCTGCTTCCCTGAGTTGGTAGAGTAGTGTTGTGTGGTAGGTGTCCTCTAGGACACAGTGGCTCAGCCTCCCCAGTTACCTGAGTTGGACACTCTTGGTGCACCTCTTTGTGGACTGTGTGCTCAGCATTGTTGTAGTTAAGTATTGGTTGTTGTTAGTATCACTGGGAGGAATTGACCTCGAGGCCAATTGTCTGTGAGGATCAGCCATGTCTATGCTGAGAGAACTTTTGTGCTGGAGACACTCTTATGAGACAAGACTTACAAAATTGCAAAAGCCTCTGTGCTCAGCTTGGATGGGGGCAGAGTTTCAGGGCAGAGCAGACAGCCTTGGTTTTCCATCAGCCCTGCTCTATGAGGCCGCTGGGTCTTAGTGTCCCTCAGTAATCGCTGCAAACACCTCTGAGTGAAAGCCACCCTTGAGTTTCACCCACTGCCAGACAGTCCAGTTTCTCCCGGAATGACTCAGGGTTCCCAGAAACTTGCCCAGAACTGGAGTGCAGTGCAGTCAGGAGCCTCCTCCATTTCCCTCCTGCTTCAGAAAGTCAGCTGTGCCCTCAGCCTCCCACGCATTCAGCATGCACCTCTAGACCTCTGCCTTCTGCAGCTTCTGAGGCTCAGTGCGCCTTCTCTTTTCCTGACAGTCCAGATTCTACCCGAATGAGTCTAGTTTCCCAGTGTCTCATCCAGGACCAGAGTTCAGTGAGATCAAGAGCTTCCTTCTCCTTCCCGCTTTAGAAAGCCAGCCACCGTACACACAGCCCCCGTCCTCTCCGCGTGCAAGTCTCTGTACCTCAGCCTTCCACAGATCCTCTGAGTCTCAATATGCTTTCCTGGTTTTTTTTCAGTTGTAGAATTTCCACTTAGCCAGGTTTCCTGAGGTTCTGGATGGTGTTCGTTTCGTCTTTTAGTTGTAGTTTTGATATTGTTTTATGAGGCAGCATTTTAGGTGTTTACCTATGCTGCCATCTTGGTTTCTCCTCTAGTTTTTATCTTTTAGGTTCCATTTTTTGGGGGTATGTCCTCAGTTTTTAAAAATATTTTTATTAATTTTAGAGAGGAAGGGAGAGGGAGAGAGAAACATCAATAATGAGAGAGAATCATTGATTGACTCCTCCTGCATGCCCCCTACTGGGGATCAAGCCCGCAACCTGAGCATGTGCCCTTGACCAAAATCGAACCCTTTAGTCCACAGACCAACATCTATCTCCTGAGCTAAACCAGCTAGGCTTCAAAAATTTTATAACAGCTTTATTGAGAAATAATTCACATACCATACAATTAATTCATTTAAATCATATAATTAAATGTTTTTTAATACATTCAGAGATGTATGCAATAATATCACAATTTTAGAACATTTTTTATCACATCAAATAGAAATCTCTTTAGCTATCAGCTCCCTAGACATAAGCAACCACTAATCTGCTTTTTGTCTCATAAGATTGCCTGTTCTGGTCATTTTATATAAATGCTTCAGAGATGTATGCAATAATATCACAATTTTAGAACATTTTTTATCACATCAAATAGAAATCTCTTTAGCTATCAGCTCCCTAGACATAAGCAACCACTAATCTGCTTTTTGTCTCATAAGATTGCCTGTTCTGGTCATTTTATATAAATGCAGTCATATAATACATGATCTTTTGTGACTGGCTGCTTTCACTTTATAATCCCACCAGTGGTGTAGGAGGGATCTGATTTCTCCACATCCTTGTCAACATTGTTATATCTGGCTTTTTTATTCTAGTTACCCTTATGAGTGTAAAGTGATATCTCATTGTGGTTTTGATTTGCATTTCCCTGATGACTAATTCATATGCTTATTGGCTAGTTGTATGTCCTTTTTAGAGAAATATCTATTCAGGTCCTGTACCCAATTTTAATTAGGTTATTTATCTTAGTTTTAACAAGTTGTAAGAGTTTCCTATATTTTTTTAGGTAAAATTTCTTTATTGGATAATGATTTGCAAGTATTTTTCCATTATGTGGGAAAAACTTTCGCAGAAGTTTTTTAATTTGATGAAGTTCAATTTATCTTTGGTTGTTCACACTTTTGGTGTCATATTGAAGAACTTGTTGCCAAATCCAAGGTCATGAAGATTTACCCCTATATTTTCTTCTATGAATTTTATAGTTTTAGCTTTTTGATCCATTTTGAATTAGCTTTTGTGTACAATGTGTGGGAATTCACACTTCATACTTTTGCATCTGACTGCCTACTTGCCCAAGTATTTTTTTGTTGAAAAGACTACTCATTTTTGTTATTTGTTTGTTTACTTGTTTTATGGTGGGTGGACTATTTTAATGAAGTTTGTTCTCTTCCCCTGGCAGTCAGTGTGAAGGCTCTAATGTTGCTTCTCAAGGGTGCGTCCTGGGCCATGTCCACAGTCACACCAGGATGACAGTGCCTCTGACAGAACTCTGCTTGTTTCTTTCCCTGAGCACACTGAATGTTAAGCTGTTATTTGTTCTATTGTCAGCAACAATGCCTTGGGGAATAAATAGTCCAAAAATAGTTGTCATTTGCATGAAGCAGGTGCTCTTCTTAGTGTTCTTTATACCCTTTCAGGCACCCTATTACACGTCATTTATTATGCTTAACCCTATCAAACCTCATTTATAATGAGAACATTGAGACATAGAGGTTTGAATCATTTGTCTGAAGTTGTCCACTATAGTAAGCTTTGGGGCTAGTATGTGAGTACAGGGAATCTGACTTCAAAACTATTTTGAGCCCTCGCTAGTTTGGCTGAGTAGGTAGAGTGTTGGCCTGCAGACTGAAGGGTCCTTGGTTCGATTCTGGTCAAGGGCACATGCCTGGTTTGCAGGCTCATTCCCCAGTAGGAGGTGCGCAGGAGGCACCAATCAATAATTCTCTCTCATCATTGATGTTTTTATCTCTCCCTCTCCCTTCTTCTCTGAAATCAATAAAAATATATTTAGAAAAAACTATTTTGATAAGTTGTCTAAAGTGTATACCAAGTACACAGTAACTCTTCAGTATAGCAATTAGTAAAATGCATGTATCAACAAACCTAACCTCTGATTAAAGAAAGGGATTTCTGATCTTGTATCTGGATTTGTTTTTTATGAACTAGTCTGTGTCTGATCATTGCCCTCCTTAAATGATGAGATCGAAAGGGAGCACCTTGCAGTGTCATCGGCCTGTGCCCCACACTCACAGATCTGATTCATAGCTCTAAAAGGGCTCCAGATATCCCAAGTGATTCTGATACAATTCTCCTACTGACCAGAACTGGCTTTCAGCAGTGGCTCTCCATCCAGGCTGCACATGAGTGTCACCTGGGAGCTTTTGAAACTTAGGATACTCAGGAGCAGTCTCTGACAAGTACAAAGAACTGTTCCAGCTGAAATGCCCCATAGATGTGCCTGCTCAGCTGCCCCCTCTCCCCCACACATTGCCTTTCTGTCACTGGTGTCTCTTGTTTTGTGTCCCTGTGTATTGATTTTATTGTTACCTCCTATGTTTCTGTTGCTCTGTTTGTGTTTATCCTTGTTTACTGCCTCTCTTTCTTCTCCCCCTCCTCGCTCTTCTCTCTCTCTGTATTGGGTGCTGCCTCTCTGTGTCTCTCACCTGTCTCTCCCTTTTCCCAGTTGATTGCTGTGTGTATCTGTGAGTCTCTGTCTCTCACGGACTCTGGGTCCTTCTTTTCTCTTGTCCTGCCTACTGTGCATCTGAGCGTGTGTGTATGTCCATGATGCTCTATCTCCAGTCTTTTCTTCTTCTCTCTTATAAAACCCCACCCTTTCTCCCACCTCCCAGTCCTTTAGAAAATTTTCTGTAAAATACCGAGACTCCTGTGAAGCAGCCTGAAACACTTGGGATCCCTGCAGCCCTCAGAATGTTTAGCTGTAATTAGGAGCCCCATCTGGGCCTGTCCCACTCTCCTGTAGGGCTTATCTGGGGTCCTCAGCCTGTTGTGCTGCTGGAGATAAGGTGCCCTTTATGGGAAGGTTGCCTTGGGCATGACTCTCAAAAGACTAGATAAGAGAAGCAAGGCCTTTGGGATCCTGAAACACTGTCCCCTCCTGCCAGGCTGGAAACTGACTTTCCTATTACAGTATTGACCCTACATGTCTTAGGGCACACTCAAGGGCTTTAAGGCTGATCCAAATAGCCTTTAGGATGATCAGACTAACTTCTTTTTTGAGTTAAAACATTGCTAATTTATCATTAATTAAATAATTGATTTGCCCAATATTCATTAAATACCACTGTGTACTGTATTCTGTGTTCAGTAAATAGATGCAGTATTGTAAATCTCAGTAAATGAAATGGTTTGAGCACCTACGGTGTTTCAGGAGCCTAATTTATATAAGAAACTTCATACCAGAATTCCTCGAGGGGAGACAACTGCCCGTTTTAGTGGGAAATACTTTAATTATCTGCCTGTAATCATTACAGCTCTTAATTAATTATAGCTATTAATACACTGGACACTTAACTCCCCTAGATTCAGGGGTGGTATTTAAAATGTTTAACAAGTGAGCGATTAAGCAATGGATACATTTGTCCCACTTCTCACTGATATAGTAGTTTATTGCATAAATATCACATCTTAGTAGGGCTTTACCAAATCAAATAAAACATGTTGGCTTTGAATGCAGATTTCTGGCTGGGTGGTAGTTGACTAAGCAAGTCATAAGGAAGATGTATGACATCTTTTGTCATTGCATGCAGCCAGCTGCTAGCTGAAAATCAAAGGCAATTTTCTCCACTCAAAATTCATAGTGACATCAGAGCTCCCAACATACTCTTTACCTGCTCACTCCCCAAGAGTGATAAGCTACATTAGAGCAAAGTAGGCCTGGTATACAAAGGTTGATGAGAAAGAACATTATTAGGTCATAGGCTCTCAAATTCATGCTTGCAGGAGCCAAGCTGGTTCATGTTTCTAGAGCTTCTGTTCTTTTAAAGAAACAGAAATGTAAATTTTCTGATTTTCATGTTAGAACCTAATTTAACACTTTAAAAAAGTCATTGCATACAGCAAATCAAATACCTGTGGTTTGCTGTCTTAGTCCGTTTGGACTGCTGTAACAAGAATAGCATAAACTGAGCAGCTTAGACAACAAACATTTTGGACAGTTCTGGGGCTTTGGGAAGTCCAAGGTCAATGGGCTGGCAGATTTGGTGTCTGGTGAGAGTCTACTTCTTGGTTCATTGATGGCTGACTCCTTGCTGTGTCCTCACATGATGGAAAGGCGGGGGGGTCCTAATGAGTAATCCAATTCTTGAGGGTCCTACTCGGAAGGCTCCACCTCCTAATATTATCCATCACCTGGGGTGGCGGTTAGGATTTCAACATATGAATTTTGGGAGACACAAACATTCAGTCCATAACAGCTGCTATTTCTGACTTGCAAGTTATTTCCTAGAAATGACAAGGGAATATGAGGAATTTATATTTACTGTGTAGCAACATTGTTCTGAATATTGCACTACATGTTCCATGGGTCTTCATCATGAATATTCATTGCATGACTATCTCTATTATCTTGTTTAATCTTTGGAACAACCTCATGGGACTGGTATTGTCCTGTTGAGGAAAATTGCCAAATTAAGTCCTCAGGGACCCAATATTAACCATAAGGAAGCTTAATAGTCAAACAGAATTGAAAGTGAACTAAGGAGAGGAGAAAGCTTTTGAATTAGAGACCTGATTTTATAAGACCCCCAGGTGGTCTTATAAAGAGCCTTGAATAGCCAGATGTTTGTCTAAAAACTGTTTTTGTTGATTAGGTGCTTTCACTAATTGCTTTAAGTGCTACTGCTCTTTCTTGCAACTTTCTTGCGTAGAGAATTTTAACATGCTGGTATAGGAACTTCGCTCTCCTGGTATGGAAAATGTATGTAACCCATAAAGTGATTCACATTCAATTAATTCACGTCTGTGGTATTTCAGATCCGGCTAAGTAACACTATTATAACTTTGCTTTCTGATCTCTTGATGCCTCTGAGATACTTCAGTCCTTTTATTTGATTGTCAAGAGGAGTTTCATATAAGAAAAGACAATAAAAAATATGTACCTATTCTAACTGGTTTCCTCAGTGAATAGAGCATTAGCAGACCAAAGTGTCCTGGGTTCGATTCTGATCAATAGCATATACCTTTGTTGCAGGCTCCTCCCCAGCCTGGGCCCTGGTCAGGACACATGCAGGAGGCAACCAATCATTGTGTTTCTCTCAAATCAATATTTCTCTGTCTTTTCCTCTCTATTCCACTCTCTCTAAAAGATCACTGGGAAAATATCCTCAGGTGAGGGTTAACAAAAACACACACAAAAACTTACCTTTTACCACGAATTCTGTAATTTTTTGCCTGTAATCCTAGAGTCTTAAGGGCTCCTGTGTCAGCGAGTAGTTCACCAGATGAATTCCAAGGCCTCTCTGACTATTGCCAAGTGGGATTTGTCAGGTCGTGGATCTTCAAACCACCTCTTAGAGATGTTGTCTGTTCTAAGATGTGAACCCCATGAATAATTAGATAACAGGGATTAAATATCTCAGAGTCACTGAAAGGTCAGAAATTGAATGCAGTAGCCACGTTGCTAAGCAAAGTGGGTCTTGATTTCTGTCGTGCATTAAACCATCCGGGTTGCTTGTTGGAATGCAGATTCTTGAACCTAGTCCTCTATTCTGATTCACCGAAAGGATTAGTTATGGCAAAGTGCTAGTTATTGTATCAAGAGTTCCAATAATAATGTGGTTTAGAGAATAAAGAAGGTATTTCTCCCACACACATTACACTCCAAGGTGAGTGTTCCTTATTTTTGGATACTATTTTGTTTCATGAGATGTGACAGATTAAGGATGGCCACACATTATTTGGCATTCCCCTCATTGAGAAATGAGGTTGATGTCCCCTCTTCTAGCCTCTGGGCTTGTTCTATGACTACTTTGGGCAACAGGCTGTTGGGCCCAGGCCTTAAGAGACTCCCACGTGTTTTCTATCAGAAGACTCACTCTTGGAACTCTGCTGCCATGCCGTATGGGAGCCCAACAAGCCTATGAAGAGGCACATACACTAAGTTACCAGATTATTATGACCACCTGACATTTATAGGCAAATTAGCCATACACTGCAGTCTATGGGAATCCGAAGGCCTGTTCGAACACCTTTGCTGCCTGCAGTTACCAAGATAAAACATCTCCAATTTGCATAGGAACACAAGGATTGGACAGTCAACCATTGGAAAAAAGTCATGTGGTCTCATTGATCATGTTTCCAGTTGCATCATGCAGATGGCAGAGTGAGAATTTCATGAAAACAGCATGAAAGCATGCACCCCACATGCATGTAATCCTAGAGTCTGTGGTATTTCAGATACGGCTAAGTAACACTATTATAACTTTGCTTTCTTCAAGCTGTTGGGGACAGTGTTATAGTTTGGGGCGTGTTTTCCTAGCATGATTTTGGCTCTTTAATTCATGTGGAACAACATCTGAATAGCACAACATACCTAAGTATCATTACTGATCAAGTTCATTCTATCATGTTGAAGACGTAACCCAATGGAGATGGCTTCTTCCAACAAGACAATGTGCTATTGCCATGGTGCTCATATTGTGTAGGAGTGGTTTCAAGAACATGAGGGAGACTTTACCTTGCTTAGGTGGCCCTCATAATCACCAGATCTCAATTCAATTGACCATTTGTGGGATGAAGTTAAAAGAGCCATCAGGCAGCTGGTTCCACAACCATCAAATCTCACAGAATTGGACAGCGCTATTCATCAGGCATGGTGTCAGATTCCTTACATCACCTTTCAACATCTCGTGGAATCAATACCAAGAAGAATCACCACAGTATTGAAGGCAAAATGTGGCCCAATAAAGTACTGATGGGGTGGTCATAATAATCTGGCCACTCAGTGTGTGTGCGTGTGCGTGCGTGCGTGTGTGTGTGTGTGTGTGTGTGTGTGTATAAGAGGCCCAGTGCATGAATTTGTGCATGGGTGGAGTCTAGGGGGAGGGGACATGGGCTGTTGGCTGGCCTGCCTGATGGTCAAACTCCGGTCAAGGGAACAATTTGCATATTAGCCTTTTATTATGTAAGATATACACTGAGTGGCTAGATTATTATGCATTCAGAGATTATAATAATCTGGCCACTAAGTGTATGGAGAACAACAAAGGTTCCTGGCTGTCAGCTGAACTTTCAGCTGAGATCCAGAAGTGACTCTCCAACCATGGGCATGACTCATTATGGAATCAGCTCCTCTAGTCTCAGTTGAGCCTTCCCAATCAATCCCTGCCCAAGTTGTAGATTCATATTTATGATTAGAGTCACATTCCTAATAAGTGACTGTTGTTTAAAGTCACTGAGACTTAGGGTGTTTTGTGTAGTGTGATGACCAAACCACATAGGCATTCAGAAACCCAGGTTTCTTCCATAAAAGGCTCCTCCCCTTTCATGAACTTGTCATCATCTGCTCAGTCAAGGTTGATTGAATTTCTGCCATGTCCAGGTTCCAGTCTGTGGGAGAGGATGGAGAAAATTCATCTATTTCTTTTCCACATTGGCTTGGAGCTCATACCCATTACTTCTGCTCACATTCCATGGCGATAACTTGTCACATGGCCACATCTAGTTGCAAAAAGGACAGGGTAATACAGTCTCTAGCTATGCAGCCATATTCTCAGCCACTGAAAAGAAAGGGGAGAATGGGTTCTGGTGGAATTCTAACAGTCTGGATCAGGGCACAGAGATCTACTTTTTTGCAAGCCCTCCAGGTGATTCTGATGTAAGTGGTACAGCTATGGCATGAAGAGTATGAGTTTTGAACTCAGTGGGATCTGAGTTTAAAACTAAATTCGACCATTTAGTTTCAGTGTCTTTGTGTATATAAAAATGCATGAAAAGTGTAAGCACATAGCAAGATCTAAACAGTATAAGGAAAGAAAGGAGGGAGAGAGGAAGGATGGAGGAAGGAAAGAAGGAGGGGAAAAAGGAAGACAAGAAGGTTGGTTTTATTGTTAACTTAATCAAGTATTCCATTCTATCTTTTATTTTTATTACGGCCCAGTGCACAAAATTTGTGCACAGGAGAAGAGGGGGTGGAGAGTGTGTCTCTCAGCCCAGCCTGCACCACCTCCAATCTGGGACCCCTCGAAGGATGTCTGACTGCCGGTTTAGGCCTGATTCAGGTAGGATCGGGTCTAAACGAGCAGTTGGACATATCCCTCTCACAATCCAGGACTGCTGGCTCCCAACTGCTCACCTGCCTGCCTTCCTGATTGCCCCTTACTGCTTCTATCTGCCAGCCTGATCACCCCCTAACAACTCCCCTGACAGCCTGTTTGCCCCTAACTGCCCTCCCCTGCAAGTCTTGTCACCCCCAACTGCCCTCCCTTGCTGCCATCTTGTGGCAGCCATCTTGTGTCCACATGGGGGCAGTCATCTTTGACCACATGGGAGCAGCCATCTTATGTGTTGGAGTGATGGTCAATTTGCATATCACTCTTTTATTGATAGGATAGAGGCCTGGTGCACAGGTGGGGGCACAGGTTTGCCCTGAAGGGTGTCCTGGATCAGGATGTGGGGTGTCCTTGGGGTGTGGGGGTGGCCTGGATGAGGGGCAAGTGCTGGTTTGCAGGCTGGCCATGTTCCCCAGTGACCCAAGCAGAGGCCCTGGTATCTCAGATTTATTTATCTTCTGTAACTGAAACTTTATAGCCCGAGCAGGTGGAAAGCTTGGTTTCCTCCATTGCCGGAGCAACTCAAGCCTCCTGCTCTCTCCAGCTCTGTGCCTGCTGCCATGTTTGTTGGGATTTATTTATCTTCTATAATGATACATTGTAGCCTTGAGTGGAGGCCTTGAGTGGAGGCCTGGACCTGCCAAGATAGGCAGAAAGCTTGGATTCCTCCATTGCCGGGGGCAACCTAAGCCTCCTGCTCTCTCCATGGCTGCAGTCATCTTGGTTGGGTTAATTTGCATACCAGCTCCTGATTGGCTGGTGGGTGTGACTTGTGGGTGTAGCGGAGATACAGTCAATTTGCATATTACTCTTTATTATATAGGATATTTTTATTGATTTCAGAGGGGATGGGTGAGAAAAAGAGATAGAAACATCAGTGATGAAAAAATTATAAAACAAAAAAGGGGGGAACATCAATGATGAGAGAGAATCATTGATTGGCTATTTCCTGCACACCCCACACTAAAGATTGACCCTGCAACCTGGACATGTTCCCAACCAGGATTCGAACCATGATCTCCTGGTTCAGGCAATCTTTTAAAACATCAATGCTGGCCAGGCAATGTTTTAAAACATCAGTAAACTCAGTCATTATACTTAAAATGTCCATTTTACCCTCACATTCCTAGTATTATTCCCATTTTACAGACAAATTGGGACTCAGAGAAGTAAACAGACCAAAAAACTCTCAATTGTTAAGTACTGGTGTCAAATTTGGAACTAATATTTATTTCTCTTGGTGTTTAATTACAAATGCTATCTTTTAGAAAAAGTGAAGAGGACTTATTCATGAATTTGGGGCAAGGAAGTGACATTTCAGAATGCTGTGTAGAAAGATAAATCTGAAAGTGTTGCTATGAGATTTGTGGGAACTAGAGGCAGGAGGACCAGTTTAGGAATGAGGGCAGGAGGCTCTGAATTAGGCTGAAGTGAAGGCTAAGTACATTCCTGCCTCCCCATCTGCAGTTACTTATCTCTGAGGAGGCAATCCCAGGCACAGTCGTTCCTCCTTCACTTGAGTATGCCTCTGCAAACCCGACTAGCCAACTCTTCCACTCATTTGGATATGGCTTGCAATGTTTAGTTAGCATTGGTTCCAGAATCTGATAGGTTCTTTTTGTGTGCCTCAGTTTACTAACTTGGAAAATTGGAATTACAATGCCAGCTAAAGCCATTTCATAGATATTCTATGAGGAAATGCATGGGAATATATTTTTTAAAAGTTGAAGTCATCAATTTAATGTTGAGTTTTCCTGAAAATGGAACAAAACAAGACAGCAGGAAGCACTCATTTAAACTTCAATTTCATGATTGATTCTGTGTGTCTTAATTTTGTAAATTAAAATTTTATATATTAAAGGATGAGATAGTGGAGAGATATCGGAAGATAAATTTTCTTGTGTTGTGGTTTCCATGGTGACCAACTTCAGGCCTCAACCACTGGCTGAAATACAGAGAAATAAGAAAATGATGATGCAGTGCTTTGCACCGTGCCTGGCACATAGGAAACAATCACTGTCAACAACATCAGAGTCACTGCCTCTGTAAAAGCAACCTACACATAGATGCTTCTCGTAAAGAGCATCATGGAAAATTCCCTTCTCCTTTGGGATACTTAAGCCTGAACATTCTGGGATTTACAAAGATTCTAAGGCAGTGAAACTTTAAGGGATGGGACTTAGATAAGGAGTTTGATTTGTGAGGTCCCTGTTATTTTTAACTAACTGTGCAGTGGGTTGTCATCATTCCAGCTCCTGCGTGTCTTGTTTAAGACATCTTTGCATACCTCCAGCTCAAGATTCTCTCCTATGTTGTCTTTTAGATGCTTCATCATATCAGTCCACCTGGAATTGATTTTTATGTGTAATATGATGTGGAGACCAGGATTCAGAGTTTTCATATGGTTGGCCACTGACTTGCACCATTTATTGAAAAAGTCACTGTTTCTCCCTTGCTCTCCAGTGGCCCCTTTGTTATAAATCAAGTATCTTTGTATGTGTGATTTTGTTTCTGCGTGCTCTCTGCTATTCCACTGGCCTATTTATCTTTCTTTGTATCAAAGCATGCTCATTAATTCTCTGGCCTTGTAATAACTCCTGATATCCAGTAGTGAAATTCAGCTGACTTTGTTCTTCCTTGTGATAATCTTGGCTCTTTAATTTCTAACACATATTTTAGAACTCTCTTGTAAATACACCCCCTCAAAAAAAAACAACCCCAAAAACAACAACACACAAAACAAAGAACCAACTTGCTGGGATTTTTATTGGGATTATACCTCTTTAGATGAATTCGAGGAGAAATGGCATCTTTACAATATTGATTCACTTTTTTCTTACAACAACCCTGTGAGGTAGGTTCCGTGTTGTCCCCATTGACAAACACACCTCCCCTGTGTCGCTGGTGGAGAGATGGGAACTAATCTCCTGACCTGCCAAGAAGGAGAGGTGAAGAGGCCCCTCCCACCTGGATGCCTGTTACATCTTTGATATGGTTTAGAAATATTGGCTTATGGTCATAATATAAAGCAAAGTGAATATATTGAGTTTTACTAAATTGCTTTATAAAATTCGGTATTAAATAAGCACTCTTTTGTTCTTTGCCCTGTGGCAAACCACTCCCACTGCCTCTGGCATGCTGTGACCCAATGCTGCCAGTTTTACTCGCCTATGCAAACCGTCTGTGTGGAGGTAAGCAGGTATGGGTGGAATCCAACTTTGCATGAGCGGGGTGGCAGATACACCCCACTTTTTAGGGGCCACAGTGGCAGTGGGGTAGTGCTTTAAGTCCAAAGTCACTAATATTAGTGGAAGTGTCCATAATGACTAGTCAGAGCCATTGTCTTTGCTGAGGAGGTGACTTGGATTTCATTCCTGGCAATCTAATTCCTGATCATCATTTCTTGACCACCCCCACTGGAGATGCCAGAAAATTCTTGACATCATTAAGATTTCTTTCTGATAAACTTGGTAGAAGTACCTTACTTGCAACTCAGGATCCCGATGAGTAGAGTTATCGCTGTCATTGTGATTAGTCGTACCCACTCTACTCAGTTTATGCAGTGCCAACTCTCTGTACTTCCAGAATACCAAATCCTGCTCAGCCCACACACGCCAGGGCCTGCTTGTCAGGAGCCAAGGACTGGGCAAATACCCATTGGGACTTGTGTTGTCCAGCTGGAGCCTAATGGAAGGTGTCTCTGTTTGTAGTGGCCCCACATTAGGAATGACTGCGTGTTCAGCGCCCTCCAGCTCCCCTCTGTTTGGCAAGAGTTAAATGACATCATGTGGAACGAGTCAACATGCCAGTGGCTAAAGGATCAATGAATCATGCTGTGGACATGGGAAACAGCGAAGCCTGCCCTGGAAAAGCTTTCTCCTCCAAGGTACCATTAGCCACGCCACTATTTGCAATCATAATAAAAATAAGAAGTAATAGGAAACCCACGTAGAGGCAATTCTACTGCCTACCGGATTTTTAATTTTCTTGAGGATGCCAGAGGCAATCTCGAGCCCATTCTGTCTGAATGAGGCACATTAGAAAAGACTTGCGAAGTCCAAAATGCTTTTACAGCCATTAATTAGCCAGACTCCTAAATAGGCCCACAAGATTAAGCTTAGAAATGGTCTCTGGTCTCTTGAATGGGGTTGTAGTATGTAGAGATGTCAGAACCCATTGGTCAGTCATCATTCCCTACCCTCATCTCTGTTCTAATCAGATGTTGCCTTATTTGGGATGTGGGAAGGGAGGGCACTACATAGCCAGGCACCTGATGAGAGTGCTATGAATTTCTCTGCAAGGTCATGGACAACTTGAGCATAGTATCTTGTGTACAGTAGGTGTATCATCCAGCATCCTTGGTGGCAAGAGACAGAAACCTAACTTTGGCTTTCTTCAACGAAATGGGGTGCATAGAATGCATGATGAGCTGGATGACGAGTGAGCCTCAAGAAGTACAGTGAATGTCCAGCAGCAGAAATCATCTGGGTCATGCTTCAGTCATTTCTACATCTTTCAGTCACTCGCTCAAGAGTCTAAGCCCCTGGAGAAATCATGGGACTAGAGGGACCTGAGTTATTCTCTTTCACTTATGGCAGCTATTGTGTCGATGAGCACTCATCCAGACCATTCTCAATGGGAGAATGGAAATCAGCACGCCAACAGGAAAAGGAGTTGTAGACTGGACATTCCAAAGTGAGAGGTCTCTGGGCTAATGTGGTCCATAAGTGTTGTAGGTGAGCTGACTTTACTACCTTCCTACTCTAGACAGAGTGAGGTGTCTTCCCCAAATAAGAAAATTTGATTTTCCCTCACCCTGATATGGGCCAGAGAGAGCTTATGGTGTCCACGGAACTATGCTAAACATTGGCCATGCATTATCCTCACAACCCTTGGGGTGTAGGAACACAACATCCCCATTTTACAGATGAGGAAAAGAAGGCTCACTTTCCCAAGGACACAGGTGGAGCACATATTCAAACCTAGTTCTGTCAGGCTGTAAAATCCATGCTTTTAATCATCCCAGGTATTTCCCCTCCCATTTCTGGTTTGGGGCAGGGCACATCTTGAAAGACAAAAGAGCCCTCAGAACTACAGACTTGACTGTAACCTGACTGAATAAATGAACATATCCAAATATCATAATAATGTGCTATTGACAGGGAATGATGAGGCTGGGAAACAGGGTGAGTGAGTGAAAGGCAAGTGGGTTCAAAGTCCATTCAGTACTGTTCAGGGGATGGGAGGCCATGGGCAACTGGCTTTTTTCCTTCAAGGACAAGAGTAGGTTTTTTAAAATTCCCTGAGAAGTAGCATGACTTTTGGAGCTAGATGGCCCAAGTTTAAGTACCCTGTGTTCTTGTGTGGTGCTGGGCAGGTTATTTAACATCTCGGTGCCTCAGTTGCTCTGTGAGCATAGTGACCTCCCTGCCCACCAAAAACTGTTATAGGGATTAAATGGTTCAGTGTGTGTGAAGCACAGAGGAGGGCTTCTAGAACATTTCAACTTTTTTCGATAGGTGTGTGCTGATAATATTGCCTCTCCTGCTTAGTCCTTGGTCCCTTTGCTGCTGCAAAGTATTCCACTGTTACCATTCCCTGAAGATGGATATTAGATACATTTCCCTCCTTTTGGCTATTACACACAGCTCAGTCTTGAATATCTTTGTGTATCCCGCCCTATGCAGATTGTGTCTATCTGCACCTTTCTCTAGGTTAGGTGCCAGGAAAAGAAATGTCTATATCCCAGGGCAGTGGTCGCCAACCTTTTGGACCTCATGAACCACTAGTCACTTTTTAGTTCTAGTAAGTGTTACGGCTGCCGAAGGAGGAAGGAACACACGAGGCCAAAGGGGGTAAGGAATTATGACTTTACTAGAGGCCCAGTGCACAAATTTATGCATGGGTGTGGGCCAGCCAGGGGGAGGGGCCAAGGGCAGTTGGCCGACCGGGCCTGTCCCCTGATCAAACTCCCAGTTGAACTGCATGTCAAACTCCCCTCTAGGGGACAATTTGCATATTAGCCTTTTATTATATAGGATTAGGTCTTCTGGAAAACCAAATGGGCTGAGCCTCAAGATGGTGCTAGCACCTACAGACAGGGAGTAGGGAGTCAGAGATTTTAAAGGACTCTAGATGGACTTTTTCTGGGTGGAGAATTCTCCGGGTCGGTCTGGAGGGGAAAGGTAATGGCTTAGCAAGTGGAATGTGGTCTAAGCAAAAGGGCATGTCCATTGTGAAGTGGTCTGAAAGTCAGTGCCCCGGGGGGAGGGTAGTAGAGGGGTTGTATCCATTTAGTTATTTGATCAGGCTTAACAGTGGGTACCACCAAATGCCCCCTAAAGGTACTGAGCCAAGGTGCACCTCATCATTAGAGTGGGATGATCTAGTTCCCACCTGGTTAATCTGCCTTTTTGGAGAAGCCCAGCCTCCCTCTTCTCATTAAGGCACACCTATTTTTGGAGCTTAGCTGACATCCCTGGCTGCCTCTGCTTTGTGGTTCTAGCTTTGTGTCCTCAGCAGTTCCTTGCTATTGTTTCTCATTCCCAGCTCCTATTTAATGCGGCCAAGTGCTTTTGGAATGCTTGGAAATAATGGCAGACAACATGTGGAATGGAATGTGGAAGCGGAGGTGTTGAGTGTAGCTTTTGTAAGGAGCTTTTGGTGCAATTTCAGCCTGAAATGGAGCACTTTTTTGCTCTCAGCCTAAATTGCCTGCATTGCGCTTGGCGTGCTGGGTGGACACACATAGACAGGCTGAACGTTTCTCAGGAAGAGTTCAGGCTGCTTTCTGCGGCTTTGGAAACATGGCAGCAGCTCAGCAGGTGGGGGAGGGTTTCAACCCAGCATTGTGCTCCCAACAGCCCTTCCTTTTCCACCCTGCAGATTTCAGTCAGTAGCCTTTTCTAGTGACTTTAGGGGGAGTAATAACCTGAGATGGAGAAAAGGGAAATTTAGTCATTGAGGGCCCAAATTGGTCCCCTTTATTTATCATTATTATTTTTTGGAGGTATATTTGAAAAACAGAGCTTGAAAGATTATCTAAAATCCAAATGGATGCCTTAGCAGCTCCCTGGAGGGAAGATGGACTTAAAGATACCTTGTATTTTCACATTTCTTTGGAAAGTTTGCCCCCACCCCTGTCATGATTGTTGCATTTGGTTTACTACCCCCTGGGGTATAAATTTTGCTGTATTTGCTTTCTCTGAGGGAAAAAAAGGGAAGGTTTAGAAATAAATGTCTGTAACAGTGCTTTGCATTCAGATGCTAATGAGATGGCCAGGCAGAGTGTGTTGGACACTAAATATTTACATTAAAATGGAAATATATAATCGATTTTTCAAACAGGGCCTCCTGTTCACTATTAAAATAACACTTTGTGGGTCTAAAACAAAATGGAAAAAATCCCGTCTTTAAGTAATATTGGCTGAGGCAGCAACTTCTGGCGAGCTCCAGCTCAAACTAAGTAGAGACACAATCGTTTCCAAGAATGCACCGGTACCCCATCGTCTTCGTGATAATAGAAAAGGAGAGTTTCTTCTATGAGCTGGGCCTGGGATTATTATCATTTCAGTACAATGATGCCTTCTCTTCAGGAGACAAGTAAAGAAGTTGATATTTCAACATGAATCAAGTTGAAGCTGTCTGAGTCTATTCATTTGACTGCTGGTAGATGGTTTGAGAAAAAGTGGATTAAACACAACTGTTTCAGAGTCAGAGATGAGAACTGGAATCCAAGATCCCGTTACTAGCTGTGCAGCTTAGGGTCTTTTGATGCCTCTGTTTCCACATCTGAAAAATGGAAAAAAAGAGAAAAAAAAGGCTGAAAGAAGGACTGGATTATCAGAAGAAGTATAGAAGAAAACTCTAGGTAATAATTCAAAATATGTCCTTATATGGAGAGAACACACTGTAAAGAATAAAATTAAATAATTTATTGAGTGCATGTTGTATGCCAGGCACAGTAGAACTTTAATTACATTAATAATCTAATTCTCCTAATAACTTTTATTAGGTAGGTGCTAATATTATGCTGCTTTTAAGGATATTGGCTGATTTATTCAACAAAATGTTTATTAAATGAGTTTGAATTTCTCAGTAAAATAGGATTAGTTGGCTTATTCCTTGAAATATTTATTATCTACTATGTCCTAATCAATGTGTTAAATTCTGGAGCTGTGTTGGTAAGCAAAATTAGCCATAGCCCTTGCTCTCATGGAAATTAGAGTTCAGATGGGGAGGCAGACCATAATAAAATAATCTTGAAAATGGGTGAATTGTAACAAAAGGAACCAAATGCGAAGGACGAGGATCTGCTCCTGTGAAAACATCTAATAAGACTTGGAGGGGTGACCTTCCCTGAGGTCTGAGGAGGTGCTGGAATTAAATGAGGGGAAGGCAGTGGGAGTGTGGGCACTCTAGGCAGAGGGAGCAGCCATTGCAAAGGTCTGTAGTGGGAGGAACATGGCATGTGAGCGAGCCTCCCTTTACCCATTTCCATCTCTGTCTCTGTACCAGAAAGTGGTAAGGATCAGGGCATTTTCTCAACAGTTGGCCAACTGTTGAAGTAAGAGGACAACTGTGCTTTATGAGGAGGGGAAAGCTGTGGTATAGCAGTGGGGTCATGACTATAACTCTCACTCTTATTAGAAAACTGTGTTCTAGGGGCCTGGCCATTGTGCCGTGCATCCCAGGGAGCTATTAGATGGGACTCAAGTCAAAGTGAAGAGAAGAAGTAACCACTTTGGATAAAACCTAAACAACCAATGTGTTAGCCCAACTGACCACGGTGACATGGAGAGCCTTCAGGGGACTTGTCATCTCAACCCCTGTGGAACAGTTTTGTGACACGGTACGTGAATGATTGAGATAGGACCGTGGACCTCCTGATAGGTGCCCTAGGATCTCATTATATACTATATCAGACCTGGGCTGGAGCTGCTCACCATTGCAATTCCTCTCACGGGTGGTGAGTGGGTGTGCACATGCTAATGAATTAAAGTCTGCCAAGTATTTCAACACTCCTGAAACAAAAGCATGAGCTTTTGTAAATGTGATTGTTACTGAGACTCTGATTTTCAGCAGAGCCAGAGGATATTCTTGTTAAAATGCCCGTGTTCTACCAACAAGACCAGAACATGTGTTGGGATATTGCCAGACACAGGCCCTTTCTCCTCTGTGTGTAGTGTGTGTGTGGTGTATGCATATGTGTGTGTGTATAGATGGGTAAACATTAGATGCAAAAATAAGGGAGAATTTATCTGATTTGTAAAATATCTTAGAAATTGCCACTGAAGCCTGTTTAATTTGAAGTCTCTTTCCTTTGAGGAATAAACATGAAATTGTTTCACTTTTTTCCAATAATTACTGTGAGATTAATCTCTGTTTCACTTCCCACCCACTTCCTACCTTTCTGCTACCTGTTAAGTCTGTTTGGTTCTATAATTTTTCAGTCTTCTGGTCGCCGGGCCATTTTTTTCAACTCCAATATTACATTTTTCTCAAATTTCCCCTTTTGTTTCTCAGCATTGACTGGACTTCGGAGGTAGATCTGACCTGTCTCTTACAACCCTGTACTCCACACTCTCCTGCTCCTTTTATTTTCCCTGCTGTGTTGAGGTAAGAAGGACAAAGCAGAGAAGAAAGAGGACATTTCTTTTTCTTAATAGATTTTATTTTATAGAGCAGTTTTAGGGCCACAGAAAAATTGAGCAGAAAGTTCAAAGAGTTCCCATATATTCCTGTCTTCGCACACACACACAGCCTCCCCTCTAGCAGCAGAGAGGGGCATTTGTTACAACCAGTAGGTCTGCACTGACATACCGTTATCACCAAAGTCCATAGGATGCATTAGGGTTCACTCTTGGTTGTCCATTCCATGGCTTGGATAAATGTATGGCATGTATCCACCATCACAGTGTCACAGAGAATAGTTTCCCTCCTAAAAATCCTCTGTGCTCTATTCTTCCTCTTCCTGAATCCCTGGCAACCATGGTCTTCTTACTATATCCGTAGCTCTGCCTTTCCTGAATTCCATGTAGCTGGAATAATATAGTCATTACAAATTGGTGTCTTTCACTTTGTAAGCTCCCTCCATTTCTTTTCATGGCTTGCTAGCTCACTTCTTAGCACAGAATAATCTTCCATTGTCTGGATCTACCACTGTTTATTTATCCATACTGAAGGACCTGTTGGTTGCTTCCAGATTGGGCGATGAAGGACAGAGATGGTAAAAACATGTGCAGGTGTTTGTGTGGCCATAGTGTCAACTCATCTGGGTAGATAGAAGGAGCATGGTTGCTGTACTGCATGGTAAGACTATGTTTAGTTTTGTGAGAAGCTGCCAAACTGTCTGCCAGAATGGAATGAATTTTACATTCCTACCAGCAGCCAGTGAGAGTTCCTATTGCTCCACATCCTCTCCAACATTTGGTGGTGTCCGGATTTTGGGTATTTGCCATTCTAATCCGTTTGTAGGACAGAGGGAGCTGGGGTCAGACCCTGTTGGGATGCGTAAGCCATGGCAAGGGAATCAATCGGTTTGTATTAGGAGTGGGATGGGGGGCTGTGAACAGAGAAGTTACGTGCTCTGTCTTCTGCCTGAAAAGAGGGCCTCAGGCTGCTGTGATAGAAATAGAGCTCAGGGAAGCAAGAGAGCCAGTTCCGGGGAGCTCATTGCAAATAACCTGGGTGAGGCAGGATGGGGGCTTGGATCAGGGTCATGGCATTGAGGCATTGGGTAGCGGCTGAACTCTGGAAATATTTTGAAAGGTCAGTTGCTGGTGAGTAACATGTGGGGTCTGATGAAGAGAGGAATTAAGGGTGACACCAAGATTTTTTTGCCTGAACAATTGAATGGATGGGATTGCCATTTGCTGAGATGGGAAGGATGGAGAGTTCAGTGTCAGACTTATTAGTCTGACATGTTTATAGGTATCCAAACGAAGCTGTTGAGTAGGAAATTGATCCTAGGACCATGGAGTTCAGGGAAGAGGTAAGTCAGGGATACTATAAGTAGGTAGCAATGTTTCCCAAGCAACGTGTAAGTGCAGCCACAGGTGAGTGCGATGGGCAGTGGAAGCACAAGAAAGGAGCACAGAGTGTGGTGCTGAGAAATGCTGCTGGAGTGAGTGGTCTCAGGCTGTGACCTGAAGATGAAGTGGGATAAACCAGGTGAAAATTGGGGCAGGAAATAGTTTAGGCAAAGGGAACAGCCTGTGCAAAGGCCTGGGGCAAGGGAGCGCATGTTGCTGTTTTGGAACTAAAAGTAGATCAGTCTCACTCAGAGAAGTCAGTGGGGGTGAGGGGGTGAGAGAGGGGGCGGAGAGCAGGAGTAGGTGTGGGGAGGGGATAGAGACACACAAGCAGAGCCCTGGAGGCCACGCTGTGGAGTCTGGACTATCTCATGTGAGCACAGACTATCGCTGAACATCCTGAAGCAGGGCGCCCATGTGGTAGCTTAACATGCTTCTCCTCTAGGGAGACCTTCCCCCGGGAGCAGTGTGAGCCAAGTCTTGTGAGCTCATCTCCCCAGGGCCACCCAAGCCTGCCTTCTCGTCCATCCCCATTAGCTCCATTCCAACTCTCGTCAGGCGTGTCACAGCTAAGTAGGTCAGGGCAGGCTGAGCAGTTCCTTAGGGACTTCGTCGAGTGATGGCCAGGCCCAGAGTCGGGGGTGGGGGAGTGATGTGCATGGACAGCCTGGCTCCTCGCAGGGACTGGGTGCAGCAAGGGGAAAGGCAGCCTGGGGTGCTTCCTAGGCAGCCTGAACTGAGTGGCTTTCCCAGTTTCCTCAAAAGGCCCCAGGCCTGTAGGTAAAATTGCTGAACTCTGAGGCTCCAGATAGGTGCTGGCGAAGGTGATTTTCACCCTGGACAGCTCTTTCTCTCTGAGTCAGCAGATCATGCCAAGAAGTGGCATGTGGCCATTTAAAGTGCTTGTGTATGTCATTTTCAGAGAGATCTGTAGACCATTTCCTTGGGTTTCAGGAGGGGTGAGTCTGGATGTGGCAGATTGAGAGCAGTTGGCTGAGCCTCTGAAGACCGGAGGCCCTGTCCTTGTCTGTCATTTCCTATGTGGCCTGGGCATGTCAGTTGTCATATCTAAGCTTTCACGTCTTTACCATTAAGTTAACTGGTTAAATCTGACAACTTAGATGAAGTGTACAACTTCCCTGAAGAATATAACATACTAAAATTAGCAGAGGAAGAAATAGAAAAACCTAAATAGCCTTGTATCTATTTAAGAAATTGAATTCATAATTTAAAACCTCTCCTTGCCTTCCCTCCCCCACAACTACAGACACATTTTATCAAATATTTAAGAATAAAATAATGCTGAGATTACACAAATCCTTACAGAAAGTAAAGAAAAAAATTGTTAGGTCACAGGTTTGAATCCTAATCAAGGCACATACCTGGGTTGTGGGTTCAGTCCTCAGTCGGGTACGTATGGGAGGCAACTGATTAATGTTCCTCCCCTCCCTCCCCTTTGCCTCTGCCTCCTCCTCTCCCTCCCCTGTTCCTCTCCCTCCCTTCGTTCCCTCTCCCTCTCTCCTTTTCTCCCTCTCCAAAATCAATAAATATATCCTTGGATAAGAATTAAAAAAAACAAGAATTATTTCCATCTTGTATCATCAGGCCAATATAACTTAGATAAGAAAAGCAGATGAAAGAAAAGGAAAAAAAAAGCAATGCAGACGAGGACATTAAAAACAATTATAGATGCAAAAGTCCTTTAAAAATATTATCCAATAGAATTCAACAGCACATACAAAGGAGGAGTTGCGTTCAGAGCCATGGGCACAGGGCCTTCCACTCTCCCATATCAAGCCCTTGACAGACATCACCAGTGGCTACCTCTGATTTTTCCAGCTCAATCTTTCTCATTTTAGCTCTCTAGGAAGCTCCCGCCCATCAGTGACATTTGGCATGTCGGAAGAAATCTATTTGACACCATGGGTCTTACCAATATAAGGCTGAGATGCTATCATTTTGTTGTGCTATTAAGTTTTGAGGTCATGTATGGCAAGCATCGCCGTCTGTGTGGGAAATGGCCTGACATGGAAGAGCAAAGCTCAGTTGTTGTGGGTGATTCACTGGAAGGAAGAAGCCATAAAGATTAAATGCCTCTAAGGACCATGGCCTTGTTGGATCTCGGCACTCCTGTGTGATCAGCCCCAAGGATGTTATGGGTGCACAGTAATACCCAAGACTGTGTGTTGAATGAACGCATTGTGGAGGAAGCAGATATGTGTGTATTTATAGAGTTGGTGTGGCTTCTGCCAGTGAATCAAGGATAACCCATCACAGATGACAAGATCCAAACCCATTAGTTGGATGAATGAATGAATTCTGAGGGAGGCAGACAAGTGGTTCTGGCTTTGTAGAGGTGTTATGGTTCCTGCCACGTGGAAAAGGATAACCAGCAAGTGATGAGGCCAGGAACTGGAGTCCAAGCCAAAGGCTGCAGGTAAAGGGTGAACATCTATAGTCTGATGATTGAATTAATAACTTCAACCTCGTCTCACTCTGAGTTGCAGACATATCTGTCCAGCTTCTTTCTAGATATGTTCACCGGATTGCTGCACAGATTTCTTGAGCTCAAATTCTATGATTGACTGTATATCTGACCTCTAGTGTTTCCTGTCTTGGTGAACCCCACAACACCCATCCAGTTATGCAGGCCAGAGATTTGGAAGACAGTCTGAATACCATTCCCTTCTTCATGTCCCGCAGCCTCATTAGTTCTCAGATATATCCGCTTTCCCTGTTTCCCCCACCACCACCCTGGTCGGAGCTCCCCTCACATTTTCTTGGTGGAAACAGATAAGTGGAAGAAATGACACAGACTCTATATTTGATGCCCAAATATAGAGTCTGTGTCATTTACATGCTAAGAAAGAGGTGTCATAATATAGTCCACTGACCAAATCTGGCCCTCTGCCTGTTTGTATAAATAAAGTTTTATTAGAACACAGCCATACTCATTTGCTTATGTGTTGTCTATAGCTGCTTTTGCACTACAAGGACAGAGGTGAGTGTTGCGATAGAGAACATATGGCCTCGAAAGCCTAAAGTATTTACTATCTGCCTCTTTACAGAAAAAAAAAAAGTTTGCTGACTCTTGTTAAAAGCATGAACTGAGTCTCAGCTCCAACACATACTAGCTGTGTCAGCTTGAGAAAGTCTAGCACCTCTCAGAGCCTTAGTTTCCCCATCAACCAAATGGACAGAATAATAGGACCTGTCTCATGGCTGTTTAAGGATTTAATGCAATCCATGCTTTGCACATTGCCTGCCACATAGAATATGCCTAATAGATGATAGCTATTATTAATAAGTTAGTACTATAAACAATGCATATCAATAATGAAACAAAGCCTTCTTTTGTGCCTTGGACAGACGTAGATACTTCCCTGGGACCTGGCAGTACGTTTCGTTCCTCCATCACAGACGGTGGCAGCCCATAAGAACACGTGTTTATCTTGAAAGCACCCGGCAGAGACGGCAGGAAGGGGCTGAGCTGGTGGGCAGACCCCATTTCTCAAACCCAGCTTTCTACACGGAATTATTCAAAGGGAAACCTTATCAAGCAGCCTTCCAGCGTGGTGTCATCCATCTTCCAAAGGTAATTCAATAGCCCTTGGAAGCTGATGATTTATGGAGCCGGTGTCCACGGGGAGGTTGCTCTTTGTATTACAGCTTGTTTTTATCAATGACCAGCAACCCGCTGGCTGGGGCCAGAAGCAACAGGCTCTGTGTTTAATCCTGTTCCCCTAGGCTGCAGCCAGCTCCAGGCCAGCAGAGGGCCGCTGGCCGCTGGGCAGATAAAGGAATCTGAGTTTCAGTTGTTAAGTAGGACTGCTATGTCTCTTCTACAAAGCTGCTTTAAGCCTCCAAACCTCATGTGATCAATGCGCCGTTCCCACTGGGGGAAAGACTGTTGTTGCTGCTTTATAGATGAGATGCTGAAGCTGGGAGGGGTTATTGGCCTGGTGCCTGGATTAAGAATGCAGGGCAAGTGCTCCTGTCTTAACAGGACCTGGGTGAGCCTTGAGAGGAGGCCGAGTGTGTGGGCCGCTTATGAGGCGTGGCTTTGTCTCACTGCTGCCTTATTCTGATCATGCCTGGACAGTCTTCATGGGAGATAGGACCTTACTCTCTCATTCGTCATTTCATTCATAGCATCAGGCCTGGCATGTGATAGGTGTTTCATAAAGAATGAATGAATGGTGCCTGGGCCTTCGCATATGCTTTTTCCTCTCCCGGGAACACTTTTTCCATCCTCTTTGTCTGATTAGCTTCCACTTGTCCTTCAGGCCACAGCTGAGATGTCATCTTGTGTCAGTCAGTGTCTAATAAGGAAAATAGAAATCATATTAGTTAATTTAATCAAGATAATTTGATAGGGATCTGGTTAAGCCCTTATTGGAAGGTGGGTAAGGTGAAAAGGGAACACTGAAGTCATAGAGATAGTAATTCCAGTGGGTCAGTTAATCATCACTGCGTAACAAGTTACCCCACTTTGTAGCTTAAAATACCTGTTCATTATCTCAGGAACCTGGGCAGGGCTTAGCTGGGTCTTCTGCCTCAAGGCCTCTTACAAGGCAACAATCAGGTGGCAACTGAGGCTGAGGTCTCATCTGAAGGCTCAGCTGGGGGGAGAATCTGCTTCTGAGCTCACTCAACGGTTGTTGGCTGGATTCAATTCCTTGTGGGCTGTTGAAGCCATCGGTTTATTCTTGTCTGTTGCTGGAGGCCTCCTCAGGTCCTGGCCACCTTGGCCTCTCCATAGGGCAGCTCACAACACGGCAGCTGATTGATCAGAGCGAGCAAGCAAGACAACACCCACGATGGAGGCCACAGTCACCGTTCAGTCTCTAGAGCAGAGGTTCTCCACCTTCCTAATGCTGCGACCCTTTCATACAGTAGATTCTCATGTTGTGGTGACCCCCAATCATAAAATTATTTTTATTGCCACTTCATAACTATAATTTTGCTACTGTTATGAATCATAATGTAAATATCTGTGAGGGCAGGCACTCTGTCCTGTGTTCTCAGTTGTATCATCTATACCAATACAGACAATTATATGTATAATAACCTTATGTAATCCTTGTCTTAACCCTACACAAAAGGTATTTTCATCCCCATTTGCTTATGAAAAAACTAGAGATCAGAGGACTTTGGTGGCAGAACCAGGGCTTGAGCGGACCTCCTTCTGCCTCCAGCTCTACTCTCCTCACACCCCGGATTTTTAGAGCCACATATATTACAGTTTTGCATTATGCTGGGAACTGGGTTAGAACCTATCTGCATATCTTTCTCTATCTCCATATTTATGTTAGCTACATAATCATCCAGTCCCATTTTGTAGAGTAAACAGGACTGATGGAAAGCTAGAAACCAAACTTAATATTTCCTTTAAATCCAGCTCCACTGGGCAGCCAGAGAGCTGAAAATCAACCAACGCCCCTCCACGAAGAGTGGATTAATAGGCTGTTGATGCATCTAATGGTTTGTTTAATTGATGGCTTCTGCCATTATTAGGAGACAGGTTAGAGGGGTTTTTATGAGTATAAGGCCCACATCAATTAGCCCTGGAAGTAAGAATGTAAATACAAAATGTTGTTTGTTCTGTTGCCAAGCAAAGTAAGCACTATACTTGTAGCCAAAGCTTTAAGAATTTATTCTGCAAATATTTGAGCATGTATCACGTGTTTGGCACTGTCCTCATAGCTGCGTGGGATACAAAGGAGTGAGATGCATTTCCTTCCACAGGGACCTTGCAGTGTAGTTAAGGAAAAGAGATCTGCATACACGCAACATTAATGAACAAAACAAGGCCATGGAGGGTAAATAGTATATTAATGGAACGGACAATAGGAAAATGGTACTTACGGGACTTCAGAGGAGGATGTAGTAATGATGATAGTAATGAAGACTTTGCTACCATTTTATTGAGCTTTTATTGCGGTCTAGGCAGAGTGCTAAGTGTTTGTGTGCATTAGCATTTTACAGTGAGGCACCTGCAGCTCAGAGAAGGTGAATGACTTGCACAAAGTCACACAGCCGGTGGGTGATGGAGTATTTATCCTGGGTCATACCACAGAGGAATTAGCTCTTAATTACCTACTGTGATGTATCCAGAGAGTAGACTGTACTCTGTACTTCCACAGAAAGCAGTGACTGTCTTGGGGGCCTAGGGAAGCTCGTGTACATTGTAGAGTTGATGGCATTTAAACTGGGTTTTGAAGCATGAATAATAGTTCAGTAGTTGGAGGAAGAGAGAAAACATTCTAGGACCAAGAAACAGTTTATGCAAAGCATGTAGGTTTGTTTTGCCCCCTCGCCCCCCTGCCTCCCCTCCCCACCTGTAGCTATGCCCAGCACACCCCTCTTTTCTCGTAGATGGCCAGATTAAGACAGTTTCACTCTCTTGTACCCCTTCATTCGGGGAATGGTTTAGAGGGTCAAGATATTTACCCTTTGACTCTACTGGTGCTGAGGATTGATTCGTTGGAATTCTACAGCAGACTCAGATCTCATTGAGTATTTTGAGCATTTAGAAGAAAGCATGGTGGAACACCCTCCCTCATTTCAACACATATGCTTATTAAAAACATTAGGAACGTGTTGAGTGAGCAATCCTTGGGAGAACTAAAATGCTTCTTGCCACTTAACAAAGGCCTTCCAAGAGAAAGCTGAAACAGATGGAAATAAATTGAATTCACTGCCCTAGGAGATCTTGCACAGTGAAACTCATGTAATTGACCACTGGTCTTCTGAGGGGGTGTGAATGAGAAGCGAGAACGTAGCAGGAGGAAGGAAGAAGAATGCAGAGCTACATTTAAAATGGCCCAAACCTGGCTAGAAAATGGGACCTGTATTAAAGTTGACACCATTTTTATTAAAGTTCTAGTGGATGCTTTGGATCTGTCTGATCCCTGATGAGTCACTGGGGAGGTGGATTGAGCAGAAGGCAACTCCTCTGGGGGGTTTGAACTGCTGTCTCCACCGAGGCCCTTGCACTTGGAAAAGGATTCTGTGGAACGGGAAGGGGCAGAAGGCTTGTGGGGGAGGGGAGGCAAGTGGAGGAACCACACGGGAGGACATTTACTAATAGACCAGCAATATTTCACTGAGAAATTATTTCTCCTTCGATGAGATATATATGGCTGTCAGAGAAGGTTTTCATTTTTAAAGATCTAGTTAAGGTGGAAAACATGTATGCTAAACAAAAGAACCATGATTTTTCTTCCTTACACTTGAACACCAAAAATAAAACCACCACACCCATTCCCGCGCCCCCCCCCCCCCCACACACACACCTGGGGCAAGCTGGACATGTCTGCATGTTAAGTAAAAGAAGAATCTATGTATATAAAAGCCTAAGTGACTGAAAAGCCAACAACCAGTTGACCAGTTGCTATGATGTGCACTGACCACCAGGGGGCAGACGCTCAATGCAGGAGCTGCCCTGTGGTGGTCAGTGTGCTCCCACAGCCAACCTCCCACAGCTGGCCAACATCCCGCGGTCCCTCCCTCTAGCCAGCATCCCCCCACCACACACACACATTGGCCCCAATCACTGGCCAGGCTGAGGGACCCCACCCATGTACGAATTCATACATTGGGCCTCTAGTTTATGAAATAGTAATGCAGCCATTTTAAAATTTAAGAGTGTAATCTTGTTTCAAATATAACATAAAAAATAAAATAAAATGAAAGAAAAGATGGTTTTGCAGAATGGGGAGTGCAGCCCCCTAGCAGATCTGGGTTCCTTCTGAGAGGCCAGAGGAACTTGTTAGGGACGATGCCACACATACCTTCCCAAGCTGCAGTTTCCTCATCTGTTAAATGGGGGCAGTGTCACTAAACCTTTGCGATCATATACGATGAGGCACTTAAAGCATGTCCCGTACTGTCTGGTATATAATAGGAGCTCTAAAATGTTAGTTGTTATGAATGACAGTATTGTGGTCAAGAGTGAAGTACAAAGTTGATATCTACAAACTGAATGTGAGATTCTGGTTCTCAGGCATGTGATGTATTAAGCTCCCAGGAGCAAGGAGATGGACAAGGACAAGAAAAGGAACAAGGGTGTGATCTCGGCGGGAGACTAGCGACGGTTTCATCCCTGGAGTGTGAACTGTGCTGCAGAATTGATGCCACGTTAAGGTGTGGGGGAGCCTTTTTCTAGCTCCAGGTCGGTTATTACTGGATATAGGATGCCTTGCGGGGAAGGGTTGTACCCAAGGTGGGCTTTCTGGGTGAGGTGGCTCCTGTTTGAGAGCAATTCTCTCCCGGGCAGATGGGAGCCGAGCAGCCAGTTCTCACAGCATCTGAGGGATGGACGCAGTGGGCTCGTAAAGGGCGTTGAGGTTGGGTCCATTCACCTCTCAGGGTGAAGGCTGTGGAATGGAAACTGAACACAGTGAGTGTCAAACCTGTTTGTATGTAGCACGAGGACAAACCTTTTGACGCAAAGATGCCAGGAAGATCCAGGCAATTTCTGACCAATTCCTCACAGGGATCTTGACAAAAGCAAAAACCTCTGCTTCGTATCCAGAGCCTGTCTTATGCTGTTGTTCAAAGTCAGGACGCTGGCTCTTCATATCCGTGAGGCTTGAGATTCTAAGATGAGATGATGATGCCTTCAGGGCTGAGATTACATCTTAACCTTCTTTGTGTCCCCATGGTGCCAAGTGTAGTGCCTTATATACAGTCGGTATTTAAAAGAGTAGTTGATTGAAGAGCAGCTCCCCCAGGCATTCTCAGGGATCCCAAATTGCTGATTTTTGGGGGGTGGTTAAAGACAGTGCCTACAGTTATGAATGTTTTGTTCTGGTGTTTAAGATCCCCCCACGCTTTTGATCTGGCCTCCAGAATTTTTTCCAATGACCCTCTCACCTACTTTCATAAGCCTCACGCTCTAATCCAATGGTTTCCAATCTTTTCTCATTTTCTCATACAGTGGATACATCCATCCAGTTGTGCAGGCTAAAATCCTGGGTGTAATTTTTTTCTTTTATTTATTATTATTATTATTTAAAATAAATCTTTGTTGTTCAGATTATTACTGTTGTTCCTCTTTCTCTCCCCATATCCCCCATAGCTCCCCTCCACCTGGTTCCCACTCCACCTTCTGCCCCCCCCCCACTGTCCTCATTTAAAGGTATACAATTTTTGTCCAGTCTCTTCCTGCACCCCCTAAACCCCCTTCCCCTCTGAGAATTAATTGTCAGTCCGCTCCCTTTCTATGCCCCTGATTCTATTATATTCACCAATTTATTCTGTTTATCAGATTTTTTATTCACTTGATTTTTAGATTTACTTATTGATAGATATATATTTGTTGTCACTTAGTTGTTCATAATTTTCTCCTTCCTCTTCTTAAAGAATACCCTTCAGCATTTCATATAGTACTGGTTTGGTGGTGATGCACTCCTTTAGTTTTTTTTTAATCTGTGAAGCTCGTTATCTGACCTTCAATTCTGAATAATAGCTTTTCTGGATAGAGGTAATCTTGGTTGTAGGTTCTTGCTATTCATCACTTTGAATATTTCTTGCTACTCCATTCTGACCTGCATAGTTTCTGTTGAGAAATCAGCTGACAACCATATGGGTCCTCCCTTGTAGGTAACTAACTGTTTTTCTCTTGCTGCTTTTAATATTCTCTCTTTGTCTTTTGCCTTGGCATTTTAATTATGATGTGTCTTGATGTGGTCCTCTTTGGATTCCTTTTGTTTGGGGTTCCCTGTGTTTTCTAGACTTGTAAGTCTGTTTCTTTCACCAGGTAGGGGAAGTTTTCTGTCATTATTTCTTCAAATAGGTTTTCAATATCTTTCTCTCTCTTTCTGGCACCCCCATAATTCGGATATTGGTATGCTTGAAGTTGTCCTAGAGGCTCCTTACACTATCTTCATATTTTTGGATTTTTTTTTTCATTTTGCTTTTTCAGTTGGGTATTTTTTGCTTCTTCATATTTCAAATCTTTGACTTGATTCTTGGGATACTCTAGTCTGTTGTTGGATCTCTGTATATTATTCTTTATTTCAGTCAGTGTGTGCTTAATTTTTGATTGGTTCTTTTTCATATCCTTGAGGGTCTCACTAAATTTCTCGGAGGTTTCTAAAAGATTCTTGAGTAACCTTATAACTGTGATTTTTGAACTCTATATCCAGTAGTTTGCTTTCCTCCATTTCTTTAATTTGTGACCTGTTTCTTTGTCTCCACATTTTGGCTGCTTTCCTGTGTTGACAGAGTGGCTTTGTGTGCTAGGTGTTCTATAGGGCCCAGTGGCCTAGCCTCCCTAATTACCTGAGGTGGATTCTCTTGGGCTGTGTGCATTGTAGTTAAGCATGGATTGCTGTTGTTATCACTGGGAGGAATTGACCTTCAGGCGAATTGGCTGTGAGGACCAGTTGTGTCTACAATTGGAGAACTTCTGTGCTGGAGACACCCTTATGGAGCAGGACTTGCTTCAGTGGAGATTTGGTGCTCACTTAGTCTTCCCTGTGAGTGTGTCTCTTATAGATATGAAGAGTTGTAGTCTGGATGGTCTCACTCTGACCACGGGGTACACTGGTTCTTGGATCTCCAAGGAGGTGCAAGGTTAACCATTGTCTGAGGCCACCCAGCAGGAGCTACAAAGAGATCTGCAGATTCCTCCTCTTTGTTTGGAGTTTGGATGTTCCCAGATGAGGCCCAGCTGTGAAGCAATGTAAGCTGCTATTGAGCTTTAGGTTTTTTTTTTTGGAAGCTCTGGGGATCTCTGATCCAGCTGCAGTTTGTTAGGTTTTAGACTGTAAAACACCAGGCCATTCTTATGCAAAGCCTGTGCACACACCTTGGGTGAGGTTGTAAATTGAATGGGGTGGGGTCTCAGGGAATCACCAGGGTGGAGCAAACAGCAATGGCTGCATGTCAGCCCTACTCCAAAGAATCCCCTGGATCTCTGTGTCCCATGGCACTGTGCAGGAGCAATGATGGCTGCAAGCACCTCTGAGAGAAAGCCGTCCTTGCATTCTGGCCCAATGCCAGACAGTCCAGGTTCTCTCCATGTGAGTTTGGGTCCTCAGAGTCTCACCCGGAACTGGAGTTCAGAGCAGTTGGGAGCTTGTATCTCCCTCCCGATTGACAAAGACAACAGTGTACCCAGTTGCCAGTGTGTGCCTCCGTACCTCCACACTTCCGCACCTCTGCACTTCCTGCCAGTCTCACTGTGCTATTCTCTTTCCTTCTAGTTGTATAACTTCCACTCACCCAGCTTTCCTGTGGTTGTGGATGACATCCATTTTTTCTTTTAGTTGTAGTTTTGATGTGATTGTGTGAGGCAGCAAGTTCAGGTATTTACCTATGCTGCCATCTTGGTTCTCCCCTAGGTGCAATTTTTTATTTCTCTCTTTACCTGACCCCCTCCTCATCAAATCCACCAGCAAGTCTGATTTATTCTACCTTCAAAATATGTTCCAATCTGGCCATTTTCCATAGTTTGTTTTGCTATTGTTCCAGTCCATGTCTCTTCCTCATCCTTCTCAGGTTACAACATCCTTCTCTGTGGTTTCTCTGCTCTGAACCCTGCTTGCCACAACACATTGTATTTAGCACAGTGACAGGCTCTCAATAAATATCTGTTGAATGAATGGAATAAGATTTCCTTTTTGACATTAAAAAATATTGTGTATTTCCAAAATAACAGTCTAGATTTTAGTATACGTTTCTTAAGAAACCATTTGTTGATTAATGCATCTATGAATTCAATAATGCTTTTGAATAAATTGACCTTCAGATATATGAAAAGTAGGTGTAGTAAGGAATGAGACTTTGGCACATGGGCATGAAAATTAGAAGATACCTCTACAGCCCTCTAGGAGGCAGTGGCTCACAGGTTAAACTAGGTCTTGGCTATTTCTACAAATGACTCATTCTGGCTTTCTGTTCTCACCTGTGTGCCTTTTTTTTCTGGCTGTGCCCTCCACTTGGAATGCCCTTTTAAATCTACCTCAAAACTCTAAGTATATAAAGTCCATCCATCTTTAAAGTCTCATCCCAAATGTCAACTCTTTGAAGTCTTTCTTGATTTTACCCAAGTGAGAAGACATCTCGCCCTCCTTGCTGGTTCCCAGAGCTTTATCTGTACTGCCGTTATTTATAGCTGTGGGTGCCTGATTTAGATGTTTCTGTAGCCAAAAAAATTTAAAAACGGGGGTGGGGGTGGAGTTCTGACATAGATTTGGCAACTTTTGACTTTGCCATAAAGACCTTGAGACAAGTTTTATCTGTACCATAATTTCATAAAGGAAACTTATTTAAGCACAAAACGAGAAAACAGGGAGGAAGAACATTATTTCAAAACAAGGAACTATTTTAATAATGAAATAAATTTAGTTCTATAAAAAATTCATAGAGAGGTGGTTTTTATTTTTCTCTTGATTCTGAGTCCTGGTAAAGAATTAATCACAGATAAGCTCTGGTTTAGAGAGGGGTATTAGGAAACGTTTTGTTCTAATTCTTCATGTCCCTACCCCATGGCCACTCAGCCTGAGCTTTTCATGGGCGATCAGTGGGTCTGGTTCAGCACCAGCTCCCAACAAAGCCTGTCTCATGGTGACTGTTCTAAGGCTATTTGTTGGCACATCAGGAAGGGCATAGACCCTCCTCTTTCTCTAGAATATTTTTGGTTCCTGATCCTTTGGTCTCTGCACCATGATGGTTAAAGAAAACTGTAGCAGTAGAATTAACCTTTTCTGAAAAAAGGTGAGGACAGCGTAGAGCCCCTTGGATTTTTACCTACTAGCTTAGCACTGAAGGTACTCAGTTAGCCTTCCAGGAAGACATTGTCCATCCAATATAGCGAGAAGAGGCTATGATATTCTCAAATTGCACTGTCATAGTAGGTGCTCAGTAAATACTTGAACTTTACAATGCTGATCTTTAACTCGTTAACTCTTTGCTCTTATCCGAGGAGCTTTCTCTGTTGAACCTGAGCCCTGTCATGCTTGGCTTTATGTTACAAAGTACAGGTATTCCTTTAAGCAATGGCAAAGGTGCCTGTGTCTATCTTCCTTCCAATCACCGAACAGAGGGAGGTGTTGTGACTCACTCTGTGATGCTCTATATTATGGCTCTTTTCAGAGTCCTTGGGAGAACTGGGCCAAAGGCAAACAGCATCTTCCAGGGTCAAGGCAATAACCACAGACACCCCAGGAATTAAGGGGATAGAACCAACCCAGGGAGGCTGAATGTCTGGTACCCAGAATCTCTATCTGTGGAATAATGAATTCTTCTTTGATCATCTGCTGTATAAATCACCGACGATGGGGAGTTAATCATGCATAGGAAATGAATTCTTTCTCTGAGTTAATGAGCACCGAGCTCAGAGCAGCATCTGTTTACTCCCTCTACTTTAAAATCCCTGGCAGTTTGAACAATTAATTGTACCCAATAATCTCTCTTTATTTTCAAGCATTTGGGGGGAAAGCCCCAGTTCTCCCCAAAATACATACCACTGAGTAGTGGGGAAAGAAGCCTCTACTCTGCCTCTTTACCCACTTTAAAGTGATGCTCTAAGAATGGAAGGAAGGACATATATGTATATGTAAGTGTGTGTGTGTGTGTGTGTGTGTGTGTGTGTGTGTGTGTGTGAGAGAGAGAGAGAGAGAGAGAGAGAGAGAGAGGAAGAGAGAGAGAGGAGGCAGGATTAATTTTGGCCTCTATTTTATGAGCACTGCATAATGTATCAGGCAGCGTACTAGTGCTTCACTTACAGCATCTCGTTTCATCATCATAATACAATTACAGACAGAGGTATTATTTTACAGAGGAGGACACTGAGGTTCAGAGAAGTTTAGTCACGGTCCATGCTACCCAGCTAGGAAGTGGTTGAAACTCAGGCTTTTCTGACTTTCTAAGTCTTAGCTGTTTTATCACACTTGCCCTTTCCTCACTTACCTTGGAGTCTCTGCTCTGATGCCCTCCCCTGATGCCTCTTGGATGACCCACAGGCAGAGGCTCTAAGGCCAAGCTGCTTCAGTGTCCATGTCCCACTTGGCAGCAGTGGGCTAGCCACTTCACTTCTCCAACTTCAATTTCTTCATCTACCAACTGGATATAATGGCATTGCCAATAGAAGGAGAGGGAGAGGAACAGGGAGAGGGAGAGACAGAGACAGAGAAAGTGATACGGAGAGAGAACAGAGCCCCACATCAGTCATATTTTTACTATTTTTTATGAAACACCCACTGTGTGCCAGACATTGCTAAACATGTTTGTTATATGCAGTATGCATCTCTACGAATCAAAACCATGCAGCAAGCAGGCATTAATTAATCAATAATTAGTACATCATTTAGCAAATATTTACTGAGCATCTGCTACATGCATGCATGTCTTAGTGGTAGGGCTGGTGTCTGTCTGGAAAGATAGACAACAAGCAGTAATTATGTGCTTAGATCATAAGTTACAGAAGAAAGTGCATGCTGCTCTCAGAGCACATAGTGAGGGGAAGAGGACCCAGCCTGTTTTTGGAGCAGGGGGGTTTAGAGATGTCTATTTGAAGAAAGGTAAGCCCAGAAGGTTGACTAGGAGGTAGTCAAGGAAAAAGATGAGGGGAGACCAAGTGAGTAGGGAATGAGGATGTGCTATTCTTATTTAAGCAGGCTCTTTCATATTTTAATGCAAAGGAGTGATCAGGTCTGAGCTACTGTCAGGACTGTGTCAGACTGTTGGAGCTGAGGAGGCGGAGGAGTGTGAGCCAGGGTTATGTCCTATTCAGATAGCCTGGAATGTTTCCATGCAAATGACTAATGATATCCTCAGTTGGCTTTATTTAGTGTATTACATTCTCACCAGACCCTAGAATGTCAAAACTGGAAGAAAACTTTGAGGTCATCTGGGCTCAGAGATTATAAATAGATCACACTTAGGGTGGCAGCTAGTAATGACTGGTAGTATCTGCTTACAGTTTGTTTTCTGTTGAAGAGTTCCTCTTAGTGGTAAATAGTGGTGAGATTGATTAGTGATGTGTTTCAGGCATGGAACTGGAGGTTTATGGCAGGTTTGAATAGGGGTAAAAAATAGCTATATACACAATTGTCATAGAACTCCTCTTAGAGAGAAAGCCGTCTTTGTCTTAGAAAGTATTTTTGTAGGCTGTTTTGGGTATTAATGATGGGGCCCAGAGGACATACAGTGTAAGAAAGCAGCAATGCAGAGAGAACTAAGTTGTTTTGCATAATGTGTAGGAATTCAAGGTTGTAGATGAAGCAGGATGCAGGGAGAGCTTGTAAGAGAGGAGAGGTTGAGCTCTCTCTGTATCACTTTCTCTGCTCATGATGGACAGCTGAGCCTCAAGGAAAAGAAAAGACAACATGAGAACTCCCTGATGATAGAGCAGCCAAAGATCTCCAATCAGGATGCCTTGTTTCCAACTTTGCCTCACTGCAGTCTGGAGTTTGTTCACCCAAATTGCCAATGAAAGTCAGTTTTACACATTGAAACTTGAGTTGGCAGCAGTTGGGAGAGTGAGGGAACAGGGTCATTGTTCAGTATCAGATGATATATTATTGGGGGGGGGGGGGAAGAGACCACATGGGATGCTAAATAGATGATCCATAAACTGAACCGGCTCAGCAAAATAGAGAACTTGGAGATAGAGAAATACAAGCCCATCCCACCCCAAACATCCCTGGACAGCTGAGAAAGAAACTTGGTCTGGGCTGCATAAGAAATAAGAGTCTGGGCTGATTTCTTTTGAATTTCAAGGAATGGGATAATAGACATTGATGTATGTGGGATAAGTGCCTATCTGCTTCCCAATTCTAATTTATCCTCCTGATTTTAGAGATGGGGTAACTGAGGCACCTGTAGGGGAAGGAACCTAATGGAGGTCTCATTCGGTGGCTGCCCAGTGAAGCTCTTCTCTGAGACTGTGGTGGAGACATTAGGCGGGAGGAATGAGCCGGCTTCCTGTCTGCTGCCACCCTCGGGCTGCAGCACCAGCTCAGTTGGGGAAAATATCAGGCTCAGATGCACTTGTATTTTTAAAGGGAAAATTATCAGAATTTAAATGAAGGCTGTTTAGTCGTATGCATGTGTGTGTTGTGGTGCTGGTCAGATTATGGGGTATTGCTGGGGATCTGGATCCCACATGAAGGGAAAGGGAAAGAATGGGGATTTCACTTGGTTCCGTCTCCTGCTTTCACCCCTTGCAACATCTCTCCTCCCTGGAGAGGTCATTTCAGGAGAACGCCAGAGACTTAGGTGTCACATGTAAGCGGTGGGTGGTCACTTAGGTAGCGGTAATCTAGGGCAGCCAAAGGGCTGCCTGCTGAAGAACTAGTTTGTGCTTAACATTCCCACCAGTTGTTACCCCTTTGGGATGAAGCATGGATATGCAAATGTCTTTTTCAATTCAGATTTTTATTTAAGTATAGTTGGTATACAATCTTACATTGCTTATATTAGTTTCAGGTGTACAGTATAACGATTTGACATTTTTATACTTTACAATGTGATCACCCTACTAATTCTAGTAGTCATCTGTCACCATGCCAAAGTATCATATAGGCTGCCCCCAAAAATGCGTACACACTTGGAATAATTATTAATTCCAATGTTTCTTTTCAGATTGAATCCATTGGAATTAATAATTATTCAAAGTGTGTATATTTTTGGGGGAGAAACCCTATATTATTGACTACATTCCGCTCCCCTTTTCACTCATCCCCCCACTCCCCTTCCTCTGGTAACCACTCCTTTGGTATCTGTTTCTATGAGTCTGTTTTGGTATTATTTGTCTTGTTGTTAAATTCCACATATAAGTGAAGCCATAATAGATGGATAGAAAAAGAAGATGTGGTATGTGTGAGTGTGTGTGTGTGGTCCTGGTAATATGAAGACCTCTTAGGTCATGGTTGTGATGGTGGCAGGATGGGTCTTGATGAGTAAGTGTTTCCAACTTTACCTCTAGAGAAAGGTGGAGGTGGGGAGTGTACAGCTTCAAAAGAAGATTCTAAGACCTCATGAACAAGACAGAAAGGAAGGCAGGGAACTGAGATGAAAAGGAGGTTAGGTCAGAAAGACAGTGAGCGAAGACGAGAGATGGGGCAATTTTGTTCATTTGGGTAAAATGAGCCCAGATGGGCCTGTTATCTGCAAATAGGCCATGGCGGCGTAGGTTAATGCCTCAGACCTCGGGAGCTAGTCACACCGGGTGGCATAGACGCCAACACTGTCCTTTCACATGCTCTGCAGAGTCAGGCTCCGCTGCCCTCCCCAGCCCCTGCCTATGCTGATCATTAGTTGGTAAGAGCTTCAGTGCATCCTATAAATATAGACATCTCATCTTGGATTGCTTACTGGCACAGATAGCACCCTTGTTTTATATCCGTGACATTAAATAAATGCTTCTGAGGCCTCCATGCAAGTTTGTGGGTAAATGCCAAGCTCTAGGAATCCCGGTTTGATATCTCCCTCTTTTCCCTCCCTGCCCCTCCCCTTCCCTCTCCTCTCCTTTCTATCTCACCTCCTCCTCCATCCCTGCACACATGCACGCATCTACCCATCTGTCACCCATTTCTCAATTCATTTAGGGAATCAATAATTCTTATTAAACCCTAGCTTTTTGGCAGGTATCGGGCTAGGCGTCAAAGACAGAAAGAAAAGAAGAAGCAGTTACACTTTAAAGGGAGTGGGAAGCACAAGAATTGCTCTGATCTGCTCCAGACAGGCAGTGACATCTTCATCTGTTATTCCACAGCAAGTCGTGCAGGCTAATTGCACTGCAGTTGCAGGAGGACTTATTAAAAGTACATGTCCTGAGCCCATGGCAGACCTGCAGTCTTCTGAGTGGATGTTTCGCTGAGGTTCCCCGGGTGACTCTGAGGCACCTCCAGGTCTGGGAATTCAGCTGACAGAGTTTTGAGTGAGTCTCAGATGGAAAATGGAAATAATTTTAAAATATCCCCACTTTACAGCATTGTTAGGATTAAATGAGAAAACAGCACCAAACTGTTTCCAAGTGGGCCTTCTGGATATATCCAGTCTTATGTCTTTTTACCTTTTTTTTTTTTTAAGAGATCAACTGGGATGCAGAGTGGACAGCTGAGTTGAGAAAGAGCCATCTTTCCAGTTAGGACAGGGTCCTGGAAATGCTGTCAGTAGGAGTAATACTCTCTTCAAATAGAATCTTCTGGTTGAAAAAGTCTTTCTGGGACTTCAGCTTAAATCATGCCTGCTGTAATCACATCATGCTGTACTCTTGTTTTTCCCCCCATTCATGGGACTCATTCTCCTGTTAGCACACTAGCTAACTACAACCCTAATCCTAACCCTAATACATGGGAACCTCATTACTTAATATAATTCAATTTGAGTTCATATTCAACTGCTTGGAGTGTTTTTCTTTTCTCTTGATGACAGGGGGTGATTCCTGCACACTGTTAGAAGCTAGTAAACCATTAATGTTCTTTTACCAGTTCCATCATATTTCTGACAGAATCCCCCACCTCTGTGCCTTAGGTGCTAAGTCATAGCTGCTCTTCCCTGCTGCTTAGAGTATTCCTACCCTTTTCTCACTTTCTGATGGCGAGGATTCAGGAATTCACACGCATTAGCATCCTTCTGCTCTGCATGTGGGGAACTGAAAGCCCACTGCCTTTGTAGGCTGACAGTAGCATGAATTCCCTTGTTCTTCCTGACACATTCTTCTAGCAACACACTCCTAAACACACACACACACACACACACACACACACACACACACACAGCGCACACACAGAGCACACACACAACATGACTCACCCTTTGTCTCTGATATTGGACATCTAGCATCTGTAGGTCAGTCACTGTGTCTCCTGTTTCTCAGCTCTGATGCCATTGGGGCTCAGCACACAGTCACCGATGCTTCACACACATTTACAGAGGTTTGTCGTTAATAACGAGGAAGCATGTTCCAGTTGTAATCATACTTTATAGCATTTCCCGAGCACTTGGAAGTTTCCTAATGCATTCCTTTGTTATTTTGTGTAATTCTCCACTTGTCACTTTTGGCAAGTGACTGGTAATTAGAATCACTATGATTGTATTTCAAGCGCACACAGTCTCAGGACCAGCTGCAGCCCAGCTCTCAGACGGGAATCTGGAAGCCCAAAAGCTCAGCAATCTCGCGGGCGATCTTCAAGGTGATCCAGACGGGGAACCACAGTGAGGTGGCTGTGTAGAGGGGCTTGGAAGTCAGCCTGGAATCCCGGCTACTGGGGGACCATGTGCACATCACTGAGGGTCTCCAGAGCGATCGCATCTGTGAAATGGGCTAATGAGACAGTATCAGGAAGATGAAATGAGAGCACATGGGGATGATATGTACTCTGTGAGCAGCAGCTGCTACAATTATTTATTTTCCCTTGTGGCAGCGCAAAATTGTAGCTAAGGGTATATATTGGGCGTCAAGTCCTATCGCTTCCACTTATAACGTGAGTTGCCACCGAGTCTCAGTTACCTCATCTGTAAAATGGGGATGATGGAGACCTCTATCTCATGGGACTGTTTGGAGAATTGACCCAGTTAATTGTGAAAAGTGTCACGTTAAAGCAAGGGCTGGTGCTTTACCAGGAGAAAGGGGAAGTGAGACTTCACAACCTGTGTTCTCTGCCTAACTCTGGGCTCCTCCCACTGGACAAACCTGACCGTCAATCCTTCTCAGACTTAAAACCAAGTCAGTGACTGCTCATCTCTTTTTTTGCTTGAGGGAGAAGAGGATCACTTCTTCCCTCTATCCCACTGCCAGCTTTCCTTCCTCCCTCAGCCCTCTCATGTTCTGTCTTTCCAGAGCCAGGCCCCAGCACCATTTTTTAGAAATGGCAGCTTTGGGGTACCACACTCAGAGGCCCTAGAATAGAGTGATTTGGGGGATTCCTGTCTCATCCCCATCAGGCTGCTGGAGTCTGAGCAGATACCAGAACAAATTCATCCAGTCAGTGGCCTTGCCTCCTCTGGGGTTGGGGCTGCGGGGGCGGGGGGTGGCTGTGCATTTTCCTGTCAGAGACTTGATGCTTCCGCAGCGAGGCTGGCCCTGGAGGCTTCCACAGAGGCTTGGAAGCAAAGAGGTTTCCAGCTTCTGAAACGGGGGGTCAGGAGCCTAGGCTGGGGACTTGGAACCAGAGGCTACCTGGATGCAGTTGTTGGGAAGGACATCACCTCACCACTCTGACCTCCATATCATTATCTACAAGATGGAATAATAATTGCACCCACCTCACAGGCTGTCAGGATTATGTACATAGAGTGATGCTCTCAGGATCACCTGACCTGTACCTCCTTCCTCTCTTTGCTTCTTCATCCTCTTTTCAAACTCTTCAGTGATTTGGAGTGAGGAGAAGAGTAGAGGAGTGAGTGAGGAGGAGAGTAGAGGAGTGAGTGAGGAGGAGAGTAGAGGAGAGAGTGAGGAGGAGAGTAGAGGAGTGAGTGAGGAGGAGAGTAGAGGAGTGAGTGAGGAGGAGAGTAGAGGAGTGAGTGAGGAGAAAAGTAGAGGAGTGAGTGAGGAGGAGAGTAGAGCAGTGAGTGAGGAGGAGAGTAGAGGAGAGAGTGAGGAGGAGAGTAGAGGAGTGAGTGAGGAGGAGAGTAGAGGAGAGAGTGAGGAGGAGAGTAGAGGAGAGAGTATGAATCCTGGCAAGTCACCTTGAGGAAGTCACCCTCCAGGCCCAGCTTCCTCATCTGTACATTGGAGGCGATCATCTTGACCATGTTTGCTGTGATTCTAATGTGGGATCAAGTCTGTTGTCACATATTAATAGCATCAACATGAATAAGTATCAGATTGGACTCACAGTCCTTCCCAACATTTCTCTTTTTCATATGGATGATAAACCATTTCCCTTCCTGGACCGTCATTACCTATGTGATTTGACAGCTTTGGGATTCAGCTCTTGGGAACTCTCCTCTGCAGAGCATTTCCTGAGACCGGTCCTCCTCTTGGGCTCCATCCATCCATAATCCTTTGCACATAGCACTCTTTGAGTCTGCTTCTCCCTTGGACTTACATCTCTTGGGGCAGGGCTCCTGTGACCCAATGGAGCTCAAGACCTTCCCTTCCACCCGCACTACCCCCAGTAATTTCAGTGCACAGGCCCCTGGTCAATGTGAAAGAGAGGGTGGAGACTGCTAGATAAATCACAGCTGCACCAGGAATGCAGGCAGGTTCCTGTGGCAGGGCCCCCAAGATGCTTAGCCGACTAAGCCCCACACTCCTTGTCAGAGAAGAGACCACCAAATTAATTTACCATCACTCCAGTTATGCCCTGGTGTGGAGACCCTGCGCTCACAAGGCAATGCTGCTGGAGCCATCAGAGCAGGGCTCCCAGCTGGAGGAAGGACCTGCTCATGGCAGCATTCATGTGTTGCCTCTCAGCATGGTGCTGAGTCACATGGTCCTGGTTCTAAAACAACCTGTGCCACCAGCCAGTTGTGTGTCGTTGGCCAAGTAGCTTTACTTCTCCCTTCCTCCATTTCCTCATTAGTAGAATGGGAATTTAATAATATTTTCAAATACGACCTATTTTTTTTCTGTGAGAAAATGAAATAATGCAAGTTAAACATCTGACACTTAAGTCCTCAGTGAATTTCATAATGATCCCCCTCATTGCGGTTGCTGCTGCTCTTGCTTTAATTAATGACAATCACAAATGAACATGTTAGCTTCTGAATGAGGTGCAGAGCATCTCTACCATGGAGAGTGCTTGAGAGATCACATCCTCTTGACAAGAGAGAGCCCAATGTTCCTCTGGATTCGCGGGGTTGTTGCCTCCCAGCAGAAGGGTCTAGATGCATGGACACATGCTTGAACTTTTAGCCTACTAGGAAGAAGGAAGCATTTTTTCATTCTGGGTACCAGGGGTCTTCTAACACCTGCTGAATTGGGCTAGAATAGAAAAAATGCCTTCGTTTCCTTTTTCTTCTGTGCCCTCAAACTTTTCTCTCATTCCCCAAAATGGACTGTTTTCATTGCTATCCTGATACCTTCCCTTGCCCTGGGAGTTTCTCAAGGCCAAACAGCATCCGTTCTTGTTCTGTCTCACAGTCAAGGACAGTGCTCAGTTAGCAAGTGGCAGAGTTCCATAGGTCAATGCTGAATCTGTGACCCTGCTTACCTGGCATTGCTTCTTTCCTCCACCCCTGCCCCAAACTCAGCCACCTTTTGATTTAATTAATTAGCCAAAAGAGCAGAACTTTAGCAAGCTATTTTAGCCATTCTCTCTCTCTCTCCCTCTCCCTCTCTCTCTCTCTCTCTCTCTCTCTCTCTCTCTCTCTCTCTCTCTCTCTCTCTTTTTCTCTCTCACTGAATTTCAGCAGATTTACAGATGGGGTGACCCTGTTATCTTCAAGGACAATCCTAATAAAGTAAGGCCCATTTACCAGTTAAATCTTCTGATGGGCAAAGAGAAGAAATCTTAAGAGCAAATTATTCATGCTAACCTTATTAGAATCTTTAGATACAAATGGTCAAACCGCTCTGTGTATGATTCCATCATAAATTTTGAAGGAAAAAATTGCATTTTCTGATATTGGTTGGTGGTAAAATGACCAAGGTTGGGAAAATAAAGCTAAAGAATGATATCAATTTGAACATCCACATAATTACCACTCAGGGCAAGAAGTCAAACATTGCCAAACTCCAGGACTCCCTATATGTACCTCCTCCCTCCTCCCTGGAGTTAACTACTATATTGCCTTTAATTGAAACCACTTTATTGCTTTTTCTTAGAGTCTTTCTATTTATGTTTACACCCTAAACAATATAGTTAAGTCTGTCTGGTTTTTAATTTTACATAATGGACTCGTACTTTGTGTATTCTTTTTTTGCTTCTTCCATTTAATGTTGTATGTGATTCATCTATGTTGTTGCATGTGTTACTAGTCTGTTTATTTTCATTGCTGCATAATTCATTGTAGCATTTATCTATTCTTCTGTTATGGGCAGTGCCATAATTCCTTTATATGTTAAGTTTGTGCTGTTTCTATGATGCATAACGGTGTGATGAATATCTTTACAGATATCCATAACAGTGTGCCCAGGACAAATCCCTAGATCAAAGGAATTTGATCAAATCTTTGGGTCAAAGATTATGACTACTTTTTAAGCTTCCTTTAGATTGGTTGTACCAACTCATACTTCTACCAGCAAAGTATTTTTCTGACTGTGTTCTCACACTCATGCTTGTTTATTTGCATGTATTTTAATCAGGCCAATTTGATAGGCAAAAGATGTTCTCTCAAGATTGTATGCATTTCCATTTCTGTGAGAATCATGAGGCTGGGCTCCCTCCCTCCTATATGTTAATTGGCTATTTGTATTTATTCATTTACTAGGGGCCCAGTGCATGAAATTCGTGCACTTGGGGTGGGTGGTCCCTCAACCCAACCCGCTCCCTCTCACATACTGGGAGCCCTCAGGGGATGTCCAACTGATGGCTCACTCCCAGCCTGGCTCACTCCCTCGTCAGAGGCTTTAGGCCTTGGGCACCCAGCCATCCCCCTGCTCAGCTCAGCCCCGGCTGATTTCGACCACCAGGCCCCGGGGGCTGGGCACTCAATACCACTTTCCCTCACAGCACCCCGGGGGCTGGGCGCTTACTGCCACTGCCCTTTCATTTCCACCCCTGGGCCAGGCACTCATGTCACTTGGCCCCGCCCCCGCTCCTGATTGGCTGGTAGCATAGCCAATCAGGAGTGAAGGTACGTTCAAATTTGCATGTTTCTCTTTTATTATATAGGATGATTGCTTTTTTTTTTATCTGTTGGCCATTAAAAATGGAGGATTTTAATAACAGTTCATACGAGGGCTCAGCCCTGATGAAATGTCACTGAGGCACATTTCAAGTAGGAGCACTGGGGAGGTACAGGGCAAATGGGAGGGGGGAGGGGACTTCAGAGTGGCTCACAGATCTCAAGTGGAGCTGCCAGGCAGAGAGTAATTTGGAAGCTTATTGTTCAGAAACCAAAGAGGACAGTTGTGCATTCAGCCCCATGCTGGGGAGAAAACAACGCTTCCTGGACCTGAAGCCATTTCAGAGCCAGCGATCCTGCTCTGATTGAATCTGCCTTCCACTTCCTTTGTGCCCTGGGCTCTCTTTATTATGACTGCCCAGCTTAGGAGCAAGATGGGGAACATGGAAAAGGTGACAAAGCATGTCGCTTGGCTTGACACTTGGGATTTGAATGACCAGCATCCCAAACTGAATTTACACTTCTTCCTTTTGTCCTCCATGCCCTTGTCCTTTCTTCAGCAAACATTTATTGAGCTCCTACTGTGTGCCAGGCAGTGTACTGGGTGTGAGGTGTTTTCCACCACCCTAAACCTGATGTTTCCCATCTTAGCTACTGGCAACTTCATCTTCCCAGTTCAGGTGAAGAACTGGCATGTTTGTGACTCTTCTGTTTCTGTAACACATTACAGCCTATCTGCCAGCAGATTCTTTCAGCTCTACCTTTAGAATAGGGCGGGAGAATAATGTGGTCTGCTGCTCTAGAGATGGAGAGTATCTCTTCACAATATGGAGATCTTAGCTCAGATTCTCTCCTGAAAGTGGAACTTGAGAGAATGGCTTGCATACAGGTAGTTTGTTGGGGAAAGATGCCAAGGAACAAAAGAAGGAGGATTTTGAAAAGTGAAGTAGAGAAGGAGGGAAGCTAGTGCAAAGGTGATGTAGGCAACAAGGCTCCTACTCAACAGAAATGCCCTTCTGAGAATGGGAGGGGAATAATTTACCCATCAGTTCCTGTTTTCACTAATCAAGGGATTGCCCAAGGGGTGTTACCTCCCTCTCATGTTTGGTGTTGTACATACACCAGAGTGCCTCTTAGATCAAACCCTAAAGCAGAAAGCAACTAAAGCAAGGTATACACCGTGAGCAGGTGATTTGCTGCAGCAAGGCTGAAGGTGAAAAGGTAGGCCATGAGGATGTCAGATGGAGCAAACAAATCGCCTATCCCAGGAGATATGGGCAGGTTGTCCAAGAAGACAATGTAAGTGTGGGTAGAATTAATTTGTCTCTACTCTCTGCTTGATGAATGTTTTCTGAATGACTAAAGAAATGAAAATTGATGGGAAGGTTCTTAGAGGAAGCAAGGTTTGAAGACCCCTGAAGGCTGTGTCTGGAGGCACTTAGATAATGATGATCTCTTCTCAAATATTTTTCTACTGAGGACTGTCGGTTTTCTTGATGAGTCTGTGATGTCCTAAGGCAGTGGTTGGCAAACTGCGGCTCATGAACCACATGCGGCTCTTTGCCCCCTTGAGTGTGGCTCTTCCACAAAATACCATGTGCGGGCACACACATACAGTGCAATTGAAACTTTGTGGTCCATGCACAGAAGTCGGTTTTTGGCTCTCAAAAGAAATTTCAATCGTTGTACTGTTGATTTTTGGCTCTGTTGACTAATGAGTTTGCCGACCACTGTCCTAAGGAAAGTAGAGGATATTTCCCCCAACTTGGGAATGCTGAGAGCACTTTAGCACAGGTGCACAAGGTCAGCACCAGATCAAAGTTTAGGTTTTCTGTCTGCTTTCTCCCTTCACCTCCATTTTCTTATGGTCTCCTCTGTGTATAATTCAGCACAGTGAATACAGTGGTTGTTAAAACCTAAAGCAGTTTCTAATTTTGTTTCATTATGAGTATGAATGCAACCCTTAGGACCCATCCCTACGGCCTTAACTAAACGCAGTATTTCAAGCCAGGAATCGACGAGATAAAGATCTGAATGGAGACTCTAGTTGGCAGAGGGCTGGGCTGACTCAGCGCCGGTAAACCTGCCATCAAGAAATCAATAGAGCTTTTTCAGAGCTGCCATTATACAGCAAGGAAAGAAATTTCAGAAATAAATTGTGGCATAGAATCAGATTCAATAGATAAGGGGTGTGCTGACTCGGCCACGTGGGGTCCGGCCCACAAGGGTGAGAATTAGTGATTTGATGAGCTGAGTTTCTCTCCCTGCCTGTGCTGTGCAAGTGTTGACTCTTTGAACAGGGAGGGAGAACAAAAGTGAGAAAACAAATTTTAGTTTCTGTTTGAATTGACCCCTAAAGGTGACCCAGCACTGCACGGAGGGGGGGGTGTGTGAAGGGGGGCTCAGAGAATGGATGCTGGGCAAGAACAAACCACAAGTGGACAAAGTTACAGATCCGGCTATTTTTGTCTTAACTCTGGCATTTCTGAAACCCTTGAACATGTCCCCACTGAGCTCCTCTGTGGTTGAAGTTTATGTAAGTGCACCCACAGCCAGGTGGCCTGATGGAGTCTAGACAAAGTGCAGGAACAAACCTGAGCTCCCTCCAGCAGCCCCCCTGCCCCTGTGCTCCCCTGGGCTCTGCTCCCTGCCTGGTTTAGAAGTCAGGTGCTTCTTAGGTACTCTCTGAACTTCATCTCTTGCCTGTTTATACTCCCATTATCCCCTAGACCCACCTGACTGTCCCCTCTTAATCCTGGCATCTTCTTTCTGGCTAGCTCAGTCTTATTCATAACAGTATTCTAATTATTGGCTAAGATATGGCGACCCCCCAAATCAACATGGGTGCTTCATATAGGCTGGGTATCTATTCTAACATATGCTTCCCTCTTGTTACCAGCGGAAGTCTTATGGATGGGTGTGGTTGCTTTTCAAGGAGGGCCTAGCTCCAGGGGACGCCATCCAGGTCATACTCCAAGTGAATAGGCGCTCCAGAATGGAGGTGTCTGCAGCAGCTCTGCTTTCAGCATCTGAGAAAGAGGACACTGCTCTTTACAATGTTTGCAAGTCACTGTGAGGCTTTCCAAGTGCAATTGGTCCTAAGGTCAAGTCTGGCCCTGCATTTATAATGCAGGAATCCTTCAATTATTGCAGTGGCTTTGTAAAGTGCCTACTCAGTGAGGCTGAACTACATTTCCCAGAATGCCCTCCCTGGTCTGTTTCTGGAGCCACAAGCAAGGTTTCTAGGAGAGACTTGAAAGGCAGAAGTGAAGCAGCAGCATTTTTGTTTGTTTGTTTCTGTAGATCAAGGTAAGGCACTCTCATAGCTCACAAGTATTGTCTTGGGTTCACCTCATTGGCCAGCTCCCCACAGTCCCCCTTCAGGCTCTTTGCTTCCCGGACCAAGTGTGCGTGTGGTAAAGGACGCCCACATCATCAGGGTCAGCGGCAGTGTGGGCCAACGTGGATTCAAGGCTACATCCTGTGGGTTCTAATTTGTGCTCACGGATTCCAGCTTGTCCTTGTTCTCTCCCACTTCACACCTGTCTGCCCTTCGGGACAGTCTGCCCTGCAGATTTCAAACTCTAGCGTCAGATGTAAAGGCAGCAGCAGCCTCATAGAGACTGTTCAATCAATTGCAGTAGAGGAAGGTCACAGGCCTGAGACAGATTCTTTAAAATGCACATCAGCCTCCCAGGGGGTCTGCTTCTTTGATTGAACGCTGACTGATTGGCCCAAAGGATACATGCTTGGGGTCCTTATTTTGGATTCTTCCAAAGCCGAACCCTGACATATGTACTTGGGGGCAGGTCGTTAATCTAGGAGCCGGTTCTCAGAAGCAGAAGTGAGGGAGCAGAGAGACTAAAATCAGGAAACAATGAAACATCAAGGAAGAATCCGCTATCTATAGGCTGTGGCTGTAGGCAGTCGGTTGGACTCCACTAGGGCGCCTGAGAAGTTTCCAGAGGCCTCCCAGAAGTCTCAGTGTGAAGGGGAGGCAGGAAGCAGGGTGTCTGTCCCCTGAGGGCATTAACTGTCCTGCACTGTCGGGATGCAGCTGCCTGAGGCTGAGCAGGCTTTTGAGCTTTAGGAAAAGCATTGACGCAGAAGGCAGAGCCTTGGGTTCTGGGCAGGTGCTTGTAGCTGAAGGGTGTCAGTGCTCCGGCTGTTGAGGCCACAACCAGGGATGGGCTGAAGGGTGCTGACGTGGGCACCAGGAGCATCTGTTGTCCCTAGCTAAGCCATTGTTTGCAAGATCAAGTCCCATAGATGTCAGTAGTCAGGAAGAAATGATTAAGATGGCATAAAAGGTATATTTAAAAGGCAAAATAAATAAGAGTTCTAGAGGGTTTTTTTAATGTTAAAGAGCTGTTAGGAGCACACACGCATGTTCATGTGCACACACACACACGCACACACATTTTCCCTAACTTTCACTTCACCCCCTCTTTACCTCCTAAAGTATTTGCTTCCATTGTTCAGGAAAAGGTTTTTTTTTCCTGCAGCCTTGGACTCTGCTGAGGCTGATACTTCCCAACCTTCCCAGGCAGCCTTACTCCAGCCCTGATGAGGGCTATAAAAGAGCCATCCCTGGCTCTTTTAAAATGAAAAGAACCCTTTATGTTAAAAAAAATTGAAGACTGGTAACACATATAAAAGCATGGTAGCTCAGCATCTTGGGGGCAAGACTGTGACTAGCACAAGGTTATTGATTGTCAGTTTTCAGGTCAGAGGCCTGATGGTTTGGGCCATGCCTGTTATTTAAGGCCTGTATTTGGCTATCATTGGGTCAACTGTAATTTCTCACCCTCCGTTTCCCACTCTGTGGCCTTCATGTTTGTTTTCTACTCAAGGCTCAGTGACAAATCAATTGATCTGTCCTCATCTGAGTTTGGGACTCAGCTGGGTCAAGGTTGTGCTACATGCTAGGCAGGGAGCCTTCCCACGTGAAAGATACAGAGAGGGACAACTTCTTAAGCACACAGAGTTTTCCAAGTGGATGTTGACTTGGATATCTAAATGGATACCAGCAATATCACTTGATACCCAAACCTCCTCCTAGATGCGAACATTAGTGATAACTCTCCATGTGATAGATGAGAACATTGAGGCCCCGAGAGAAGAAATGAGTTACTCAAATCCCAACAAAGCAGTCATGGACAAGCACATAGTTGGTCTTCAGTAGTCATTTGACTATATTCATTAAGTATCATGGTTAAGGGCACAGGCATTGGAGTTGACAGATTGGGGATACGCCCTGGCTCTGCTTATCCCTGGAAATACTATGGGGCAGGAGACTTGATCTCACTGAGCCTCAGTGTTCCCGCCTCTAAAGTGGGGATAATAACAGCACTGTTGTAGGTTGTTGAAAGGATTTAGTAAGATTGTGAACTGTGTAGATGTTTGACAGATAATAGAAGAAACTGGTCATGATGATGATGACGACAACGACGATGACGACGACGACCATGACAGTGATGATGATGAGTTAGCCTGACCTGGCTTGTGGGAGCTTAGGTCATTCTCCAGCTACTTGACCTCTGAGAGCTTGGCAGCCTTCCCACCCTCTGGCAGGTAGTCAGGAGCAGAGGCCTCCCAGTGCTGTTTCCCTGGCTCACTGGTAATTGTTTCTTATACAAGCCAGTGTTGTATTGATTCACCATTGATTTTTTCAAGGGCCAGGGCAATTCTTGGGCCATGGAGACAAAGGCAGTGCTTTCTAGCTTGAGGGGTCCCAGGTGGGTGTCAGAGTCATCACCTGCTCTGCTCTACTTGGGACAATTTCTTAATTAGAAACAGCTGTGCCCCCCTCCTCCCACATGCACCCCTTTATTGCGTCCGTCCATCAGCCTTTTCTCTGCTGCTCCTCTTGACCTTTAATAAGCACTGCTTTGTGCAGAGCTGCCGATGAGACATCGCTGTGTGCACAGTCCCCAGGGCAGGCTGTTTCTCCAGCCCCTGGCCTCACCGCAGCTTGCAAGGGAAAATTACTTTTTGATCTACATTTCCCTTTTCCATTCTCTGTCACCTGGTTTTGGAGACAAAAGGAAGAAAATAATGTTTTCTGGTCCCTCCCTCTGTCTCTTGTCGCCTCTTGGGTTATGCCTGCGTTGTTTCCTCTCTTCCCTTCCCTCTTTCTCTAGTCCATCCTGATGGTCAGTTAGGGAATAGCCAATAGCCTAGCAGGAAGCTCTCACCTAGGCCATCCAGCCCTGGACACGTGGATCATCAAGACGACTTTTGAAGCACAAATTTTTCAATTTTTATGAAGTCCAATTTATCTACTTTTTCTTTTGTTACTTGTGTTTTAGTTTTCATATTTAAGAATCTTTTGCCTAATCCAAGGTAATGTTGATTTATAACTATGGTTCCTTCTAAACTCTTACATTTTAGGTCTCTGATCCATTTGGAATTAATTTTTTAATGTGTTAGGTATGGTTCCAACTGTATTCTTTTGCATGTGGCTATCCAATTGTTCTAGCACCAATTGTTGAAAAAACTATTATTTTCCTCTATTGAATGGTCTTAGGATCCTTGTCAAAAATCAGTCGACCATAGACACATGGGTCTATTTCTGGATTTTCCATTTTATTCCATTAATCAATATGTCTGTTCTATGCCAGAACCAAATTATTTTGATTACTGTAACTTAGTAGTAAGTTTTGAAGTGAGGAAGTGGGGGGTCCTCCAACCTTGTTCTTTTTCATGATTACTTTATCTGACCTGTTTCAGAGTCCCTACTGGGCTTGTAGATACTTTATTGAATATGCATTGGGACCTGGTGCATCCTCCTACCCAATCCAGCTTCATCTTTTTTGTTTTTCACATGTGTAAATCCCCAGGAACACTTTTGTATTCTTAACTCTGCCATGGTGTCTGATTCCTGAGGAACCCAACTTGCAGAAACTCCCAGTGTCTGGCACATTGTTGGAATTCTAGAAACATTTCCAAACAGAGAAGAAAGATACTCTTTTTTAAAAAAATGTTTGTATTATGAGAAAGTGAGAAAAACATCCATGTGGGAGTGAAATATCAATCCACTGCTTCTCACATGCTCCCTGCTGGGGATGGAGCCCACCACCCAGGCGTGTGCTGGTGACCTCTCTGTGCACAGGACGAGGCTCAACCAACGGAGCCTCACTGGCCTGGGAGACACCATTGATGTGGAGGTCTAGGCACAAGAGTATGCCATCAGGTATAATTTTCATTATTGATCCAGATAGAATGGTGGCTACCCTTTTAAGCGTTTTTGGCCAAATGGAGCTTGTTGGTAGTGGAGTCATGTTAGTTAGGGTGGTTAAAGAGCATAGCATTATGCCAGTCAAGGAAAGAGAATAGAACTCCCCAGTGTGGATCAGGTGGTCAGAGCAGAGTGAGAGCAGAGGGCACAGGTGACTTAATGTTTGGAAAGTAAAGACTCTCTGTGCTGCTCTTTAAGGAGAAACTCGGATCCAGGACTCCTTATTTTCCTGAAGGTCTTAGATTAAATGTCACTTCCCCCAGAAGCTTCTCTGAACCACCTCAACACGGGATAAGGTCATCATACACTCTGGGCATGCTGCATTTCTCCTTTGAAACCTTTCATGAGGGCAGGTCCTGGTCTGATGAATTTCCTGGTATTTTCTCAGCACCAAGGACAGCTCTGGGCTCCTGGTCAGTGCCTACTACAGTACCTTTGCTGATGAAAGAAGAAACAGTGAGCCAGTAGGTAAAAGTTAAAAGTGGATTTCATTACAGCACTGTGAGGGACTGCTTCAAAGCACTGGTTGCACAGAATAGGGATATGAACCCAAGTCTTTTGCCTTCAGTTCCCATGAATTTTCATGACACCAAAGCTTCCTCCTGCATTCCTTTTACTTATCTCTGTACCTTCCTCTACTCAGGAGGATTTCCATGTTCCTCAAAGGGGAACTGAGGAGTAGAATTGTTTTTCATCTTTTTGGAAAAAATACAAGTCAGACTATGTAGGAGCTACCCAGAAGAATAGATTTTTGGGTCATCTCAAGTATTTATTTCCTTAATACCACTTACCATTTACTGAACACTAAGCATAAGACACTGTATTATAAACATGACATATAACTTTCAGATTCTCAGAACAGCTCTGCTGCGTGGGAATTATTATTGCCTAAATATGAAAACTCCCTGTTTTTTTCCAACTGCCTTGGAATTTAGAGCTACCATCCAACTTTTAAGGGAGTCAATGTAGAAATACAACCAGCTCAGTGGAGACACTCTACCATAGAATAGTAGACTGACCCCAGACCATGAAGATGGGTGTCTTTTCACACCATTCATCATGTCCCTTATTCTTCTGCTAAACAGCCCAAGAAACCTGATATGACATTTATGTTTTATTTAGACCCACTACCAGGTACCTCCCAGAGAGCTCCAACAAGCAAAGGTAAGGCTCTATTTTCATTACTCGGATTTTTTTTAGTCTCAAATAAAGGAGAATAGCATTCAGAAATGTCTCCTAAATCATCAGAAAGATGCAATTATGTTTGTTGTCATTTGTGTTAACTGTACTTTGAGGAATGCTAATTTTCAAAACATTGGTTACCTCAATGTGTTATCTAAAAAAAAGCCTGTCCCTAATCAAGCAAGCAGTATTTCCCTGAAAATTTCAATGGTAGGAAAATTCAAGCCCTTGAAGCTTAGGATCATCCCTGGAAAATTGTGTTGTGTTGTGTAAGGGTCATGAGTGAAAGTGGGAGAGTCCTGCTAAATTTTCTTTTATATCAAATAAAGCATAGATGGCATCTAAATAAGGTGGCACTAACCAGGTTATACATATTAAGTGATTGGTAATGGGTCATCTATAATTCATTGCCATGCATCATCCTTGGCTCCCCAGAAAATGTGTGTGCTATCTTTGCAAACTTGCAGGCAGTCAGTCAGAATGGTGGGCACCAGCATTGTTTTTAAGGAGATCCAGTCTCAGGCTAAAGGCCCATTGAAGTCACAGTTAAGGCCAGTGCTTTAGTCGGGCTTCCTTTGATGGAAGTCAACAGAAAGCCACTCCAGCTAGCTCAAGTGCAATTGAGGCTTTGCTGTGAGAGGCAGAAATATTTCATGGGAATCCAGAAATATAGAACAGTGGGCCTCAGGAAAGGCAGGGAGAATATCTAACAGGATGATGGTTGCAAAAGACTCCTCCAATTGCTTGCTGTGTGACTTTGGGTGGATTACTTCACTTCTCTGTGCTTCAGTCTCAACAGAGAAGGTAATACTGCATGTGCTTCTATGTCAAGTATTAACTGGGTTTATCACTGCACCATACTTAATATGTACTATCTACTCAATGTGTGCTAGCTATTATTATTTTTATACTTTTACTGCAGTACTTTGGTGCAACTGTTCCATCGTCCTTTTGTTTCCTAAGGTTCAACCTTTGCAGTGAGTCAATGAGACCTTCTAAGAGGGAGAATCTGATTGCTCATCCCTACCCAGATCATAGGCTCCTGAAACCCATGGCTGGGATCCCTCTGGGTCAGAGACCTTCCCTGCTCCCCAGGTCAAGTGGCAGGTTCTTTTGGCAGAGCTGTGGGTAAGTGTCTCCCTTTAGGGGTGGAGCTGAGCAGCAGACATGTGGAGCTTGTCTGGAAGCAAGGATGAGAGCACTTCTGGCTGGGAAGTGAGGGAAAACCTGTGATGGGCTGTGAGGACAGATTATGTGTGGGGCAGTGGTTACTGGTTAGGGAGGAGCCATCATGTGGCAGCAATTTACTTAGAAATAGAATAGAAAAGGTGTGAGTGTGTGTGTGTGTGTGTGTGTGTGTGTGTGTGTGTGTGTTCGCACGCGCACACATGCGTGAGTGCAGGTATGTGTGCGTAAGGAATTTGATGAATCTAGATAAGGGTATACGGGTGTTTAGTAAACTACTCTTTTAACTTTACTATGTTGCAGTCACTGTTTTAAGTATCAGGGACACATCAATGAACAAGCAGCCACTGTTCCAACATACATCGTTCATGCTTTAGTAAGGAAGACCGACAATAAACAAATACATGTATATGTTCATATAGAAGTAAATGTTTAGAAGAAAAACAAAATACATAAGGGGTTATAGAATGATGGGTGGTGTGGCATAGAAGGGAGCTGTATTAGATAGAGTGGTCAGGGGAGACTTTTCAGAGGATGTGCAAAGACTTGCATCATGAATAGTGCATTATGCAAAGAGCTGGGGGAGAATATTCCAGGCGAGAGGAATAGCAAGTGCAAAGGTCCTGAGGCAGGAATGAGCATCACAAAGACTAGCAAGGAGGCCAGTGTGGTCTGACTGGTGTGAGCAAAGAGGGCAGATATGAGATGCAGTCAGAGCAGGAGACAGGTGCCAGATCTCTAACCTGGATTTTGTAGACAAGGATAAAGAGACTGGATCTGCTTTAAGGGAGAAAGTACGTCCAAGTTACATTTTAAAATATCAGTCTGGCTACTGTGGATTGTTCCATCACTCTTATCTCCATTCCAGCTCATGGGAGAAGGAGAAACAATTGTTTGCCCTCATTTGAGTGATTCTAGCCATCATCCCCCTCCTCTCCTCTTCCTTTCTCTTTGGGAACTCCTTTGTCATTGGCACGGCCACTGTTGGCATGAGGGCACCCACTGGAAGCCACCCATTCTTATGCTTACCTTTCTCCTGGGACCCTTGGCATAAATACTCAACCCAAAGCTCCACCCAGTAGGAAAGAAAAATCGTAATGCCTTAACTGGTTTGGTTCAGTGGATAGAGCATCAGCCTGTGGACTGAAAGGTCCCAGGTTCGATTCTGGTCAAGAGCATGGCACTTTGGTTGCAGGCACATCCCCAGTAGGATGGTGTGCAGAAGGCAGATGGTGTGCAGAAGGCAGATGGTGTGCCCGATGTTGATCGATGTTTCTCTCTCATTGATATTTCTAACTCTCTCTGCCTCTCCCTTCCTCTCTGTAAAAAAAATCAATAAAATATATTTTTAAAAAAGAAAAGAAAAATAGTAATGAACATACCCAACAATAAGGGGTTGGTTAAGCAAATCCATTCACCGTGACACCCTTGGCCATCAAAATTAAGTCGTGGATAAGTAATTTATAATGTTACAGCAATAGTAATGATAGCTACTGGACATCTATTATGCAACAAGCTCAGCGTTGATAACTCACATATTGTGCTTCATTTAATCTTCTCGACCCAGAGAGATCAATTCTGCTTTTGTCCCCAGTTTATAGCTGAGGATATTAAGGCCTCAGCATCTTATCTGGAGAATTAAGTAGTAGATGGTCCAGGGAGAGTCAGGTGCAGGTCTTCCCCATTAAAAAGTCTTTGTTCTTTGCAGAGGCCCTGGCCTCTATATAACTACGTGTGGAATATAACTACGTGTGGCTTTGCCAAGTCAGGAAGGTTGGCTGTTCAACCATCAGTGTGGCCTCCAGCCCATCTCTTTCAGCACCAAAGTGCGTGCAGCTAAGTATTAAAGGTTGTTATCTCTGGGTGGTTAATTAGAGGAGATTTTTGCATGTGTTTATGATTTTTGTAATTAGAGTTAAACAAAAGCAATAATAGATTTCCACGTGTCACCCCCCACTTCTTCCTCCCCTACACACACACACACTCAGCCCCTCTGTTTCCTTTCCTGTGGTCTCCAGACTGGCTCCGGGTTCTTGATGCACAGAAAGCTGGAGTGGCCTCTTCCCCTGGGCCTCTGGCTCTGCAGGTTCAGCACAGTTCTCTAGTTTGCTTCACTTGCTGGCATTCTGGATGCCGAGTTTTTCAGCTCCCAAAACAGAAGTGTTGTTTCTTAGCCAGAGGCTTCCATAATACATTTGCAAAAGATCCAGGTCTCTGAGGCTTTCTTGGCTGTTTAGGGTGTGGGCTTGTTCATGGCCTCAGCTCCTGGGGCCAGGCTCCAGTGGGGTGTCTTTGGTGATAAGAGCACCAATTTGCTTAGCAAGGAGCTGGACCCAGACAGTAATGGGGGTGCCCGGAACTCTGCTGCCAGCACTGAGACCTGACATCACCCACGTGTCCTCAAACACCGCCCAGGGGATGGAGATCTGTGTGCGCCATGTTTGGATGTCATTTCCGTGGCCGGGAACTCCCAGCTGTGCTCGTGGGGCATCCATGATTCACTCATTGCGCTCTGACTTGCTCCAGCCCGTGTGAAATGCTGGGAACTCAGCAGTCAGAGAAACCCAAACCAGCCTTGCTGTGGGGTTCAGGAAATGCAGTCTCCGGAGAAGACAAACCCTGCACAAGTGTCCCAGTGCTTAAATGCCACAAAAGGTGAAAATGCAAGAGGTCCTGGAGATGTGTCATAGGGGAGCCAGCTGAGCCTGGAAACTCAGGAACGGCAGCCCCAGTGTGAACCCCAGGAAGTGATGTTAAACTGAGAATGGAAGGATGCTTGGGAATGAACCAGTTCAGAGAGGTGAAGAGGGAAGCGTTTCCGCATGAGAGGGAGCCAATGGACAGAATCGAAAAAGGGCAGAGACAGGCGCTCCTGACCAGCTGAAAGAATGTATGCTATACAGACACAAGACAGACAGGGGCATGGCATGAGCTGAGAAACCTCAACCAGGAGCAGAGCATCCAATAAACTACATCACAAAGGTTGTGTTATCTTAGGGATGATGAGAAGAAAGCGGTGCAAGATTTTACTAGAAAAATTAGTGTTATTTTTAAATGACATCACCAAGCAGCTGAAAATGAAGTTGCTTCTTGGAGTAGAGGATGCTTCTGTGACAACATGTTCTTTCATTCAACAAATACTACACAACATCTATAATGTAACAGGCTCAGCCCCCGATTGTGGAAACGGGGTGGGGGTAAAGGTCTCTAACCTTATGGTGTTTACAGTCTAATGGAAAGAGAAAGGTAATTTACAAGAGAACAAATAAGCAGATAACATAATATTGGGTATCAGTAAGAGTCAGGGAAAAAGCAAAGAAAAGTAAGGGGTGTAGAAGGCCAGGGAGGTGGCCTGAGGCTGCTCTTGAGCAGGGGACGGGGGCGGAGAGGGAGCAAGGCAGACCTGTGAGTCTCAGGCCTGATGTGGCCTCCCCTGTGTGGCGAGGGCTTGTGAATGGTAAGGAAAGAGCCTCTTTGGACTTTTGACCTCGGATGTTTTAACCTTACCTGTCTAGCTGAGCACAAATGAAATGTCCAACACGCAGTGCACTCCAGTGTGAACCCCAGTAATTCTTTAACAGCAGCTTTGAACTTCATCTCCTGGTCACTGGTCACTGTACTGGATGCATGTCTTTACTGACCTTTATATTTAAACCAGAGATGAGCCTGATCAAATTCAGGTGGGACCCACACTTCTGCTAGAGCCCCGTGTGGCCACGCGTCCCTGAGATGGAAATCTCCTGGCGGCCTAATGGGCTGTATTAGGAACCGGAGCCTGAGGCCTGTGCATTAATCAGAGCCTCCTGATAAAGTCTGCCAAAGCGGGGGGGTGTTCTTTCTTTTAAAAGATACAAAACAGTCTCATTGGCCTTATCCATCTCTACTGTTATTATCAGAACACCCTCTGTCCTGTGGCCCTGCTTTCGGGGACACAGGGACAGGCAGTGGGTAAGACTGAAGGTTTGATACTGATGGTCTGCGTTTGAATCACATTTCCTACATACAGGCGGGGTGACCTCCCTGAACCTCCATATGCCTCACTGTACATTGAAGATCATCACGCCAAACTCTTTAGCTAGTTGAGAGATGAAATGAATTGGGGGAGCTTGTGCTTTTTGAAAATGGCTCCCAAAATGTAGCTCATAAGAATGACTCTGAGAGTCTGTGTTAGAGTTCAGATGGATGAGCTTCATCAATGGCAATCTGCAACCCAGTGGGCCAGGCATGGTCACCTTCAGGTGGATTTGTGGAAAGGCTTCCATGGGTACACTTGGAGAAACGTGGTTCCAAATTTGTGTTTTACCAAAATGTTTCTCCTTTATTTTCTTGATCGGCAATGTCCAGACACCCTGGATTCTGCCTTTGCGTTCAGATCCACAATAGATGTCTCTCCCAATTTCCCCAGGTGTGAAGGCATTTCTCTCTTCTTCTATTTAATCTCTCCTACACTATGGAACCTTCTATTATAGATTACAGATAACATATTGTAGGCTAAATGTTATCTTCTGGAACTAAGAAAGTAATGCAGATACACTAGAAACAAATTACTATGTATTACTTTGGCAGTAATGCAGATAACATGTTATAACATAATAGACATGGACAGTATACATTACAGACATCTTCATTCATCCATTCCACTGCATTTTAAGCATCTGTTATGTACCAGGCACTGTCCTAGCTGCTGGGATATAGCAGCGAGGAAGATTGACAGGATCTTGTTACCAAATCCTTGTTACCACGGAAATGCAGTCTCCAGAGAAGACAAACCCTGCACAAGTGTCCCAGTGCTTAAATGCCACAAAAGGTGAAAATGCAAGAGGTCCTGGAGATGTGTCATGGGGGAGCCAGCTGAGCCTGGAAACTCAGGAACGGCAGCCCCAGTGTGAACCCCAGGAAGTGATGTTAAACTGAGAATGGAAGGATGCCTGGGAATGAACCAGTTCAGAGAGGCGAAGAGGGAAGCGTTTCCGCATGAGAGGGAGCCGATGGACAGAATCGAAAAAGGGCAGAGACAGGCGCTCCTGACCAGCTGAAAGAATCTTACTGATACCCAATATTATGTTATCTGCTTATTTGTTCTCTTGTAGGCCCAGAGCCTAGAATCCATTTGCCCCTCCTTCCCTGGACTGAAAAACCCCGGGCTCCTAGCGCCTACATTAATGCAGCCACCAGTGACTAGAACGGCATCAAGGCCATTTTCCATACATCTGCATGACCCAACTGGTGGCTGGTGGTTAAATACTCTCCTTGAAATTAAATCTCTTTGTGGATTTTCATCCTTCAGCAGCCAAGCCATGATCCCTTCCCCTAGGTTTCTGCATTTGCGACATTGGCAGCAGCGGACTAATGTCTTTGGGGGTTTGCCCAAAAAAGATATATGCATCTCTTTTAGCCAATTTCCCCCCAGATTTGATTGCTTTTTGAAAATTCAGGTTCCAAAAGAGGAGGCATTATGGATTTCTCAGTGGTTTCACAATATACAGACTTCTATTCATCCATTCATTCCTTTAACAAGAAAGCATTTCCTGTCTACCCATGCTCTGCACTGGCTTAAGCCTTGCCCCGACAGGTGCTCAGTAAATGGTGGTGGAGGTGGTGCTGCACTGGCAAATGCGCCCTGGCTCTGTATTTACTAAGTGGTGGGAGTGTGTGTGTCGCTGGTCCAGTCGTTTCTGCCTTCCAAGTTGAGGATGACGGTGCACTGACCAGCTCTGATGAGGAGCCATCCAGCGCATTAGAGCCCTGTTACCGTCTGTGCACCAGGACGTGTGGTGCGAGACCAAAATGCTGATGTGCCAACACGGGAAGAAAGGAAAGCAGATTTTTACATTTGCAATAAAACTGCCATCCATCACACCAGCAAGACTCGGAGCACCTGCACTAATATCTAAGCTGTAAGACTGCAGTTTCTCTGGCTTTCCTGTCAATAGGAAATGTTTGTGCATAGCAATTTGGCGGCTGATACAAGCATTAAAAGACACGGGAGAAGGAACGTAAACAAGGACACAGACACATCCTGTCAGCCTGCCCACAGCGTGCTAATTAGGTGCCAGCCTGTGCCGGGTACCGGATATGTATTGGATCCATAGCCATTCTTCATCCTGTTTGGAATGTTTCCAGCCAGTTGATACGCTCCACAAATAGAACAGGTGTCCTCTCATTGTGTCATTGATGAGGATATCATCAATGTGATTGTTGTCATCATAGCAAACTCATCTAGGTCTCCCAGGTCCACCAACGATGATATATGTATATGTATATATAAAAATTTCTTACACAACTCTGTAGAGGAGGAACTATTATTATCTCTGTATTATGCACGAAGAAACTGAGATACAGAGAGAATGACTAACTTTCCCGAGTAAGCGACCGAGCTGGGATTTGAACCCTAAGGCAGGCGAACTGCCAGTTGGATCATTTGCTCACCAGGAAATCACAAGCTGATATATTTCAGAGCCGTATGCTTCCGTCATTTGAGTTGGTGAGACCAAGCCTGGTAATTGGTTGATCTGAGCATCTTTGGTCTGAACCAGACTGGTGGGCACATCCTCTTTGGACGTTCGGCTCAATGGTGGCTGAAGGAATACTGAACTGACCCGAGAGTGTGCCTCATTGGTTACATTCACAGAATTTTGAGAGCCATAATTTTGCTGGTGTGAATAAGAGTCGTCCCCAGGAAACTCATAATCTGGTGGAGGGGGGTTACACACTCTGAGTGGGGGTCTGCCTGCAGCCTCTATGGCCAGAGGAGGCACCTCAAACCTATTCTTGGTAACATGAGCAAAAATTCTATGTTAGGAGTTATCTTACTCAAAGAGTAGGTTGAATACCTGTCTTCCTGCCAGTTGTGTGTTCATTAATTGCTTCTTTTTATAAAGCAGTCAGCGAAACATTCAGAAGTCCAAGGAATGGAAAACAGTCAATACAGCTTTTCTTTCTCCCTCCACAAACCCCTTTATTTTCTACTGGAGGTATCATTAAGAAGCCACCCCACTGGTTTCCCACATCTCCATTAATGAGGCTCTCTTCTTAAATGACTTCAAGGGTCTAACTGCAATGAAAGCACCTCCGTCTCCTGGTTTGGGTTAGGAAAGTGGGTGAGAACCAGATTCATTCAAGTCAAGCTCCTTGACCACAACCTGGTCACTGCTTCATGCTCCTTCCCTAGAAGGGGTGACCCGCCCTCTACTTTTACCCAGGATGATTGACAGTGAGACATCCAATTACAATTTTTTATTTCTGTTTGGACATTGAGGGGACTGGCCTCCTGTATAAGGTGATAGAAATAACTAGCTGGCAAGCATGCAGAGTTTTTCATTTATGCAAAATGAATTTTAAAGTCTCATGATTTTGTTTCTTCCCTTATTGCAACTCATGGGAATTAACCCAGGGCCTAAGCTCTGTTGTTATGATCCCCACCTGACGATTTATCCAGCTCTGTATCTTCAAGGGAAGAAAACGGTGACACACAGAAACGCCCAGGACATTTCCACCTGTGAAACAGCACTGCCCCAGGGTCCCTGACAACTTCCGAGAGGAGGGCACAGCTAAGCTGACACTTTGAGGATGAGTAGGGATTCGCTAGGAAGAAAGAAGGAACAAGAATGCCCCAGGTAAAGATGATATATCTTCAAAAAACTTGTAGGAGGAGTTCACTCAGTGTTCCCCAAAGATCGGTGACTGCGAACAAACTTTGAGTGTTGCTAACTAGTCTACAGGTCAGCTGGGCTGGCCCACTGAGCGAGGGCAAGATGGGATGATCTCAGCTGAGTTTACTAATCAACCTGTGGGCAGATTGTGATTGTCTGGAGACTTGCTGGTCTAGAGTGGCCTCACTCACTGGTAAAGAAGTTACCTGGTTGCTGGGTAGGTAACTACTGGATGGTGGCTGGGCCATGCCTTTCATCATCCAGTAGAGCAACCTGTGCCTGTTACAAGAAGGACAGTGGACATGTGCAAAACCTCTGGAGCTTTAACGTTGGAGCTGGCACACACTAACTTCTGCTGCATTCAGGCAGCCAGCCCAAGTCCCACGCCAAGAGTGGGAAGCAGCCCTGACTCTGGATGAGAGGAACTGAAGTCACGTTGCAAGGGGTGTGGCTACCGGCAGGGGCAACGTGTTGTGGATGTTTCTGCAATTGATCTGCCGCAGACCTTAAGGAAGCAAAAGGTTTCCGAGAGAGACATAAAAACTGGGCAGCCTGTCTCCGAGCCTGTGTAACTGCCCTCGTGGAGTTTTGACAGATCTATTACATTTTTGTAATTTACAAGAGATGTCTTTGACCTCTGAGAAGGCAGAGGAGGAGGAGGGTGGAGCACATCCTTCAGTCCTCCTTTACCTTCCCCGTGCTGTGGTGATGCTCAGCACCTGCCCCGGCTACCTTTAATCCTTGATTAGCTCTTCCTGCTTTTGAGGGACTCAATGGGGAGAAGTCCATCAGAGGGAAGGACGGTGCCAGGGTGTATGTGAAGCAGTACAGGAACCAACCCAGACTCTTCTTTTGCTCCCCAACTCTGCCAGCCACTCATGCCCTCTCCAGATGGACAAATCAGAGCCTTTTCAGAGAGTTCAGCTCAGGCCTGCCATTGCCACACAGGTATTTAATATAGGGAAAATTTAATCACGTTTGTTTTCCCATGTTTCGTCCTAACGATGAATCATTTTTAATGGGAGACCAGAGGGTGGAAGAAAAGATGTTAGCAAATCTTGGCTGACGGTTTTATCACCAGTCTCAGATCTCCGGTCCCAGGGCTGAATTCAACAGCAACTGCAAATCATCCTGATTTAGATGCTCGGGAAATGGAAAGAGGAACCAATCTGAAGTTCTCCTGCAGGGCTATGGCTCTCTGGCTCCCACTTGTCCACCACCCCCAAAGGGGAATTTGGAGACTTCTGCTATATTCCAGCAGCTTCCACACTTCATTTATTTTTCTAAATCTTTATTGTTAAAAGTATTACTTATGTCCCCTTCTCCACCCCCAATTGGCCTCTTCTAGCCTGCCTTCCACCCAGGCCTTCACCACCATATTGTCTGTGGGTGATGCATATATGCCTACAAGTTCTTTGGTTGATCTCGTCCCACCCAGCCTTTCCTGCCTTCCCTCTGAGGTTCAACAGTCTGTTCCATGCTTCTGTGTCTCTGGACTGACTTATTTTGCTTAGCATAATACCCCTCCAGGTCCATCTATGCTGTTGCAAATGGTAAGAGTTCTTTTTTTTCACAGCTGCATAGCATTCCATTGTATAAATGTACCAGAGCTTTATCCACTCATCTGCTGATGGGCACTTGGACTGTTTCTAAATCTTAACTATTATAAAATGTACTGCTATGCACATAGAGGTAAATATATTTTTTTTCTGATTGGTGTTTCTGATTTCTTAATATATATTCCTAGAAGTAGGATCACTGGGTCAAAAGGGAGTTACATTTTTAATTTTTTGAGGCAACTCCATACTGTTTTCCACAGTGGCTGCACCACTCTGCATTCCCACCAGCAGTGCACTAGGGTTTCTTTTTCTCCACATGCTCGCCAGCACTTGTCACTTGTTGATTTGTTGATGGTAGCCATTTTGACAGGTGTGAAGTGATACCTCATTGTCATTTTGATTTGCATCTCTCAGATGATTAGTGACTTTGAGCATGTTTTCATATGTCTCTTACTTTGCAGAAGTGCCTATTTATTTTAAATTGAATTGTTTGTCTTCCTTTTGTTAAATTGTATGAGTTCCCTATATATTTTGAAATTAACTCTTTATTGGAGGTATCATTGGCAAATATGTTCTCCCCTACAGTGGGCTCTCTTGTCATTTTATTGATGGCTTTTTGGTGTGCACCAGCTTTTTGTTTTAAGGTAGTCCCATTTGTTTATTAGTTTCCACATTTTAACCCTTTTCATAACCCTGTAGGGTACGGGTTCGAACTTCCCTTTGGCATACATGGAAACTGACACTGTGGAGCCCCCAGTGCCGTGTCAGGTCTCACCTCGCACTGGTAAGCCATGGAGCAGGGCTTTACATCCAGGTCTTTCACAAGAGAGCTCCTGCTCCTCCCCACACGCCATGTGGCTGCTCTTACAAATCACAAACATTTCAAGTTTCTTGATAGTTATCGTTTCTGAGATTTGAGAGATCCGGAATTAATTTCGCTTACAGAATACTATTTTTCTAGAGTGTACTTACACAGACAAAGAGTCTCACTTCAGCATGGATGCACCATTCCAGGTCCCAGGTGTGGGTCCCAGCAGAGGTGGACCTGACAGCATGTCCAGGGTTCCTCTGACATCACATGCACACACGGTCCTTTACCTGCCATGTATGAGGCTGGTGCTGTGTGCCTTGCTCTGGCTGAGCCCTCTCCCCATCACCTGAGGCGTGCTAATCTCTGTGGGGGACAGACCACTGTTGTAGGACCCTGAAGGAGACCTGGCTTTCTAAGAGGGAATCAGGGTAGCAAATACTAACATTTTCTATTTTATTTTCCATTTATACTTACCTCCTTAATTACACAAAAAATACTTGACTACATCTGGAGTATTTTAAAGCAATTCCAAGGTAGGATATCATTTCACTCAAAAATACTTGAGTGACTATCTCCAACAGATGAAGACTTTACAAAACACACATATTCACACTTGGATAGCTTATTGTAGCCTTAGTTTATTTAGTTATAAAATGGCATGAAAACCCCAGAAAAGTTATAAGTCAAGAGTCAGGAAATATTACCATGAAAATCAAGTAACTGGAGAGTTTTACACAGAAGGCTGGTGAGTCAACAGCATCAATTGTAGTACTGAGGGGTCAAGTAGGAGGAAGGCTGGAAAGTGATGATTGAACTTGGCATTGGGAGGTCCCAGAGCTATCCAGAGCTGTTTCAGTAGAACTGAATACTGAAAGCATTGAGGAAGTAGAAATAGTGCATCGTCTATGTTTTCTGGAAGTTTGAACAGAATAAGCATGGAGGAATGCTTCTACTGTTGGGGAAGCCAGCTTGGAAGGAAAGTGTTCTTATGACAGGGAAGCTTGAATAGCTTGCTGTGATCTAAGGGATGATCTACTTAGAGGGTGAGCTTGAGCCCAGCTGGTGTGGCTCAGTGGTTGAACATCCAACCCATGAACCAAGAGGTCACAGTTCAATTCTGGGTTAGGCCACATGCTCAGATTGCTGGCTTGATCCCCAGTGTGGGGCATGCAGGAGGCAGCCAGTCAGTGATTCTGTCTTATCATTGATGTTTCTTTCTCTCTCTCCCTCTCCCTTCCTCTCTCTCAAACCAATAAAATATATTTAAAAAATTTATTAAAGAGGGTGTGCTTAAATATTTAAGAGACAAGGGACAATTGTTGGAATGAGGGCTTGCTGAAGTAGGGAGTTGGTATCCATATCCTGAGGAGAGGAGTTGGCTTAGGAATAAAGGAGGCATTAGACGTATTCATCGACTCTCCTTCTGTGCCAGACTCGGCTCAGGGTCCTGGGCAGCAATGGGAAGCACAGCCCTTCTTCCTCTTCAGGATTTTCACAGCACTGGTGGTAAGAGCCCCTAAGCAAGCAGTTATGGGAGTTGTGGTATATGAGCTCTGAACTGTTTATATGGAGAAGGTCAGAGAAGAATTCCCGAAACAACAACTGTAGGGTGAGGCTTGAAAGCTAAGTACAGAGGAGCCGGGTGAAGGGTCTGAGGAAAGGGTGGGAAGAGAGTGTGTGAAGGCCCGCCGGCTCAAGCCAACATGGTCTGCCCTTTACCCTCGGGAGGAACAGGCACGCAGGGACGGGTGAAGATGTAGGTGAGTTTGGAGGCAGAAGTCAGAGATGTCAGGGTGCATACAGAATGGCCTATTTTCTTGGAGGTGACAGAGGCTGACTGAGTCAGGGCTGTGATAGTGGTAGTGAGATGGACCAGTTTATTATGTGTTTGCAGGGCAGGCATTGGCTTCCATCCTACAGAAAGTGGGTCTACTTTTCACCCCCACTGCCATCAACGAGCCTGAGTGATCCTCACATTTTCTTGGGACCAAAGAAATAGCCTCCTCCTTGGTCTCTGCCTATCCATTCTTGCTTCCTCCACTTTCTTTGCTGTGCACTGCACCAGCCTTTTAAATTGGTCACATACCCACCCAGCTTAACACGCTCTGATGGCTGCCTACTGCACTTAGAAAAAAAATATAGACCCTTAGCCACACCCTTCAAAGTTCTGTGGGATTTCTCTGCACAGCTTTCCAAGCTCACCTTGAGTCTCCTCCTCTCTCTGCTCCAGCCCCTCTGCCTTCTCTCAGCCCTTCCTCAGACCTTCCATGCTTCCTCTTGCTCCCCAGGCTTGGTACACACAGCCTCCCGAGGCTGGATCACTCTGTGTCTGTACCATCTTCCCAGCCCTGTCCCCACCCCACCCCAGTTAACCTCATGTGACTTGATAATTCAGACCTTAGCTCAATTACCACCACCTCCATGAAGCTCTCCGTGACCTCACAGAATAAGTCACCTCTCACTCTTTACACACACAGAGCATGGTAAACCTCTTCATGTGGGCACTTCATTTGGGAGCAGGTTTACATTTAATTGCTTCCTTTTCAGCTGGCATTCCTCTAAACATTACTGTAAGTGCCAGGAGAATAGAAATGATGCCTGTTCCCGCCCCCCCCCATTCCCCTTTCGCCTTTATGACCCCAGGCTCCAGCACATGTCTGACACACGGTAGGCATGCAATATGAATGAATGAATGAGTATTAGTACTCTTTGAAAAACCATCGCACCCTTAGCCAATCTTCATAAAGGCATTGATCTAATCCAGTTTCAGCTGAGCATGTATAACCTCTTTCTGCCAAACATGATGATTTTTCCTCTTTTGTGCAAACATCAACTCCCTGCACGCCCATGCATGCAGCCTGGTGTGCGTGACCCACACCTCAGTAAACACATCGTTTAGACAAGAGACGGAGGACACGCTCCCATCAAACCTGTGCCCTGGATGCTTAGCACACGTGTTTACTGATGATGCAGATTAACTTTAATCATATCGCACAGTTTCCATTTCCAATAGAAACTGAACGTCTGAGCCATGGATGGGCTTTTATTACCTCCCACTTAATGCTGCTGATGAAAGCAATCGGAGGGGAGCCATCTTCCCGGGCCTCAGGTGGGCAGCTGGGGCATAAATCAAATTAAAACTGCATGTAGTGGAGATGGTAATACACCGTAGGAGATGAGAAGGGTTGGGAGCAATTTAGTGAGTGTGGGGCTCATCGGCAGGGCAGGTGGCACGTGATGTGAGGGGGCTCCAACGTGGGGAGGGGCTTCTGCCTCTGGTTATCCGCTGGGCATGTGCCAGCAGCAGGCAATTTTATAAGCAAAGGAAAATGCTATCAACTATGCTGTCAAAAACAGCTACAATGGCAAAAATTTCTCCTGAGGAAGGTTATCACTTTAAAAATATATATATTTTTTGATTTGTAGAGAGAGGAGGAAAAAGAATAGAGAGATAGAAACATTGATGAGAGAGAAACATCAACTGGCTGCCTCCTGCAAGCACCCTACTGAGGATGGAGCCCGCAACCTGGGCATATACCCTGACCTGGCATCGAACCAGTGACCTCTTGGTTCATGGGTTGACGCTCGACCCCTGAGCCACACGGGCCGGGCTGGTTATGACTTTTGAGTGTTTGCACCCGTGGATTACTAAGTGCAGCAGATGCTGCTGAAAGGGAGGAGCCGCCCAGGAGCCCTCCCAGAGTCACCTCAGTAGAAGAAAAGAGACTCCTGTCACTCAGGAAATTACCAGGGTTTCAGGAGGCCAACTGTACCCCTACTGTTCTTATCACCTAGGAAATGATGAGGGTTTCAGGAGCACTAAGCTAGGAACTGGGGACAGAGACCAATATGTAGATTCTGTCATCTCACAGGGACTCAGAAAAAGTGGGGAGGACATGTGCCTGACTCAGAGGTCCATCTTTATCCCGTTACTCATAGTGGACACCGATGGAAGGAAGTCATCACACTGTCAACAGGAAGGATTGGCACGCAGACGGAATTGGAATGCACCCTTTCCATGGACTCCATCTTTTATCTGCCCCACCAGGAATCTGCATGAAGAGGACTTGTCTAGATTTCTCAGTTAATTTTTTAGTGTCTCATCTCTGATTCTACATTTTTACTTCTCTTGATAGAGACTGAATTTTCTTCTTGGTATGTATATAAACTTTTAAGTAATTTAAGATTCTTGGTCTATGACTACTGGCCTTTAGGAAAACACAGATACATACATTTACAATTGTACAAAGGTCCAAGAAGTTCAGAATGTTTGATGATACCAAGGCTGGTTTGTTAATAGCATACCTTGAAATATCAACTTATATACAAAGAAGTCAATGCCTGAAATCTTTTCTTATTTGTTATTGCTTCACATTTTCATTATAGAGTGTGGGTTGTTACAGTGACGGGCAGCTGGGATATTCAGAGGCTATTGAAAAAAATATTCTCCCTGTGAAATGATCCACTGCTAAGTCAAATGGGGATGGTGAGTAGTCTTGTCCTATGTCTAGTCCAGTGGTCAGCAAACTGCGGCTCACGAGTCACATGCAGCTCATGAGCCACGGTTTGCCGCTCTGTTGACTAATGAGTTTGCCAACCACTGACCTAAACTCTTGATTCCCATAATTTCAGGCTGTTGTTATTCCTTGTGATTAAGCCCCTATCCCAGTGGTCGGCAAACTCATTAGTCAACAGAGCGGCAAACCGCGGCTCATGAGCTGCGTGTGGCTTGAGAGCTGCAGTTTGCCGACCACTGGTCTAGTCAGTCAAGCATCATCAGGTGGGGGTCCCATGGCTGGGCACCTGGACCCTCTGGGAAAAGAGACAAAGAAAGTGGTTCAAGGAGGATTTATATCAGAAAGGCCTTCAGAGTCCTATTAATCATGAAGGAAAATCCCATGGACACTACCTGAGGTTAAATTGATTCGGATCTTTTCATTTACTTAAGGTTGAAGCCCAGCAAAATGGGCAAAAAAATGATTTCCTTTGGTCAACCTCTCCTTCTCAGTCTCCACCAGGACTTACCCACATGATTCTACCCTAATTTTTCTCTCTTCTTTTCTCTTACTAGAGATCACATTCTTTTGGTTTACTTTCCTTGGTAGAGAGATAACTAACAAATATGATACATTTTTCTGTTATTGGAAGCTCAGATGATGCCTCCACTCTTGCTCTCTAATCCAAAGTGTCTGTCAGAGATCTTGGATTTTAAGATATTACAACAGATAGTCTAATTGAAGCAGAAAATGGATTTATTAGAATCAACAGACATTCTAATTTAAGCAGAAAATGGATTTATTGGAATAATAGAACCAATGAAAAGGCTGGATAACCCAGCTCAGAGGAGGAAAGGAATGCTTTGGTATGGAGTGTGGGTGAAATGGGCAACATTCCTAAAATGGTCTCATTCTGGAGGAAGTGATGTCAACCAGTTCTCCCTCCTATGACACTCCACCCAGGATTCAAAATCACAGCAGGAAAGGAATGATTACACTTGAATCATATACCCCAAAGTGGGAGGTACAGTGCCTTGACTTCTGGTATCATTATGACCCCACATATAGGATGAGAGGAAATCTCCTCAACGGAAATAAAGGAGCTAAGGGGAATGGATGCTGGGCTATCCAAGCCAACAGATATCCTTTACTCCAAAGCAGAGACCATGGCAGTAGGGTTTGCAAAAAAAAAAAAAAAGGAAGGGAAGGGAGAAGGACCCTGTGGCCAGAAGGCTGCCCCCATTCAGATCAGATCTTATCAGAACCAGATCGTATTCTGTCAGACACTTCCCATGTTGTGAGAACTGTCCGGAGACAGTTTCTGTTCACTGAAGTCAGACCGGCATGTAATCAGAGCAGAGAGGTGTCTACAGGTGGTGATCTGATGAGTTCTCGGGAGCCTCCCCTCCCAACATGGTCCCTTACTCTCTGGCCACTGTTGGTGCCTGGACTCCCTGTGCAGGAGCCTTCTCTTTGGATTTAGTACAGTCATACACCGAAAAACAATGTTTTGACCAATGACAGGCGGTGTGAGTGACAGTGGGCCGATTATATTGGCAGTTATAGTGGAGTTGAAATTGTCTATCACCTAGCGACATTGTAGCCATGGTAAGGTTGTAGCACAACACACTCCCCACATGTCTATGGCGATGCTAGTGCAAACAAGCTCAGTGTGCTGCTGACTGTATGAAAGTTCAGCACCTACAATTGTGCACAGGACTTGATGCTGATAATAAACAACTGTGTTAGTGGGAGGAAGACCAGATGTAGAAGCACAGTCCCCCCTGAGCACCACGAGGATCACGGCCAAAGCAAACACCTGTTTGTGATGTAAGAAAAGGCTGGACCCGACTACCGTGTTTAATATGCTCTGTCTCTGGGTGGCTTAAGCCGTTTGAGAATCGTTATTCACTATATAACGTGAAAGCGAGCAGGCAGATTGGCCAGTGCTGCTGTGGAGGCGGCTGAAGAGTGTTTTAAAACTCTAGATAAGCTGAGTGGGGAGGAAAATTACTTGCCAGAGCAAATATTTAATATGAATGAAAACCTCCCTGTACACATTCATGTTTAAATTGATTAAACATTTTAAATATATTTTATTGATTTTTCACAGAGAGGAAGGGAGAGGGATAGAAAATCAGAAACATAGATGAGAGAGAAACATCGATCAGCTGCCTCCTGCACACCCCCTGCTGGGGATGTGCCCGCAGCCACGATACATGCCCTTGACCGGAATTGAACCCGGGACCTTTCAGTCCACAGGCTGACGCTCTGTCCACTGAGCCAAACCGGTTTCGGCTTGATTAAACATTTTAAAGGAATTGCAGATATCAGGTCACTTCACTTCTAAATACTTAAGCCTTTATATTTAAAAAATAAGGACATGGATTGTTGCTTTTTACAGTTAAACAGCAATAACATTATTACTCTTTTAAAATATATATTTTTACTGATTTCAGCGAGGAAGGAGAGGGGGAGAGAAAGAGAGAGAGAGAGAGACATCAATGATGAGAAAGAATCACGATGGGCTGCATCATGCCCCCCCATTGGGGATCGGGCCCACAATCCGGCATGTGCCCTTGACTGGAATTGAACCTGAGACCCTTCAGTCTGAAGGCTGATGATCTATACACCAAGCCAAACCAGCTGGGGCAGTGGTCGGCAAACTCATTAGTCAACAGAGTCAAATGTCAATAGTACAACAATTGAAATTTCTTTTGAGAGCCGAAAACTTTTGAGAGACTTCTGCACATGGGCCACGAAGTCTCAATCACACTGTCAGTGTGCGCCTGCACATGATGTTTTGTAGAAGAGCCGAACTCAAGGGGCCAAAGACCCGCATGTGGCTTGCAAGCTGCAGTTTGCTGACCGCTGAGCTAGGGCAACATTATTACTCTTAAAATGAACAATAACTCCATACTACCATCTAATATCCTGTCTCTAGTAAATTGCCTCAGTGGTACCAAAATTTTATTTTTCAGTTACACTTGACATTCAGCATTATTTTATGAGTCTCAGGTATGTAGCACAGTGGTTAAACATTCATATAATTTAATAAGTGACTCACCCACTAATTCTAGTACTACCTGGCACTATATGTAGTTATTGCAACATTGTTGACTATATTCCCTGTGCTGCCCTTAACCTCCCCGTGGCTATTTGGTAACTGCCAATTTGTACTTAATCCTGTCACCTTGTGCACTCAGTCGCTCCATCCCTCTCAATATGGCAGCCAGGTTGTCATGAATAGAGAGGAATGTTCATGATGCACTATCTGATTACAAGCAAGTCTATAATGAAAAAAGAAACAAATGAAGCAAACCACCACCGATGTGTATCTGAAGGGAGGAACACCTCTTCAAGGAGAGCCCCGGGCAGGTCCTGCAGGGGGTGTTCCAGAAGGAGGCGCTGGTGTCCTGGGAGAGGACAGCTCCATGAATGCCCCAAAGACCCTCAGTTGGGACAAGCTGTGGAGGTGGAAACAGTGGTATTGCTGATCCTGACCCTCTGTAGGTCTAGCCCAGTGGTCAGCAAACTCATTAGTCAACAGAGCCAAATATCAACAGGACAACGATGGAAATTTCTCTTGAGAGCCAAATTTTATAAACTTAAACTTCTTCTAATGCCTCTTCTTTAAAATAGACTTGTCCAGGCCGTGGTATTTTATGGAAAAGCCACACTCCAGAGGCCGCACGTGGCTCGCGAGCCTCGGTTTGCAGAACCCTGGCCTAAGCTAATGTGTGTGCTTGTGTCTTAGTTTTTGACAAAAGAAGTTTAAATAGTAAAAAGAAAAAAGATTTAATAGATAAAAGCTTGTAGAATTCATATATAAAAAAAGTATTTTGTACAACTGTACAATGTGTTTTAAGCTAAGTATTATTACGAAAGAGTCCAGTTTTAAAAAAGGAAAAACTTACAAAGTAAAAAAGTTATAAGGTTAACTCATTAGTGAAATCAGAATTTTGTGGTAGATTTGGTGTTGTCTAAGCATACAGTGTTTGTGAACGAGTGGCCGGTAATGTCTGAGGCCTTCACATCCACTCACCGCTCACCGACTTGCCCAGCGCACCTTCTCTGCAAGCTTGGTTCGTTGGAAGCGCCCTGTACAGCAGCACCATTTTTACTTTGTACCTGTATTTTTACTGTCCTTTCTGTATCTAGCTGTTAGATACCATCGTGTCACAACTGCCCACAGTATCCAGTGCAATAGCACGCTGTACAGGCTGGTGGCCCAGGAGCATCTAGCCTAGGTTTGGAGTAGGCTAGACCAGTGGTCTGCAAACCGTGGCTCGCGAGCCACATGCAGCTCTTTGGCCCCTTGAGTGTGGCTCTTCCACAAAATACCATGGCCTGGACGAGTCTATTTTGAAGTAGTTTTAGAAGAAGTTTAAAAAATTTGGCTCTCAAAAGAAATTTCAATCATTGTACTATTGATATTTGGCTCTGTTGACTAATGAGTTTGCCAACCACTGGGCTAGACCATCTAGGTTTGTGCAAATGCATTCTATAATGTTCGTACAACAACAAAATCACTTAATGCTGCATTTCTCAGAACCCTATCCTGTGTTAAGTTATGTGTGATCGTATTGCTATCTCCAATCCTTGTTGCAAATGGCCCCTAGAAGAGCAACATCTTGAGTCCTTAACATCTGAGATTGAACAAGTATTTTGCTGGTTAACTGGTACATTAAATCAATTCAAGACCACAAACACTGAGCACCTATTGTATGCCAGACACAATGCAGTATGCCTGTATATAATTCTATATAATAAAAGGGTAATATGCAATTTGGCCCTAATGACGGTCGGGAACAACCAGTAACTATGATGTGCATTGACCATCAGGGGGCAGACACTCAACACAGGAGCTGCCCCCTGGTGGTTAATGCACTCCCCTAGGGGGAGCTCCACTTAGCCACAAGCTGGGCAGATGGCTGCAAGGCCAGTGGCGGTGGCAGGAGCATCTTCCTCCTCAGCAGCACTAAGGATGTCCAACTGTGGCTTAGCTCCATGGGAAGCAGGCCTAAGCTGTCAGTCAGACATCCCCCAAGGGCTTCTGGGCTGCCAGAGGGATGTCTGCCTGCCAGCTTAGGCCCGAGCCCCTGAGTGAAGTCACAAGCCAGCAGATGGACATCCCCCGAGGGGTCCCAGAGTGCAGAAGGGTGCAGGCTGGGCTGAGGGACCCCCCACCCCCACCCCAGAGTGCACAAGTTTTCATGCACCAGGTCTCTAGTCCTATATAATAAAAGCCCAATATGCAAATTATCCCCTCAACTGGGAGTTCCACTGGGAGTTTGACCAGGAGGTGAGGCCAGCTGGCCAACCTCCTGCAACTCCTTCCCCCTGGCTGGCCCCACCCCTGCTGGCAGTGACAGCAGGCACCATACCTGTGCAAGACCATACCTGTGCAAGAATTTTGTGCACTGGGCCTCTAGTGGTAAATAAGATAGAAGCAATTTCTTAACTCAGGGACCTTACAGACCAGCAGAGAGGATAGATGTCTTAAAATGCAATGATAATGAAGTGATAAGAGCTTTGAGAGCAGTAGGCCCCTGGGGGAAGTAGGGCTGTAGGTAAAGTGGGTGGAGGAGGAAAAGATGAACTATATGCTCCCCAGGGTCCTGAAACAGCTCTTTTCCACTTCCTTATTCTAAGGAAGCCCAGTGTATGGATCCCAGCAGAGGGTGCCGGGCCTGAGACTGCAGTTAGCACTCTGGCAGATCCATGGGTTTGAAAACCAAAAAGAAAACCTAGGTCATTCCAGAGGCTGTCAACCAGCATGGTGTGAGGCGTCCCAGGCTGCTTTGTCCAGCTGTTTGCTCTCCATCTTGCAATAAAACATTACACCAGTATTCTTTTTCTTTCTGCTGGATCATCAGTTCTTATTACATTAACGTAAACATTTCTGCATGACTATCAGACAACTGAATTTGGGAACAAGTAGCTGCAAAGAGTGAATCTTCTTGCTATTTTTTGATTTTTTTTTTAATTTTAAGGGATCTATTTTCCCCTTTTTATATTCCTCCCAATATTAAACTAACAAAGTTAACGCATTACTTACTATCTGTTAATTTAACTTTTAATTGTCCAGTGCTAGGCTGTTTATTTCAATTTTTAATGTCAGGGAGTTAAATTGCTTTCCAAATGAAGATTAACAAGAGAGGGCTATTCCTGACTCTGGAAACAAGTGAAATCACATGGAACATAAGCTCCTTCCTCTCTCCTTCTCTGCCTCCCTCCTTTTCTCACTCTCTTTTCCCATTTCTCCATCCCTACCTTTCTCACCACTAACAACTACTTATTGGGCCTTCTCTGATTCAGGCACTGCCATAGGTGCTATGGAGGCAGGGGTGCAGAGAGCAGCTCTTTGCATATTGGAACCTCCCCCTACAGAAGTTTCCGGGATGTTAAATGTGGGAAAAGCTCCTGTGTTCAGTTCCACCTTGAGAAGCGAGGACTTTGCCCTTTCATTCTGAGTGAAGTCACAACTACTCTACTTTCTCAAGTATAACATTGCTGGAGACATCCAATCAGTTTTAGTTTTGCTCAGAGCTGACCCTCCCATCATAGAAGCATCATAGTGCAGAGGTTAAGAGATGGTCACTGGAGGCAGACTTCCAGGTCCAAATGCTGCCTTTTCCGCATCTAGCTTTAGGCCTTGGAGAAGTTACGTAACCTCTCTGTGCCTCGGTTTCTTCACCCATAACAGAGAGAGGAGTTTCCATCTCAGAATTGTTTCCAGCATTCTGTAAGTCAGTATTTAGAGTGATTAGAAAAGTGTCTTGTACAGAGTAAATGTTTGTTAAATAGATAAGACTTCCTTTGCCTATCCCTACATAGCTCCTGGATTAATAGCCATGCCCAGACTTAGCTGACTTTCTCCTGCATTTTCTTGTGCATGGCCCTGGGTTCTAATATGAAGGTGCCAGGGTATCTGAGCTAGCCTGTCCTTTCTCTCCCGCCTCCTCACAAGCAGGCTCCAGGAACAGCCAGCCTTTATCTGTCTCAGCGGTGCCCAAAGGCATTGTTTTATAACATCTTTGGAAATGTTGCTGGGTAGTCAGGTTGCCTGGGTGACATGGACCATTTCCCTCGTGGTCCAGATTTTAGCTCCTGGGAATTAAATGTGTCTGCTCTGAACCGTGCCCCGAAGGAACAAATTGTACAGGACAGGGTAAAAGGTTTACTGTGTGAGTACACAAAACACAGGTTAGTCTTGTATTATTGCTTATTGACTATTGCATTATTTTCCACACAGATGACTGGAAACTTACTTTACCCCACCCTGTGTGGAGTGTGCATATTCGGGAATGTTAGCCTGGGGTCAAGCCTGCCTGGATCCCCGGAGGTGTTTTTTTTTTATTTTTAGGAGAACATCAAGGAAGACCCAGAAGAATGAAGGACCAAATAAAGCTAGCGTTCTGATCCTGTCCCCCCAGAGCACTTTGAGGCCCGTCCACGGGCTTCTGAAAACCAATTGAGTCCTGAGAGAAAACAAGAGGAGTAGTCAATGGGGCTTGGTGCTGCTGGCCCCATTCCCACTGTGATTAAACTTCATATTTTACCCTGGGCTGGGCTGGTTTCCAGAGACCAGCTGATGAAAACAGCTATATTGAGCCAACTCTGTTTTCCTAAATAACTGTGTGAGCAGAGCCGTTGCCTGGGCTGCCAGGGGCTCAGGCAGGAAGAGGCCTTGAGGCCTCGGTGTAAAACACACCAGCTCGGCGTCAGCACCACTGAGCTTCCCAGGCTATTCCAGATGTGCAGGAGACATTGTCTTCAGTTAGGATGATGTTGTAGAACGGCCGTGGTCTGGGGGTGACGGACATCTAGAGTTTGATCCTGGCTCTGCCTTGGAGAAAGTCACTAATCTCTCTAAGCCTTAGAGTCTCCATTTGTAAAATGGGTGTGTTAGTCAGATTAAGTTCATTGCTGTGTAACAAGCAGCTCCCCCTTCCCCAGTCCTGGTGGCTTACAGCAATAGAGGTTTACGTATCACTCATTGTATTTTTGTTGTGGTCAGCTCTCGGCTATGGATCTGGGGCTCTTGTCTGTGTAGATTCTTCATTCTGAGATCCAGGATGAAGAAGCATTTAACTGACTGTCTTGGTTTTGTGCCGAGGGGATAAGGAGTGATGGTAGTCCTGTAGTGTCTCTTAAGCTTGTGCTCAGAGACCCCCTACATCCACTTGGGCTCGCCTTCTATTTGCTGTGGGGCCTGGGATGCCACCCTTCTCCCACAGACAGGCAGTGCAAATCATACCAGTAAGCAGGGCCATGTGATCCTCTTGCAGGCAGGGCAGCAAGTAATTTGGAGCCGTGATTTAGTTTTCTACAAGGAGATAATAATACTCCCCTCTTTGCAGGATGGTTATGAAACCCAAATGAAATTGTACATGTGAAAGTTTATTGCAAACTATTAAGTTCTGTGTTCATGCTAATTATTACTCTTTAATGCCAAGTTCTCTGTGGGTCTCACAGAGGTTGAATGGAGACATATTTTGTGCATTTTTCTATTTGTATGGAAATCTCTTTGCCTTCAAATATATTTCTCATGTGCTTTGAGGGCTCTCATGATGATTTCAATATCAATTTCATGCCATCTATACCTTTTTATAGAATCCAAAGGGCTTAGATAGTTTTGCATGCAGATGAATGTTCAGATCAATATTTTGGAAAGTCATGGTAAAGAATTGTGTCATTGCCTGCTACTTTTGTCAATAAGAGCGACAGATTCTTTGGAATGGAGGTGGGCTTTGTCGGTTGGGATAGGACTCCTCATTACCAACTGCTCATTGATTGACTGTTCTTACCACTGGAGAAGACATTTACAGAGTAACATCAGGACTGGCAAAAAACAAAACAAAACAAAACAAACCAACAAATTCCATTAACAACTGATTAGGAAGCTGGAGAAGGGGAATGAGAAAGATGAAAATGCCAGGGGAAAAACTCACTTAGCTTTCGTTAGTTAAATAATTTACTCAATAAATTAATACTGAGTGTCTACCGGACACTAGGCAGTTGGTATTCAAATAATTTATTCATTCATTTGTTTATTCACTCACTTGACAAATAGTTATTGGACATCTATACACCACACACTGTTGTAAGCACTGGAAATATGTCAGTGAGCAGAACACTCAAAATTCCTTGTCATTGCGGGACTTATCTTTTGGGGGTGGAGGACTACTCAGGAGACACACAATTAATAAAACAAGTAAGCAAGTAAAATATATGGTGACCTGGCACAAAATTAAGAAAATAAGAAAGGATGGGAGAGTGTGCTGAGAAAGGGGCTGTCATTTAGAGTAGAGCATCTGGGAAGGTCTGATTGGGAGAGTGGTGATTGAGCAAAGAGCTGAAGGAGGCGGGAGAGCAAGCCTGGTGGAGAACCGTCCATGTGGAGGGAGGACGGGGTCGTCTGTGACGGGGAGCTTGCCTGGCTCGTGTGGAAAGTGCTGTGGCCTGGAGAAGGGTTAGAGGGAGCTTATTAGGTGGAAACAAATTAATAGCATCCAAAGTCCGTTTTTTGAATGAAGAAAGCTCTCAGGAAGAAGGCTGGAGAGAGAAGACTCATGAGTCAGGAGTCTCTTAGCTCTGGTGTTCATCTCTGTGTCTTGCCTGTTCACCGAGGCTACATTAGGATCCACAGGCATCATTTACTCCCAAATTAATCCACGAGTTCTCAAGTGGCCAACGCTCTGTGTTAGGAGAACCTGCCCTTTTCAAACTTGGCCTCTTCCCAAATTCAACACAACTGTCTCCTCCTCTGTGAATCATTTTCATCATCGACAAGTCAGACTGGCCCAGTTTCTCCTCTGTGTCCCTGTGGCAGTTCATTCATTCCTCGCTACAATACCCAAGAGATTTCTTGTCCTTCGCTGTTTACTGTCTGCTTCTGATCTTTGCTTCCCAGACTGTGAATTTCTGCAAGATTATGACTATATCTCATTCATTTTCATATCAAAGTTCCACGAACAGTAACAGGCACATAACAGATACTCAAAAATAGTAGCTCAAAATGATGATTTTCTTTTCCTCTGCTGAGACCAAGTTTGTACAAAATCAGCATTTCTTAAAGAACACTAGCCTAGTGATGAAATGCTAAATATTCAGAGTGGATGCACTTTTTTTTGTCACCATCAAAATTATCCTTTTGGGAAACACTTTCCCTCCTCTTCCTACTTAATTTATTCTCACCTGTCCAATCAGATTACTTTATATACCTCACCACAGAGATTGAAGCAGACATGTGTTCATGATCCAAGATAAATCGGGGAAAATATATATATTGGTATCATTGATTGTAAGTTTGAGACTTCTATGGAGCCATATTGCTGTCAAATGCAAAAGTCTAATTATGAAGTGAAACAGAGAGGAGATGTTCAAATAGATGAGGAGAGAATGAGGAGGAAGAAGAGGGATTGGAGGATAGAGGAAAGGGGGAGAGAGTGAGATAGGTATTAATTAGATGGCATAATTTGAAACCCTGGATCCATTTAACCTAAAGTACATACAATCCTAGGATGTAGAGTTACCTGAACCAGTAGATTATATTTTTGCTTAAGCTAAATTCTGCTGGGTTTCTGCCATTTGTAGCTGAACATATTAAGATTAGTGCAGTGTTGTACCTGCCTCTTGGAGAGGCACAGTTGTGCATCCTGCTGCCATACAAAGGCTCTGACAAGTCCTGCAGGAAAGAAATCCATTTCACTTTGTTTAAGTGAAATGTCTCCCAAACTTATGTGATCACTAATTCCTTTTTGCCAGTAATGAGTATTAATGTCTATAGATACTATTTCTATACTTTGTGAAATATAGTACTAAAACATTTGCTAGTTAGGTTAAGGACATCCATTTAATAATGTAAAATGAAATTAAGTGATGAACAAAGAGATTGGATTTATGATTCAGCTCATCTTAATGGGAAGAGACCTAATATACTGAGTGAGGACAATTCTGTGGAATTCCTCAGTAGCCTTGGCAGCACTTGAGCTTATAATACTACCACTCATCATGAAAACAACTACTATTGTCGAGCTCTTACTCTGTGCCAGGCACAGTGCAGAAGCTCAGAGAAGTTTGGATGACTTGCCCAAGGTCATAAAGCCAAGAAGTGGAGGGACCAATATTTGAACCCACATCTGGCTGGCATTGAGACTCATGCCATTTGCCATTAAATGTTCACCCTCGAATGCTTGGAAATAAATCATCTGACTAGAGGCATTGGCTGGCTGTGATAACTCTTGCCTAATCAGCACAACTACATTTCTACCAGGAAATCCAGTCAAAGAACCTCCTCCCATTTTAATGAGCAGGTTCTGCACTGCACCCTGGCCGAAGCAGCTCCTGCAGATGATAAATATGGCCGATTGCCATTCTTCTCTCATTTGTCCCAGCCCGCATTTAATGGGCCCAGTGTTTGCAGTTCCATAGAAGTGCAGTGCAAACTGGAAATTCTGAAGAAAACAAATTGAGCTACCATCTGAACACTGTTTTTTGGAGGCGAGATTGTGATGAACTGGCATAGAGGTCTTGTCTATCGGTAGTTGCTGACTCAGTAACACTGCACTGCTTTTGATGTCATAAAAATCTGCTTAACTCTGACTCTGGTCAATGACCATCAGATATAAGCTTGATTACTTCCTGAGATGGGAAGGTCACTACCTGATATGTTACCATCACAGAGAAGAGTAGGGTCCATCAATGAAATGTCCTCGGTAAGGATTAAAAGAAAATAAGAGAATTCCGGCTGTGGAAAGGTCAGGGAGAGAAGCACGGTGGCCTGAGGAAGCAATAGTTCTGAGGAGCATGATCAGGGGTGTAGGGAAACAGAACTCAAGTCTTAGTCCTCCTTTGCTACTTCCTGGGTCCATGGTTTGAGGCGAATCACTTTCCTCTCTGTGCCTCCATGTCTTCCTCAATAAAAGTACAGGATCAGGATATCCAACCAGTGGTTCTCATACCTAGCTGATCACTGGAGTCACGTGGAAAGCTGCTCAAAAGCAGCTTTTCAGGCTCCAGGCCTCAGCAATAGGCTGCGACCTTTGGTGTTGCCTGGGAATCTGAAGTTTACCCAGCTCATCCAGGGATGGGAAACACTGGGCTAGATTATTCCTAAGGCCTTTCCCCAAAACAAAGCATTGGTAAACACTCTGTCCTTCTTGGGTTAATAGAAGGCTCCCGCCACACCCTCCCTACTACTGTGGTTCTGGTAAAGCTGTTAGTCACAGGACTTGATCCAAGACTCAAGCCTGTTCAATAGGACCACACGCTTCTGGTCACTGAGAAGGCCCTGTGGAAGTCATGTGGCCACGCCCAGCCAATTACAGCTCTTCCCTGGGACTTTGTACTTGGAACTGGAGAAGAAATAGCTTATTCCAGAAGGTCATGGAACTCCAGCCTCTAGCAGCATCAGATAATGCCAATGGCCTTGTTTCTCGGGTCCCAGGAGCTGTCCTAATCGTTACATTCTGTTCTGTTGAAGGAACCCTTCTCCTGTGAACCAGCAATGGCCCTTTTGCTTGAGCCACGGAAGTTGCGTCTCTGTCACTCCCAACTGTGTTAAATCCAGGGTTTGAACCTAGATCTGTCTCCAAAGTCTGCACTTTGAACTGCTTTTCAGCCTTTCTTCTGTGGGGCAAGCACAGCCTGTTATCAGTGCCCCTCTGCCCAGTGCAAGCAATCCTGCTCCTCCACCAGCCCCCCCACTGTGACAGCCTCACCTCCTGTGCTGCTCACCGCTCTTCCCCTCCTCTGTCTCTTACAGTTCTTTGCACACAACTCATTTGCTAATGATCATCTATTGCGATGGACCCTAATTTCTCTTATCTACATTAAACATTTGCAATTTTTTTTCTCTGTCTCCTCAATTCTAAGCTCCTGAAGGCAGAGGACATAAATTACATTTTTCATAAGTGATGGGCACAGCAAAGATTAAGCAGCTTTGCCAACTCATAAATGGAAGAGCTGGGATTTGAACCCAGGAAGGCTGGCCCGGGAACCCATGTCATCCCCAGCCACAGCTGTGGTGGATTAAGCACTCCCAGGGGAGGGCGCCCGGAGGAGCCTGCCTGCTGATACGGGGAGATTCGGAGGAAGTCGCTGCCTGCTGCACAAGCAGCCACATCTGCCAGCTGCAGGCCGGTTCCCGCAGGAAACAGAAGCGCGGTTTATAAATCCGGCAGACACGATGTAAGTGGGAGTCATTAACCTTGATTCCCTCGCCTCGCTTCCTCAGAACACCGGAGGTGATGGAAGCTGCCCTGTCAAGGTCCAGAGCCCAGGCCCCAATGATGTGAGCCTCCTGGGGCTGCTCCTGGGGAAGAGCACTGGCCCAGTCCTCTCCCCTCTCTGTGGATGAGCGCTCCCCTTGAGAGGATGCACCACTTTCTGGGGGTCAGAGACAGAGACCCACCGGAACCAGAGACCTGGTCCTGCCCGCACAGTGACACTTATTTGAGGACACAGCTCACATCGCACATGAAAACCCACTTTGAATATTTATGAGGCTGCCCAGGATCCTGTGTAAACAAACAGTGCATGCTAAGGACTGAGAGAGACAGCCTATCTTGGAGCAGGAAGGGACCTTGCAAGTTATCTCATGAAGGGGTCACTGAATTAGCTGAATTGGCTTATAGCTGCGTGAGTTTGAGTTTTGTTTTATTTTGATTTACTTTGAGCCGACTTTTAAACTTAGAAGAATTCATATAAAATACAGATTTCAGCTTCCCTTGTAGTAGGCAATTTGGCAGTCCTGGGCTTATATACCTGCATGGCAGCAATGCCTGGCTAGTGCTAAGGAGAAGGTTTGCTCAAGAAAGGACAGATGCTCTTCAGTTTGCCACAGTCCTCACCAGTCCCTATTGCCTTTCCAACCCTGATGCCCAGTGCCATTTGCCATGTACATATGCTTCTATTTTCCTTGGAGTAGAAAAATCATTCTCTATTGACCTGCTTTTCTCACGTAGATAAACTGCCTTATGCAATAAGCTTTTGAACATATGACCCCTATTTTTTTCAAGCTCTACATTTAATGACATTTAGGCTCAGAGAGAGGAAAAGACTGAAGCCTGGCATCATGGGATGATCTCTGGGCTCAGTTCAAGTCAGGCAGACTAGAGGCCTGGGTCTGAAACCCATCACTGCCATCTGTTGACTATATACTCCTGGGAGAGTTGCCTTAGCCCTCTGAGCCTCAGTTGGCCCATCCATAAAATGGACACAATTCCATAAACATTTTATAGACTTTAAAAGTACAGGAATCATGGAACATGTCTGTCTGTACAGTGCTCTGAGTGTTCTTGTTTTATAGTTTGCATTTTATTTGGCCTCACAGCCCCGGCCACCGGCTGACTTAAATCTTTGCAATGCTTGAAAGAATGTTCAGCATTTTACACTTTTATATGCCTCATCTCCTCTCTGTTTAGCTTGGATAACAGAAATGTTGTCTTCTTGGCCCTGCATCATCTGTGCTTTAAGTAATTCATTGATGCCTCTTCCAGGGCATATTTTTACAGACACATTTCCCTGAGTCCTTGAATCGGAGCAAAGAGCAAATCATTTCTTTTTATGGCCAAAAGTAACAATGACTGATATTTCCTGAGCTGTTATTATGGGCCAGGCACTGTGAAAGGCAGATCTCTCACATGCATTGAGAATTCAGTGGCTCTATGAGGTGAGTGTACTAAGTGTCCATTGCTATGTAACAAATCATAACTCCTGTAACTTAGCATCTTAAAACAGCAGTAAACATGTACTACCTCACACACCATTTCTGTTGGGCAGGACTTTGGGAGTGATCTGGCAGAGTGGCTCTAGTTCAGGGTGTCTCATTAGCTTGCAGTCTCATCTGAAGGTTTGATGGGGCTGGAGCCATTTAGACCTGCAAGAAAGACTCAGCCAGAGTCATCATTCACATCTCACAGAGTCCGTTATGATGAGCATCAGGTCTGTTTCCCAACATATTCCAGGCTCTGAGGAAAAATGTGTTGTATATGGCCAGCAAGCACAGGAAAAGGTGCTCAACATCACTACCATTCGGAAAATGTAAGTCAAACCACAGTGAGAGACCCTCACTTCTACTAGGATGACTACTATCAAAGAAACGAAATAACAAGTATTGGTAAAGATGTGGAGAAATTGGAGCCCTTGTGCATTTTGGTGGGAATATAAAATAGTACAACTGCTAAGGAAAACTGTGGCAGTTCCTCAAGTAATTAAAAACAGAATTTCCATATGATCCAGCAATTCTGTTCCCAAAAGAAGTGAAAGCCGGACTCAAAAGGCATTTTTACAGCCATAGCAGCATTATTCACAATAGCAAAAAATGAAGAAGAAATACGAGTGCCCATCCATGGATGGATGGGTAAACAAATGTGTGGTTTTGTATAGGTGCAATGGAATATTATTCAGCCTTAAAAAGGAAGAAAATTCTGACACATGCTACAACATTGAGGACATGTTCCGCTTATATGAGCTGCCTACAGTAGTCAAATATATAGGCAGAGAGAGCAGAATGGAGGTTGTGGGGAGGGACAGTGGAGTTGTATAATGGGTAGAGTTCCAGTTTTGTAAGCTGAAAAGCATTTGTGATGGTTACACAACCAAGTGAAGGTACTTAATACCATTAAACTGGGAGATTACAAATGGTGATGATGGCTAATTTTGGGGCGATTTAAACCAAATCTGTTCCACCAACATGCACAGCCTCTTTTTCCTCTTGCTCGTGGATTTGTAGCTCAAGCCACTGAATTCTCAATTTGTAGCCTGCTAGCTATTTCACTGTTGCCGAGGTAGCAATTTCTCAATCACAGGAGGCCTTGGGGACACAGGTGGCTTTTAGGGCCTGAGATCAAGCTGGGGAGGAGAGTGGGGGCTCTGGGACCCTTGACTGGAGTGCAGCCAAAACCAGAGCAATGTCTGTGGAGAGCTAGTTCAGCAAGAGCATCTGGGTGGGCTTTGGTGGCCGCACAACTGGGGTAACTGGTGAGCCGGGAGCTCCAGAGAGACATTGGCAGGTCCAACTGCTGTGGAATGTTTTCCTGCAGCAGCTGGGCCAAATTCCCTCACATAAAAAATCCCTGACAGACTGGGATTTCGCTTTTGTTTAACTTGCCGGTGGGAGGGGCAGGTATCATTGTGGTTTGAGGGAGTGGTGACTGGGGGCTGACCCCTTTGCCCTCCCTGCCTTCCAAGCTTTGTGCCTGCACTTTCCACCTGCAGCCCCTGGCTGGGAAAAGTGACACTTTAATTCAGAACAAGTGAAAAGGAGGCTGCGCTCGGCATAATGAGAAGTGACCAGAGAACACGCTGGATTAACCAGGGGAGATTGTAAAGCGCTGGGTAAATGTCAGCAGCTGGAGCACAGGGGTGGGAGCGTGGAGCAGTCTGGAAGCTGCTGTGTGAGTTAGCTGCTTGGCAACCCACTGAGGTCTGGGGCTTGCTGGGTGCTGAGACGGACACTCTGGTTCCCAAAAGAGCTTCCAGGCCTTTCTGGGCCCGGCAGGAGCTTCTTACCGCTTATGATTCCGACACCACTTCCAGTGTGTGTGTTCCCCACACCACCAAGCAATTCTCTGACCCCAGCTGCTGTGCTCCAGTTCAGCTCAGTTCTGACATCATCTCGACTTGACCCCGTGGTCCAGGGTCAGTCTCACAGACTGCTTCCACTTCAGGCACCAGGCACAAGGCCAGGTGGCACCCGGGGTTCTGAATGACGGGCTGCTGATCAGAGGTTCCCTCGCTTTGGGTTGAATTCATTTGCTAGAGCAGCTCACAGAACTCAGACATGTTACTCACTAGGTTACCAGCGTGTTATAATTAGACTGGAAGCCTGGAGCACGAAATTCATGCAGTCAGGAGTGAGGATCCTCCAGCCTGGACTACGCTCTCTCGCAATCTGGGAGCCCTCGGGGGATGTCCAATTGACCATGTAGGCCTGCTCCCCATCAGTCGGACATCCTCAGTGCTGCTTTGGAGGTAGGAGAGGCTCCCGCCACCACCACTGTGCTCACCAGCCATAAGCCCGGCTTCTGGCTGAGTGGCACTCCCCCTAGGGAGGACACTGACCACTAGGGGGCAGCTCCTGCATTGAGCATCTGCCCCTGGTGGTCAGTGTGTATCATAGTGACTGGTTGTTCCACCATTCAGTCGATTTGCATATTAGCCTTTTATTATATAGGACGTCACTCAGGAACAGCCAGATGAAGGGATGTGCAGGGCAGGGCATGGGGGCTGGGCTCAGAGCTTCCATGCCCCCTCCAGTGGCCCCTCTCTCCCAGCCCCTCCAGGAGCTCACCAGCCCAGAAGCTCTCTGCACCCATCCTTTCGGGTCTTTAGGAAGGCTTCGTTGTGCAGGTGTGTTGATGAAGTCATTGGTGATTGAATGCTCCTCCCCACTCCATGGAGGTCGGGTGTGGCTGAGTGGGACTGGAAGTTCCATCGCTCCAATCCCATGGCAGGCCTCCGGCAGTCACCCCATCCCTAGGCTACCGAGGGACTTCCCCAAGTCACCTCGTTGATACACAGACACCTTAATCCTTGTCACTAAGACAATTCCAAGGGTTTAGGAGCTCTGTGCCAGGAATGGGGACAAAGACAAAATATATATATTTCTTATTACCCATCACAGTATGAACTGGTTTACAGGGGTGGGACCGACCCCTGGGCAAGGAAGAACAGGAGAAAAATTTATTTATGAAAAACTTACCGGATTCATCAGAGCCGCTCCTGCTGAGTGTTTCCACATGCCGGTGGGGAAGGGCTTTGGCATCCTGCACGTCCACCTTTGGATCCTGTTTCTGTCCTTTGTCAGCTTGTTGACCTCGGGTCTGTCACTTGACCGCTCCAAGCCTCATGCTCCTCATAGAGAAAAGGGTTGAACAATGCCTATCTGATCGGTGTGTCAGGGAAACTAGAGAGGACGCGCCCTATAGCTGGCACACAGCTAGCACCCCATCCACAGGGTTTGTTAAGGTCATTACTACCGCTCTCCTCTCCTCTCCTCGGCCTCGGCACTATGGACACATTGGCCAGGTCATTCTCTGTCATAGGGGCTGTCCTGTGCACTGTAGGGTGTTCAGTAGCATCCCTGGTCCCTGCAAACACGGGGGTCATCACCCCCATGTTTTTGAGAAAAAAATCAGATCTGGAAAGAAGCAGGGAGGATGGGTGATTTTCAGTACTGGTCCTCTCTCCTTCTCCTGCGTTAGTGGTCGGGAAACGTGCTCTGTGGGGCTCTGTGTGGTAAATGTCTTCGGCTTTACAGGCCAGTGCCTGTAGCACCCATTCAGCCGAGAAGCAGCCACGAGCACTGTGCAGACCAGGGCCTGCCAGGCGCCAAGCAGACCTCCCGCATGCACGCAGGCAGTGGGCTGGCTGGGCCCGGCGCCATGTGTGGGTCCCTGATGGCAGCCCCTGCCTTCTGCACAGCCCGGTCGCTTTTCGTCTTGTGTCACATGCAGCTCCTGGTGAATGCTGCCTGTGCTTCCCACCTGAACACAAGTTCCTGGAAGGCAGGATGTGTCCCGAAACTGCACCAGTGTAGCCCCAGTTTCCTCGGCGGGGGAACTCGCTGGATAAGCATCATGGGATGCAGGCTGGTGAGAGAAGGTCAAGAGCACTGGACTCAACATCGTGAATGCCTGGGTTCCAATTTGGTGACCTTGGTCTGGTGCTTTCATTCCTCTGAATCTCACACGGAATCGCAGAGTGCCCACCGCTCCGCTGAGTGTTTGGAAGGATGGATCTGGAGGGAAAACCGCTCTCTTTCTCTGGGTCTCTGTTGCCTCACCTGTCAAGGGGCAACAGGAAGACATGTTGCTGGGCTGCCCTGGAGTGCTGGTGAGACAGTGAGGCTGACAACCCTGGTACTTCGTGCAGGTTCTCCAGCAAAGGCTTGTTTTTGCAAGCCTCATCTTTATCTCCATCTCCTTTTCTCCTTAGTAACCAAGCGCTCATCTCTTCCTCCCATATCCTTTTAAAAAGAGGTTTATCGGCCTCGGCACTATGGACACATTGGCCAGGTCATTCTCTGTCATAGGGGCTGTCCTGTGCACTGTAGGGTGTTCAGTAGCATCCCTGGTCCCTGCCCACCAGGTGCCAATGGCACCCTGCCCTCCCCTCACCAGCTGTGACCACTGGCAATGTGAGAAGGATGTCACACGTCCCCTGGAGGCAAATCCCCCCTGGTCCGAAACCACTGCCTGAGAACAACTGACACATATGGCAAGGCAAACATTTGGAGGAGTAACCTTTGGAGGTATCCGGGGTGCTGTGTTCTATGCAGCAGAAGATGCACAGGGAAGGAGTCCCTTCCCCACAGAGATGCCTGTGTTACCATGTGACTGTGGACAAGTGACTGACTCTCAGAGGGCCTCAGTTTCCACCCACGTAGGAGTGAAAGGCCCTGCGTCCCCGGAGGTGTGGGAAAGACTCCAGGGAGTGATATAAACAAGCTGCTAAGCACACAGTGAGTGCTGAATAAATCATAACTGTTCTTTTGACTGTGTTTTTTCCATTGTGGTAATTGGTAATATATTAAAATTCCCTTCTGCCTCTGGAATTTGGAACTTCTTTTTAAAGCTCAATTTGCAAACTGCAATGAACGGACTGGATTTGACATTCAGACATGTTTTGTTTGGCCTCAACGTGATTTTAAAATGTTCGACCCCATAGCGTACATTTAAATGTCAGGAGAATTTACCTCAAGTTCTAGATTTGGAGCTTTTTTTTTCTTTTTTCTTTTTTCTTTTTTTTTTTCTGGAAAAGTGACTAATTGGCTCGGAGCTGGAGCAGCAGACCCTCCAGGCATAAGTAGCTGGGGCTGGTGCTGGCCACCTCTTCAGATGGGGGGTGTGCCCCTCCGTTCCCACCAAAGCCCCACCACGCTCATTTCACTTCACTTAGGGGTGTCCCTAGGGGTTTGAGTTTACAGCTTCTTCTCTGGAGTTCTTTTCCAAGATCCTTAGAGCTGATGATGACTTGTGTCCAAATGTTTCAGTTCTTTCATGACATCTGAGCGGCTCCACCACCACCACCGGAGAGGGTGAGTCACATGACTCACCCCATTGAATCTCAGTGTCCCTTCCCTAGTGTCACTCTGGACAGTCAGGCAGGAACGTTACTCAATCGTCAGCTCTGCAAGTCTGAGGCCCTACAGGTCTGAGGCTCCGGATCCCCCATCCTGTCATCTCTCCCCATTCTCCTGACCCATGTCCTCCCCTATCCCGTCTCCCCCAGCGCAGCCAGCACTGGCAGCTTCTCAGCAACCGTTTATCAGACTCGAGGAAATAACAGCTTTTAACTGTGGTTCTCAAGCTCGAAGACTGTGATCAAATTCCAAACCATTTCCAGAAGTGCCCCTTGGGGCCCGGGGGAGACGTGGTTTCCATGATAACAGCTCCTTGCTGTCTCCCATCTCTGGTCCCTGGCAAGGGAAACGGATCTCACCTCCCAGTGGCACTGGAGGAAATTTAACTACAAAAATCCTCCAGGAATGACAAATACAGAGACCACCCACCGTACCACCTTGATGGGGACCTGCAGTCCAATGTGCTGCCAGTGACTCGGCTGTCACGGGGAGCCCTGTGGCGTCCGTGCCTCTGGATATGGCTCCAGCCTGCAGGCCGTGCGCAGACCTGGGACGGGCCCTGTGGATGGGGAGAAAGACAGCTCTCCTAACAGCCTCCTGGCCTCCACCTCAGACTCTCGCAGTCTGAAGTGCCTTCACGGGATTGATAAAAAGTGAAGTAGACAAAGGAGAAGCCAGAAAATTAAACTAGGAAAGGCTGGGTGGGAGGGAAGAAGCTTCATAGATATGAAATGATGATATATGCAAATTACTTAGTGTTCTCTGGTCTCGAGAAGGCGCTCTGTATTAGTGATGATATTTATTATCATCTGATTGGGTCTGCTTCAGAGGCTGCGGTGATCACCATAGCAAATGTCTAGGAAGCACTTGTTCTGATTTGTGGCTGTGATCTTAATTCTCACAACAGTCATCCCTGGGTATGGTGATTGCCTTTAGAGAAAAACCGAGGTCCAGAGTGGTCAAATAGCTTGCCCCAGGCCACAGAGCCCCTTAGGGGGCAATCACGGACCCAAGTCCAGGCCTCCCCAATTCCACCCTCCACGGTCACATCTACCACACGGACCTGCAGCCCCTCTTTTGAGTCTGGGGAGAGAGCAGTGTCGAGTCTATAGGGAGGGGCAGAGGGCCTTGTGAACATCTAAAGACGATGGATGTATCCACTTTATCCATCGTTTTATCCCCGGTGTCTAGTGCAGCTCCAGAAATGTAGCAGGCTCTCAACAAGTATGTGTTAGATCGATTAGAGCAGTAATTAATTCAAATGGTGTGTCTCTATTGGTGGAGATACACTTGTATCACAATTGCCTGGTTCATTTTCCTCTCTCTGAATTCTGAGCACCTGTTTCTGTGATGGTGTCTATGTCGGTTTGCTTGAGCTGCTAGAATAAAGTAGAACAGACTGGGTGGCTTAAACAACAGAAATTTATCTTCTCACTGTTTGGGGAGCTAGATGTCCAAGATCAAGGTCAGCAGGTTTGGTTTCTTCTGAGACCTCTCTCCTTGGCTTGCAGATGGCCGCCTTCTCTGTGCGTGCTCCATGTCTCTCTCAGTCTGTGTCTTGATTTCCTCTTTTTATACCGACACCAGTCACATGGGATTAGGTCTCTGCTTTGTTTTTCTCTTCAAGTGCTTATCACCATCTTATGAGTGTCTTTGCTTACTTACTTTTTTTTATTGCTTGCCTTCCCCAGCTAGATCTATGAGGATCTAGTTTGTTTACTGTTCTATTATTGGCTCCGAGAATGAAGCTGGCATATAGTACATGTTCAGTAAATCTCTGGCACATGAATAAATGAATAAATTCATCTCCTTCTATAGCCCTCATCTAGGTACCTCAAAATCCAGCAGAAGACTGTCTCTCTTCTTCTGAGAAGCCTTCCTGGACCACCCAAATTTACAGTGATTTTCATGCTTCCCCAGAGGTGGGACATGTCAGGCAAGTCTGCTGTTAAATGACTTGATTAAAGGAGACATATAAGCCCTGGGGGCATGACTCAGTGGTTGAGTGTCAACATATGGACCAGGAAATCACAGTTCAATTCTTAGGACACATGCCTGGGTTTCAGGTCTGATCCCCAGCGTCGGGGGTGCAGGAGGCAGCTGATCAAGGATTCTTTCTCATCTTTGATGTTTCTATCTCTCTCTCCCTCTCCTTCCCTCTCTGAAATCAAGAAAAATATATGAGTTGTATAAGTACAACAGCTTATATCTCTATGAAGCACATTCCCTAGCACCACTCCCAAATACACTGAGTGTCCAAGTCTCTGGGTTCTAGGTCCTGGAATTGGCAACTCAATACCTCTCTCTCAGCATCATCTGAATTACATGGTCCTCAAATCAACTTTGACAAACCTTGCAAAACTAACCACTGAGAACCTGAGGTCATAACTGCCTGAGAGTTTAGTCAAGTCTCCTGTACGTCTTTTGGAAAATAGCTGCTGGTGCCTTTCCCTCTGTCTTAAGGTTTCCCTTTCCTCTAAGAGAGATGTACAAACTATGCCACACGGAGGTTTTTTCTGATGACAGATGCTGACTTGGGGGAGGGATTTCAGTCCCAATAGGTTTTAGGAAGCCCAGACCTTTTGATGTTTCTAGCACAAGGTCCCAAATGCTCCCAAGAAGTGGGCAGGAAAAATGGGTTTTCAGGGCAAAGGTTGCAGACCCAAGGGCAAAGGTTCCAGGGGCCAACTGATTTATTTCCTTGCTTTTGTTCATGCATCTCTTTCACCCTCAGTAAACTCACCCAGTCACCCCTCAACTTCCAGCCCATGGCCTGGGCTTATGATGTAGGTGGTTATGGGATTATGTTGGCAGGGAACTAAAGCAATGGGGTTAGGAAATCTTTCACTGGGGAAAGGATTTTTTTTCTGTTCTGTTGGTTTTAGATGTGTTTGGAAACACAGCTCTTATTTTCTTCTTGCTCCTCTTCCTTCCCCTCTTTTTCTTCACCCTCTGTCTCTTCTTCTGTCTCTTCTCTCTTCCTCTCCTCTTCTTTCCTCTTCTCTTTCTCACTTATCATAAGCCTGGCTCTTCTATCAAGAGTTTTCTATGCATTGCTCCACTGAATTCTTACAACAAAAATCCAGGTCCCTTTTATTATCTTCCCCGCTTTACTTATGAGGAGACTGAGGCTCTGAGAGGTGAGGTCACTTGCTCAAGGTCACACAACTTGTTTCAAGGCAGAAGTGGGATTTGAACTTAGTTTGTCTGATGCCAGACAAAACTTTTGCTTGGAACTGTGACACAAGGACAGACAAACCCAAATGCTTGCATGGGGCACTTAGACCGTGGGGAGTGGTGGGACTGTGGCCAAGAGAAGAACTCTTGCCCCACGTGAAGGGAGCTGCTGCTACTCATTTCACCTGAATGTTCCCAGGTGAGCTCTTTTGATTTTTCAAGAAAAGCTAGAAATCCAACACTTTATGTGAAATATCTTTGTTTTTCAATGTCAGCAATTTTCTTTTAATTGTGTGAGTCAAACAAGCCTACACGGTGGAATTGAGGTGGCAGACCACCAATCTGTGACCTCTTCTCGAAGCATCCACTAGAGCAGCCATCACCAATTGGTGACCCAAGGACCACTGGTGGTTCGTGAACTCCAAAAGGTTGGCAACTGCTGCACTGGAGTGAGGCTCCTCTGGGTGAGGAGCATTGTGCCATCCACCTGTGGACCCCAGGTTTGGAGTCCAGTGGATCTTTGTCTCCTTGTGTGCTAGCCCATGACTCACCAAAAACTATGGTTATTATAACAGGGAAATGTCCTGGTAACCCCTTAGCAACATCTGGTAGAACTTCACTCTTGAATATAGTAGCCACTAGTCACATTTTGTTAATTAAAATGAAATAAAAATTTAAAAATTCAACTTCTTAGCCACACTAAGCCACATTTCATGTAGTTTGTAGCTACTATATGGATAGCACAGATAATAAAACATTTCCATCATCACAGAACATTCTCCTGGACAGAACTATTGAGAATCAGACTCTAGACCTGCCCCTTCCCACACCCCCAATCCCATAGGGAAACCTCTACTGGTGACAAGAGAGCTTATTTGGAGAGAGGAAGGAAAACCCTTTCATATGTGTCTATCGTAGATGTCTTCATGATCAATTTCCCCTTTCTTAGTAAATAGGTCCATCATTAGTGCCCTTCTAGTGACTTTTGCTTACCTCTCATGAGTTCAGGAAAAGCAATTATTGGAAAATATTTCACAACATACAAAAGGAGCAGCAAGCCCTTAGAAGAGATGTTTTGAGGACTTACTTGCCAGCAATTGACACCTGGGAACCTCCACCCTGATGCTGTGTCTACTGAAGCTTCTGCAAGGTCATTATTGGAGTCAGTCAGTCCCAGTTCATCCTAGCTCAGTAACGGGAAAGAAAATTAAACAGGTTCTCAAATGTCTCAAGGAGAGAAGAGAGGTCTCAGTGGGGAATGTAGACTAGCTAATAAAAGAAGGCATGCTTGGAATTAATGATTCAAAAATGCCAGAGTTACCAAGTTTTGTATTTAAAGTATTTAATGAGAAAGACAAGGTGGAGAAGTTGGAACATACACCAGACATAAAGAAATTGCTAGAGTAGTTATCAGCCAAGAAGTAATTAGAAAAGACTTGGATGAGTCAAGGCATCTGCAGGGTTGGCAGAGGGGAAGGCCTCAGTATAAGGCGAACCTGCCAAATTGCTCCATGATTCAGGACCTGGTGGGTGGGGAGCCAGCACATCAGGGGAGCAGAAAGCCCAGGGAAGAGCTATCTGTGCAGAAAGTTTGCTTAGTACAGCCATCTGGAACCGTGGCAAGAAGACCTAATGACGGACTGGAATGAGCATCATCAAAAAGAGAGGCATGGACCTTATCAAGGTGGCACAAAACGAATCACAGGAGGCATGGAAGTCTGTCAGATGGAACTCAAAGTGCCAGTTTTATTGCTGATTAAAAAATAAAAACCTACTTTAGAGGACAAAGCTTGCTAATACTCTTCTGAATTGAACTTAACCTCCAATTCCAACTTCAAGCAAACAAAGCCTGCTCAGCGAAGCCCAAAATGCACTTTTTCTGCAGGCAGGCAACACCCCAAGGAGAGAATACTGAGCTGAGCAGTTCAGTTTCTTCTTCCAGATTCACCCAACAGGTGGGGCAAGAGCTGGGAGTGTCCGTCTATTGGAGGGTCCGCTGCAGGGAAACATGAGGTATAGGGAATAAATGTTCCTCCTCCCACATTCCCTTCTCCTCCCAACAGTATCAGGTTGCCTGAAGAAAATGGAATAATCCTTCTAAAGATAAAGAGAATCAAAATTTCTAAATCATCAGAATCTAAGGGAAATGTATGGGCCACCTGCTCACTCCCTCTCTCTTTTTTGGGTTCCTCATTACTAGATTTAAACATGGATAGACTTCCAGTGAGGCCCTTTAACTTCATGTCATTCTTTCGCTCTCCCTGCTTCTGCTTTTTGTTATTTTCACATTGACTCTATTATCATCTCTGTGACTTACTGATGTGAAAACAGGCTCAAAGATGTTAAATACATTTTCCAAGGCCACATAGGAGGAGCCAGGGTTTGAACCTAGGCCTGCGCCCTTATTCCACTGCCCCAGGAATCTGATTGACCTAGCCTCTTTTCTTTGTTTCCATACCAGGCTGTGAGAGGAGTGTGTGGGTCCACAGGCAATTCAAGACTTGTCCTATCCAGCAGAAACTGGAATCTTCTGCTGTTAGAGCTGCCCATCACAGATGGTGGTTAAGAGAGGTGTGCTAGGGTCAGACATATCAATATTCAAACCCCCACTTAGCTGGTGACTTGAACAAGTCACTTCCACTTTCTGAGCCTGTTTCCTCACCGTAAATACAGATTGCCCATTTCATAGGAATATCACAAGAAATCAGTGAGACACTGAGTGCTAAAATGTACCAGAGTGAACACTGAATAAATGCATATTGTTCTTTTTGTGATAGAGGAATCAGAAGAATGAGTGCTAAACTTATGTTTTACCCAATTATGACAAGCCTTTTCATACTGCTATGTCTTTTCTACCGTGTTCCTTTTCCCTGGAATGTTCTTCCATCCCCTCTACCCAACTCCCTCAATTTGGTGACCTCCCACTTACCCTTTTAAAACCTAACTCAGCATTCACTTTTGGGGAGCCTTCTCAGATTCTCCCACGCAGAATGAACTGCTGCCTCTATACATCTCTACTAGGTTCCTCTTCCTTTCTCTATCAGCGCTCTTAAATGCTATCTTACAATGATCTGATGACTCAACTCTCTTCCCAACTCCCAAGTAGGCTGGAGTTTTTCAAAACTAGAGAACACATTTGAGTCATCAAAATTTTCCCTCAGTCAACAAGGACAACTTGTTAAAAATTCACCAAATGGCTGAGTCAATGAATATTTAGTGTATTCGTTACCTATTCATGCTTAACAACTCTCTCTCTTAAAATAACATCCTTATTATCTCACAGTTTCCTTGGATTAGGAATCTGGGCATGGTTTAGCTGGGGCTCCTGCTCCAGTCTCTCACAAGGCTGCTCTCGAGGCATGGCCCAGGGCTTTAGCCGTCAGCCATCTCAAATGGGAAGGATCCACTTCCAAGTTCGCTTATATAGTTTTGGGCAAGATTCAGTTCCCTGCGGATTGTTGGACTGAGACTATTGAGCTGTTGGCCAGAAGCCTTCTTTGATTCTTTGCCATATGGGCCTCTCCATAGAGCATTTCACAATACAAAACTGCCTGCATGCGAGTGAGCAAGAGAGAGGACAAGAACGACAGCCAGGGAGAGTGCTAACAGGGAACAGTCAAAGTCCTTGGTAATCTAATCACAGAAGTGACACGCCTTTGCTGTAGAGTCTGGTCATTTGAAACAAGTTACTAGATTCAGCCCACACCATGGAGAAGGGGGCTGCACAAGGCTGTATCAGGAGGCAGAGATCCTGGGGAAACATGCCTGGAGTTTCCTAACACACTTAAAAATACAAAATAAAATAGAGGGGAGAAAAGGAAGTGTCAAAGGGAGATGAGGAAGAGGGGATGGAGAATAAGAAATAAGAAGAAAAATGGGAAAGGAAGATGACAGACGGGGCTCAGTAATCAAACACTGATTAGACATCAATTGTGTTCTCAGGAAGGTGATATACAAGAGACACATGTGCTGTGCCATGGCTCCTCCCAGGGGTGTTGGTCAAGGTCGAGGGTTGAAACACCTACATGAGGAATGACTACAGGGTAACTCATGGTCCTCTGTGGGATGGGCTATGGGGTTCATCTGACCCCAAGTGTTAGGAGATTGAGGAAGGGGAATTCATTGTTTCTGGTATGCTGAGACTCACAACATAGGTAGATTTGCTAAGGAGAGAGGACTAGTGTGGGGAAGAGCTCAGAAGTGAGAGACTTCTTACGTAGAAGGGACTCTAAAGTAACGGACATGGAGGATCCAGAAGGGCATGAGTGGGACACAAGATGGTGGAAGCAGATGGAGACCAGGAGAAATTTGAGTTCTAGTTGGTGGACCGCTAGAAGGGTTTGAAAGTGCTTGAGTGGAAGCAGTATTAAGTAGGGTGAAGCACAGACGTTTGGAATCAGAAACTGGCTTTCCAGTCTTCAGCTCTGCCGTGTGTGCAAAGCTCCTTGCACAAAAATCCTCTGAGCCTCAGTTTCTTCCTCTGTAACATGATAACATCTCTCTCGTGTGTTTGTTGTGAAGATGAAATGAAATAGTGCAGTAAAGTGCTTCACATTATGCCTGTTTTATGGCATTAGACTGCTATATGGCATTGTTGCCATTGTTGTTGTTATTACTATTTAAAGGGTGGGGGACTTGATACCTTGAGAGATTAAGTTAAAAGTGTCAAAGTCTTCCTTTTAGCGGTACAACATTTATTTAGCCTTTCGCCTGGTCTCTTACTCATTGTGGACCGTGACAGATGAGCAATGGGGACTTTAAAGTGACATATGTGCCATCTAGGGAAGGACAGAACGGGGAGGGACCGAGGGAGACGGGACTGAGGAATGACCTAACAATGCCTGGAGTCATGGTCATTGGAGCTACAGAGGATTGAGGAACTGTCTTTACAGAAACGTAACTCTGAGGCCAAGGCGAGGGCAAGTTCCCAGAATTTGCCTGGGACACTGGCATGGTAACTCTCATGCAGAGGGAGGAGCCTGGCTAGGATTCCAAAGATAGGAGGAGTCTTGGGGGTCAGAGGTCAGAGGTCAATGGGATGGATGCCCTTCCTTATACTGTCTTATTATCCTTTGAAGGGGATTGTTGATATAAGCAGTTGGGGGTGGGACCACAGGGAGGGTCTTAGACTTGAATAAATTAAGATACTGACCCTCTGGGATGGTGGGGTCATATCCTAGGTAAGTTAGAAGGCAGGGAAATTTGCTTGCTTATTGCATCTATCATTTTGACCCCCAAACACCTTAAACATTTTTATTTGGATCAAATGTGCCTCCCTGGCTATGTCCTATGCTGTGGTTCTTTCCTCTCCACTTCTTCCACCCAAACTTACCGGTTTTGGGTTACATTCTCTCCAGTTCTGTTTTCTACTCTATTATCTAATAAAGTGGTGGTTCTCATACTTTTGAATTTCAGGTGCTAGTGCATTTTCAATGAATGCACTTGAAACTTGCTTGTTAAGATAGAGATAAGATGCAGAGATATGTCTCAACACATAGACCGCAAACTCTCCATTTTGTCAAATAAATACCTTTTAAAAATTATTTCATAAATGAAAAGTGTTATTTCTTATTCCAAACAAAGAAGAAAGGATAGTCTGAAATAAAGACAACCTCTTAAAGGGAAGAAGCTGAGGTTTCTGAGGAACTCCCCCTACACCGACTTAATTTTGTGTGAGTAGACTGCCATTTGGAACCTGCAGTCATAAGTGGTTTATACTAATGTGTTCATGATTTGATAACATGTCCATCTTGGGCATATCAAACTCCTCCTATATGTTAATCCCTGTGCTAAAGGCTGGCCCCACCGAGATGAAGGACACTTGGTATCTGCCGACACATTCAGTCCTGATGGGAAAGCATCTATGAATCATGCTGCTGATTGCAGTGTAATCCTCCCAGTGACATGGGCATGGCTAGCAGTTTAGACAACTTGCTGAAGGTGGGCCGACAAGAAAGGTGAAGGAAGTTTCACGGATGAGAAGGAAGTGGAGGAAGGAAGGGCAGTCAGGCAAAAGGAACCGTCTGCTGAAGGGGAGAGAGCGGTGAGAGTAAGCACTGCCCTTTATCTTGGATTGACAGCGTGCTAGGGGCTTTCACGCCTGCTCATTTTAATCCCATCCACAACTCTGTAAGGTGGATGTTACCATTTCCATTTCTGCCATACAGAAAGGGGGCTCCGTGGGGAACACTACTTGCTGGAGATCAAAGAGGAGAGGCAGGCATGCGGTTTGAATCTGGCCCTGCCTGACATAAAAACCATGGATTTAACTACCTCATGGGCGCCCTCAGGAAGCCTCGGGGGCTCTTATCCACACTCCTGATACTGCTCGTGGGAAATGAGGAAGGGAATGAAGGCTGAGGTTAAGATGGTCAGTAGGCAGGGTTGCCAACTAAAATGCAGGATGTCAACAGACCAAAACACTTACATTCCAGCCGGAACCTTCAGAATCCAAGTGCGATTTCTGCAAAACATTCTTGCTTCCCATGAAAACTCAAGTCCTCATTATAGTCAAGGTGAAATTGGATTTCCAGTGAAGCAAGATGGCTTTAGGTTAGCCCCCTCCACCCACACATCCCTCGAAAGAAAGAACAGTCTATCTGGTTCCTTATATGGAGAAGGCCATGGAACAGCCCGGGTCCCAATTGGCAATGTCCCTGAAAAGACAGGGGCCAGGGCACAGGAGTCCAAGACCTTCTTACTCTCTCAAGGCCCCAGTCCTGTGAGGACTGCTTCGGGCCTCCCACCTCAGCCCCATTTCTCTCCTCCTCTAGGCAGCTAAGCCTCTGCTTTTCCTCCTGTCCTGAGGATTCCTTTGTAGGGATTGGGCCCCCCCCCCCCAAAGGGAACTCGGAGGGAGCCCACTTTCGCCGAGCACTTAACAGCTACAAGAGCTTCCCTTTCTTTTCTTCTCCCTGTGATTCCACAAACAAGAGGGCTTTTATCACAGAAAGCAGATTGGAGTGGAGTTTTTTTTATCTAGAGCCATTCACCAAAGGGATCACGTTTAGTTTGCCTTTGAAGAAATGAAAAAGAGTGCCTTCTCTTCCTTCATCTTTCCTGTCTGCCTGCTTTAAAAAACAAAAGACCGTTTAAAGGGAAAATGCTCCCGGGTGGAAAAGGCATAGAAACTTCCTTGTTGGTTAAAGAGGCATCGTCAAACGTTTTGGGCAAATTAAGCCTAATATTGTTCTACATGGTTTCTTTCTGCTTTTGTTCCGCCATTTTTCTGCCAATACTGTGACCCAGAGCTACACACTTTTTGCCCTTTGTATTGTGGGAGCTGCCCAGAATTTGGGGTCTGCTTGTTGTATTAACCTTAAGATTGCTGGGAAGTGTTGGCTGGTGCATGGGAAGAAAAGAAAAATAGATGCAGGCACTTTGGATACATTATTTCATGTAATCCCTCCAATAGTCCTATCCAATAAGTACCACTCTCACCACTTCACAAATGAGGAAACTGAGGCTCATGGAGATTCAGGTTAGATGAGGTAAGATATATGCTTTAGGGCAGTGGTCAGCAAATTGCGGCCCCGTGAGCCACTGAGGTTTGCTGCTCTGTTGATTAATGAGTTTGCAGACCACTGGGATAGGAGCCTATTCACAAGGAACAACAGCCTGTAATTATTGGAATCCAGAGTCTAAGAGGGAGTTATGGCCTTTGGGTGGGGGTTAGGGGCAGGAGGCAGATGCTAATTTGATACCCGCAGAAAGACTTTGTTGACTCCCTTTAGTTGCATTCTTTGCCTTCAGAATGACTCATCTTCACTCTAGTGACAAACCCAGAGCTCTGATTGTAAGTGTGAGTATTTCTCCCCTCTCCTCCTCTTTCTTCTCCTCCCCATAGTGGATCCTGTGGAGCAAATAAAAGTCTTCCCACCTTCCTGACAGCTCAGAAAAAATAAGCCAAATGAGGCACCTTGCTCATTAGCAAATAGATACTAAGATTTTCAAAATGCAGGTGTGCATGACGTGTTGGTGCTGGTCAATGAAGGGGCTCGCTGACCACTGTGGAGAGATCCCTGGAAGCTCAGCCATAGGCCGCCTCTGCTCACTAAGCGATTAGAACATCCATAGGAAGCCGGGAGGCAGGCTGCAGACACCGGCTCAGTCGGAGAGGTGTGGTTCTTTCCCACCGTGCCCTGTCTGCAGGGGTCAGTGCTTACAATACAAAATGAAGACTTGGATGGGGTTGGATGGGGCTTTGGGTTAAGGGTGAGAAGGGCAAGGATTCAGTCAATCAAGTAGTTGTGCTTATCATGTGCCAGGGCCTGTTGAGTGTTGATATTACAGCCATGAACATTACAGATGATATTTCCAACCAGAGTGTTCCCTCCAGTAGATGGGAGGGTGAAGACAGGTTATTCCTACATAATCACAGTGCACGGTGACTGTTTCACAGGAGCTGTGGGTGTGCAGGGGGGAGCGGCCCTCATTGGAGAGTCAAGGGCTGCACCCCAGGAGGAAGGTTTTGAGTTGTGAGGGTTATATAACACTGTGATTGCACTTAATGCCACCGAGTTGTAGAGGTTAAAATGCTAAATTTTAGGTTGTGTATATTTTACCACAATAAAAAATGCAGAAGACATTAAAAAAATAGAGGGGCATTGGACAGATGGATCTGTAAGGTTAGTGATTCTGTGACCTTAACTTTGACTCTGGGTCTGGGTAAGAAGCCACTGACTTTGCTGCTTATTCTAAATGTGCTCTCATTGAAGGCCCAGCAGGCGGGGGCTGTCGCATCATCCCCGGGCAGAGCTCCAGCGTGTGGCTGTGGCAGGTCTTCTGTGTCAACATGAGGAAAAGGAAACAGCATTGTGAAATCTCAGGCAAGTGAGAGTCAGTCAATTTAGAAGCATATTCTTTCTTCTGAGGTCAAGTCTTTCTCCTGCATTTTGGGTATAAAATGCACTTTTTTTTTTTGCAATGATCATGATAATTTATGGTAATTGATTATTTCTTTTTTTTTAAATATATTTTATTGATCTTTTTATAGAGAGGAAAGGAGAGGGATAGAGAGTTAGAAACATCTATCAGCTGCTTCTTGTACACCCCCTACTGGGGATGTGCCCTTGACTGGAGGCAAACCTGAGACCCTTCAGTCCGCAGGCCGATGCTCTTTCCACTGAACCAAACTGGTTAGGGCAGTAATTGATTATTTCAAGAACTGTCTACACTTGACAAAGAGAAGTCTCACAGCCTCTATTTATTTCATTTATTTATATTTTTAAAGTTATACTTGTTGCAGAAACCCGACATCTCAGGATGCTCATTTCTAACTTAGAAAGGGTCAAACTGCCGGAGTGGGGCCTGAGAACCTGCATTTCTCTCAGCTTCCCAGGAGCTGCTGCTACTGGTGTGCCCTGTACTCAAGTTCCATCTCACATCTGCGTCTTTGTCCTCCTTAGAGATGCTAAGTCCCAGGAATCGACATAGAGATAAGGGGGATGCATATGCACAAGGAAGAGTGGGGGAGAGGCAGCTAGGATGGTGGTGGTTGTGGCACAGAGGAGAGCATTGGCCTTCGACTGTAATCATTCAACTTCTCCAGTTTTAAAGACTCTGGGGCATGAAACATAACACATCTGTAGGCCAGATTGATTCATCCGGTGGGCTGCCAAGGAAGCCCTCTGACTGGCCAATCCCTTTCTCTCACAGATGGGAAACTGAGGCCTGAGTCAGGAATGAGAGTTGCCAGAGTTCAGCGAGGACAGGAGTGCTGGCCCTTCACACCCTCGGTGCATTGCCCAGACGCATCTATAGACCCCCTTGGGAGACCGGGCTGGGAGTCATCAGCTTGTGCCCAGAGTCCTGAATAATAGACCTCGGGAATTCTCCATGCAGTCTAGTTGAGAGGAACATTAAAAAAAAATATAGCATGTATCACTTTTCCAAAAACAAAATTCTGTGATATTTATTTTAATCTCAAAGAAAAGTAGCAGGGAAAGGCACTGTGGACCTGGGCCTGTTCGGCTGTATCACCTCAGACAGGCCCTTCACTTAGCTGGGAGCCTGTTCTGAGGGCTGCGCGGGAGGCAATGGGAAGATGCGGTTATGCTGCGCTTTGGGCTGTCAGGAGCCTGTGTGGACTCCGGCCTGCCTGTAAGGCAACCCAGTTTCCAGGAGGAAAATAATGCATTAACTATCGCGTCACATCGCAACACTGACTACCGATTCCTTCAGTAATTATTTCGGCAACATCCGATCCAGAGCGAGGACTGAGGGAAGTGGCTGCTAAAGGGAGCTGTCCCCAAAGCCCCGGCTTCAGTTCTGCCCCCAGGCCTGCGGGGCCACAGGTGGGTGCAGAGCCCTGGTTTTCTTTTCTGTGGCCTCTTTTTCGGTCCAAGCCAAAGGTCAGTTGCCTCTGTCTCTGCTTCAAAGCATTCCAGGAGAGAATTCCGAATTCCTTTCAGTAGAAAAGAAGTAATAGGCAAGACAGAGTAGCCACGTTCAGAAGTTGCAGCCTATCTTTAAAAGCAGAAGGCACTAGAGGCGACACACACACACACACACACACACACACACACGCACACGCACACAGAGGAGGGATGCTTCGGGATGCAAAACAAGTCTCTTAGGCAAGTCCCCTTTCCACCGTCCCGTGTGCATCCACATTTATTTTTATTTATTTATTTAATTGTTTTATTGATTAAGGTATTACATGTGTCCATATCTCCCCATTACCCCCCACCCTATTCCCATACATACCCTCACCCCCCCAGTGTTATGCTTATATGGATACATACAAGTCCTCAGTTGATCTCTTATCTTCTCCCCCTTCGCACCCACAGCCTTCCCACTGTAATTTGACAGTCTGTTCGATGCTTCTCTGCCTCTGTATCTATCTTTTTGTTCATCAGTATATAATGTTCTTTATTATCCATAAATGAGTGAGATAATGTAATATTTATCTTCCTCTGACTGGCTTATTTCACTTAATATAATGCTCTCCAGGTACACCATGCTACTGCAAGTGGTAAGAATTCCTTCTTTTTTTAAAGCAACATAGTATTCCATTGTGTAGATGTACCATAGTTTTCTAATCCACTCATCTGCTGATGGCCATTTCCAAATCTTAGCTATGGTGAATTGTGCCTCTATAAACATAGGGGTGCATATATCCTTTCTGATTGGTATTCCTAGTTTCTTGGTATATATTCCTAGAAGTGGGTTCACTGGGTCAAATCGGAGTTCCATTTTTGGTTTTTTGAGGAAACTCCATACTGTTCTCCACAGTGGCTGCACCACTCTGCATTCCCACAAGCAGTGAACGAGGGTTCCTTTTTCTTTGCATCCTTGACAGCACTCGTCCTTTGTTGATTTGTTGATATAGGCATTCTGACAGGTATGAGGTGGTACTGCATTATCGTTCTAATTTGCATCTCTTGGATGATTAGTGACTTTGAGCATGTTTTCATGTCTCTTGGCCTTCCTTCTGTCTTCTTTCAAAAAGTATCTATTTAGGTCCATTGCCCATTTTTTTATTGGGTTTTTTATCTTTCTTTTGTTAAGTTGTATGAGTTCCCTGTAAATGTTGGAGATTAAACGCTTATTGAGATAACATTGGCAAATATGTTGTCCCATGCAGTGGGCTTCCTTGTTGTTTTGTTGATGGTTTCTTTTGCTGTGCAGAAGCTTTATTTTGATGTAGCCCCATTTGTTTGTTTTACCTTTAGTCTCCATGGCCCTAGGAGCTATGTGAAGATATTTCTTTGGCAAATGTCTGAGATTTTGCTGCCTCTGTATTCCTCTGGTATTTTTATAGTTTCTTGTCTTACATTTAAGTCCTTTATCCATTTTGAGTTTATTTTTGTGTATGGTGTCAGTTGGTGATCTAGTTTCATTTTTTTTTTGCATGTATCTGTCCAATTTTCCCAACACCATTTATTGAAGAGACAGTCTTGACTCCATTGTATGTTCATGCCTCCTTTGTCAAATATTAATTGAGCATAGTGGTTTGGGTTGGTATCTGGATTCTCTATTCTGTTCCATTGGTCTATATGTCTGTTCTTGTGCCAGTACCAGGCAGTGGAGAACAGTGGCTTTTTAAAACAGCTTGTAGTCTGGTATTGAGATCTCCCCTAAGTTGCTCTTCTTTCTCAGGATTGCTGCAGTTATTCAAGGTCTTTTTTTATTCCATATTAATTTTTGGAGAATTCATTCTAGGTCTGTGAAATATGCCATTGGTATTTTAATGGGGAGTGAGTTGAATCTATAGATTGCTTTGGGTAGTATGGACATTTTTTTTTATTCCAATTTTTATTAATGACTCATGTTAAGGTCTTGGTAAAACTAGCTGTTCTGCTTCAAAGTTCAGTATGGACATTTTAATGATGCTGATTCTACCAATCCATGAACATGGTATGCTTTTCCATCTATTTATGTTTTCCTCTATCTCTTTTTCCAGTGTCTTATAGTTTTCCACATAGAGGTCTTTTACCTCCTTAGTTAAGTTTATTCCTAGGTATCTTAATTTTTTTGGTGCAATGGTAATTGAGATTGTTTTCTTAGTCTCTCTTTCTGTAAGTTCACTGTTGGTGTATAGAAATGCTAATGATTTCTTGGCATTAATTTTGTATCCTGCTACATTGCCAAATTCATTTATTAAGTCTAATAATTTTGTCTAATGTACAGTATCATGTCATCTGTGAATAATGACAAGTTTACTTCTTTTTCAATTTGAATGCCCTTTATGTCTTCTTCTTGTCTGATTGCTGTGGCTAGCACTTCCAGTACTATGTTGAACAGGAGTGATGAAAGTGGACATCCCTGTTTGTTCTTGTTCTTAGTGGAAATGATTTTAGTTTTTGCCCATTGAGTATGATATTGGCTGTAGGTTTGTCATATAAGGCTTTTATTATGTTGAGGTATAATCCCTCTAGTCCCACTTTGCTGAGCATGTATCCTTTCTGAAAAGGGTGTTGGATTTTGTCAAATGCCTTTTCTGCATCAATAGATATGATTATATGATTTTTGTCTCTCACTTTGTTTATGTGATGTATCACATTTATTGATTTGCAGATATTGTACCAGCCTTGCATTCCTGGAATAAATCCCACTTGGTCATGGTGTATGGTCTTTCTAATGTAATGCTGATCCAGTTTGCTAGAATTTTGTTGAGGATTTTAGCATCTATGTTCATCAGGGATATTGACATGCAATTCTCTTTCTTTGTGGTGTCTTTATTTGGTTTTGGGATTAGGGTAATGCTGGCTTCATAGAAAGAGCTTGAGGTGTGCCTTCCTCTTGAATTTTTTTGGAATCGTCTGAGAAGGATAGGTTTTAGTTCTTTGAATGTTCGGTAAAACTCCCCTGTGAAGCCATCTGGTCTGGGGCTTTTGTTTGCTGGAAGCTTTTTGATTACTGTTTCAATTTCATCAGCAGTTATCACCTATTTAGGTTTTTTGAATTTTCCTAGTTGAGTTTTGGAAGTTGGTATTTTTCTACGACTGTGTTCATTTCGTTGAGGTTGTCCAGTTTTTGGAGTAGAGTTGTTCTAGTATTTGTTAACGATCCTTTGTATTTCTGTGGTGTCAGTTGTTACTTCTCCTCTTTCATTTCTGATTTTGTGTATTTGGGTTCTCTCTCTTTGTTTCTTGGTGAGTCTAGCTAAGGGTCCATCAATCTTCTTTATCTTTTCAAAGAACCAGCTCTTGGTTTCATTGATCTTAAATATTGTATTTTTGGTCTCTATATCATTTATCTCAGCTCTGATCTTTATTATCTCCTTCCTTCTGATTATTGTGGGCTTTTCTTGTTGCTCTCCTTCTAGTTCTTTAAGTTGCAAGGTTAGATAATTTATTACCACTTTTTTTTTTTTTGAGGTAGGCCTGTAGAACTATGAACTTCCCTCTCAGGACTTCTTTCATTGTATCCCATAGATTTTGGATTGTTGTGTTTTCATTGTCATTTGTTTCTAGGATGCTTTTAATTTTTTCTTTGATCTCTTTGGTAACCCAATCATTGTTTAATAGCATGCTATTTAGCATCCAATTGTTTGATTTTTTTCATTGTTTTATTGTAGTTGATTTCTAGTTTTATGCCATTATGTTCTGAGAAGATACTTGTTATGATTTCTATCTTCTTGAATTTGAAGAGGCTTTGCCTGTGTCCTAATATGTGGTCTATCTCTGAAAATGTTCCATGTGCACTGGAGAAGAATGTATATTTTGTAGCTTTGGGGTGAAATGTTCTAAAGATGTCAATTAAATCCATCTGGTCTAGTGAGTCATTTAGGATTGCTGTTTCTTTTCTTATTTTTGTTTAGATGATTTATCCAGTGGTGTTAGTGAGGTATTGAAGTCCTCTACTGTGACTGTATTGCTATCAATCTCTCCCTTGATATCTTCCAGAGGTCATTTTATGTATTTGGGTGCTCCTGTATTGGGTGCGTATATGTTTACCAGAGTTATATCTTCTTGTTGAATTGATCCTTTTAGTATTATGTAGTGGCCTTCCTTATCTCTTGTTTTGGCCTTTACTTTGAGGTTTATTTTATCAGATATAAGTATCACAACCCCAGCTTTTTTCTCAATTCCATCTGCCTGAAAAATGTTTTTCCATCCCTTCACTCTTAGACTATGTGAATCCTTTGTTCTGGGGTGGGTCTCTTGCAGACAGCAAATATATGGGTCATGTTTTCTTATCCATTCAGCTACCCTATGCCTTTTGATTGGTGCATTTAATCCATTTAAGTTTAATGTTATTATTGAAAAGTACTTGTTTGTTGTCATATTTTTCCTTAATGTTTGTGTTTCTTCTTGCCTTTTACTTCCTTTTTTTTTTTTCAGCAGTCCCTTTAGCATCTCTTGCATTGTTGGCTTGGTAGTGATAAACTCTCTTAGCCCTTTTTTTGTCTGTGAAGCTCCTGATTCCACCTTCAATTTTGAATGATAGCTTTGCTGGGTATAGTATTCTTGGGTTAAGTCCCTTGCTTTGCATCACTTTGTATATTTCATTCCATTCTCTTCTGGCCTGGAGTGTCTCTGTTGAGAAATCCATTGATATTCTAATAGGAGATCCCTTGTAGGTAACTTTCTGTCTCTCTTTAGCAGCCTTTAAGATTCTTACTTTGTCACTGGTATTTGCCAATTTAATTATGATGTGTCTTGGTATTGATCTTTTGGGATTCATCTTGTTTGGGAGTCTGTGTGCTTCTTGGACTTGTGTAGTTTTTTTTTTTCTTGCCAATATCAGGGAAATTTTCTGTCATTATTTCTTCAAACATGTTTTCTATTTCTTGCTTCTCTTCCTCTCCTTCTGGTATCTTTATTATGCAAATGTTATTTTATTTTGTGTTGTCCCAAAGCTCCCTTAGGCTCTCCTCTTGCTTTTTAAGTCTTCTTTCCAGTTGCTGCTGTGTTTGTGTTTTTCCTATCTTGTCTTTTAATTCACTGATGCAGTCCTCAGCCTCTTCTAGTCTACTGTTTAAGCCTTCCACTGTGTTCTTTATTGCAGCTATGTCTTTATTCATCTCCTGTTGGTTCCTTTTCATGTTGGTGATAATTCTCATTCAGCTCCTTATAATTCTCATTGATTTGTGTGTATTTGTCATCTAGTCATTTGAGCATCCTTATAACCATTCCTCTGAATTCTTTCTCTGGTATGCTGCTAGCCTCAATTTCATTTAACTCCCTTTCTGGTGATTCCTCTTCTTCTTTCCTTTGGGGATTGCTTTTTTTGTCTTCCCATGTTTTGCTGTAAGGTTTTAATTGTAGATCCTATTGCTTTGCTCCCCAGGTTCTTTTGGGGGATGTTGCTACTAGTGTGATCTCTCAGGTCTCCTGGGCTTGGCAAAAGCTAGTGTACCTCCCTATTTGAGCTGTTTGGGTTCTCTTGATGTAGGCCTACAAGCTCGAAAGGCATAAGTGCGGTGTCTAGAAGTCAGCTATCGTGGAGGGGGAGTGTCCCGATTTTTGCTGTCTTGTGCCCTTGCTTGAAATCATGTGTGCCTAGCAGGGACTCACAGTGGACCCTAAGGACCGTCTGTTGGGGTGATGGGGCTCAGTGGGCCTGTGCTCTGAAAAGGTGTGAAAGAGTTCTGTAATTGAGAGGTGGGCAGATTCAGCTTTTGCTGCTGCACCTGTGGTGGATAGGTGTGTGCTCCCAGTGGTGGTGCATTTGCCAGCGAGGCACACTGAAGTACTCTCTGAAGGGCCCTGGCACTGAAGCCACGTAATTGAGGCATCAGTGGGCAGGTCTCCAGGATGAGTGAATTCAGAATTTCTACTGCCGACGGGGAGTGCATCCCTGTTTGTCCAAGATCGTACCCAGTGAGAACTCACAGCAGCTCCCACGAGCGCCCTGTGGATAGATGGGCTCAGGGTGCCTGCCTGTTGAAATGTGCAATTGTGGAGGTGCGTTTGTGGGTGCAGTGCTCTGATGCACTCTGAGGGGCCCCGGCACTGAAGTTGCACAGCTGGGGTGACTGTAGGCAGTTATTCAAAAAGAGGAAATTCAGAATTTCTACCGCGGAGCAGTGTGCCCTTGTCTGTACTAGATCACACCCAGCATGGGCTCCCAGAGGCTACAGAACAGTGTGTCCTGGATGCCTGCATGCTGGAAACACAGAAATGTGGTGTCCGGAGTTCTGCCGCTAGGAAGGGGGGAAGTTGCACTTACTGCTGCAGGAGCAGTTCACCTTTGGAGGTGGAGGTCCCAGGGTCATGGGTCTGTGGGTGGGGCAGCAGGATTTTGGCTGCAGTGGCTGCTGGATTCACAGGCAGTTCTAAGGCCTGTCTGGTTGGTGGTGATGATGAGTTCCTAGAAAAGCCGTTCTCCCTTTCGAGATGGCTTGGGCCCTGTGTCCACATTTAAATACTGCATGAGCTTAGTCAGTAGATGAGATGGCCACAGTGTGTACATGCCTAATGTCTGCTGCTTGTAAGTAAAGGAACTATGTTACACACCTCTGCATAAAAAGTCTGTTGAGCCCTGACCAGTGTGGCTCAATGGTTAAAGCATCTGCCTTCAGACCAAAGAGTCATATATTTGATTCCCGGTCAAAGGCAGGTACCTGGGTTGCAGGTTCTGTTGTGCACCCAGGACAGTCAGGGCACATGTGGGAGGCAACCATTTGATGTGTCTCTCTCATATCAATGTTTTCCTCCCTTCTTCTCTCCTTCCCTCCCTCCCTGCCTCCCTCTTTCCCTCCTCCCTCCCTTCCCCTCTCTCTAGTCCAGTGCTGACAGGCCCCTTTCCAGTCGTGGAAAGGCAGTCTGGCCGTTCCCACAGGTAGATAATGCAGTGTGCCCTGTGCACTGGTAGTGTGACTACTGCTTGCGAATCTCTGTAGCATCTTTGTCTCACCTGTGCTCTTTCTTTTTTCTTTTAAGGGCATAATCTTGAGTGAGAAATATTTTTTAAATGGAAGGATAAACCATAAAAATTTTAACAGTATATCTGGAGAGAGAAAGAGGGTGGGTGGGACAAGGTGTCTAGATTTGTCTTAATATACCTTTTTGGAAGTTTTGACTTCAGAGCCATGTCAATATGTTACATAATTAAAAAAGAAAGTTATATTTAAAAGCAATCTCTAAAAATCAAAAGGCAAAGTAAGTAAATAAACCTCAATGTGATTTTTATTCCAGTTGACTTTAAAACACAGTAATTTGATATATACCCAAGTGAGTATTTTAAAAAAATCTTTAAAAACTGATTTTAGCAATCACATTCTAGGTAATAGTCTAAGCATGGTCATTTTGAAAGGGGTGTGTGTGTATTGTGGGGTAGAGGAAATGGGCAATTATGTTGGTGTCACTAAACTCGGAGTTTTGGCATGGCATACAGGAGATACAATTACAAGATGTATGATTAATGGGGCAAACCTGCAGCCCTTATTTGAGAGGAAATTATCAGTAGAAAGTCACAATATATACCTTTTGTCCCCAAATAAAATTTCCTAGGTCTCTACTCTTAAAGTCTTAGAAACAGTAACTAACCCAGTAGAGATGAACAGCTCGGGCACCCACTAAAGGGAACCAGTGCTGTTTGGAGGAATGGCTGATTCCAGGTCTGGGCAGGGAATTTGTGAGTTGAACTTGGAACATCTTGGCAAGCAGAAAAAGAGAGCCGTCAAAGGCTTCTCCGGTGCCAGAGGGCTCGGGAATCAATCGGATGGGCTGTCCGGGCTTCCTGAAGACAGTTTCAAGCATTACTGAGAATGCTAATAGCAACCAACTGCAGCGCGTCAAATACATTTAGGTCTGCGTTAATCCAAAGGATAAAAAACATACTCAGTACTACCTTGTGAGGATGTTAGCACACCATCTCTACATTTTTTAAGCCAGTAAATAAAGAGAAAGGGTCATCTTTCTATTCTGCCTTTTCTGTACTATTCAGACCCTGAGTTACCCAAATAGTTGATAAGGGGGTATTTCTCTGTAGAAGTGTTCCAGCTAATCCATGAAAAATGAATGATAGATTGGAGCTCACCACCATTTTGTGACCTCTAATAAAATCATAAATTAGGCAGAGATCCTCAATGTCAGCTAGCATCACAAGAAAAGGAGAAGTCATAAATTATTAACCTCCTGGTGAAATTTCTTTTGAACTTAAATCTGATTAAACTTTCTAGATCTTACCATCACTTAACAGGAGATCAAGGGCTTAGAGAAATGTGTTATTGATGCCACAGGTATGCAATCAGGAAAACACGGGTTATGGGAAACTGTACTAAGACAAATAACCAAGTTTCTAAGAAAAATAAGACAGAGCCCTGGTCAGTGTTGGTTGGGTGTCGCCTGTGCACCGAAACGTTGCTGGTTTAATTCCTGGTTGAGGGCACGTGCCGGGATTGCTGGCTCAATCCCCAGCAGGGGGCAGCTAATTGATGTTTCACTCTCACATTGATGTTCCTCTCTTTCTCCCTCTCTAAATAGCAATAAAAATCTTAAAAAAAACACTTAAGAGAGTCAACATTGGCTAGTTTGATGATAGTAAAGAATTATTATTAATTTTATCTAGCATCAAAATGACAATGACCCTAAACTTAAAAAAAAAGAAAAAGCTTTTTTTTTTTTTTTTTTTTTTTTTTTTTTTTTTTTTGTCTTTTAGAGATAATCCTGCAGTATTTAGAACTGAACTAATGCAATGTTTGGATTTGCTTCAAAATAATTTGGGATGTAGAGAGTGGGTCAGAGTGAGATAAAAAATCGACTGCAGTTCGGCCACGGTGGCTCGGTTGGTTTAGTGCCATCCTGTGCACCAAAAGGTTGCCAGTTCGATTCCTAGTCAGAGGTACTTAACTGGGTTGTGGTTTGGGTCCCCAGTAGGGGCATGTACGGAGGGCAACTAATCGATGTTTCTCTCTTTTTTTGTCTCTCTAAGCATGGCCTCAGGTGAGGATTTTTAAAAAATCAACTATGTGTTGAAATGGTTGAAATTGGAAATAGGTCCACAGGAGCTCATTATACAGTCTCTTTACTTTGTGCTACACGTGTCACACTCATAGAGTACACAAGTGGCGACTAGAACATAGTGACGTAGACTTGATAATTGAAGCTATTTTTATCTGAACTAGCAGTGAATGTATTTGTCTTGTAGAATCTTGGCAATTATGCAACTAGGGAAGGAGAATTCCTGGTTTATCTGTGTTAATCCAGGGGCATTTGAACCCATGTCTATCTGTATTCCAGAAGAGGAATAGATAATAAACAGCAGAGGTGGGATTCAGATGAGACACAGGTACAGCCTTCAAGAAGTGAGGATTGGTAAACGTTGAGCAATGAAATCATCCCCCCCCCCAATGTCTATATGAAGAGATACAGAATCCTGTAGTTTGAGTAATTTAATCTGATCCTTTTTAAAGGCACAGAGAGTTGAATTGGTCTCATTATCATATTTCATATTATCTGGTAATTATTTGAATTATTTATTATTCACTGGACTTTTAGAAATGGGTCCAGACTGTCAATATCCAGATGTCCCTTAATGCTGATGGACAATGATTAGCCATATTGTACTGTTTAGATATCAAAGGAGGTAATGTTATGCAAATAGAAACTTTATCAATATTGCAGGAAGTTCACACTGGAACTGGCTGGGAAATGTTCATTGATCTTGAGGAGGTAAGGACCCACCTTCCATGCAGGTGACTCAGTTCCCACCCCAAATGTCATGATTAAGACTGAGTTTAAATATCCCAGGCTGCACTGAACCAGCTCTCAAAGGCTTTAAAATGAAAATGTCAGGAAATAGGGCCTCAGAGCCAAGGGCAGTGGGGTTTTTTGAGAAGCAGGAGGGGGTGGGAGAGGTGGAGCCCAGTCTTTAGTTTCCTTTACCTCCCAGCTCCCCAGCCCTAACTAACCCCACCTCCTAGCAGTAGCAACCCACTCTAAACCAGCAAATGCATCTCTAGCTGTCGACCAGAAGGGGTCACTGCAGAGCGAGCAGCGCTCCCAGGCACTCACATAAACGGACTCAAATATCCAAATACACATACAATATATCCAAAGTATATGCGCCTCTGGGCCAGTCCCGGTTACCTCAGGGATCTTTTTCCTTCTCCTTCTCCAGCTTGTTCTCTGCGTTCCTCTTCCCCTCCTTCCCTCTCCACCCCCCTTCCCTTCCAAAGAATTCCTGAAGTTCACATTGCCCTTGGGGTTCCTGGGTCCTCGTAGCTATCAGCAAGAGTGTGGGTTTGTTAGAGCTGTGGTGGAGACCTGGTGCTAGGCGCTTGGGGGCCTTTAGGAATTGGCGAGTTTTCCTCCTGGAAGTCTGCAGCCTGGGGAGTGAGAATAGCAACTCTGCTGTGAGTAAAGGGCTCCCAGGGAGAGGTGAGCTAAGGGGTCCCACAATTACCTCTTTTTCTTACTGAAAACCCTGAGGGTGAAAGTAGAGAAATTCTTCTGCCAGAGCCCTCGGTGGCTAGGGTTTATTTGTGGTTCTGAACTTCTACTTTCATGGATTAGGGTTGAACTGGGAAGGGGTAGAAGATCGAGAAAGCTAAAAAAGTAACTATTCCCCCGCCCCCCACAATCCTCAGATTTCCCCCTCAAACCCCTCCCCCCAAAGCTTTCTTCTCCAAAACAGACCCCTCTCCCCAGACAAGCTCTGTTAAGAAAAGTGGCTGTAGCCAAATTCCCAGGAGTGGGTGGGTGGGGTGGGGTGGGGTGCTCTTTCCTGTGGACTGGCTGGCTGTGAGGCACAAAAGCGCCGCAGGCACAGATGTGACGCTGTGCCCCTCTGCGGGCGAGGCGGCTCGGCAGATGGCGAGAAGCCGAATTGGTGACGGATTGTCCATCAAATGGCACTTTCTGGGTGGTGGGGATCTCGAGGCCCTCAGGCACAAAGAGGAACACAGGGGGCCCCGTCTCTGGCCTAGGTAGCCCTCCCAGAAGTGTGTGGGGTGGGGAGAGATTAAGTTTTTACTCTCTCCTTCCATAGGAGATCCGCTTTGAGACTTGACTAGGAGCTGGGAAGGGAGGTGGCCGCCTGGGTCACACCCAAGCATGGATGGAGGAAGGCCTGCGATAGTGGGGGAGGAGAGAGGGGTGGGAAGCAGGATCTCCTGCCTGGTTCCTTTCGGGGTGCCCATGGCTTTTCCTGGGGTCAGCTCCGCAAGTCTGTCACCGCTGGGCCCTAGTGACAGGCGCACGCCCCGCCCTTTCTCCTCCCAGGACCTGCGGGCTTTTGTTATGCAGATGGCGGCGGAGGGCTGAGCCGGAGGAGGCGGGAGCTGGTGGGGAGGAGGAGACGCGAGGAGGGAGGAAAGTGCAGCCTGCGCGACCAGCCTCCTCTTCCAACGTCACATTGTGAGGGAGACAAAACCCAGCGCGCCTGAGCTCACACGCGCACGCACACAGACGACCGGTCGCCTCCTCTGCCCTGGCGCCGCCGAGAGAGCCAGCCTTCCCTTCCTAACGGGGCGCTGGGGCTCCGCAGGCTCCGCGCGCAGCCAGAGCCAACCCAGAAGCCGAACGCTGGGGACAAGACTTTCTCCCCCGCCTGCCTGGCTGAGGCGCCCCATCCCCCGCCCTTAACCCCGATCTTTCCCACCCGATCCCTCTAGGTTTCTCGTGGACAGAGTCCAGAGCCGGGGGCGCCCCGGTTTGAAATCATCGTTTCAGCACTTCGGACAGCGCCCGGGAGTGGCCCTTGGGTTGGCTATGGCGAGCGTTCAGCAAGGCGAGAAGCAGCTTTTTGAGAAGTTCTGGCGAGGAACCTTTAAAGCTGTGGCCACCCCTCGTCCCGAGAGCATCATTGTCGCCAGCATTACAGCCCGCAAGCCTCTGCCAAGGTAATGACCTCCTTCTTAAGGGGGAGACCCTGATGGGCCCCCTTTCTGGCCGGTGCCCTGAAGGGTGGATGCAGACAGCTGGGCCACTGTGCCTGTCTTTCTGTCACTACTCGCTCTAATTGCATGGAACATGGAAACTAATTGCTTGCATGAGGTGGGAGCTGGCGAGAAGGGACAGGGAGTCTCTCGCAAGGAGCAGCACAACTGTCTGCTGACCTGGCAGCTTCTGGTCAAGAGGTGTTGCTTGCTTGGGTGTGGGTGTGGGTGGGATACGACCTGACTGAGAAACTTTTCTTGGTATCGGGAGGAATGGTGGGCTTGAGGTGGCTGGAGGTGTTGTACAAACAGAGATGAGGGCTGAACCAGCTCAAGCAGTGTTCGCGATAGTGGCACACTTTACACTCTGCTCCAAAATTAGCGAGCTCTGAAGGTTTTGACAAAAGCCCATATTCTGGTCCCTCCAATACACCCCAAAAAGCACCCTGCTCCTTGCCTTTCTGGCTTCTGTTGCTGCTGAATTCTGTCCTCGTCGGCATCCAAAACCAGGAACGGAGCTCAAGAGTCAGGGAGGAGCCTCGCAAGATCACAGGGATGGTCTTGAGCGAGTATTATCTGGTCTTTCAAAAAGGGTCCGAGTGCTTTGCATGCAGGCATGAGAAGGGATCCTTAGGGTGTGGTGGACACAGTGTGATGGGGGAAGATAGGGAGAAGGGGAAGGGATGCAGAAAGAGGGAGAGAGGACATGGGGTGAACGCAGAGAAGGCTGAGCAACACGGAAACACTCCAGGGTGGAGAAAACCCAGTTCTTTTCATGACTCGTTCAGTCTGGAGGAGTTTGAGAATGAAGGTAAAAGGCTGTGCCCTCTGCCAGGGAAAACCGAGGTGGTGTGAAAACTCATCATTTGCTGGTGCTGGGTGAGTGGTTTGGTGGGAGATAAAGAAAGAAGTGGACCAGGGGAGACGGGAGGATTTATTAATCCTGGCAGCCTGCATTAAGGGAGTAGATTGAAAATATGTCTGGGAAAGTGCTTCCGACAGAATGCCCATTCTGGTATAGCCAAATCTGAACTTCTAGTGGCCGAGGGCTGGAGGACCGACAGGGAATCGTACCTAAAATCAAACTCAGCCTGGAGAACTTTTCAAGGTCTGGAGGGGCCTGGCTCATCTCAGTCTTTCGAAAAATGGGTGACCCCATTGGGAAGGGTTGGATGCGGTGAGGGGCTGCAGGAGGCAGCAGCCAGTGTCTGTGGATGGGAGGGAGGGAGCACCCTCTGACACAGGCTGGAGAAGGGGAACAATGACACCCAATGGCATCAAAAGCCCATGTTTATCTGCTTGGAAGGAGGTTCTTTGTAGAGAGTTTTGACGTCAGCGGTTTTGTCTCCTTGGGTTTCTGCCATTCGTTCCACCTTTGGAGTGGGTGCACCTACTGTTGGCAAATCAGGTGCTGCGTTGGCCAAAAAATAATGCCCTTGTCGAGGGGACCAGAGAGAATTTCACTGGAAACAGCAGTGTGGCATTTGATCTAGGGTCGTCCATAGATTTCAGGGATCTGGGGAAGGGTGAGCAGATTCCTGTTGGTATTTTAATTATGCAAAGCTTGCCCAATGCCCTACCCGCTTGGTACCCTCACCCGGCGTCTGTCAGTCTGTCACTGACACGCTCTTTTCTTGGTCACATTCTCAATCCTAAAAATCGCCCTCAAGCTCTCCCAACTCTCATGTTGTATCTTTTTATAAATCTCAATCTCAAACATCTGAGAATCTCACAGTAGCCAGCCCTCCCCACGTGGTGCTTATCACCCTGGTGTCTTCTAATGCTCTGGGTCTCCATCCCTGAGAGGAAGGCCTGAGCCCCAAGCCCCTCACCCATGTCCTGCTGGCTGGATCCTCTTCTGTAACAGGTGTGGCCTCCCTTAGAACAGACTCCACACTGTACCCACCTCTGTCCCTGTGCCTCCCTGCCTGAGGCGCTGCTGCTGTTATTTCTATTTCCCAGATGACACAACGGCTCAGCAAGGTAGCCCCACTTGTCCAAGACACTCAGTTGCGTGGCAGAACGAATAGAAAGCCAGGTTTGTCTGAAGCCCAGTCTGAACTCGTAACCACTGTGTGTACTGCCTGTGACTACTGGTTTAGGAGGAGGTGAGGAGAGTGAACAGGAGGCATTTGTAGTCAAGTTTTCAGGAATGGCTGAGTTTGAGCAGTCTTTTAACAAGACTGTCTGTAAAATCTAAAACCTGGGTCACCCCATTCTCACTCCAGCCAGCCACGCTCCATGATGGCCCACATCCACCCCGGGTTACTGTTCTGTGCCTACTTAAGAATGAAGTACCATGTTTCTAAGCAGAGGTCTTAAGGAGGGAGGGACAGAGGCTCGAGCATAGCATTGGCTTGGCCCCAGCGGCTTCCTCCAGAGGCAGCCTAGGACTTGGTCTCATCAGAAATGTTGTTTAGTTCCATGAGTCAAGCCCAGTTCACAGTCAGCAGGTCTGCTCCTGTCGCTGTCTGTGGGGAGTTGGGGAGGAGGCGGGTGCCCCACCAGCCAGCTCTGTAGGTTACACACTTGTTTGTTTATAGATGAGGGCTACCCCCTGAATGAACTTCCCCGGATATTTTAAGTCTCTCTCAGAAGATAATTGACTACCAGGATAGACACTTACATTCAATTCCTGATTCCATGGCAGTGTGCATACATCATACAGCACTGGGAGTGAAGCAGCCCCTGCTTCCCCCTCCCCCTCGCTCCCCTCTGTGAGGCATACTTGATGAGGCAATAGCTTTATAATGTGTCAAATTACAAGCAGATGTCTGACTCAAATGTCAGAACAGTGTAACAGAGTGGGTGGCAGCACATCACAGTGGTTACGAGTTCAGACCTGGGCTTCAGACAAACCTGGCTTTCTATTCATTCTGCCATGCAGCTGAGTGTCCTGGACAAGTGGGGCTACCTTGCTGAGCCATTTTGTCAGCTGGGAAATAGAAATAATAACAGTAGTGCCTCGGGCAGAGAGGTCTGAGGACGGAGGAGGTAAAGCACTCCCCACAGTGTGCAGGCAGAGCGGTCGTTTAATAGGCATCGCCTCTAACACAGGCAGTCAGAGCTGAGACGGCCAGAGGAAATCAGCCATTCCTCCCAGATCTGTGCCCATCCATTCCTCCCCCCTCCCCCATTAATGCTGACAATAGAAATGGTGGGATTTCAACTCCTGACAGGCAATTACATGAAGACAGAATTAATACACACCAACTGGAAGCAGTCCCTAATGCCCCTCCCTTAGGGGAAGGTGAGTTGCTTCCTGATCTGACTCAGTTGAAGAATGATCTGGATCCAGCAAGGACTGATGCAGCATCTTTACAGAGTGTTTTCTGGGTTTGCAGCATCTTTACAGAGTGTTTTCTGGGTTTGCAGCATCTCTACAGAGTGTTTTCTGGATTTGCAGCATCTCTACAGAGTGTTTTCTGGGTTTGCAGCATCTCTACAGAGTGTTTTCTGGGTTTGCAGCATCTCTACAGAGTGTTTTCTGGGTTTGCAGCATCTCTACAGAGTGTTTTCTGGGTTTGCAGCATCTCTACAGAGTGTTTTCTGGGTTTGCAGCATCTCTACAGAGTGTTTTCTGGGTTTGCAGCATCTCTACAGAGTGTTTTCTGGGTTTGCAGCATCTCTACAGAGTGTTTTCTGGGTTTGCAGCATCTTTACAGAGTGTTTTCTGGGTTTGCAGAGAGGTGACCAGGTGCTGCCAGTCTAGAGGAGGCTCAACCTCCTTGAAAAATCACAATTTTAATCCCTAGTTCCATCGAATCTAGAGCGACTATATAGTCTATGGTTTCTACCAATATTGACAGGAAGGGGTTGCTGTGAGTAGTTCTCCCAGGAAGAACTAACAGGAACAGTCCCAGGCAAATCAGAATGAGGGTCACCACGGTCAAACCTCCCCATCCCAGCTTGGAGAGAGCAGTGTGCATCAATAAGTCCTTGGAGCTGAACTGGTTTGGCTCAGTGGATAGAGCATCGGCCTGTGGACTGAAAGGTCCCAGGTTCGATTCCGGTCAAGGGCGTGTACCTTGGCTGCAGGCACATCCCCAGTTGGAGGTGTGCAAGAGGCAGCTGATCGATGTTTCTCTCCCATCGATGTTTCTGACTTTCTATCCCTCTCTCTTCCTCTCTGTGAAAAATCAATAAAATATATTAACAAAATAAAATAAAGTAAGTCCTTGGATTCTGCCTGCACCAAAGAGGTGTAGCCATTTCCCCTGGCGTCAGTGAGTCACCTTATTAATCGCTTAGTCCAAAAGGTTGTACCCAAGTTTAGACTCAAAGTGGAAAGCCTAGTGTTCGAGGCCAGCTCAAACTGTAATAATCAAGTGGACCAGTAGTAGTTGAGGACTTAATGAGCATGTAAAAGTCATTTTTAATTAGTATATCAATTGTTTGTGGATACACATGAGCTAGTAAAGGGCTAATATGGAGCTCCCCATTAAAATAGGATAAGCATTCCCTTTACAGTTCTTTTGGCAAACTGTTAATTTTCTTCGAAAAGCCTTTCTTGTCTGAATGGTACAGAAGCAGACTTCAGCCCAGTCCCCGTCTAAAAGGTCATAAATTCCAAACTATTGGAGATTTTTCTGCATAAAGGGAAAGATGGCCAAATTGTAAGTCAGGGAAAAAACATTTGAACCATTTAATTCAGGACTCCCCTTTGTGCCAAGAGATCGGTGAGCAGGTTTGTATTGACCTTCCCGGGGAGCCAGTGCGGGCCGTAGAGGTGGCCTGACAGCCGTGGTTGGGAGCCAGGCACGGAGGGTCACGGAGAACGCTGGCCCTGGCGATGAGCAACGGCTTTTCTCTGGGAAGGGCGTGTCACCATTTTGGTCCAACCTCTCTCCTTCTGAAGGTGAAATGTGCCGAGGGGTGGGCAAGCATTGGTAGGGGATCATGTCCGGCAGTCTGTATCCATTGGTGGGGTGCTGTTGGAGAAACCTGGCTGTGGTACATGTTGGTGACAGTTGGATGTGTTAATGGAGTGAGTACACACGGTCCTAATCCAACAGCCGACCCTCTCTCCCAGCGCCACTCCCAGCCCTGACGGGATTCTGAGAAGACTTGACTCTCGCTAGCATCAGGGTGAAGCTCTCTAGACAAGCCTCCTGGCAGCTGGGAGATTAGACATGGCGGCTGGAAGGGGACAGAAGGTTGGACCCAATCCGCCTGGAAGTGCTTTCCAGGCCTGTGTGAGGCTCCATGAACTCTACCCAGCTCCAAGCCACCCAGAAGGGGCCCTCCCTAGCAGCCCAACCCCCTTCGTGAGGAAGAGAGCCCGGGTCATGTGCCTCCTGCTCCACAGGCACCCAGGCAGGCTGCGGGGCACAATCACCCTAAAGATATTCTTTCTTCCAGATGCTACTTTCCTGGAAGGTGGAAGAACTTGCAGGGGCTAACGGAGCCAGCGTTCTTTAATTGCTTGCTAGGAAGGCTTGCTCTGAAGTGTGAGGGGATGTTTCCGAGGTAGAGAAAGCAAAATGGTTCAAGGCTTGAGCTCTGAAGTCAGAGCCACCCAGACGGAAATGCCGCTTTGCTCTTTCCTGGCTTTGGAATCTGCTGGTCACGTCACTGCTCTGTGCCTCAGTTTCCCCGTCTGTGAAATGCTCAGCAGATGGGGTTGTAGTGAGGTGAGGAGATAACTCCTATAGAGAACATGGCCTAGTGCCAGGCACAGACCAAGACCCCCATAAATGGCAGTCTCCTCACTAGGACATGAGCCACCGTGAGATGCAGGGAGAATGCCCGTCCCTCATCACCTGGGCAGGGCTAGTTACCTGGTGGTGAGGCCTGGCTCCCTTGGCCTTGCCACCTGTCCCTCCACCCTCTGCATTTATTTGAGGATATGATTTTGGCACTCCCCAGAGAGCCACTGAAGATGGTAGAGCTATTGAAAAGAACCCGACAGGCCCTGATGGCAAACTAATCAAAAGACTGTTTCCATTCACTGTTTGCAAACGCTCACTGGTTACTGACTTTTGGCAAGCAAGTTGGCCTTCTCCATTTCGTGTCTCCATCCACAGAACGGGGCTGACAGCAGCAGCACCTGCCAGAGGTGTTGTCAGGCCTGGAGGGGCTGATTCTGGAAAGCACTGCTTGGCCACAGTGAGGCCTCCACCAGTGTTAGCTCTTACTATTAATAATCAGTCAGTTTTTATTTTTCCTCCATGCCAGGCCCGTCAGGGAGGAAAGGATGAATGAAATGTAGTGTCTCCCTTTAAGGGCCTCGGAAAGTTAACTCAGACACTCGTACACATGACAGGAGGCAGGCGGTCTGGAGTATCGCAGAAGGTAGGTGGGAATAAAGGAAGGGAGGAGGAAACCCCGAGGAGGGAGAAGCCCTCTGTGAGGCTGGAGTCCCTTGCTTATAGTCACGCAGTTATTCTTAGTTATCTGATCTGTAAAGTGGCAATGATGCATTTATTTCATCAATTTTAACTACGCATGCAAGGGATGATCAGCACGAATAGGGCCTTTATCCCCAGTAGAGTCTTAAAAAAGACTCAGAAGAGCAGTAGGTTAAACTCTCTGGGGGGAGCCACGAGAGGGAACTGCCCCTGTGTTACAAAGCTTCCAGCTTCCCTGGCACCGGCCCAAGGATGCAGGGCCTGGTGTGGGCCATTGGGTTTCTTGTCCTTCCCCGCCCAGCTCTGGCTAATGTGAGCTCAGAGTGAACCAATACACGTTCCAGACAAAGTGAGGGTTGGGGGCGGGGCGCCCTGCGGGGAGTGAACGCACACCTGGAGAAAGCTGCATGTGGCTAAAACATAAATTTGTACCTTCATTCATTCGCCAGTTTCTTGAGCTCCTACTCAGCGTAGCAGGGAACAACGTAAAGTTCCTGCTCTTGCCCACCTCACTGGAGAAAGATAAGAAGTGAAGAAACAAAGATGCAATGTAAGATCAGATGGTGAAGAGGACTCCAGAAAAGAATCAAATGGGAGAATGGGAGGGAGGGAGGGGCTGCTGTTGGATGGAGAAGCCGGGTCCTGGATGAAGGGAGGGAGCAAGCCAGGAGGATAACTGCGGGAAAGGTCTAGGACTGAGGCTACAGCAGTGCAAAGGCCCGGGGTAGAAGCATGCTGGGTGTATTGAGAAATAGCATGAAAGTCAGGGTGGCTGGAGCAGAGTGAGAGCAAGGCTGGAGAGGACTGCATAGAAGTAGGCAGCAAACAGCTGAGGCAGTACCTGGTAAGTCAGCTTGGACCTCCCGGTCCAGGCAGGGGGTCCTGGGGCTCCTGCCTCCCAGTCAGTGTCCAGGGTCTGCTCTGCTTCTCTTGGCTTCTCTCTCCCGATTCTATGCAGCCAGCGGTGACTCTGAATAGCAGTGTCAGAAGCTTAGCTGGGCCCTCCGTGTGTTATGGACAAGCATGAAATTTACAATCTCTCTGATTGTGATCAATCAGATTAGGAAATTGAAAAAGACACTGTTTAGGTTTCCAAGTAGCAATGGCAAATCTTGTTCCCATGATGGCGAGGGTTTGATGTATCTCTCATATTCATGCATGCAAATCTAGACGCTCCCTCTCACCAGCAGCCCCCTTCACTGCACACCTGCAACACCGTCAAAGCTAGTCTTCCCCCCTCCCTCCCTCTCCCTCCTTCTTCCTCTCCCTCCCTCCCTCTCCTTCTTTCCTTCTCTCCCTCTCCCTCCCCCCATCTCTCTCCCTCTTCTCTCCCCATCCCCATCTCCATTTTAGATTTTGCTGAGGGAGCTTCCATATGCCACAGGCTGTGTGCGGACCTCCATGTAATAAAACACAGAATTAAGATGTCATAGAGACAAAGCCAAACCCAATACAGGAAAAGTGCCGAACCCTAAAACAGTCATTAAGTAATTCACGTCTACATGTGTCTGTTCAAAACAAACATGAAGATCCTCTGGATGCAAATGTCTCTCATCAGGAGATTCCCTAGTCGCCCGATTCCCAGGGCTTACATCCTGCTGACAGCTTCGCTGAGCAGAAACCCCCGATCACTGTTCTCTGGCTTCATTAAAAGTTAAGCTTACGCAAGTGAGCTGGAATTTTACAAGGCAGGCACACTCCTGCGGGAGGAGAGGTGCCATCTGGGCCTGCCTGTGTGCATTCACGGTGTGTGCGCACTCACTCACCGTGGGGATGTGTGCGCTGTGCTCCTTACGCATCCGGTGCCCAGCCCTGTGCCAAGCACATCTCACCTGTTGTCCAGTTCCATCCTCACCATCACTTCAGGGACAAGCATTTTTAAGAACTTGTTTTCCAGATGAAGAAACTGAGGCATAGAGAGTGGAAGTGGCCTGCTCAAGGGCACATGGCTGGTAGGACTCAGACTTGGGAGAAGAGTCCAGAGCTGTTAATGGATATGCTTATAGTTTAGCATGCTTTGCAGAGAAGGGAAAACTGAGACCAGGGAGGAGAGCGTGGCTTGTCCGAGGTCGCAGTTTGGAAGTGATGAAAGGGAGATTTGAGCTTGGGTCTGCCCGACTACAACTGGCTACATTCTTCTCTTCCTGTCTCTGTGGTTTGGCTTTGAAGGCTGTGGGTGTTTTTGCTTTGTGTTGCTCATCTTGTTTTAGTCCAATCTAGGCAATCGCCGTTGTTATAATCCCATCTCACAACACGCTACCCTCACCTCCTCACCCATTCTCCACACTGAGCCAGAATAATTCAGAACCAGTCAGATATACATCCTCCGCCCAACTACAGGCCTCTATCACCATCCCTTGGTTTGTGGACTACAGAGCCAACTCCCTGCCACAAGGCCTAAAGTTTCTTTAGGGTCCAGTTCCTGCCCACCCCCCAAGATCATTCCTAAAATACGCCTTTCACTCCCTCTCCTCTGCTGCACCCTACTCCGTTTAGTTACTCAGACTTTCCATGACCTTCCTGCCGCAGGGCCTTTGCACATGCTGCCAGGAAAGCTTCCCCTCTCCCCTGGTGCCTCATCTACATCTACTCCACTTTAAGATTTCAGCTCAAGTGCTGTTTTCTTAGGGAGTCCTTCCATAATGCTCCAGACTGGACATCCCTCCTCCCCCATTAAAGCCTTTCTTAGCACTATAGTACTCCTCTTGGTTCTGGACAAGTTTGTAATTTTATATTAATTGTGGGATCATTGATTAAAGTGGTCTCCTCCCAGTAGACCATAAGCTTCATGAAGAAGGGACTGTGTGTACCTTGGTACATCTCTCTCACCTGATACATAGCAAAGAACCAAACAAATGTTGGTGGGATATATGAATTAATACTTTCCCTTCATCAAATCACTTTCATGCCTGACAGTATTAAATTGCCAATATATGAAAAAGTGATGTTATTTCTTTTGAGAACTGTTGGAACTTCTGAGGTAGAACCATGTCCATCTCACTCCTTGCTGTATTTCAGCACCTAGGACAGTGACCCACAGTTAGGGGTCTTTGAATATTTATAGCATGAATAATTAATGAGGGCATGCAGGTATAGAAGCATGTGTTACCTATGAGGAAACTTGTAGCCAGACCTAGGCACAGCATTGTATAGCATCAGAATTTTAGAACTAAAGGATGTAGAGATCACCCAGTCTCCTCAGTTTACAAGTGGTGGGTGAGGGATATCTATACTAATAAAAAGGCAATATGCTAATTAGACTGGGTCAACTGGACATTTTCCAGTCATCTGGTCTTCCTTCCAGACAAAGCCACGGTCATGGGCGCTGAGGCAGAGGCAGTTAGGGGCTATCAGGCAGGCAAGCAGAGGGGTTAGGGACAATCAGGCAGGCAGCCAGGGGTAGTTACAGCCAATCAGGCAGGCAGAGTGGTTAAGGGCTATCAGGCAAGCAGGTGAGCAGTTAGGAGCCAGCAGTCTCGGACTGGGAGAGGGATGTTTGACTGATGGTTTAGACCTGATCCTGCAGGGAACCCTGTGGGTCAGTCCTAAATTGGCAGTCGGACATTCCCCAAAGGGTCCCAGATTGTTAGAGGGTGCAGGCCAGGCTGAGAGATCACCCCCCCCCCTTACACAAATTTCGTGCACCAGGCCTCTAGTGTTTTGTAATATGCATAACGTTTTGGAACAACAGTGTGTGTGTATATAGTTTATAAGTGAATACATATATAGGATGTCTTAAAAATGTATACACACGTTAAAGGCTAACAGCTCAATTTTGAAAATGAAATGTATTTCAGTAAACACCTCCTTTATAATTATTCAAAGTGTGTGTATACATTTTGGTATACCCTATATGTGGTGGTTTTATTCTCAAAATCTCTTGCTGAGAGGTGGGAGATCAAGAGATCTTTAGGATCCGCTAGTCTAAGTTACCTCCTCATTTTGTGGGTGGGGAAACTAAGACCCACAAAGGGGGAGGGCTTTGCCCCAAGGTCCATAGCCTGAGTCAGCCTGGGTGAGCTCTGTGTTCAGGGAGGTGGTGTTTGCCCATCGTCAAGGTTCGCATTTGAACTTCCCCACTGTGACACTACTCTCTCTGGCTCCCCGCCCCCACTGTGACCTCCTCTGGCTCCCCGCCCCCACTGTGAGATATGGCACCTGCTCCATCGAGACCTCCAGGCATATGCTGCCCGGAGCCTGGTCTGGGATCCTGAGGAGATGTCCATCTGTGCCCAGCCTTTGCCCAGCAGAGCAGGTGAGCAGCTCTGGCTGCTTCTGGGATCCTATTTCAGAGCTTCCTAGGCTGATAAGGAGGCTTTTGTTTGGCCAGCCTGGTTTCCACAGCCAGGTGGCAGGTGACGCTGGGCTTGCCCCTGTCACAGGGGGAGGAGTCTGGGCAGGGTGCAGGATGGGCTCAGGGCCACCGTTTACCATGGGACACTCATTTCCGGAAGGAAACCACTCTCATAAAGGCGCCTTCCAATGGTTAGGTCCTTAACAGACCGGCATCACCTCATAGAGGGGACCTGTGAGGAGCTCAAACACAGCTTCTTCATGTTGCAGACGGGGAGACTGAGGCCAGAGGAAGAACAGAGAGTCCTGTGGCACACCAGTGTGCACAGCAGAGCTGGAGCTGAAACCTGGACCCTTATACCAGTCCTAAGACCCTCCTTCCACTGCTCAGAGTCTCTTGGGGAAGAAGGCAGAAAAATTAATTTATCCCCATTTTACAAACAGAACTGGGGAGGCTCAAATATGCAAAATGACTTGCCTACTGTCACATCATTGAAATAGCCATATATCGTTACTACTGCTGCCGTTGTGGTTAAGCAGTTACTATTGATCTCCTTTGATCCTCACAGCAGAAAGGGCCAGTTTTATGTCAACGTTTTCATAATGGCTACTAACCATAGTTTGTAAGTACTGACTGTATGCCCATCACTGAGCACAATGCTTTCTCTGCAATATATCACCAGCCCACTCTTTCGTCCTGTGAGGTAGTTAGATTCTATGACAGTTTCCACTTTGTAGACGAGCAAATTGAGGACCACAGGGGTAAGTCACCTGCCTAAACTCCCGCGGCTGGGAAATGTCAGCGAGTGGATCTGAAGCCTGTGCTGGGTAGGACACCTGCCCTACCAATTCCCTGGCGCAGGGGGGAACCCCCATTGCCACCATCCTTTACTTTTCAATTGTGCAGAGGGACTGCAGCTCCCTTCATTTTTGTTCAGATCTCCCTTCGGCACCAAGCTTCTACTAAATACAAACATCTTGACGAGTAAAATTTCCTCTGCTCTCGAGTTGCTCACATTTGGGTAGGTAAGTTGTGTCTCTAAATAAGTAGCAATTAGCAGGCAGGCCAGGGTTAATCTTATCAAAAAGGGGATTCCTTGGTGGCTAGCTCGGGTCTTCAGAACCAGTGTCAGCTCTTTGGGACCAGATTGCCTCTTAGGCCGTGGCTGGGCCCTCCCGGGCTAGACCAGTTAAAATCAAATGGAGCCGGCCATGGGGAAGCCCGGTCCCCACAGACTGCCTTAGAGGAGAGGACCCTAAGTGAGAAGCCCGGGATTGAAAGGGTTGCTGACTCTACAGGTGGAGGTGCCTGTGGAAGTCACTGAGACACACCGCTGCTCCCGGGGCTGCTGGAGGGGGGCGGGGGGTGTTGCTTAGGGGCCAGCTGGGCTCTTGGGTCAGGGCTCAGCTCTTCTGCTCTGGGTTCAACTCTTCAGGTCTAAGCTCTGCTCTTCAAGTCTGGGCTCAGCTCTTCAGGACTAGGCTGGGCTCATGGGGACTAGGCTGGGCTCTTGGGGAGGAGGCTGGGCTTTTCAGAGAAGGTTCTGCCCTCTGGGACCAGCTATAGCTGTTTGGGTCTGTGCGAGGTTCTGGTGCTGGGCCTCTTCCTTGGAGACTGGCTTTGGCTCTTCGGGACTGGGTTGGGGTCTCAGGGGTGAGGCTTGGCCCTTTGGAACCCAGTGTCAGCTCTTTGGGACTGGATTTGGCTCTCAGGTCTTGGCTGGGCTATTCTGGAAAAAAAGAAAGCAGGGGGGCTGGGGAGAGGAAATGAAACTGTGAACAGGTCAGTTGCCCAAAGTCATATAAGTTAGTGGTAATGCTGTGCAATTTTAGACCTCTCTGGTTCATAGGCTAAGCTCCATGAAAGTGGATAGATACTACTTCATTGTATCTTCACCCCAATCCTAGGCTGTAGGTAATATTGTCCCCATTCGGTAGATGGTGGAAGTGAGGTTCAGAGGATTTAAGCAACTTGGCCAAGGTCAGAATCTTGTAAGGGTCAGAGTTAGAATTATAGCCCTGATGTGTTTGCTGCCACAGCCTTCCCCACTGCCCAACACCTTCTTCCCCAGAGGCCAGCAGGGAGCATCTGCGTCCCAGGTGAGGCCACCCTGTCCTCCTGCCTTCGAGGGTTCAGATGAGCACTCTGTGGAAGCTTCGTTTCCTGGGTCACTTCGGTGAGGCTGACCTCAGGCAGCAGGGAAGGGCCTGCTGGCTGAGGGTGGTCCAGGGATTGAGGGCTCCTCGGAGGAAGAGTCCGCCAGCAGGAAATGCCTTTCACGCTACAAGTGCTCTTCCAGCAAGGAAATTATCGGGCCTCCTGTGAAGAGGAATAACCCTTCGTAGGAGATGAGAGATGCTGGCAGTTAATCATGTGTTTTCTTGACCAGAGCTGGACTCAAAGAGGGCGACACGGAGGACGGGCTGGATTGTTGGTGCTGAGGAAGGGGCTGGGAGGATCGATATTTGTTAAGCACCAGTGTTCCCACTCCCTTGCACTAACCTTTAGGGTGAGTAAGAGCAGTCTTACATCGTAAGGAAGAACACAGGCCCAGGGAGGTTCTTTTACTCGTCCAAGGTTGCCCAGCATGTTAGAGCTCTGGCTGTTGTTGGCTATTGGCTATTGGTTCTTACATGTTACCATGGTGACACCCATCATTTCTGCCCACAGGACAGCTCTCTGGTCTTTTGGAATCCCTCTTCCTCCCTCCCTCCTTCCCTTTTACTGTCTGTCTCTTCCTCCCCCCAGTCCAGAGGCAATCTTTCTCTACTCTAGAGGAATTTTTCTTCTGTGTGTTTCTCCAAGACTCTGTCACCCATAAATCCCCTTCTCCTAAAAACTTTAACTTTTCCAAAATGCAAAAGCTAAGAACACTCTCATATTCTTCCTGTTTTCAGTCCAGACACATGCCTCCCCTGAGGCAATGAGGATAGAGCCCAGGATCTGCTTAAATAGTTAGAAGAAGAGAGGAAATGCAGGGAGGAAAACAGTCACATGAATCAATACCAAAATATCCCATGGCACATGCACTCTCTCCTTTCATCCCCTTCAGCCATGACTGTCTCTAGGTAACAGACAAGGAAGAGCTGAGGTTCAGGAAGGTCAGGTGGCTCCTCCAAGGTCACACCGCTGGGAAGTGGGTCCAGGATGCAAGCCCGGGTTTGTAAGGCTTCAGCAGTCAAGATTTCAGCCATGTCTCACTAACACGCGTGAGGGGAAAAGTCAAAACTGACCAGACGGGGCACCTGACTTGCCCAAGATCCACCGGCAGTTCAGCAGAATGGGACCAGCCTTGCTGCTCAGGCGCATGTTAGTCAGGACCGGCATGGAGCGGACACCCCCGCATGCATTGGGCCGGTGCCATGGAGTTCAGTCTCTAAGGAAGTTACACTCAGCATGAAGCTCAGAGAGGAAAGAGAGATTCCTTAGCATGTCCACCAAACCACAGAACGAGGCAACTGAGTGGATAAGGGCAGGAAGGCAAGAACAGCTTGCCAATAGCTTCATTAGTGGTGGTTGCCCGCAGCACTGTGTTGAGGTGGCTCCTGGGCTGTATCTGCGATCAGTGGCAAGGAGTGTGTTATCAATTAGTGATGTCCATCACTGGTGCCAACAAGGGCGGGGGCAGAGTCGGGGCAAGGTCTTTATCTTCCCCAGGACGGGAATCCTGTGGCTTTTGGGAGGATCAGATCAAGTACCAACCGCTGAACACTTACTATGCTGTTGGTACGGGGCTCTGGACATTCATTGTTTCAATGAATGTTCATCACACCCCTGCATTCTTTCCAGATATAAATAACAGAACCTCAGAAAGGCAAGTCACTTGCCCAAAGCAAAAGAAGCCAGCTAGTAGCCAATCAGCACTGGTAACTACTGTTAAATACAAAACCATTGGGTTGATGGAGAGAAATGTCAATAGAAGAGCAATCCCAGAACCTTCTAATTAGTGTGTGAATGTATATATCTGGCCAAAGGGCTTTGTCTTGTTTATCTCCATAGGTCTAGCAGCTAGCACAGGGAGGACACAACCCGTGGACCCAGGACACAACACATGCCCAAAGCTCTTTACTTAGAGCTGTGACAGGCATGTGCTAGATCCCAAGGAGGGGGTGTAGTGAGTGAAGCGATCTGGCTGTGCATATGGAATAGGAAAGCAATCTGGTGCAGTGCTTGGCACAAACTAAGTACACGATACATATTTGTTGAGTCAGCCCATGTTAGAGGACTTGGCTTCTGGGTGGGATTCAGAAGACAAGAGAGAGACCACCTTGGTGAAGGCAGGGGTCGAGGACCAGCCTGCTAGCTGCCGCTTCCACAGATGCCAAGCTCAGCGGACACGGACACGTGTGATGATCTCCTCAGCAAGTCAGGCAGCTGAAGGGGGGCGGGAGGAGGAAGCGGGTGTCCTGCACCGAGGGAGCTATTTTTGGCTCTGTGTTCTGCCAGCAGGATGCTGGGAGCCACAGGAGGGGACTGCTGCAGGGGCTCTGGAACTCAGAGCCAGGAAGGGCCAGCTTCCTCCTGCCTGGAGCACCTGAAGGCCACACCGGGGGGGGGGGGGCGGTCTCATGGAGCCCCATTTTCTCTTTCCCAGCTGGGTCTAGCCTCTGTTCAGTTTTGTTTTTTGTGTTTTTTTTTGGCAGGGGAGGGGGGCGGGTTGGATTCCTCTTATCTGCAGAGCTGGCATATTGCATTTTTTAAAAGAATTTCAGCCCTGACTGGTTTAGCTCAGTGGATGAAGGGTCCCAGGTTCGATTCCAGTCAAGGGCATGTACCTTGGTTGTGGGCACATCCTCAGTAGGGGGTGTGCAGGAGGCAGCTGATCGATGTTTCTCTCTCATCGATGTTTCTAACTCTCTTTCCCTCTCCCTTCCTCTCTGTAAAAAAATCAGTAAAAGTATATTAAAAAAATAAAAATAAAGCAAATATTTAAAAAAAGAATTTCAGATGATGAAATCACTGTGAGATGGGTAGACTTATTTATTCCCATTTCACAGGTGACAAAAGTAAGATTAATAATAATGACAAGGATAACAATAGTGACCACGTAAGGTAGATGCTATACTAAGCATTTTGTATATATTAACTTCTCGAAGCCTCCCAGTGCCCTGAGAGAGAATATGCGCATTTCCACTCTGCACATCGGGAAACCGAGGGGTCAGAATGTTATCATGTCCAGTCCTATCTGGTTCCAGAGCTTATGCGTTTAACCTCCAAGCTATCCTGCCTCCTTGTCAATTAGCCAGTTTTATTTATTAAGTAATAAGTTGCATTTGTATAGTGTTTTTCATTTTCCAAATACTTTATGTATAGGACATCCCAGAAAATGTATACACACACTTTGAATAATGATAAAGGCAGGCTTATTAAAATTCCTTTTCAAAATTGAGCTATCAGCTGTGAAAGTGTGTATACATTTTCTAAAATACATTTTCATTGATAGTATGTATATGCTTTTTGGGAACACCCTGTGTACTGTGCCTTTGAGCTGCGTGGTAATACTGCAAAGGAGGCGGGACAAGTCTTCCTTCTTCTTCACATACATTGACATGTGCAATGCGGTGCCTGGAAGGCCCTTTCTCCTGTGCTCCGTGCGGTGCTTTGTGCAGTGAGTGACACACGAGGCTTTGAACAGTCCCGCAAAGCACTCCTGTGCTGCACGCAGTTTCACTTCCCGAGCCCCAGTGTCATCACCTCCAAAACGGGAGATGCCTTTCTCCCGAGGTTACTGTGAGCATTAGAGACGATGATTTGGAAAAGAACTCACACACCTGGCTCATTAAAGAAGCAGCCAGCCCTGCCAGCGTGGCTCAGTGGTTGAGCTTGGACCCATGAACCAGGAAGTCATGGTTCCATTCCCGGTCAGGGCACATCTGCAGGTTGCGGGCTTAAGCTCCAGTGTGGGGTGTGCAGGAGGCAGCCGATCAATGATTGTCTCTCATCATTGATGTTTCTCTCTCTCTCCCTCTCTGAAGAAGCATCCAGCTACATCCCTTGGGGTTTTCCTTTTATTAGGAGTGAGCAAATACTTCTGTTGGCTCTCTTTTTATAAAATGATTTTAGAGAGGGAAGAGGAGAGAGTGAAAGGGAGGGAGGGGAGACAGACAGAGAGAGAGAGAGAGAGAGATTTTGAGCCTATATCTAATTCTAAAGGCAGTGCTCTGAACCGTTAGAACGCACTGCCTAGGCAAAGTTGCCACTTTCAAAGTGTTCTTGGGAAGATTAAACATGGTGATAGACAAAGTGATTAGCCTACTGTTAATGCTTATATTAAATAGGTCACAAAAAATAAAACAAGAAAAAAACTCAGTTGTTAGAATTTCTCTGTTTTATCCTTTGCAAATTGGTATCCCATGTAGTCACTTGTAGATTCAGTGACATGTGTACTGAGTGCACTTTATGTGCCAGAGCTGATGGGTCCCTTAACACATGATAATGAACGAGATCCCATCTCTGCTCTCACGAAGCAGAGTTGGGTATGGGAGGCTTCATCCTCCCCAAATTCTCGGAGATTCTGAGAAAAGACACCAGGGTCGTCAGAAATGTGGGGTCTGATTGGCTGTTGCAATCTGAACCAAATGGTGGGAAGGATCCGTGTCCCATCCATGGGACACACTGAGCCAGTAGGCAGGCATAAAGGACTGTAATATCCTATCTAATAAAAGAGTAATATGCAAATTGGCCATACCTCCTATCAAGCCACGCCCATAGCCATGCCCATCTGCCAATCAGGAGCAAATTATACAAATAAACCCCAACCGAGATGGCTGCAGCCACTGAGAGCAGGAGGGAGGCTTGGGTTTCCCTGGAAGTGGAGGAAGCCAAGCTTTCTGCCTGCCCTTGCTGGCCTAGGCCTTCACTCAAGGCTACAAAGTCTTAATTATAGAAGATACAGAAATGGTGGCAGCCACTGGAGCTGGAGGGAGCAGAGGCTACGGTTGCCCGGGCTATGGAGAAAGCCAAGCTTCTGCAGCCCTAGAATCAAGGCCTCCACTCTAGGTTACAAAGTTTCAATTATAGAATTAAAATAAACCCAAACAGAAATGGCTGTCGCCACAGAGTGAGCAGAAGGCTTGGTTCCGCTCCAGGCTATAAGGTTTCAATTGTAAAATGTAAATTAATCCCAGATCCCAGGACCTCTGCTTGAGTCACTGGGTGGGGGCGGGGAGGGCGTGGCTAGCCTGCAAACCATCATAGGCCCCTCGCCCAGGCAGTCCCATGCCCCAAGGGAACCCTCTCCCTGATCTGGGACACCCTTCAGGGCAAATCAACTGGCCCCCACCCATGCACCAGGCCTCTATCCTACCTAATAAAAGAGTGATTTGCAGATTGACCATCATTCCAACACACAAGAGGGCTGCCCCCATGTGGTCAAAGATCCTGCCCCCATGTGGACACAAGATGGCCACCACAAGATGGCCAGAGGGGAGGGCCATTGGGAGGTTCCAGGCCTGCAAGGGAGGGCAGTTGTGGGCAAACAGTTTGGAGTCAGCAGTCCTGAATTGTGAGAAGGATGTCCAACTGCCCATTTAGGCCCGATCCCAGTGGGGCCTAAACTGGCAGTCAGACATCCCTCGAGGGGTCCCAGATTGGAAAGGGTGCAGGCTGGGCTGAGGGACATCTCCCACCCCTTGTGCACAAGTTTCGTACACCGAGCCTCTAGTTTTTGTATAAATATTTCAAGAAAGTTTTTCCTTTCCCTTGTAGTGACAGAGCCTTACCTCCATGCCAGTTAGGGCCACCATAGACAGTTATACTTCTCAGATGCTCTAGGCACAACCATTGGTGCAGGGCTAGCATATGGTCCTCAGAGAGCCAATCTCAGCCCTTCTCTGGCATCAGGTGCCAGGGAGGGGCCTTTCGTGTGATCTGGAGGTGAGCAAGGCCCGCTGGACAGGAGTAGGAATGGTAACAGTGAAACCAGCATTTACTGAGTGTTATCCAATGCCAGGCATTGTGCTAAGCACTATAGTGAATTATAATCCTCCTGACCACCAAAGGTGGGCACCTTTTCATCATCCTCATGGTGCAGTGTGACATCTGGGGCTCAGTGAAGTGACAGCACTCGTTCAAGGTCATGCCACTAGCAAACAGTGAAGCAGGCCCTGGATCCCTGGCCCCTAACCACTCTACCACACTTCTACCCAGCATCTCTCTATGGTTCTCTATCTGGGTCGCAGGGAGGCAGGGAATGTGGGGAAAGTTAGGCCTGGAGCACAGCCTGTGGCCGAGGATCAGGATCTGAACCCACCCAACGACAGTGTCACCCAATCAAAGCCCTCCGCCCATGGCTCTGCACCTTCCCAGTCCCCGGCCTGTCCTGAGCCCCAGCCTGGGGTTCCGTGGCATCCTTGATTCTTGATTCTCTCAGGGACATGCTGAAAAGATTGAAGTCAGCAATTGCATAAATCACTATAGAAAATGAGGGCAATTTTATATACTTTTTCAGTTCCTATTTCCTCTGCTTGCTTTGCTCAAGGGGTTGGGATTGTTCTGTAGGAAGCTCGTAGAGGTTATGAGGGGAAGTCACCGAGAAAAATGAACCATCTTCTCTGCATGGAAATTACTTGTGGCGCAGACAGCAGGGCTGGAGGACGCCCGCCGTGGGCACAGGCGGCTGAGGGGGATGCTGGACGCCCCGTCCTCCCAAGCACCCCCTCCGGGCTTGCTGTCATGGCCTGGGCGCAGCCACTTCTCACAGACGCCCCCCCCCCCCCTTCCTGTCTCACTGGGATCTTGGAACCTCTCAGCCCAGTGGTCCCAAGGCCTCTCAAGCAAACCATCAGAGAGAGAGTACACATGGGCTTTCTCTTCTCTCTATCGGTGACAAAACCGTCATCTGAGGAAGCGATCAGAATATGCAGCCAAAAAAACTTAGGGGTGAAGTGTGATAGTAGTGTTTCAGCCTGTTAATTAGAAATGTTTGTGGGTTTTCTCAGTTTTTAAAATTCAGTTGTTTATCTTCTCATTGTAAATAAATACTGGCCAGAGCAAAAGTAGATTTACAATTGTGAGTATGTGGACGTTTATTTTTGTACTATTGTTATTATTATTTTTCATGCTAATCAAACCCACTTTTGCCCCACCCTTTGGCACCTGATTGTAAAAATTGTATAAATTTTTTCTTAAAGAGCTCCCCACCCCCAGCAGTGTAAGTAAGCTCCAGCCCCCACATTGGTGATGGCCCTGCTCGAAGATTCTGGGATCATAAGATTCTATGTTTGCATGTTCCACGAAGCTAAGGTTTGTTATCCCTGAGCCCCGTCGGCTCCCTCTCACTGCACATGGGATGTTGGGATGTTTGATTCCTAGATTTCACAATCCCAAAAGCTCTCGCTTTGGCCCAAAACATCTGTAGACCAGGACTGTGAATTCCAGGAGGTCGGCCAGGCCCTGCTGTTTCTGATGGCAGCTGCTCCAAGGGCGGCAGGCGGCAGGCAGCTCCCCCCGCTCCCCCCAGAAGCCCTCTGTTCCTTGGCTTCTGCGTTCACTGGGGTTTCTCTGTGTGTTCCCTCCTGCAGCTAACAGGTCTGATGAGAGAAGTAGGAAGGTCAGGGTCAGCAGGGGCTCCAACCTCCTTACGTACAGGCAAGGAGATGGTCAGAGTGCGGCCGGGCTGGTGCAAGCCCACTCAGCAAGTGGCCGCAGCCAGGGCTCAGCCCAGTGAAGAGACCGCCTTTCCCAGGAGGGCACTTGGCTTCCTGCTGAGGAGCAGAGTGGGGGTGATCTCAAAGGCTGAGAGGAGCCCATCTCAGAGTCTGAAACCACCAGTGTCCCAGCTCCGACCACGCCAGCCCCCTCCTCCAGGTTCTGTGTTCTTTGTTCCCTTGGTGACGCCCCAGGCTCCCCCTCCGCTGTGATTTCACTGTATTTCAGGGCACCCAGCGCGTTTACCCAGAGAGGAGGAGAAACACTGTTAGCATCGCAGGCCCTGGGGCTGCGGATCCCAGGGACTGCAGGTGCACAAAGCCTGATTGGAAAGAAATATAATAAAAGTGCCACAGCAGCCTCTCCTGGGGCCCTGCTCCCCAAACCTTAGTTGGCCTGGGGGTGAGGAGGTGGGACTGCCCTCTGGAACTCCCAGCTCAGCTCTGGGGCGTTAACACTCTCCGGTCCTGAGCTGGAGGAGTGAGCTCTGTTCGGGCTGAGGGGCTCCACTTCACTGATGGGGAAACAGAGACTCTGTCATAGAACTCCTCTGAGGGGATAAATGGGCGAGTCCCGGGGGCCAGTGCAGGTGGTCGGTCCCAGTGCGCTGCATAGCGGCGTCACCTGGAGAGCTCTAAAGAGTACTGATGCCTGGCCCCACGTCAGACAGTCTGATTTAATTGAAAGAAGCTGATATCCGGCATCCCGCGTTTCCAAACACCCTCCCTCAGTGACCGTGATGTGCAGCAGTGGTGGGAACAACTCCAGTCGGTGGAGGGACAGGGCGGTCTCTTGAATCTTAGCTCCACTGTGTCGTACACGTGCCCTTGAGCAAGTGGCTTCATCTGTGTGAGCCTGTCTTTCTCTGTTAAATTGGTGCTAATAATACCTGCGTCCTGTCGGCTGAAAGTGGGAATTAAATGAGATGATATGTGCTAAGCACTTAAAGCAGTGCCTCGCATGTCATAAGTGACCAATACATGTTGGAGTTATTATTGGTATTGCTATTTTATGACTAATAACTCTCCTCACTCCAAGCCCTCAGGTTGGGAGATAGAGAATCGAATTGCAAGTCCACTGATGGACCGATACTCTTTTTTTCGGCTCTTCTGACTGCAAATGGGCTGTGTGACCTTGGGCAAACCTCTTAACCTCTCTGAGGTCAGTGGCCTCATCTGCCAGATGGGTCTCACGGCCCCTGGCCGCAGCGTCCGCAGGAGCAGTGAACGAGCTTTGGAAACGGGGGCTGCACCAGAGGCATCTGAGAGGTTATGATTATGACGGCCATCTCATTCCCCTCGTGCCCTGGCTGGCCCATCTGCTCTGGGGGCGTTCGGGTCTCTCGCTGCCTCCTTTGGCCGAGGTCCTGAGCTGCTCAGGGTAACATTTGGGCAGGTTCCAGGGAGGATCCTGTCCCTCTGCCATCTGCCCCTCCAGTTAACTCTTCTCTCCGTCCTGTGGTCTACCAGGCGATATGGGACCCCGAGTGTGTGCGGTGGGAGTGGAGAGATCCCTGCGATCCTCCAGGTCTCAGTCCCTGGGCCCACTGAGCACTTTGCTGCCCTCCCCCCCCCACCCCCCCGCCCGCCACTGCCCTGAGCTCTTGGTGATGGGCTGTGGAATACGGGCCCTGGCCTTCTCCGCCTTCCCCGGGAGGAGTTGGTGCCCTGGGAGAATATCAGGGCTCCAGGCTGACTGCCTCCCCCGCTCCCCCAGCAGCTTGGGCTGCTCACGAGGAGAATCTGTATCCTTGCCCGAGCCCCACAGCATCTCTGAGACTCCGTTCCCTCAGCTCTCCAGAGGGAAGCACACCGCCTCATCCACTGGTGGGATGAGACCAGACGTGAGAAAGTTGGGAACCTCTGTTGCCTCAGTGGGTGTCAGTGCTGCTGCTGGGAGGAGAGGGGGAGGGGCGATGATGCTGCCAGCCCAGACGCCCTGGCTGGGCCTGGAGCAGCACAGGCCTCTGGGCTGCTCCCTGTGGTGTGGGCTGGGAGGACGAGGAGCAGGGCCTGCCCGGGATTGGCAGCTGCCGGCCTGCTGGCAGATGGCCGCCTCAGTGGCCCAGGGTCAGCTTCATGGATTCGCATATTAACCCTTCCCTCCCCGGCAGACCTCAGAGACTGGTTCTTTAGGACTTTGACCCACAGAAGTGCTGGGTCTCTCGCTGAGCTGTGGACTAGATCCTGGCATCGTGACATTCCCCTCGCCACCCCAAGCGTATGGGGGGCACTTGCAGAATGCAGAGCTGGGCTTGTCGGACCCTCACAATCCTCAGCGCTGGGCAAGATTGATGACAGAGTACCCTGCAAATGTTTGTCACTGGTATTAATACTGGTTGTTGTAAATATTGGCACACACAAAAATATCACTGCACCCAGATAACGACCACTTGAGATTTGGGGCATACATATGTTTTTAATTTCAGACTTCCCCCCCCCTAATTTAACAATACAATCTGAATATCTTCCAATGTCAGCAAATATCTGTGCACCTCCTCGTCTTCAATGCCTGCATGACATCTCATTACCGGCATTTATCAGAAGAAAGGCGCCTACTCTTCATGTTGGATGACGCCCAGGGGAGAGGAGTAAACCAATCAGAGAGGGTCACGCAGCCTGGATATTAACAGCTTGAACTTGAATTTGGGTCCTGGGGCTTGAAGTTCAAGTCTCTTTTTTCGGGTAAAAGAAGTGAGGAGTTAAGAGTGCTGCTGCTCAAAGCCATTGTAGACCCTCCTCAGTCCGGGGGGAGTCCAGGCCACCTTGCAGTTGATGCTTGTAGGCTTGGTCCTGGGTTAGCCTCCAGCCCTGTCTCTGTGGCCGTGTGACTGTGGGCAGCCTCACGCCCTCACTCTCTGCCTCTGCAAAAGGAGGCTCTAGACCCACCTTATCAGGCCATTGGGGGGTTAAATTAAGTGAGAAATCGTCTGCCTAATGTGGTGCTTGGCAGTGGGGCTCATATGTTCCGTCGAAGTTAGAATTGTTGGTATATTACTGATAAGAATATTAATATTATGTAACACCTATTAGCATTATCTAATATGTAATGTTATCTAATGCTAATATCTAACATTAGACCCTTCTCCTTAGGCCTCAGTTTACTGAAAGCAGGGTACTGCCCTTGATTTATAAGGGTATTTCTTTCCTCCCTCCCAGCTCCCTGGGAGGGTGCATGTTAGCCTAGCTGGCCTTGGTCCCCCTCTCCCAGCTGTGTCTCTCTCCCCTCCCCCCCCCCCAACAGCAAGAGCCAAATGGCGACCCCTCCCCCACCAGCTCTCTGGGCCTTTGACACTAATTGATACGGAGTTTTCCCCTCTAATCCTGCCTCTGCCTCCGGGCCCTTGTTCCTAGGGCATCTGCTTGGTGAGGGGGGGAGGAGGTGAGGCCTATCGTCACCCGCCTGTCTGCCATCTGGTCCCTGTCCCCTCCCTCTTGTCAGCGCCACCAAGAAAAAGCTGTAAGGAACCCATGTCCCGCCCAAGGGGGTGGGGCGAGACTAGGCACATGCTGGGCCATGTACACACACACACACACACACACACACACACACACACACACGCAGGTTGCAGGCACAATCATTAGCTTTTGTGCGGCCAGCCCTCAGGCAGGCAGGCTCCTGTGGAACAGCTGCTGGGAGGGCTGGGGAGCGGGATGCTAACAGGAGGGGAGCTTTAATTATCCCACCGGATGGCCTCTGGGGCAGCCCTGGGGACTGGACGCGAAGGGGAAGGGGAGGCAGGCTGGGGGGAAGGACAGTTAAATGAGAGGATGGAGCAAGAAAGGGATGGGACTGGCTAAAGGGAGGAGAAACAGGGAGGCCACAGGACTCCCAGCCTCTGAGAGCCAGGCTGCTAATCCAGGGGTTGAAGGAGAGATCCTTCTCCTGCCCTGACCCCCCTGCTCTGCAGGACGCCCTCTCTCTCAGCCGCCAGGTGTGGAGAGCAAGACCTAGGACTCCTCGCCCCTGGGTCCAGGTGGCCTCTGCCCTGCTGGCTGTGTGGCCTCGAGCCAAGTGCTGCACCTCTCTGAGCCTGAGGGTCTCCTGCGTGGACCAGAGTAATACCTCCTCACAGGGCTGAATCGGATGAGATCATTCATGCACAGAGCAAATATTTATTAGCATCTGCTGTATACCTGACACTGTGACAGATGGGGTGTGGGGGAGGCACAGACAAAAATCAAGAAAGCAGCCTAATATAAAAACAACTGCGACTAGGACCCAATACTTCTGGCAACTTTTTCAGATGCTTCCCCTTCCGCTCAGATCAGAACAGTTTCTCCGCTTTCTTTCTTTGTTCCTGAGCTCGTGTGCGTGTGCGTGTGCGTGTGTGTGTGTGTGTGTGTGTGTGTGTGTGTGTGTCACAGCCTAACTGTGTGCTCTCACGTTTCCTGGCTGTTGGCTGGTGCAGTGTATTTTTCTCTGCATCAGAACAGCTCTAAGCTCAGCACCTGGTGTATAGTAGGCGAATCACTCAGCCTTTACTTACAAGTGGTTGGGGGCGAAGAGCACCAGCCCTTCCAGGGGAGGCCGGGAGGGGCCTCTCCACGCAGAGAGTCTGTGTTTCCTGCCGGACGGCCGGGGCTGCAGGCGGCACACAGACTGGGTGGGAGTGTCCTTGCTGAGGAAGGGGAGCAGGGGTTGGTGGGTATTTAGCTGTACCTCTGGGGCTTACGTATTTAACAAGAATGTTTCCATACATTACAAGTTTCCCCTGAATGAGTTTTGCATGTAAACATTAATTTTTAAAACAAGGTTAGGTGGAGGACTCAGAAGTAGCAGGGCCTGCCTTCCCCTGGGACGAGGGAGGCAGCGTTGTGTGGGAGGAGCACCTGATCCTGGTCTGTCCGGCGTCTGGTCTGTGAAAGAGGGAGATAGCGCCCCCTTGGCCAGTGGTCGGCAAACTCATAGTCAATAGAGCCAAATATCAACAGTACAACGACTGAAATTTCTTTTGGGAGCCAAATTTTTTAAACTTAAACTTTTTCTAACGCCACTTCTTCAAAATAGACTCGCCAAAGCCGTGGTATTTTGTGGAAGAGCCACATTCAAGAGCCAAAGAGCCGCATGTAGCTAGTGAGCCACTGTTTGCCGACCACTGGTCTTGGGCATCTTGGTGCAATTGGTGAATGGATAGATCTGGCCAAATCCCAACCTGGGCATTCTTGGGCAGCCACTTCCCCTCCTGAGCTTCTCCTCATCTGGGAAACGGGGTGCTGATTCCCTCTCCCCCCAACCCCCCGTTAGATGCGAGGGTTACGTAAGCAGCAAGGCGCTCACTCAGCGTGTCCTCACACGGCCGCATGCTCAGTGCGTGTAGCCAGTGTTTGTAAACAGTACATTAGCCACGGCCCAATGTATTCACATGGGGAGAGGGTCGGAGTTTTTCTTTTTCTCTTCCTGGAAGGCCAGCTGTCTGCCCTGAGGGAATGGTGCCGTTTCCCGTGTGCAGCACGCATCCCCCACGCGCCCACCACGGCCACGCCCTTTGGGTCTGGATAAATCACACACAGCCCGCCCACAGGAGCTCCGGTCCATCAGCACCGGCTCTGAGCTGGGGACCGGCTCGGCGTCTTCTAACCGGGGTTCCCATGACGTCGCTCCCGGGAGATGGCCTGCTGGGCTGCGTCCTCGGAGACCAAGCTTTCTGTGGCCCGTCCCTCCCTCCTCCCACTGCCATTGGCCTTCCTTCCCACTGGGGTGACGGAGGACAAACTGGCAGCAATCTTAAGAACACAACTGTCTCTTATTCTTACAGTTTTTCGACTGTCTGTCCACCTCCCTCCCGCCCCGCCCCCCCCCCCCCCCCCGCCTTTAAACACCCATCGGACTCCCCAGGGTGATATCTGCTGCTACTGCAGCCTCTGTTCCTTCCCCTCACACCTGCTCACTCCCCCGGCTTCTTCCTGTAGCCACCATCACGGCTAAACACGGAAGCCGAGGTTCTTTGCGATTTCCCTGCAAAGGCCCTTGAAGTTCCTCCACTGTGTCTGGCAGTTGCCTCTCACTCAGGTGCCTCTGCAGGCAGGTCTGGTTCTCTTGTCGCATTGCCGATACCTCCCCTGCTTAGTGATTCTCTCTGTTGGCATTTACCTGGTCTCTATTTACTCCCACCTGTGACAGAGACTGACCCAACTACCCCCTCAAATTTAGGGGAGGCGGAGAGGAAACAGGTGTTTCTCCATCAGCCCGGGAGCTGCCAGCACGCAGGGGCTACGGTGGAATTAACGCACAGCGAGGTGAACATCGGATCACCCTCTAACATCCCCAGCCCGCCTTCATGGTGGGGGGGGGGGGGCAGCGTTATCATGTCCTGAACTAAGTGACATGATCTCAGAGAGATCGATGTTTGCACACGACTCACAAACAAAACACATTTTGGAGCCAAGCAGCCCAACTTCTCACGTTTCTAGACCAGTATGCCCCCATCAGCACTGACACCACCAACAAACCCAGAGCCTCTCCGGCTCTGAGCCGGGAAAGCCAGGCCAGCGAGGCTGAGGCTGTAACCCAGGGTGACATAGGCACAGACACCACCCCTGGGCTGAGGATCAGGTGCTCCAATTTCCAGGTTTAAGTCCAGCTCCGAGTCACCTGCTTTCTGCTACAAGTTTTAATCATAAAAGCAACACATGCTTATAGTTTATCGAAAGCACTGTCGCAGTATGCAGATGCGGAAGTGTCTGCATCTCTGACGGAGACCTGCTCTCTGTGCCTCCTTCCGGAAGTGCGTCGGGAGAGTACAACACGTTATGCTGGGAAACTTGCCTGTTCTTCCCAAAGTTGTACCTGGGTTTTAAATACATCACTGCACGGAGAGCTGCCCTGTTCTTTTACTAATGGCCGCATTGGATTCCGGACGGCTGTCTCATCCTCAGCTTAATCAGTCTGCTATTGATTCACAATCAGTTGTTTTCAGAAGTTTTGCTATGACAAGCAATACGACCAGAAGCCTTTTCATATTTCTTTGCCCACTTTGGAGATATCGATACGATGGGCCAACACCAGGCTTACAGGTGTCCGTGTAGACAATAATACAATGGCCAATAATGCTGTGAGACAGACTCTGTGCTGCACATGCTCACACTGGACGCTGCTTTGGCCCCGCCCTGCATGTCTGAGTGACGCTCCCAGAAGATGCTGCCCAGTTGCCCCCGAGTTGGCAGCCCCTCCACCAGGGCCGTGAGAGTCTCTCCCCGGCCTTTAGAGAGGGGGCGGCCGGGGTCCCCCAAGGCTGTCACTGTGGGAGAGAGAGCACAGTGCACCCTGTGCACCCCCCTTCACAGGAGTGAGGGCCGCGTCTCCGGTGTTTGCTGGCCGCCGTGGACCCTCCTGGGCCGCTTGACCTCTTCGTTCCTTCAGCCATTCAGTGGCCGCTGTGTTTCTTTTTTGGTTTGTGAGAGCTTTTTGCCTATTGAGCAACTTGTTCTGCCATGTGTGTTGCCTGTTTCACTTCTTTGTTGTTCATTTCCAAAGAAGATAGACAGAGTGGTGGTGGGGGATCATTGTTGGTAGCTTTTGGAGAAGGGACAGAAAGTGAAGCTGAATTCTGTCTCCCTCCCCAGTTGTCTCTTACCATGATTCACGGTAGCATTTGGAGGCTGTGAGTCAGAACAGGTCCGAGGCTCCGGTCTCTCCCACTGGACCTGGGTTCAAACGAGGGCGTGTATTTAGAGGAAAGAAACCCCGTCTGCAAGAGCACCCAGCTGCTCCCAGCTCCACACTGCAGTTGGCAGCCGGTGCCATTCCCCAAATGCCATCCCACATATTGAAAGACCAGACATGAGGGCACATCTGGCCTACAGGAGCCCTGCGGTCTTACATCGAGGATGAGGAAGGCTCGGGAAGGGAAGAGGCGGGGCTTCTGGGCTGTTCCTCTTCAGAGGAGGGCGTTTCTCTGATTATCGCGGGGCCAGCACATCTGTGGGCTCTAAACCCCTGGGAATATATTTTGGCAAAAACCTACAATCCCATTAGTGTGAGAATACTACCACTCTGCCACTACACCCTTTCTAGCCTGGAGTAACCCCAGACGGGTGCCCAAATTCTGCTCAAGAAATTTCTTGAAGACATAAGCAATCGGATCGATGTTTATTGCAGCATTGAAACCAACCCAAGTATCCAACAGTGGGGAGTAGTAATAAATTGTTCGCTATCCAAACTGTGGAATGCAATGACGCAGTTAAAGTAACAAGACTGAACTCTAAGCATGGGCAGGGAGAGGGGCCACACGTCTGGGGAGTGAGAAATGCGAGCTGCAGGTGAACAAATGTGTGGAATCATGCTTAGGACCTCAGGACCCTTCTTTGCTTCCCCCACGTATCATCAATCCATCAGCAAATCTCTCAGTTACAGATGGAGCCTGAGTCTCTTCTTGTGCATCCCCACGAACTGGGATTGCTGCATCACCTCTCACCTGGTCTCAGGACAGTCTCCCAAACCCCCCACTGCTGCTTTCATTGCTCACTCCCCTCCAGTGTGCTGCATGCGGCTGCCAGAGATCACTGAGGGTGAAACCAGTTCAAGCCACTCCTCTGCTCAGAACCTGCACTGCTACAGGACCAATAAAATCCCAAGCACCAGACAGTGGCCCAGCCTCTATTCTACACCCCCCACACCTCCCCCTACCCCCTCACACACACTGCCCCCCCATGCCTCTGCTACTCCAGCCACAGGGTCTCCTTGCTAGCCCTCCTACACAGCATGCTCCTCCCAGACTCACTTCCCCCCAGATTGTTCCTGCTGTCACTCACCCCCAGGGAGGCTGACTTTGTGTGTCTCCTTTAGGATGGTTTGATTGCAAGGTTCCACAACTTACTCAGTGGAGCTCAGGTAGAAACCCCCTGCTTTGAATTGCCTGATTCAGCCCCAGCTCCTTCTCATCTGTTCCCCACAACTGGGGAACCAGTCTCCTGCCCCAAATGCTACATCCCTTGAAGAGAGGAACTGATTGGCAAAGGTGACGTGCAAATCAATTTGACATAAATCAAATCCTAATTTAAATGCTCCAGAGGCCAGCTCTATAAATATTTAATGGAGGATTTGAAAAAAAAAGGTCGAGCACAAAATCCTTTCTGGAACGTGCAAAATCAAGCCCTCATCCAAGACATGCTGACCATCCCTGATTGAAACAATGGGTTCTGCATGTGGGGGCGCCTGCACATCCTTTCCTCCAGTCAGCTGAGGGAAAGGGGACTCACGGAATCCCCGAAGTTTCCCAAGATTTAAATTCCCCAAACATTTTCCCACCACCCACCCACCTCAGCTGCTTTGTTTTTTGTTTGTTTGTTAGATTTTTGCTGGCTACCCCCAAACCCAAACTACAACAGTTTCTTGCCCTCCCTGGTAGCAGCTGGCTTTCACCCTCTTACCTCCCCAAATCACACAACCCCATCACTGCTCCCTTCTCTGCCCAGGAACATTCTGTCCCCAACGCCCGGGGTCAAACTGCTTCACTAGAAATGCTACTATAACCCCATCCCTTCTCAGCTCTTTGATTTGAGGAGGAGGACTCTGTGGTTATTGAGTACTTCAGCAGGCGGGAGAGGTGTGGGAGAGGAAGGGAAGGAGGATTGGAAGGAAAAAGGATCTATCCAGAAACTAACAGGATGCCGGAAAGCAAGGGGCCAGAGACACCTCAGACACTGATGGTTTTAAATCCTCCTTGGGGACTGGGACACTTCAAGAAGCTGAAAAATCACGCACATACCACAGCACCAGAGTTGCTACTTAACCTCAGGACACCTTGAGTTAGGGAAGGGTGGACTTCGGGCGCCCAGCATGGACATCACACTAGGTCACCCCTTTCTGATTCAGTGCACGCCCCTTCATTTTTATTCCAGTAATGGGACCCTGAGGCTCAGGGTGGGGAGGTGACATTGTCAAGGCCACACAGGGAGTCAGTAACCTGGGGTGAGAGTCTGTCAGTCTCTCTTGTTTTATCCCTTGCACCCCACATATGCAGACCTTCTCACCTATCTCCTGATTAAACAGCCAATTGATTCCCCTCCGAGGCAAAGCGACCAGTGTGTCAGATAAAACTGTCGTCTAAATATCCAAATTAAATCTTTGTACAGGTGTCACAAGAAAAGCCGGTAAGCCCCGCAGCCCCAGGCAGGGAAGAGCTGTCGTGCTGAAGGATCCATTTCCCGCAGAACCGGGAATGGAATCAGAAAGGCGGAGAGTCATGGAGAGGGCGTGAGTCCTGGCTGTTGGCCTGGAAAAGGTGCGGCTCTGAGACGGGGGCTGTCCTGAAAAGTACCGTCCAGGTGTTGCAGACAGGCTGCCTGTGAAAGCGCAAATGACCTGCCCGAAATAGAAGCGACTCCTCTTGGTGGTAATTGCAAGCGGGGCTGGTGAAAGGTTTTGTATGCAGAGCACAGGAAGGGGAGAGCTGGGGACATAAAGAGGATTTCATTGTGGAGCCCTGAGTGAGGAAGGGATTTTTCTTGTGTGTTTTTTTGTTTGTTTGTTTGTTTTGGTCTTTTCCAAAGAGAAAATGGTCGTATCCTTTGGACAGCAAATGGAGGTGCTGAAACCCCCACAGGGGGCGCTGTTCTGGCAGCAGGAAAATGATTCATGGAGAAATGGAGAGGAGCCATGAGTTCCCTTGGATGTCAGGGTGGCCTTGCTCCCGATCCTCTGCCCCAGCCTTGGTTTTCTCATCTGTACAATGGGAATGAGTGAACCACCCCTATGAGTGGTTCCCATCAGTGTACTGAGAATGAGTGATGGATCTTAAAAACTTAGTGTTGAACCAATGAACCAAAGAAACCAGGGACAAGAGAGCACCTACTGTGTGATTCCATTTGTATTCAGCACAAAAACAGGCAGAACTCGAGAAGCTAAAAGTCAGAAAGGTCAGGAAAGGGAGATGAGAGAGTGACAGAAAGTGAGTGGGGATTGGGGGTGGGGGTGAGGGTGCTTGTGGGTGTCTGGAATATTGTTTCTAAATTGGTGGAAATTCGTTGAGCTCTATCTTGATGATTTAGAGACTCTCAACATGCAAATCGGATCGTATCACACTCTTCTATAAGTGTGTTAAATTTTACTTAAAAGTTAACTTAAAAAAAGAAAGACAATCAATTTAGACTGTGTGCATAGTTTCTTAGAGAAGATGGAGCTGGTAGGTAAACAGCAGAAAGTAGAAGAATTATGGAAGAGAGGCAGAATGATGGTCATGGGAGATCATCTGACTCATTGCAAGGGAGAGGTGTGCTTTCAGAGGGCAGGCTCAGAGGATAGGACTCCTGGGACACCCTGTGTCCGCTATGCAGGCAGGAACCTGGGCATCCTAGAGCTCCCCAAGGACCTGAGGCACAGGATGTAGGCTGTGCACCACTGTCCTCCAGTGGCCGGTGTTGCCAGAATCCCTCTCTCATCAGGCTTGAGAATCAGGCTTTTGCCTTATCCCCCCTACTCCTGCCTGAACTGAAGTCAGGAAAGGGATGTGTTGTGACAGGATCCAGAGAAGAATGCTGGTTTTCTTTCTCTTACAAAGAAGCCTCCACCGGACCCCCTGATGAAGACTTCATGCTTATTTGCTCATTAAAAAAAAACAACAAAAACTTTTCAAGACCCATTCTCTGCTGGGGACTGATCTAGATACTAGGAATCAAGTACAACCAAGGTTATCACCACAATGGGCCAGGATTCTAGGTGATTGTTTAAGGAAGAGATGATCCCCACAGGACTTCCTTCACAGGGAGGCGGTCCCTAAAGCAGCAGCGAAACTTAAGCCGGATGCCACGCAGAACTCCCCGACTGCAACGTCAGCTGAATGTGTGCTTGATATGGAAGAGGGAAGCTTTACTAGACATAGATTTCAGATGTCACGGAACTGAGTTGCTAGCCACAGGCAGAGGATGTTGGCAGAGGGATTATGAAATGTATGAAGCTGTGTTATGTGCATCTCAAGCTTGAGGCCCAGAGAACCTGTACCGATGAAGGTGCTCTCAACTGCAGGTTCCAATAAAACACAATGGAAAGTGGCTTAAATAGTAAGAGAAGTCCCAAGGGAAGGCTGGTTAATCAGCAGTGCACCTAGACCTCAGGTTTGGCTCTGCCGTTCCCATGAGGTAAAGCTGTTTTCCCTCACTACTGCGAGATGGCTGCAGCCTCTCCAGCCATTGCATGCAAACACAGTGAGACACAATATCCTTTCTCCTGTCCTATTGTAAGAATAAAGAAAGCCTCCCGCTGGGCTCCCAGAATTTACCACATGCTTGCACCCAGGCAGTCACTTTCCATGATTGGCTTTGATCAACTGAGACTCATTCTGTGGCACTGCAGGGGAACCCAGGCTCCCCTAATGAGGCATGCTCTCCCCTTACACCCCCCTTCCTCCTCCTCCCCCCCCCCGCCACCAATCCAAAGGTCTAGACAGAACCAGGATTCTGATTAACAAGGATGTAACCTCAGATCATACCATGGAGAGCAACTGGATGCCTTCGGGAAGCTCCCCATTGAGAGTCAGATGGGAGTTGGAGGGGCCACAGGTCTCGGGTGCCATGGCCGAGGGCCACGTGTGTTCTAGGGGAGTGGAGCTAGAGAAGCCTGGCACCATCCCAGCAATAGCCCATAGGCACTGAGCGATGGTACTCACCAGGCTCAGGTCCCTGGAGCAGCCAGTGTGACCTCAACATGCAAATCTGATCATGTCACACGCTGCTTGTGACCTCCCAACATCTTTGCGTTATTCCCAGAAGCCTGATCTCGCCACCCAAGGTCCAAACTGGTCTGGCCTCTACCGCCACTTTCCACATGCCCTCATTCCATTTCCTCTCATCTCTTTGCTCCTGCTGCTCTGGACTTCTTTCTCTTTCTTCATTGCTTCAGACCTAACACATACTAGTCTTGGTAAATATTTTGTTGTATAGATAAATGCTGTTTCCTAGACAAAAATCTTACCTCTCCCCCACACACATACACACATTCTAGTTAATTCCTATTTATTCCTCCTTAACAGTTTCTTCTCTTCTTGCAAATGAAACCCTCCCTATAATTCTCTTTCAGAGGCCTCTAGACTTTTCTGCTCCTACTTGCCCTGGTTGTTTTGATGTATTTATGTGATTATTTGGTCAGTGTCTGTTTTTCTCCATCTCTGTGTGCATTTCAAGGACACTGTTTGTCTTTCTGTATCTCCCTGGCTATACTTCCAGGGCCTGGTCTATCTGGGGCTCAAGTAGAGTCCCCAAAACTGCCAGAAGGAGGTGGTCTTCTGTGGTCATCCAGCGTGGTGGGGGTGCCGCGGGCCCGAGCTGCCTCTCAGCCTCCAGCCCCCAGTTCTGCCTGGGGCTGGCGCTCCGCTCGCAGAGCAGGCTCATGGCGCACCCGGTGGTGGGTGGTGCCATCACCAAAGGCGCCCTCTCCGGTGGTTGGGTTCGGGCTGATGCCGCCTGCCAGCAGGCACACGGGCTGGTGGAGGGGCCGTGCTGTCAGCCCTGCCACCCCCTCTGCCGGGGCCCGTGTGCAGCTCATCAGTTGCACAGAAGCCCTGCTCTTCCCCAGCCCCCACTTTGTGCATCTTCTGCTCCACACGTTTCCTTGTGTGTCCTGGCTGTCCCCTCCTCCAACAGGTGCTTGTCAGCTTTGATCTTTTAATCCAGGATTGGCCAGAGCAGGATTGACAGACATGCATTTAAACGGAGCCTCCCTGCAGCTGAGACCTGCTGCCGTTGGAGAGAGCAGGGACAGACAGGCTGCCAGGCCTCTGAGCTGGACCGTGGGGCCTCCGGATCTTCTCTGACCCCTCAACACCCAAACCTGGCTGATGCCGGGGGTGTGCCCTGCCCGTCCTCAGGGCGCCCCAGGGAAGCTCTCTGTCTCCGCAGCCATGTGCTGCGGCCATAGGTTGAGAAGGGGACCCTTTGTTGAAAAGCACTTATTGTGAATCGGGGTCTGTCCGGGGGCCTGGACTAACAGGGAGGATGAGAGAACGTGTCATGCCTCACTCAGAGCTCACATTCTATGTGGGGAGTCTCCTGAGCCCCAAATGGCAATGTAAACTGAGGAGTGCTTCGTTGGGGTGTGGGGGGAGCATGCCAGGCATCTAGAGCAAAGGCATGTAACGTGTGTGTGTGTGTGTGTGTGTGTGTGTGTGTGTGTACACGTGCGCATGCGCATGCGCAGGGCAACAGAAGACAAAGATTTCCAGAAGTAACACTTGCACTGAGACTTTAGCCAAACAGGGAGTCTGGGGTGGGGTGCTGGGGCAGAGCAGCAGCATGTGCAAAGACCAGGGCGTTTGGGGCGTGGCCGGTAGTCCAGATGGGGTGTCCAGGGTGAGGGGTGAGTGGTGAGCAGCGAGAGACGAGGCTGGCGTCTAGATCCGGAGGTGTGGTTCTTGATCATCACCCATTAACCCGGCTGTTGAGTCATTCGGAGCCCAGCACGGGCCAGGGCGGTCCCAGGACCAAACAGAAATAGTCCTGTGTTCATGGTCGGTCAGAGTCCATCTGGTCACACCTGGTCTTTGTTTTGAAGGTGAAGTGTGCTTGGGTTGTAATGGAACTTGTCAAACAGGCCAGACTCACCTCGCTGTGAGCCTCTTCTCCTCCAGGGAGCGGGAGCCTGGGATTAAACGCAGATACACAGGGTCAGGGCACAGGAAGCAGGCTGCCACGTCCCCGGTGGGAGCGCATTCCCATGGAGGGAGCCCCTTCTCAGCGAGTACAACCTCCGGCTAATGGCCGGTCCCTCAGGCCCCCCCCCCCCCCCCCGCCGCCACACACACACACACACACACACACACACACACCTTCCCAAGGCCTTTCTGAGGTCTGAGAACGGAAATCCATCAGCCTCACGACTAAGCTGGGGAGCGTTCGGCTCTAATGGGGTCACTGGCGGGGCAGCAGATGAAACCGAGCAGCGACAGGAGGGCAGAGGTAACTGAAGCGCGAGAGGAAATCCACAGGGAGTTTCCGCCTCCGCTCAGAACAGTGTTCCTCACTTCTCCCCTGCGCCCAGCATCTCGAAAGGTCAGACGCTGAGGGCTTGTAGCAAGCAATTCAAAGCACCCGGGGCGTGCCAGGACCGGGAAGCGCCTGCGCCCCACGGAGATGGCAGTTTCCAGAAGACACAGCTCCTCCAGGAGCTGCTCACGCGGCACAGGCTCCCGCGAGGCCCCCGTGGGGGTGGCACGCCGGGAGCCAGGCACGACTCGGAGGAAACAAGGACCCCCTTTCTGAGCATAAAATTGAGTTCTGGCGTAGTAGCTTATTCCATTGTGTTTTGTTTTGTTTGTTTTACATGTTTTTGTTGATTTCAGAGAGAGGAGGAGAGAGAGAGAGAGTTGGAAACATCAATGGTAAGAGAGCATCCTCGATCAGCTGCCTTCGCCCTTCTTCCCCCCCAACCCCGTCCCCCTCGTCCACGCTGCCACTGGGGATGGAGCCCCCAACCTGGGCTTATGCCCTGACTGTGAATCAAACCGGACCTCCTAGTTCAGAGGTTGGCACTCACTCACTGAGCCACGCTGTGGGCACTTTCAGAGTACTCATCTTTCTTCCCTGCTTTCCCTGAAGGATTGCTTCTTTGTCATGGAAACTGGAAAAATTGCACCAAGACATCTGGGTGTTTGTCCCCTCCTCTGCCCGGAGCCTGCCAAGTGTTGGGTCGGCAGAGGGAAGCACCACTCCGGCCCGGGCGTGTCCCTCGCCGTTTCCTGCCCTCTGGCTCTCCTCACTCGCATAGTGGACCGGGGTCTCTTCTCCGTGTCTTCTCCTTTTCCTTTTATTCGCCTGTTTCTGAATCAGGGGAGATTTTCTCCAGCTTCTCTTTACATTTCTTTTTCGATCCTCTCTGATATGCAGTGGACGGCCTCACGCTCCCATTGCGATTCTGTTGCTAATTCAGCCAACACGGCCTTCGCTTGCGTGGGCTCTTCCAGGTTCACAGGCCCCTCTGTGAGCAGCTCCTCCGAGGCCCAGATGCGGCGCCGCCTTTCATCTGGTCGAGAAAATTCTGAGCTTTTCTCCGCAGCAGGTCTGCATTACATCGCGACTCCTTTCTTCCCCTTCTCAGCCTCGCGTTTTCTCATGCGGCCAAACTTTGTTCTCCGTTGGCTCGCTCTTACAGTGTGAGGTCCGTGCTTATCGTAAAGTGGGAACCTGTATGGATTCTAAGAGGGATTCGGTAGATCTTTGATTGGATATTTCAAGCCACATGAAAGGAAAAGGCGGACATTGCATTCATTGTAATTTTCCTTTTCATAGATTCAGCTGCTTGGAGAGATAAGAGAGGGGAGCCGGAGCCAACAGACATCTCTGGCGAGGAGATGTGCCGGGGGAAGGGCTGCCTTTGTGTGTGGGGAAGCCAGAGGTGGCCCGCTTCGGCCAGCAGATCCCAGCGTCTCTGCCTTTCTTCCGGCTCCAAGCAGGAATCAGCGCCCCAGAGGGCTGGTCCCATCCTGGCCACTGGCTCCGCTTCCGTTCCCAACGGTGCTGTGGCTTCCCACCCTGCCCTCGCCCTCCTGCCGTAGCAGGTGTGTAAGGCCCAGCGGCTCTCTCCCGTTTGCTCCCGGCCTGGCCCGTTGTCCCCACACTCACAGGCCTGTGCAGAGCTGTGCTGGCCCAGCTCACCCTGTGCACCCCACACCTGCTGCCCATCCTCTTGCTCCTCCGGCATGGGGGAGTGGCCGCCCTCAGTTCACAGTCTCGTTTGTCATCTCCGTGGCAGTTTGGGGACCACACGGGAAGGCGGCGGGAACACCCTGAGGAGTTCTCAGCTGGTATTGTGATTCTGACTTATGCCCAAGGGAATACTTACTTGTTCAAGGTTAGGGTGAAGGAGAGGGGGACATATGCAGTAAAGAGCAGGAAGGCAAGGAGAGAGGGGGAAGGAAGGAAGGAAGGAAGGAAGGAAGGAAGGAAGGAAGGAAGGGAGGGAAGGAAGGAAGGAGGAAAGGAGGGAGGGAGGGAGGGAGAGAGGAAGGGAGGAAGAGAGGAAGGGAGGAAGAGAGAGAGAGTAAGAGAGAAAGGAAGGAAGGAAGGGAGGGACAGAGGGAGGGAGGGGGAGGGAGAGGAAGGGAGGAAGAGAGAGAGAGAGAAAGAAAGAAAGAAAGAAAGAAAGAAAGAAGAAAGAAAGAAGAAAGAAAGAAATGGGAGGGAGGGAGGGAAGGAGGGAGAAAGGGAAAGAGGGAGGGAGGGAGGGAGGGAGGAAGGAAGGAAGGAAGGAAGGAAGGAAGGAAGGAAGGAAGGGAGGAAAGCTGGAGTGGCTCAGTTGGTTGAGCAGCGTACTGTGCACCGAGAGGTCGCCTATTTGATTCCCGGTCAGAGTACATGCCAGGGTTATGGGCTCCCTCCCCAGTAGGGGCTGTGCAAGGGGCAGCAGGTCAGTGTTTCTTATTTCTCATCAATGTTTCTCTCTCTCTCTCTCTCTCTCTCTCTCTCTCTCTCTCTCTCTCTCTCTCTCTCTCTCTTCCCCTTACTCTCCCAAATCAATAAAAATGTTTTGTAAAAACAAAGCACAGAATAGAAAGGAGGATGGCCCACCCGGTGGTCTGTGTGCCCACTCGTGCCCTGTGGTACCTCCCACTGCTGTAACCAAAGGAGAGGTTCCCAGGGCGTCCCAGGCCCTCGGGCTATTTGAGGAACCCGATGATGCTCGGGTGCTGTCTGCGTGATCTCCCTGCTGGCCCCCTTCACTCTGCCACCCATGCCTCTGGGGAGAGGACACCCAAAGGGTTTTTCATGTTCTTGTCTTGGAAGTGGGCCATGGTGGGGCAACAGGAGTTATAGAAGCAAGGCAGCCGTCCACGCCCCTGCTGTGGAAACGAGAACGCCGCCTCTTTGCCCCCAGTTCCTGGGTAGGTCACTGGTTTAGCTTCTCTTGCTCTAATGGGGTCAGACACTAGTGTCCGAAGGGGGAAGGGAGACAGAGAGAGGGAGATCTCAGAATGAACAGCACTCAGACCGCAAATGCCGCACCATGTGAGGAAAGTACTCCAGGAGTTAAGCACCATTATCGGAAAATAGATTTTCCTGTCCAGAATGCAAACAAGACAGCAGGCCTTGTAGGTGGGGCTGGAGGGAAGCTTGGGAGACAACGAGAGAGAGCGGGCGCTCCCCGCTCAGGAGGAGGACTGGAATTCTGGGGAATTTTTTACAGATGCTGTGACCCTTCCCTCACAGTCCAGTCCAGTGAAAAGTTACCCCAGGCCCACCCAGGAAAACGGGCCTGCGTGAGCAGGACTGCATTGCCAGGGCCACGCCAGCACGTGGAATTTCTTTATGGGTCCACGTGGCTGGCTTACGTATATTGTGCCCTGGGGGTGTCCGTCAGCCTTTAGGCTGTGTGTCACTGCGGGGACCCCTGGTGGTTAGAATCTGGGTCAGGGCCAAAACCAGTTTGGCTCAGTGGATAGAGCGTCGGACTGCGGACTGAAGGGTCCCAGGTTCGATTCCTGACAAGGGCATGTACGTTGGCTGCGGGCACATCCCCAGTAGGGGGCATGCAGGAGGCAGCTGATCGATGTTTCTCTCTCATCGATGTTTCTGACTTTCTGTCCCTCTCCCTTCCTCTCTGTGAAAAATCAATAAAATATATATATTTTTTAAAAAGAATCTGGGTCAGGGACCCCTGGCGGAGAGTATCTGGGTAGCACATTCCCTTATAGAAGGAGAGGAAGGCATGAAAATGGGTCCCTGAGCACTCAGGGCCCGAGTCTGGGGGGCATTAAGAGATTCCTGGGCTCTCAGGCCATCTGCTCGCATCAGCTGCCGGTGCAGAAAGGCGGGGAAGCACCGCCGGCTGGGTGTTTCCTTCTCTGTGAAACGAGGTGGTCGTGTTCCTGCAGGTTCAGTGCCTGTGAGGTGTGATTGTGGCTGGAATGCGGGTACCCTCGGGCACAGGTGAATGCGACAGGAGAGACGGACATGGGCAGCGGTTAATGACACTGCTTCGTCCGTCTACTTAACATGTGCCGGCACTTATGGAGCACCGGCTCTGGGCCGTGCCCTCTGACCGGTGTGGTCAAGGGGGCCCTTCCCCATCTCTGCTCCGCTCACAACAAGTCTGAACCCATATCTCAACTCTCTCCCTGTCCTGCTTCTAGACGTGCTTCTTTATCCTTGAAATCCCAAACATTTACCAAGACTTCTGGGTGTTTATCTCTTCTCATTATTTGTTCCCAGAACTCACCAAGTCTATTTGATTTGCTACTAGAAGTCATCCTTCCACTCAGCCGAGTTTTCATCATGATTTCTGCATGCTCTGCTCTCCTCCTCAGCCAGAATCGCGGTGTCCTGGATTCGTGTGCCCCATCAATTCTTTACCTGCTTTTCCACGTCTCCACGGAGTGCTGCGAGGGCTGGTGTCCCCAGCTAATGGGTGTTCCCGCCGTGGTGAGAGCCAGTTCGCCGTGGCTCTCTCTGGAAAGCCAATACGCTTCTCCCGCACCACCTCCGGGAGGGTGCACACAGGAGCGGCCCTGGCCTGCGATGTCAGGTCCTTCTGGGGAACTTGTGCCACTGCCAGAGGGCGGTCCCTCCAAGGGCCTCCCCGGGCCTCCCAGGAGCGAGGGAGCAGGAGGCCAGAGAGTGGAGGAGGTCAGATGGGACGGCCACACACACAACAGGCATCATCTCAGCCTCACTCTGGGGAGCACTGACAACTGAATCAAATCAGGCTCATGACCCGCCCACAGCATTGCCACCCCGTGTCCTCCACACAGCCCCCACCTGCCTCGGAGCACAGAACAAAGGCCCCCAAAGCCCAGTGCTGCTGTGGAAACAGCACAGGCAGGAAGGGCCAGCCATGGTGCGGTCTGTGGGAAGGGCACACACGCGTGTCTCCTTGGGGGAGGTGGTCCCCAGTGGGTGGAAGTAAGGTGGCCTGTTTTCTTCTGGGTTCTGCATGTCTCCGATGTCTCATAATAGCATGTTTTCCACTCGTATGACCAGTATTCTTATTATTAGTTGAAGGAGGAGTCTAGTGTATCACTCATCACTGTGAAGTGTAGGGTGGCCAGCTGGTCCCGGTTGGTCCAGGACTTCTGCCAGGTTTTAGCACCCAAAGGCCCCCCACATTCAGGGACCCCCCAGTCCTGGGCACACCAAGGTGGTGGGCCATCATCCAGTGTGACAGGGAAACAGCGTGAAAGGGGAGTGACCACGGAAAGGGAGCACTGAGGTGAGCGTGGCCCAAGGCTGGCCCGGCGAGGACGTGTGCCTTTGTTGCCAGAACCAGATCCTAACCTGACATCACGTTTCCACATGGACCGTGTGGGGAGCACGTTCATTACAGTCCCCCCCAACCCCCTCCCCAACACACACACCAGTAAATATGACCCAGTTATTTCTGAACTCTGACCAGCAAGACTAACAGCTTTCACGTGGGGGGGAGGGGGAAAGAGGGGAGGGGGCGCGGGGGGGAGGGGTATCCGATGGAGAGGAGGCCAACAATGAGAGCGGGTGGGACTTCCGTGTGGGGAAGGAGGGAAAGGCACCTCCCAGGGCTGCAGCCCATGGCCGGGAGCGGCGCAGCACTAAGTGGAGCTTCCTGAGTGCATGGGCTTCTGATCTTCATGAGGTCTCCATGCTAGGAGAGGTTCATACCCCCAGCGCTGGGTGCGGGAACTGCCCAGAGAGGTGAATTCCGTGCTAGGGGAGTGTTCTCACCGTCAATGCTCAGTGCAGGAACTGCCCAGAGAGGTGAATTCCATGCTAGGAGAGTGTTCGTACCGCTGTTCAGTGAGGGAACAGGCCCAGAGAGGTGAATTCGTTTGCCCAGTACCAAGCTGGGACTCAAATCTGACCCTGTCTGCTGTCAGGGTCCGGTGAGTCCATGTGGGGTGTAGTCAGAACCCTCAATGTGCATGACTTTGGTTAAGCCCCTTAACTTGTGTCTGTCTCAGTTTCCTTTCCTGTCAGGGTGGGTGCTGTCCCCTGAGTGAGGGCAGAGTGGTTAGGAACCCCTCCACGAAGGATAGGTGGGGGTGCCCTTCGCAGTCCCTCAGGTGGTCCCCATGTTGCCTCTGTCACACCAAGGACGTTTCCACCCGAGGATGAAGGAACAGCAGAAGGCTCAGAAGCCCTGGGGTCCAGAGCCCACGGCCATTTCCACGTTGGGCTGTTAAATGAGTAAGGTGCTGCGGGGGGGGGGGGTCCCCAGAAAGAGCCCTGGAGTTCTGTGGTTTCTGGAGGATGGCTTTGGGGACGGATGGGGCAGGCAGGCCTGTGGAGTGGGGAGGAGACAGGGTCTGGTCTGGAGGAGAGGCGGGAGAAAAAGGAAGAGAAGTGAAGGCAGCATGATGGAGAAACAAGATTTGCAATGAATGTGAGGGATGCTATGGAAACTACGTTTTGAATGCCATTTAATTGGTTTATTAGTGTAATCCAGTTGCAGTGTGATTTGATTCAGACTTCCGGTGTGTGTGAGGCAGCACTCATCAAGGGCTCTGCCAGTCTCTACACACAGCAAATGGCTACCAGAGGGAGGAGTGCTGCTGGGCGATGGGAGAGGAGAGGGAGAGAGGAACGGGAGGAGAGGGGAGAGGTACAGAGAGGAGAGAAGGGGAGTGGGGAGGGGAATAGAGGGGAGAGATCAGGAGCAGAGGAGAAGTACAGAGGGGAAAGAAGGGGAGAGGAGGGGAGAGGAGGAGAGGAATGGAGGGGAGAGAAGGGGAGAGGAGGGGGAGAGGAGGAGAGGAATGGAGGGGAGAGAAGGGGAGAGGAGGGGGAGAGGAGGAGAGGAATGGAGGGGAGAGAAGGGGAGAGGAATAGAGAGGAGGAGAGGAATGGAGAGGAGATGGGGAGAGGAGGAGAGGAATGGAGAGGAGATGGAGAGAGGAGAAGAAGGGAGAGGAGAGGAATGGAGAGGAGATGGGGAGAGAAGGAGAGGAGAGGAATGGAGAGGAGGAGAGGAATGGAGAGGAATGGAGAGGAGGAGAGGAATGGAGAGGAATGGAGAGGAGGAGAGGAACGAAGATGAATGGAGAGGAGGAGAGGAATGGAGAGGAGGAGAGGGATGGAGAGGAGGAGAGGAATGGAGAGGATGGGGAGGAATGGAGAGGGGGAGAGGAGGAGAGGAATGGAGAGGAGGAGAGGAATGGGGAGGAGAGGAATGGAGAGGAGGAGAAGAATGGAGAGGGGGAGAGGAATGGAGAGGAATGGAGAGGAGGAGAGGAATGGAGAGGAATGGAGAGGAGGAGAGGAATGAGGAGGAGAGGAATGGAGAGGAGGAGAGGAATGGACATGAATGGAGAGGAGGAGATGAATGGAGAGGAATGGAGAGGAGGAGAGGAATGGAGAGGAATGGAGAGGAGGAGAGGAATGGAGAGGAATGGAGAGGAGGAGAGGAATGGAGAGGAATGGAGAGGAGGAGAGGAATGGAGAGGAGAAGAATGGAGAGGAGGAGAGGAATGGAGAGGAGGAGAGGAATGGAGAGGAATGGAGAGGAGGAGAGGAATGGAGAGGAATGGAGAGGAGGAGAGGAATGGAGAGGAATGGAGAGGAGAAAAGGGGAGAGGAGGGGGAGAGGGGGAGAGGAGGAGAGGAATGGAGGGGAGAGAAGGGGAGAGGAGGGGGAGAGGAGGAGAGGAATGGAGGGGAGAGAAGGGGAGAGGAATAGAGAGGAGGAGAGGAATGGAGAGGAGATGGGGAGAGGAGGAGAGGAATGGAGAGGAGATGGAGATAGGAGAAGAAGGGAGAGGAGAGGAATGGAGAGGAGATGGGGAGAGAAGGAGAGGAGAGGAATGGAGAGGAGGAGAGGAATGGAGAGGAATGGAGAGGAGGAGAGGAACGAAGATGAATGGAGAGGAGGAGAGGAGGAGAGGAATGGAGAGGAATGGAGAGGAGGAGAGGAATGGGGAGGAGAGGAATGGAGAGGAGGAGAGGAATGGACATGAATGGAGAGGAGGAGAGGAATGGAGAGGAATAGAGAGGAGGAGAGGAATGGAGAGGAATGGAGAGGAGGAGAGGAATGGAGAGGAATGGAGAGGAGGAGAGGAATGGAGAGGAATGGAGAGGAGGAGAGGAATGGAGAGGAATGGAGAGGAGGAGAGGAATGGAGAGGAATAGAGAGGAGGAGAGGAATGGAGAGGAGGAGAGGAATGGAGAGGAGGAGAGGAATGGAGAGGAATGGAGAGGAGGAGAGGAATGGGGAGGAGAGGAATGGAGAGGAGGAGAGGAATGGACATGAATGGAGAGGAGGAGAGGAATGGAGAGGAATGGAGAGGAGGAGAGGAATGGAGAGGAATGGAGAGGAGGAGAGGAATGGAGAGGAATGGAGAGGAGGAGAGGAATGGAGAGGAATGGAGAGGAGGAGAGGAATGGAGAGGAATGGAGAGGAGGAGAGGAATAGAGAGGAATGGAGAGGAGGAGAGGAATGGAGAGGAGGAGAGGAATGGAGAGGAATGGAGAGGAGGAGAGGAATGGAGAGGAGGAGAGGAATGGAGAGGAATGGAGAGGAGGAGAGGAATGGAGAGGAATGGAGAGGAGGAGAGGAATGGAGAGGAGGAGAGGAATGGAGAGGAGGAGAGGAATGGAGAGGAGGAGAGGAATGGAGAGGAATGGAGAGGAGGAGAGGAATGGAGAGGAGAGGAATGGAGAGGAGGAGAAGAATGGAGAGGGGGAGAGGAATGGAGAGGAATGGAGAGGAGGAGAGGAATGGAGATGAATGGAGAGGAGGAGAGGAATGGAGAGGAAGAGAAAAGGAGAGGAATGGAGGGGAGAGGAGGAGAGGAATGGAGAGGAGAGGGGAGAGGAGCAGAGGAATGGAGAGGAGGATAGGAATGGAGGGGAGGGGGAGAGGAGGAGAGGAATGGAGGGAAGAGAAAAGGAGTAGAATGGAGGTGAGAGGAGGAGAGGAGGAGGGGAATGGAGGGGAGAGGGGGGAGTGGAGGAGAGGAGTTGAAGGGATGGGGAGAGGGAGAGAGAGAGAGGAAGGAACAGAAAAAAGAGGGAGGGTAGAAAGAAGGCAGGCGAGAAGGGCGAGAAGGGCGAGAAGCTATAGGAAGAGAAGAAGATGTTGGTCTCATTCCTGGTGGTAAGACTGGCTTAGTGTGTGTATATGGGGACTGAGGACTGAAAGGTGAACACACCCACAGTTGGTGCAGAGCTGGGACTGGAGCCCAGACCTACCTGCCTGCCAGCGCAGAGCTTCCCTGGACTCCAGAGTCCTGTTCAGAAACTCCCCACTCTGCCATGCTTTCCAGCAGTGCCCTGCTTTCCCGCGTTGCCATGCTTTCCCACGGTGCCCTGCTTTCCCACATTGCCACACTTTCCCACGGTGCCCTGCTTTCCCGCGGTGCCCTGCTTTCCGACATTGCCACACTTTCCCGCGGTGCCACGCTTTCCCACGGTGCCCTGCTTTCCTGCGGCGCCCTGCTTTCCCACATTGCCACACTTTCCCGCGGTGCCACGCTTTCCCGCGGTGCCCTGCTTTCCCGCGGTGCCCTGCTTTCCCACATTGCCACACTTTTCCGCGGTGCCCTGCTTTCCCGCGTTGCCACGCTTTCCCGCGGTGCCCTACTTTCCCGCGGTGCCCTGCTTTCCCACTTTGCCACGCTTTCCCGCGGTGCCACACTTTCCCACGGTGCCCTGCTTTCCCGTGTCACCACGCATTCCCGCGGTGCCCTGCTTTCCCGCGGTGCCACGCTTTCCCACATTGCCACACTTTCCCATGGTGCCCTGCTTTTCCGTGTCTCCACGAATTCCCGCGGTGCCCTGCTTTCCCGCGGTGCCCTGCTTTCCCGTGGTGCCACGCTTTCCCGCGGTGCCACACTCTCCCACCGTGCCCTGCTTTCTCGCAGTGCCACGCTTTCCCGCAGTGCCCTGCTTTCCCGCATTGCCACGCTTTCCCGCAGTGCCCTGCTTTCCCGCATTGCCACGCTTTCCCGCTGTGCCCTGCTTTCCCGCGGTGCCCTGCTTTCCCATATTGCCACACTTTTCCGCGGTGCCCTGCTTTCCCGCGGTGCCCTACTTTCCCGTTTCACCACACTTTCCCACGTTGCCATGCATTCCCGCGGTGCCCTGCTTTCCCGTGTTACCACACTTTCCCACGTTGCCATGCATTCCCGCGGTGCCCTGCTTTCCCGTGTCACCACACTTTCCCACGTTGCCATGTATTCCCACGGTGACCTGCTTTCCCGCGGTGCCCTGCTTTCCCGCGGTGCCACTCTTTTCCGCGGTGCCACACTCTCCCACCGTGCCCTGCTTTCTCGTGGTGCCACGCTTTCCCACAGTGCCCTGCTTTCCCGCATTGCCACGCTTTCCCGCCGTGCCCTGCTTTCCCGCGGTGCCCTGCATTCCCACATTGCCACACTTTCCCACGGTGCCCTGCTTTCCCGTGACACCACGCATTCCCGCGGTGCCACGCTTTCCCGCAGTGCCCTGCTTTCCCGCATTGCCACGCTTTCCCGCATTGCCACGCTTTCCCACATTGCCACACTTTCCCGTGGTGCCACGCTTTCCGGCGGTGCCCTGCTTTCCCGCGGTGCCCTGCTTTCCCACGGTGCCCTGCTTTCCCGCAGTGCCACGCCATCCCGCGGTGCCCTGCTTTCCCGCATTGCCACGCTTTCCCACGGTGCCCTGCTTTCCCGCGGAGCCACGCTTTCCAACGGTGCCCTGCTTTCCAGCAGTACCCCGCTTTCCCGTGTCACCACGCATTCCAACGGTGCCCTGCTTTCCCGCGGTGCCACGCTTTCCCGCGGAGCCACGCTTTCCCGCGGTGCCCTGCTTTCCCATATTGCGACACTTTCCCGCAGCGCCACGCTTTCCCACGGTGCCCTGCTTTCCCGCGGTGCCCTGCTTTCCCATATTGCCACACTTTCCCGCAGTGCCACGATTTCCCACAGTGCCCTGCTTTCCCATGTCACCACGCTTTCCCACAGTGCCCTGCGTTCCCGCAGTGCCCTGCTTTCCCGTGTCAAAACGCATTCCCGTGTTGCCCTGCTTTCCCGCAGTGCCTGCTTTCCCACATGACCACACTTTCCCACGTTGCCATGCATTCCCGCGGTGCCCTGCTTTCCCGCGGTGCCCTGCTTTCCCACATTGCCACACTTTCCCACGTTGCCCTGCTTTCCCATGTCACCACGCATTCCCGCGGTGCCCTGCTTTCCCGCGGTGCCCTGCTTTCCCGCGGTGCCAAGCTTTCCCGCGGTGCCACACTCTCCCACCGTGCCCTGCTTTCTCGCGGTGCCACGCTTTCCCGCAGTGCCCTGCTTTCCCGCATTGCCACGCTTTCCCGCGGTGCCCTGCTTTCCCGCGGTGCCCTGCTTTCCCATATTGCCACACTTACCCACGGTGCCCTGCTTTCCCGTGTCACCACGCATTCCCGCGGTGCCCTGCTTTCCCGCGGTGCCCTGCTTTCCCGCATTGCCACACTTTCCCACGGTGCCCTGCTTTCCCACATTGCCACACTTTCCCACGTTGCCATGCATTCCTGCGGTGCCCTGCTTTCCCGTGTCACCACACTTTCCCATGTTGCCATGCCTTCCCACGGTGCCCTGCTTTCCCGTGTCACCACGCATTCCCGCGGTGCCCTGCTTTCCCGCGGTGCCCTACATTCCCATGTTGCCACACTTTCCAACGATGCCCTGCTTTCCCGTGTCGCCACGCTTTCCCGCGGTGCCACACTCTCCCACAGTGCCCTGCTTTCACGCGGTGCCACGCTTTCCCGCAGTGCCCTGCTTTCCCGCATTGCCACGCTTTCCCGCGGTGCCCTGCTTTCCCGCGGTGCCCTGCTTTCCCACATTGCCACACTTTCCCGCGGTGCCACGCTTTCCGGCGGTGCCCTGCTTTCCCGCGGTGCCCTGCTTTCCCACGGTGCCCTACTTTCCTGCAGTGCCACGGCTTCCTGCGGTGCCCTGCTTTCCCGCATTGCCACGCTTTCCCACGGTGCCCTGCTTTCCCGCGGAGCCACGCTTTCCCACGGTGCCCTGCTTTCCCGCGGTGCCACGCTTTCCCGCGGAGCCCTGCTTTCCCGCGGTACCCTGCTTTCCCGCGGTGCCCTGCTTTCCCATATTGCCACACTTTCTCGCGGTGCAACACTTTCCCACGGTGCCCTGCTTTCCCGCGGTGCCCTGCTTTCCCATATTGCCACACTTTCCCGCAGCGCCACGCTTTCCCACGGTGCCCTGCTTTCCCGCGGTGCCCTGCTTTTCAATATTGCCACACTTTCCCGCATTGCCACGCTTTCCCGCAGTGCCCTGCTTTCCCGTGTCACCACGCTTTCCCACGGTGCCCTGCTTTCCCGGGGTGCCCTGCTTTCCCGTGTAACCACGCATTCCCGCGGTGCCCTGCTTTCCCGCAGTGCCCTGCTTTCCCACATTGCCACACTTTCCCGCGGTTCCACGCTTTCCCACGGTGCCCAGCTTTCCCTCGGTGCCCTGCTATCCCCTGTCACCACGCATTCCCACGGTGCCCTGCTTTCCCACGGTGCCCTGCTTTCCCGTGGTGCCACGCTTTCCCGCGGTACCGTGCTTTCCTGCATTGCCACGCTTTCCCACAGTGCCCTGCTTTCCCGTGGTGTCCTGATTTCCCATGTCACCACCCATTCCCGCGGTGCCCTGCTTTCCCGCAGTGCCCTGCTTTCCCACATTGCCACACTTTCCCACGTTGCCATGCATTCCAGCGGTGCCCTGGTTTCCTGTGTCACCACGCTTTCCCGCGGTGCCCTGCTTTCCCTCGGTGCCCTGCTTTCCCGCGATGCCACGCTTTCCTGCGGTGCCACACTTTCCCACGGTGCCCTGCTTTCTCGCGGTGCCACACTTTCCCACGGTGCCCTGCTTTCCCGCATTGCCACGCTTTCCCAAGGTGCCCTGCTTTCCTGCGGTCCCCTGCTTTCCCTCATTGCCACACTTTCCCGCCTTGCTACGCATTCTCATGGTGCCCTGCTTTCCCGCGGTGCCCTGCTTTCCCACATTGCCACACTTTCCCACCTTGCTACGCATTCTCATGGTGCCCTGCTTTCCCGCGGTGCCCTGCTTTCCCACATTGCCACACTTTCCCACGTTGCCATGCATTCCTTCGGTGCCCTGCCTTCCCTTGTTACCATGCATTCCAGCGGTGCCCTGATTTCCCGCGGTGCCCTGCTTTCCCGTGTCACCACGCTTTTCCACGGTGCCCTGCTTTCCCACATTGCCACACTTTCTCACGGTGCCACGCGTTCCGGCGGTGCCCTGCTTTCCCGCGGTGCTCTGCTTTCCCACATTGCCACACCTTCCCACGTTGCCATGCATTCCCGCGGTGCCCTGCTTTCCCTTGTCACCACGCATTCCCGCGGTGCCCTGCTTTCCCGTGTCACCACGCTTTCCCGCGGTGCCCTGCTTTCCCACGGTGCCCTGCTTTTCCGTGTCACCACGCATTCCCCCGGTGCCCTGCTTTCCCGCAGTGCCCTGCTTTCCCGTGGTGTCCTGATTTCCCGTGTCACCACCCATTCCCGCGGTGCCCTGCTTTCCCGCAGTGCCCTGCTTTCCCACATTGCCACACTTTCCCACGTTGCCATGCATTCCAGCGGTGCCCTGGTTTCCTGTGTCACCACGCTTTCCCGCGGTGCCCTGCTTTCCCTCGGTGCCCTGCTTTCCCGCGATGCCACGCTTTCCTGCGGTGCCACACTTTCCCACGGTGCCCTGCTTTCTCGCGGTGCCACACTTTCCCACGGTGCCCTGCTTTCCCGCATTGCCACGCTTTCCCAAGGTGCCCTGCTTTCCTGCGGTCCCCTGCTTTCCCTCATTGCCACACTTTCCCGCCTTGCTACGCATTCTCATGGTGCCCTGCTTTCCCGCGGTGCCCTGCTTTTCCACATTGCCACACTTTCCCACGTTGCCATGCATTCCTTCGGTGCCCTGCCTTCCCTTGTTACCATGCATTCCAGCGGTGCCCTGATTTCCCGCGGTGCCCTGCTTTCCCGTGTCACCACGCTTTTCCACGGTGCCCTGCTTTCCCACATTGCCACACTTTCTCACGGTGCCACGCGTTCCGGCGGTGCCCTGCTTTCCCGCGGTGCTCTGCTTTCCCACATTGCCACACCTTCCCACGTTGCCATGCATTCCCGCGGTGCCCTGCTTTCCCTTGTCACCACGCATTCCCGCGGTGCCCTGCTTTCCCGTGTCACCACGCTTTCCCGCGGTGCCCTGCTTTCCCACGGTGCCCTGCTTTTCCGTGTCACCACGCATTCCCCCGGTGCCCTGCTTTCCCGCAGTGCCCTGCTTTCCCGTGTCACCACGCTTTCCCACGGTGCCCTGCTTTCCCGCGCTGCCCTGCTTTCCCGCGCTGCCCTGCTTTCCCGCGGTGCCACGCTTTCCCGCGGTGCCACACTCTCCCACCGTGCCCTGCTTTCCCGCAGTGCCCTGCTTTCCCGCATTGCCACGCTTTCCCGCGGTGCCCTGCTTTCCCGCGGTGCCCTGCTTTCCCACATTGCCACACTTACCCACGGTGCCCTGCTTTCCCGTGTCACCACGCATTCCCGCGGTGCCCTGCTTTCCCGCGGTGCCACGCTTTCCCGCGGTGCCACACTCTCCCACCGTGCCCTGCTTTCCCACATTGCCACACTTTCCCGTGGTGCCACGCTTTCCGGCGGTGCCCTGCTTTCCCGCGGTGCCCTGCTTTCCCGCGGTGCCCTGCTTTCCCGCGGTGCCCTGCTTTCCCGCAGTGCCATGCCTTCCCGCGGTGCCCTGCTTTCCCGCATTGCCACGCTTTCCCACGGTGCCCTGCTTTCCCGCGGAGCCACGCTTTCCAACGGTGCCCTGCTTTCCAGCAATACCCCGCTTTCCCGTGTCACCACGCATTCCAACGGTGCCCTGCTTTCCCACAGTGCCCTGCTTTCCCGTGTCACCACGCTTTCCCACAGTGCCCTGCGTTCCCGCAGTGCCCTGCTTTCCCGTGTCAAAACGCATTCCCGCGTTGCCCTGCTTTCCCGCAGTGCCTGCTTTCCCACATCACCACACTTTCCCACGTTGCCATGCATTCCCGCGGTGCCCTGCTTTCCCGTGTCACCACGCTTTCCCGCGGTGCCCTGCTTTCCCGCGGTGCCCTGCTTTCCCACATTGCCACACTTTCCCACGTTGCCCTGCTTTCCCATGTCACCACGCATTCCCGCGGTGCCCTGCTTTCCCGCGGTGCCCTGCTTTCCCGCGGTGCCAAGCTTTCCCGCGGTGCCACACTCTCCCACCGTGCCCTGCTTTCTCGCGGTGCCACGCTTTCCCGCAGTGCCCTGCTTTCCCGCATTGCCACGCTTTCCCGCGGTGCCCTGCTTTCCCGCGGTGCCCTGCTTTCCCACATTGCCACACTTTCCCACGGTGCCCTGCTTTCCCGTGTCACCACGCATTCCCGCGGTGCCCTGCTTTCCCGCGGTGCCCTGCTTTCCCGCATTGCCACACTTTTCCACGGTGCCCTGCTTTCCCACATTGCCACACTTTCCCACGTTGCCATGCATTCCTGCGGTGCCCTGCTTTCCCGTGTCACCACACTTTCCCATGTTGCCTGTGCCTTCCCACGGTGCCCTGCTTTCCCGTGTCACCACGCATTCCCGCGGTGCCCTGCTTTCCCGCGGTGCCCTGCATTCCCATGTTGCCACACTTTCCAACGATGCCCTGCTTTCCCGTGTCGCCACGCTTTCCCGCGGTGCCACACTCTCCCACAGTGCCCTGCTTTCACGCGGTGCCACGCTTTCCCGCAGTGCCCTGCTTTCCCGCATTGCCACGCTTTCCCGCGGTGCCCTGCTTTCCCGCGGTGCCCTGCTTTCCCACATTGCCACACTTTCCCGCGGTGCCACGCTTTCCCGCGGTGCCCTGCTTTCCCGCGGTGCCCTGCTTTCCCACGGTGCCCTACTTTCCCGCAGTGCCACGGCTTCCTGCGGTGCCCTGCTTTCCCGCATTGCCACGCTTTCCCACGGTGCCCTGCTTTCCCGCGGAGCCACGCTTTCCCACGGTGCCCTGCTTTCCCGCGGTGCCACGCTTTCCCGCGGAGCCCTGCTTTCCCGCGGTACCCTGCTTTCCCGCGGTGCCCTGCTTTCCCATATTGCCACACTTTCTCGCGGTGCAACACTTTCCCACGGTGCCCTGCTTTCCCGCGGTGCCCTGCTTTCCCATATTGCCACACTTTCCCGCTGCGCCACGCTTGCCCACGGTGCCCTGCTTTCCCGCGGTGCCCTGCTTTTCCATATTGCCACACTTTCCCGCATTGCCACGCTTTCCCGCAGTGCCCTGCTTTCCCGGGGTGCCCTGCTTTCCCGGGGTGCCCTGCTTTCCCGGGATGCCCTGCTTTCCCGGGGTGCCCTGCTTTCCCGTGTAACCACGCATTCCCGCGGTGCCCTGTTTTTCCGCAGTGCCCTGCTTTCCCACATTGCCACACTTTCCCGCGGTGCCACGCTTTCCCACGGTGCCCAGCTTTCCCTCGGTGCCCTGCTATCCCCTGTCACCACGCATTCCCACGGTGCCCTGCTTTCCCACGGTGCCCTGCTTTCCCGCGGTGCCACGCTTTCCCGCGGTACCGTGCTTTCCTGCATTGCCACGCTTTCCCACAGTGCCCTGCTTTCCCGTGGTGTCCTGATTTCCCGTGTCACCACCCATTCCCGCGGTGCCCTGCTTTCCCGCAGTGCCCTGCTTTCCCACATTGCCACACTTTCCCACGTTGCCATGCATTCCAGCGGTGCCCTGGTTTCCTGTGTCACCACGCTTTCCCGCGGTGCCCTGCTTTCCCTCGGTGCCCTGCTTTCCCGCGATGCCACGCTTTCCTGCGGTGCCACACTTTCCCACGGTGCCCTGCTTTCTCGCGGTGCCACACTTTCCCACGGTGCCCTGCTTTCCCGCATTGCCACGCTTTCCCAAGGTGCCCTGCTTTCCTGCGGTCCCCTGCTTTCCCTCATTGCCACACTTTCCCACCTTGCTACGCATTCTCATGGTGCACTGCTTTCCCGCGGTGCCCTGCTTTCCCACATTGCCACACTTTCCCACGTTGCCATGCATTCCTTCGGTGCCCTGCCTTCCCTTGTTACCATGCATTCCAGCGGTGCCCTGATTTCCCGCGGTGCCCTGCTTTCCCGTGTCACCACGCTTTTCCACGGTGCCCTGCTTTCCCACATTGCCACACTTTCTCACGGTGCCACGCGTTCCGGCGGTGCCCTGCTTTCCCGCGGTGCTCTGCTTTCCCACATTGCCACACCTTCCCACGTTGCCATGCATTCCCGCGGTGCCCTGCTTTCCCTTGTCACCACGCATTCCCGCGGTGCCCTGCTTTCCCGTGTCACCACGCTTTCCCGCGGTGCCCTGCTTTCCCACGGTGCCCTGCTTTTCCGTGTCACCACGCATTCCCCCGGTCCCCTGCTTTCCCGCAGTGCCCTGCTTTCCCGTGGTGTCCTGATTTCCCGTGTCACCACCCATTCCCGCGGTGCCCTGCTTTCCCGCAGTGCCCTGCTTTCCCACATTGCCACACTTTCCCACGTTGCCATGCATTCCAGCGGTGCCCTGGTTTCCTGTGTCACCACGCTTTCCCACGGTGCCCTGCTTTCCCACATTGCCACACTTTCCCACGTTGCCATGCATTCCAGCGGTGCCCTGGTTTCCTGTGTCACCACGCATTCCCGCGGTACCCTGCTTTCCCGTGTCACCACGCTTTCCCGCGGTGCCCTGCTTTCCCACGGTGCCCTGCTTTTCCGTGTCACTACGCATTCCCCCGGTGCCCTGCATTCCCGCAGTGCCCTGCTTTCCCGTGTAACCACGCATTCCCGCGCTGCCCTGCTTTCCCGCAGTGCCCTCCTTTCCCACATTGCCACACTTTCCCGCGGTGCAACGCTTTCCCACGGTGCCCAGCTTTCCCTCGGTGCCCTGCCATCCCCTGTCACCACGCTTTCCCACGGTGCCCTGCTTTCCCGCAGTGCCCTCCTTTCCCACGTTGCCATGCGTTCCCACTGTGCCCAGCTTTCCCTCGGTGCCCTGCTATCCCCTGTCACCACGCTTTCCCACGGTGCACAGCTTTCCCTTGGTGCCCTGCTATCCCCTGTCACCACGCATTCCCACGGTGCCCTGCTTTCCCGCAGTGCCCTGCTTTCCCACATTGCCACACTTTCCCACGTTGCCATGCATTCCCTCGGTGCCCTGCTTTCCCGTGTCACCACGCTTTCCCGCGGTGCCCTGCTTTCCCACGGTGCCCTGCTTTCCCGCGGTGCCACGCTTTCCCGCGGTGCCGTGCTTTCCTGCATTGCCACGCTTTCCCAGGGTGCCCTGCTTTCCCGCGGAGCCACGCTTTGCCACAGTGCCCTGCTTTCCCGCGGTGCCCTGCTTTCCCGCAGTGCCCTGCTCTCCCGTGTATCACGCTTTCCCACGTGCCATGCATTCCCGCGGTGCCCTGCTTTCCCTTGTTACCATGCATTCCCGCGGTGCCCTGATTTCCCACGGTGCCCTGCTTTCCCGTGTCACCACGCTTTCCCACGTTGCCATGCATTCCCGCGGTGCCCTGCTTTCCCGCGGTGCCCTGCTTTCCTCTGTCACCACGCTTTCCCGCGGTGCCCTGCTTACCCACGGTGCCCTGCTTTTCCGTGTCACCACGCATTCCCGGGGTGCCCTGCTTTCCCGAGGTGCCACGCTTTCCCGCGGTGCCGTGCTTTCCTGCATTGCTACGCTTTCCTACGGTGCCCTGCTTTCCCGCGGAGCCACGCTTTCCCACAGTGCCCTGCTTTCCCGCAGTGTCCTGATTTCCCGTGTCACCACGCATTCCCGCGGTGCCCTGCTTTACCGCGGTGCCCTGCTTTCCCACATTGCCACACTTTCCCGCCTTGCCACGCTTTCCCACGGTGCCCTGCTTTCCCGCGGTGCCCTGCTTTCCCACATTGCCACACTTTCCCACGTTGCCATGCATTTCCTCGGTGCCCTGCTTTCCCGTGTCACCACGCTTTCCCACGGTGCCCTGCGTTCCCGCAGTGCCCTGCTTTCCCGTGTCACCACGCTTTTCCGCGGTGCCCTGCTTTCCCACGGTACCCTGCTTTCCCGCGGTGCCGTGCTTTCCTGCATTGCCACACTTTCCCGCCTTGCCACGCTTTCCCGCGGTGCCACGCTTTCCCGCGGTGCCGTGCTTTCCTGCATTGCCACACTTTCCCACCTTGCCACGCTTTCCCACGGTGCCCTGCTTTCCCGTGTCACCACACTTTCCCACGTGCCATGCATTCCCGCGGTGCCCTGCTTTCCCGCGGTGCCCTGCTTTCCCACGGTGCCCTGCTTTCCCGCAGTGCCCTGCTTTCCCACATTGCCACACTTTCCCACGTTGCCATGCGTTCCCGCTGTGCCCAGCTTTCCCTCGGTGTCCTGCTATCCCCTGTCACCACGCATTCCCACGGTGCCCTGCTTTCCCGCAGTGCCCTGCTTTCCCACATTGCCACACTTTCCCACGTTGCCATGCATTCCCTCGGTGCCCTGCTTTCCCGTGTCACCACACTTTCCCACGTGCCATGCATTCCCGCGGTGCCCTGCTTTCCCGTGTCACCACGCTTTCCCACCGTGCCCTGCTTTCCCGCAGTGCCCTGCTTTCCCGTGTCACCACGCATTCCCACGGTGTCCTGCTTTCCCGCGGTGCCCTGCTTTCCCGTGTCACCACGCTTTCCCGTGGTGCCCTGCTTTCCCGCAGTGACCTGCTTTCCCGCGGTGCCCTGCTTTCCCACATTGCCACACTTTCCCGCGGTGCCACACTTTCCCACAGTGCCCTGCTTTCCCGTGGTGCCCTGCTTTCCCACATTGCCACACTTTCCTGCGGTGCCACGCTTTCCGGCGGTGCCCTGCTTTCCCGGGGTGCCCTGCTTTCCCACATTGCCACACTTTCCCACGTTGCCATGCATTCCCGCTGTGCCCTGCTTTCCCGTGTCACTACACTTTCCCACGTTGCCATGCATTCCCGCGGTGCCCTGCTTTCCCGCGGTGCCCTGCTTTCCTCTGTCACCACGCTTTCCCGCGGTGCCCTGCTTACCCACGGTGCCCTGCTTTTCCGTGTCACCACGCATTCCCGGGGTGCCCTGCTTTCCCGCGGTGCCACGCTTTCCCGCGGTGCCGTGCTTTCCTGCATTGCCACGCTTTCCCACGGTGCCCTGCTTTCCCGCGGAGCCACGCTTTCCCACAGTGCCCTGCTTTCCCGCAGTGTCCTGATTTCCCGTGTCACCACGCATTCCCGCGGTGCCCTGCTTTACCGCGGTGCCCTGCTTTCCCACATTGCCACACTTTCCCGCCTTGCCACGCTTTCCCACGGTGCCCTGCTTTCCCGCGGTGCCCTGCTTTCCCACATTGCCACACTTTCCCACGTTGCCATGCATTTCCTCGGTGCCCTGCTTTCCCGTGTCACCACGCTTTCCCACGGTGCCCTGCGTTCCCGCAGTGCCCTGCTTTCCCGTGTCACCACGCTTTTCCGCGGTGCCCTGCTTTCCCACGGTACCCTGCTTTCCCGCGGTGCCGTGCTTTCCTGCATTGCCACACTTTCCCGCCTTGCCACGCTTTCCCGCGGTGCCACGCTTTCCCGCGGTGCCGTGCTTTCCTGCATTGCCACACTTTCCCACCTTGCCACGCTTTCCCACGGTGCCCTGCTTTCCCGTGTCACCACACTTTCCCACGTGCCATGCATTCCCGCGGTGCCCTGCTTTCCCGCGGTGCCCTGCTTTCCCACGGTGCCCTGCTTTCCCGCAGTGCCCTGCTTTCCCACATTGCCACACTTTCCCACGTTGCCATGCGTTCCCGCTGTGCCCTGCTTTCCCTCGGTGTCCTGCTATCCCCTGTCACCACGCATTCCCACGGTGCCCTGCTTTCCCGCAGTGCCCTGCTTTCCCACATTGCCACACTTTCCCACGTTGCCATGCATTCCCGCGGTGCCCTGCTTTCCCGTGTCACCACACTTTCCCACGTTGCCATGCATTCCCGCGGTGCCCTGCTTTCCCGTGTCACCACGCTTTCCCACCGTGCCCTGCTTTCCCGCAGTGCCCTGCTTTCCCGTGTCACCACGCATTCCCACGGTGCCCTGCTTTCCCGCGGTGCCCTGCTTTCCCGTGTCACCACGCTTTCCCGTGGTGCCCTGCTTTCCCGCAGTGACCTGCTTTCCCGCGGTGCCCTGCTTTCCCACATTGCCACACTTTCCCGCGGTGCCACACTTTCCCGCGGTGCCCTGCTTTCCCGTGGTGCCCTGCTTTCCCACATTGCCACACTTTCCCGCGGTGCCACGCTTTCCGGCGGTGCCCTGCTTTCCCGGGGTGCCCTGCTTTCCCACATTGCCACACTTTCCCACGTTGCCATGCATTCCCGCTGTGCCCTGCTTTCCCGTGTCACTACACTTTCCCACGTTGCCATGCATTCCCGCGGTGCCCTGCTTTCCCGCGGTGCCCTGCTTTCCTCTGTCACCACGCTTTCCCGCGGTGCCCTGCTTACCCACGGTGCCCTGCTTTCCCGTGTCACCACGCATTCCCGCGGTGCCCTGCTTTCCCGCGGTGCCACGCTTTCCCGCGGTGCCGTGCTTTCCTGCATTGCCACGCTTTCCCACGGTGCCCTGCTTTCCCGCGGAGCCACGCTTTCCCACAGTGCCCTGCTTTCCCGCAGTGTCCTGATTTCCCGTGTCACCACGCATTCCCGCGGTGCCCTGCTTTCCCGCGGTGCCCTGCTTTCCCACATTGCCACACTTTCCCGCCTTGCCACGCTTTCCCACGGTGCCCTGCTTTCCCGCGGTGCCCTGCTTTCCCACATTGCCACACTTTCCCACGTTGCCATGCATTCCCTCGGTGCCCTGCTTTCCCGTGTCACCACGCTTTCCCACGGTGCCCTGCGATCCCGCAGTGCCCTGCTTTCCCGTGTCACCACGCTTTCCCGCGGTGCCCTGCTTTCCCACGGTACCCTGCTTTCCCGCGGTGCCGTGCTTTCCTGCATTGCCACACTTTCCCGCCTTGCCACACTTTCCCGCAGTGCCACGCTTTCTGGCGGTGCTCTGCTTTCCTTCGGTGCCCTGCTTTCCCGCGGTGCCCTGCATTCCCATGTTGCCACACTTTCCAACGATGCCCTGCTTTCCCGTGTCGCCACGCTTTCCCGCGGTGCCACACTCTCCCACAGTGCCCTGCTTTCCCGCGGTGCCACGCTTTCCCGCAGTGCCCTGCTTTCCCGCATTGCCACGCTTTCCCGCGGTGCCACACTCTCCCACCGTGCCCTGCTTTCATGCGGTGCCACGCTTTCCCGCAGTGCCCTGCTTTCCCGCATTGCCACGCTTTCCCGCGGTGCCCTGCTTTCCCGCGGTGCCCTGCTTTCCCACATTGCCACACTTTCCCGCGGTGCCACGCTTTCCGGCGGTGCTCTGCTTTCCCGCGGTGCCCTGCTTTCCCACGGTGCCCTACTTTCCCGCAGTGCCACGGCTCCCTGCGGTGCCCTGCTTTCCCGCATTGCCACGCTTTCCCACGGTGCCCTGCTTTCCCGCGGAGCCACGCTTTCCCACGGTGCCCTGCTTTCCCGCGGTGCCACGCTTTCCCGCGGAGCCCTGCTTTCCCGCGGTACCCTGCTTTCCCGCGGTGCCCTACTTTCCCATATTGCCACACTTTCTCGCGGTGCAACACTTTCCCACGGTGCCCTGCTTTCCCGCGGTGCCCTGCTTTCCCATATTGCCACACTTTCCCGCATTGCCACACTTTCCCGCAGTGCCCTGCTTTCCCGTGTCACCACGCTTTCCGACGGTGCCCTGCGTTCCCGCAGTGTCCTGCTTTTCCGTGTCACCACGCATTCCCCCGGTGCCCTGCTTTCCCACGGTGCCCTGCTTTCCCAGGGTGCCCTGCTTTCCCGTGTAACCACGCATTCCCGCGGTGCCCTGCTTTCCCGCAGTGCCCTGCTTTCCCACATTGCCACACTTTCAGGCGGTGCCACGCTTTCCCACGGTGCCCAGCTTTCCCTCGGTGCCCTGCTATCCCCTGTCACCACGCATTCCCACGGTGCCCTGCTTTCCCACGGTGCCCTGCTTTCCCGCAGTGCCACGCTTTCCCGCGGTACCGTGCTTTCCTGCATTGCCACGCTTTCCCACAGTGCCCTGCTTTCCCGTGGTGTCCTGATTTCCCGTGTCACCACCCATTCCCGCGGTGCCCTGCTTTCCCGCAGTGCCCTGCTTTCCCACATTGCCACACTTTCCCACGTTGCCATGCATTCCAGCGGTGCCCTGGTTTCCTGTGTCACCACGCTTTCCCGCGGTGCCCTGCTTTCCCTCGGTGCCCTGCTTTCCCGCGATGCCACGCTTTCCTGCGGTGCCACACTTTCCCACGGTGCCCTGCTTTCTCGCGGTGCCACACTTTCCCACGGTGCCCTGCTTTCCCGCATTGCCACGCTTTCCCACGGTGCCATGCATTCCTTCGGTGCCCTGCTTTCCCTTGTTACCATGCATTCCAGCGGTGCCCTGATTTCCCGCGGTGCCCTGCTTTCCCGTGTCACCACGCTTTTCCACGGTGCCCTGCTTTCCCACATTGCCACACCTTCCCACGTTGCCATGCATTCCTGCGGTGCCCTGCTTTCCCTTGTCACCACGCATTCCCGCGGTGCCCTGCTTTCCCGTGTCACCACGCTTTCCCGCGGTGCCCTGCTTTCCCACGGTGCCCTGCTTTCCCGTGTCACTACGCATTCCCCCGGTGCCCTGCTTTCCCGCAGTGCCCTGCTTTCCCGTGTCACCACGCTTTCCCACGGTGCCCTGCTTTCCCGCGGTGCCCTGCTTTCCCGTGTAACCACGCATTCCCGCGCTGCCCTGCTTTCCCGCAGTGCCCTCCTTTCCCACATTGCCACACTTTCCCGCGGTGCAACGCTTTCCCACGGTGCCCAGCTTTCCCTCGGTGCCCTGCTATCCCCTGTCACCACGCTTTCCCACGGTGCCCTGCTTTCCCGCAGTGCCCTCCTTTCCCACATTGCCACACTTTCCCACGTTGCCATGCGTTCCCACTGTGCCCAGCTTTCCCTCGGTGCCCTGCTATCCCCTCTCACCACGCTTTCCCACGGTGCACAGCTTTCCCTTGGTGCCCTGCTATCCCCTGTCACCACGCATTCCCACGGTGCCCTGCTTTCCCGCAGTGCCCTGCTTTCCCACATTGCCACACTTTCCCTCGGTGCAACGCTTTCCCACGGTGCCCTGCTTTCCCACGGTGCCCTGCTTTCCCGCAGTGCCCTGCTTTCCCACATTGCCACACTTTCCCACGTTGCCATGCGTTCCCGCTGTGCCCAGCTTTCCCTCGGTGTCCTGCTATCCCCTGTCACCACGCATTCCCACGGTGCCCTGCTTTCCCGCAGTGCCCTGCTTTCCCACATTGCCACACTTTCCCACGTTGCCATGCATTCCCTCGGTGCCCTGCTTTCCCGTGTCACCACACTTTCCCACGTGCCATGCATTCCCGCGGTGCCCTGCTTTCCCGTGTCACCACGCTTTCCCACCGTGCCCTGCTTTCCCGCAGTGCCCTGCTTTCCCGTGTCACCACGCATTCCCGCGGTGTCCTGCTTTCCCGCGGTGCCCTGCTTTCCCGTGTCACCACGCTTTCCCGTGGTGCCCTGCTTTCCCGCAGTGACCTGCTTTCCCGCGGTGCCCTGCTTTCCCACATTGCCACACTTTCCCGCGGTGCCACACTTTCCCACAGTGCCCTGCTTTCCCGTGGTGCCCTGCTTTCCCACATTGCCACACTTTCCTGCGGTGCCACGCTTTCCGGCGGTGCCCTGCTTTCCCAGGGTGCCCTGCTTTCCCACATTGCCACACTTTCCCACGTTGCCATGCATTCCCGCTGTGCCCTGCTTTCCCGTGTCACTACACTTTCCCACGTTGCCATGCATTCCCGCGGTGCCCTGCTTTCCCGTGGTGCCCTGCTTTCCTCTGTCACCACGCTTTCCCGCGGTGCCCTGCTTACCCACGGTGCCCTGCTTTTCCGTGTCACCACGCATTCCCGGGGTGCCCTGCTTTCCCGCGGTGCCACGCTTTCCCGCGGTGCCGTGCTTTCCTGCATTGCCACGCTTTCCCACGGTGCCCTGCTTTCCCGCGGAGCCACGCTTTCCCACAGTGCCCTGCTTTCCCGCAGTGTCCTGATTTCCCGTGTCACCACGCATTCCCGCGGTGCCCTGCTTTCCCGCGGTGCCCTGCTTTCCCACATTGCCACACTTTCCCGCCTTGCCACGCTTTCCCACGGTGCCCTGCTTTCCCGCGGTGCCCTGCTTTCCCACATTGCCACACTTTCCCACGTTGCCATGCATTCCCTCGGTGCCCTGCTTTCCCGTGTCACCACGCTTTCCCACGGTGCCCTGCGATCCCGCAGTGCCCTGCTTTCCCGTGTCACCACGCTTTCCCGCGGTGCCCTGCTTTCCCACGGTACCCTGCTTTCCCGCGGTGCCGTGCTTTCCTGCATTGCCACACTTTCCCGCCTTGCCACGCTTTCCCGCGGTGCCACGCTTTCCCGCGGTGCCGTGCTTTCCTGCATTGCCACACTTTCCCGCCTTGCCACACTTTCCCGCGGTGCCACGCTTTCTGGCGGTGCTCTGCTTTCCTTCGGTGCCCTGCTTTCCCGCGGTGCCCTGCATTCCCATGTTGCCACACTTTCCAACGATGCCCTGCTTTCCCGTGTCGCCACGCTTTCCCGCGGTGCCACACTCTCCCACAGTGCCCTGCTTTCACGCGGTGCCACGCTTTCCCGCAGTGCCCTGCTTTCCCGCATTGCCACGCTTTCCCGCGGTGCCACACTCTCCCACCGTGCCCTGCTTTCATGCGGTGCCACGCTTTCCCGCAGTGCCCTGCTTTCCCGCATTGCCACGCTTTCCCGCGGTGCCCTGCTTTCCCGCGGTGCCCTGCTTTCCCACATTGCCACACTTTCCCGCGGTGCCACGCTTTCCGGCGGTGCCCTGCTTTCCCGCGGTGCCCTGCTTTCCCACGGTGCCCTACTTTCCCGCAGTGCCACGGCTTCCTGCGGTGCCCTGCTTTCCCGCATTGCCACGCTTTCCCACGGTGCCCTGCTTTCCCGCGGAGCCACGCTTTCCCACGGTGCCCTGCTTTCCCGCGGTGCCACGCTTTCCCGCGGAGCCCTGCTTTCCCGCGGTACCCTGCTTTCCCGCGGTGCCCTACTTTCCCATATTGCCACACTTTCTCGCGGTGCAACACTTTCCCACGGTGCCCTGCTTTCCCGCGGTGCCCTGCTTTCCCATATTGCCACACTTTCCCGCATTGCCACGCTTTCCCGCAGTGCCCTGCTTTCCCGTGTCACCACGCTTTCCGACGGTGCCCTGCGTTCCCGCAGTGTCCTGCTTTTCCGTGTCACCACGCATTCCCCCGGTGCCCTGCTTTCCCACGGTGCCCTGCTTTCCCAGGGTGCCCTGCTTTCTCGTGTAACCACGCATTCCCGCGGTGCCCTGCTTTCCCGCAGTGCGCTGCTTTCCCACATTGCCACACTTTCAGGCGGTGCCACGCTTTCCCACGGTGCCCAGCTTTCCCTCGGTGCCCTGCTATCCCCTGTCACCACGCATTCCCACGGTGCCCTGCTTTCCCACGGTACCCTGCTTTCCCGCGGTGCCGTGCTTTCCTGCATTGCCACACTTTCCCGCCTTGCCACGCTTTCCCGCGGTGCCACGCTTTCCCGCGGTGCCGTGCTTTCCTGCATTGCCACACTTTCCCGCCTTGCCACACTTTCCCGCGGTGCCACGCTTTCTGGCGGTGCTCTGCTTTCCTTCGGTGCCCTGCTTTCCCGCGGTGCCCTGCATTCCCATGTTGCCACACTTTCCAACGATGCCCTGCTTTCCCGTGTCGCCACGCTTTCCCGCGGTGCCACACTCTCCCACAGTGCCCTGCTTTCACGCGGTGCCACGCTTTCCCGCAGTGCCCTGCTTTCCCGCATTGCCACGCTTTCCCGCGGTGCCCTGCTTTCCCACGGTGCCCTGCTTTCCCGTGACACCACGCATTCCCGCGGTGCCACGCTTTCCCGCAGTGCCCTGCTTTCCCGCATTGCCACGCTTTCCCACGTTGCCACGCTTTCCCACATTGCCACACTTTCCCGCGGTGCCACGCTTTCCGGCGGTGCCCTGCTTTCCCGCGGTGCCCTGCTTTCCCACGGTGCCCTGCTTTCCCGCAGTGCCACGCCATCCCGCGGTGCCCTGCTTTCCCGCATTGCCACGCTTTCCCACGGTGCCCTGCTTTCCCGCGGAGCCACGCTTTCCAACGGTGCCCTGCTTTCCAGCAGTACCCCGCTTTCCCGTGTCACCACGCATTCCAACGGTGCCCTGCTTTCCCGCGGTGCCACGCTTTCCCGCGGAGCCACGCTTTCCCGCGGTGCCCTGCTTTCCCATATTGCGACACTTTCCCGCAGCGCCACGCTTTCCCACGGTGCCCTGCTTTCCCGCGGTGCCCTGCTTTCCCAAATTGCCACACTTTCCCGCAGTGCCACGATTTCCCACAGTGCCCTGCTTTCCCGTGTCACCACGCTTTCCCACAGTGCCATGCGTTCCCGCAGTGCCCTGCTTTCCCGTGTCAAAACGCATTCCCGTGTTGCCCTGCTTTCCCGCAGTGCCTGCTTTCCCACATGACCACACTTTCCCACGTTGCCATGCATTCCCGCGGTGCCCTGCTTTCCCGCGGTGCCCTGCTTTCCCACATTGCCACACTTTCCCACGTTGCCCTGCTTTCCCATGTCACCACGCATTCCCGCGGTGCCCTGCTTTCCCGCGGTGCCCCGCTTTCCCGCGGTGCCCCGCTTTCCCGCGGTGCCACACTCTCCCACCGTGCCCTGCTTTCACGCGGTGCCACGCTTTCCCGCAGTGCCCTGCTTTCCCGCATTGCCACGCTTTCCCGCGGTGCCCTGCTTTCCCGCGGTGCCCTGCTTTCCCACATTGCCACACTTACCCGCGGTGCCCTGCTTTCCCGTGTCACCACGCATTCCCGCGGTGCCCTGCTTTCCCGCGGTGCCCTGCTTTCCCCTGTCACCATGCATTCCCACGGTGCCCTGCTTTCCCACATTGCCACACTTTCCCACGTTGCCATGCATTCCCGCGGTGCCCTGCTTTCCCGTGTCACCACACTTTCCCACTTTGCCATGCATTCCCGCGGTGCCCTGCTTTCCCGTGTCACCACGCATTCCCGCGGTGCCCTGCTTTCCCGCGGTGCCCTACATTCCCATGGTGCCACACTTTCCAACGATGCCCTGCTTTCCCGTGTCGCC